>OY728140.1:1007752838-1009002838 GCA_963277665.1 Viscum album
TATTTCGCGGTCTCGAAATAATTCCATATAATTAAAAAATTATACGGAATTTCTGAGACATTACATGGACCTCCCCTAGAAAGAGAGGTAGATTTCTCCATTGAACTCATACCTGGATCCAAGCCGATATTGAAGACCCCGTATATAATAAAAAATGCGAAGTTAAAATAATTAAAAAAACAACTTCAAGATCTTTTGGAGAATGGATTTGTCCGACCAAGTGTGTCTCTTTGGGGGGAACAAGTTCTTTTTGTAAATAAGAAGGATGGATCAATGTGGCTATGCATTGATTATAGAGAACTTAACAGGATCACAGTGAAGAACAAGTACCTTCTCCCAAGGATTGATGATTTATTTGACTAGCTTCACGGGGCTCAATTATTCTCTAAGTTTGACCTCTGGTATGGGCATCATCAATTGAGAGTGAAGAAAGAAGATATTTCAAAGACTATCTTCCGAACAAGATATGGACATTATGAGTTTGTTTTTATTCCCTTCAACTTGACTAATACTCCTGATATATTTATGGATTATTAATAGTGTTTTTAAGGAATATATTGATAAATTCATGGTAGTTTCTATTGATGATATTCTGATATATTCCAAAATTCATGAGGAGCGTGAGGATCACCTAAGGGTTATATTGAAAACTATGAGGAAGGAGAGCCTATTTGAAAAATTTAGCAAATGTGAATTTTGGTTACAACAAGTTGCATTCTTGGGAAACATTGTAACCAATGAATGAATCTCAGTTGACCCTACCAAGATAAAGGATGTAGAGGAGTGGCCTCATCCTATGATAGTAACTGAGATTCATAGTTTTCTTGGATTAGTAATATATTATAGGAGGTTTGTGAAAACATTTTCATGACTTTCTAATCCACTAACCAAGTTAACTTGAAAAGGAGCTAAGTTCATATAGACAAAGGAGTATGAAGAAAGTATCTAAGAACTGAAGAAGAGATTGGTTACTGCACTTGTGTTAACTCTAGCCTTTTTCAAAGAAGGAATTTTTATTTATAGTGATGCGTCTATGAAAGTTATTGGGTGCATCCTCGTGAAAAATGATAGGGTGGTCGTTTATGCATCTCTACAGTTAAAGTCACATGAGCAGAATTATCCTACGCTTGACTTGGAGTTAGCTGCAATCATTTTTTCTATAAAGATATGGAGGCACTATCTTTATGGGAAGAAATGTGATATATACATAGACCATAAAAATTTGAAGTATATATTCACATAAAGAGAATTGAACATGATACAAAGGATATGGTTGGATATTCTTAAAGACTATGATTGTTCAAATCATTGTCATCATGGAAGAGAAAACAAAGTTGTTGATGCATTAAGTAGGAAAGACCAACTTGTGTTGGCAATTATGATGATTCAAGGAGATCCATTGATCAAAGATCTAGTAAGGTCATACATGGGAATCATAAGGGAAGGAAAATCAACAATCTTATCCCAAAATATTTCTCAACCATCATTACTAGAGAAGATCAAAAGAGCTCAAAGGAAATATCTTTTGATACAAAAGAAGATAGAGGTTGTAAAGAATGGGAAGTATCCTAAGTTTAATATTGGTCAAGAAGATGTACTGAAATTTCATACAAGGCGATGTGTCTCATCAATCCTTGAGATAAAGAATGAACTGATGGATGAAACTCATAGCTCTATATTCTCTATACATCCTAGAATCACTAAAATGTATACGAATCTTAGTGATCATTATTGGTGGGATAATATGAAAAGGGAGATTGTTGACTACACTGTAAGGTGATTAGTGTGTCAACACGTGAAGGTGGAGCAACAACATCCTAAAAGGGTATTGCAACCACTGCCCATACCAACATGGAAGTGGGATAATATCACTATAGACTTCATCGTTGATCTCCCAAGAACATCCAAAGGAAACAATGTGATCTAGGTTATAGTGGATCGACTCACTAAGACTTCTCATTTCATCGCTATTTTAGGAATATTTATCTCTTGACCAACTTGTCAAGATATACATAAAGTGGTGAGGTTGTATGGGGCACCACATTCAACCATTTCTGATCGTGATCCAAGATTCAAATAAAAATTTTGGAGAAGTCTTCAAATTTTTTAAATCCTGAATTAAATTTCATTACGATCTATCACTCAAAAACGGATGGTCAATCTGAAATGACTATTCAGACACTTGAGTACTTGTTGAGAACATGCTCAATGGAATTTAAAGGTGGATGGGATCAGCGCCTCTCATTAGTTGAGTTCCCATACAACAATAGCTTCCACTCGAGTACTAAAATGACGCCATATGAAGCTCTATATAGGAAGCGATGTAGAACTCATACTTGTTGGGATGAAGTTGGTGAGAGAAAACTACTTGGGTTTGATCTTGTGCAAGAAATGACAGAAAAGGTACATGTCATCCAACAACATATAAAAGCTTCTCAGAGTTGTCAAAAGAGTTATGTTGGAAACAATCGAAGGGACTAAAAGTTTGATGTTGGTGGAAAAGTTTTCCTTCGAATATCACCATGGAATAGAGTCATGCGGTTTGGAAAGAAAGTGAAGTTTAACCCAAGGTACATTGGCCCCTTTGAAATATTTGATCGCATAGGATCAGTAGTCTATCAGCTAGCACTTTCACCAAATCTAGATCAAGTTCATGATGCATTCCACATATCTCTCTTAAGAAAATATATACATGATCTCTTGTATGTACTGAATCTAGAGATGGTACAACTGGAACATGACCTCTCCTATGAGGAGTAGCCGGTGGGGATCTTGAACCGTAGAGACAAAGTTATACGCCACAAGACAACTCACATTGTCAAAGTGTTGTGGAAGAACCATAAATATGTAGAGGCGACATAAAAACTAGAGGAAACAATGAAACAGAAGTACCATCACCTATTCTCAACTGAGAATATGAGTTGAAATTTAAGGGATTAAGTTTCTAAAGGGGGGAGAATGTAATGACCCATAATTTTTAAATGATATTTGTTTCCTGAGAAAATGTGTGTTATATTATATAATATTATACACATAAAAAATAGAGAAACCAACAAAACCATATCTCATTAATAAATATCATTACCTTAGTCAGCTACAAAACCAATGAAAATATCAAACATTATAATTAGACAAAAATATAAAATAGAAAAGCTAAAATGGAAAAATATGGATTGTCTCAATCTACTAGAATCATCGCTCCCACGACCAACACTATAGAAATGAAACAAAATATTAATAAATCAATTAACATCTTAAAAAATAAAAATATAACCTTAGGGGGGAATTGTAGTGAATATTGAGTGAAAGAATGAAGTGGTATCTATAGAGAGCGTTGGAATAGTAATATGATTGTTGTCAGTATAACCTTTGGTATATTTGACCGTTGGGAACTATACTCATTGGTAATAATTTTACCATTATAATTAGTGTCTTAAGTAGTAATGACAAGGATAATTGATGCATAAAGAAGAATTAGTTGCCTCAACTAGTAGATTCATGGCGTTTGAAGCTCATTCCTCAACTTGGGAGGAAGGTAGCGTCACTAGGTTCACCTTTGACCAAGGCCAAGCTGAGCTTCAGCAAGTGAGGCTTGAACGAAATCTCCTATAGGAGAAGTTCAAATTAGTAAAGATCACCAATCAGTCAATGTTTGATGAGAAACCCCATGAAACTACCATCATCACACATCTTACCCTTAAGGTATACTCGAGTGTAATAAGGGGTTATGCATTCAGGCCTTAGTTGCTTAAAAGGTAATTTTCATTGTATAAATAAAATGGTTATTCTATCAATCTCATTTTGATAATAATTTTTTTTAATAAAATATATGTTTAAGACCAATTTGATAAATTGATTGTTGGATGCAAATAAAACATAATTATATTTTTAGAAAATATACACTTTTGTAATAAACTCAAGTATTCTGAATAATATTTGTTTCAATGAAATGGTCTTTTAAAACACTCTTATTTAAATATAAATGATAAAATAATTTTATAATGTCCTAGGAAATTTTTAAGTGTTAGAAATTTGATTGTCTTAAAAACTGCTATTTTCAATAAATAAGGATGTTTATATTTAAAATTTAAAATTCTCATATTTAGATAATTTTATTTATAAAATAAATATTATATTTGAAATTGGCATAACAAAATTAGGTTACAGTGAATTTTTGAGAATTTTCTAAAATACTTTATTTTTCAGTGAATGATAAAAATACAGTTTTGGATTTTGGGTATGTTTTATGACTTTATATTTAAGTCATAATGATGTAATAATTAATTAACCATAATCCACAACCTAAAATATGTTATTTTATTAATATTATGGAACTTGGTATCTTTTAATCAATTTCCAAACCAATAAGTGACTTTTCAATGTCTAAAATAGAAAATTTGATTTTAAAACATTATTTTGTGGAAAATATAATTTTTCTGTCCAAAGAAGTATTAAATAATGTTGTCCGATTATAATTAATTAAAATATCACAAAATGTGACTCAAATATCCAAAACCATGAGAAAAAACCAGAGTAAACCAATGATTTTGCATTTTACACAACTTAGATTTCAAAGACCTATATTTGAAATTATTAAATAACTTCTCTACTTTTGGTATAAATACCCACCCATATCACATTTCCCCTTCATCTCAATCCATCCTCCATGAAAATCTGGTCATTTTGCCTCCCAAAGAATCCTTCTAAGGTGTCATTAAGCCCACAAGGTTACATCCTCAAGATTTAGGAGCAACTCTTCAAGGTAAGAAAATTCTTCTTTTCCATTCAAGTAATTCTTTTTAGTGTAGGTCTTTTAAAGGGTATGTTACTTTCTTTTCTTATGCTTTTGATCATCCCCTTACTGCTAAAATGATGTTTTATCCATAGGTATTCACCTATATGTTAATATAATTTATTAATTCAGAAATTTACATATATGAAACTTGCATTCCCTTTTCATGGGTTAATAAGGATGTAATGATCATATCTTTCATCACTTTTGAATGTCAGGATTTTGATAAGAAACACATTCTTTATTCTCCACATTATTAATGAAATGATTTATTATGATCTATGTGGCTAACACTAATTAAGATATATGAAGGATGTGTTCTAATAGTGCTTCAATGCATTGAGTAACGTCTCTTGTTCTCTTGATCAGGTTATATTGTTATACCTCATGTTCTTATTGATATGCCTCACGATCATGAAATGACAAACATGAACAAAATAATTATAACTCAACATATGCCCTCGTGTCGTACCGTCCCACGAGAAGAAATCACATAAATTAGTAACTATAAGAACAAAGAATAATCGCTCAAGGTAAAATCAAATCAACTGTAATAACAAACATGAACAACGGTCTCATCCCTGACAACTTGGTCTTTCCCCCGTGCGTGGGTTGGTCATTCCTAAAAACAAGCTATCTATGAAGTTCTGACACATTCATATTCTCATGTCTACTAGCCCAAAACAGAACAAAAAGAAATAAAACTCTAATACCACATGACCTTAAGTGTGTCTCCTCATACACCGGAGGATCACATGGCCTTAAGTGCGTCTCCTCATACATCAGAGGTTGCCGACTAGCAATGAGAGTCTAACGACAATACGATGGGGAGACTATACCCTCTAGATCAGTACTAAATGCAACAGAAATAAATGAAATGAAAAACAGGTGAATAATAGTAAACAAACAACCCAGAAAGTGCCGAATAAAATCAACTATGCAAAAAAGTATGTTGCCACGTGTACACACCAATAAAGCATTCAATAGGTGATACTTCTACATGTGTTAGCGAGGCGAGGCAGGTTGGCTCATGGAGCGGATCATGCAGGTTGCGGATTTTATTGAGCAGTCTGACCAGATCCACAAATAATTCGTTCTTAAAAAATAAGTCTGGCGCGATCATAAGAGACCCGCAGACTAACGAGACGGCCCACAGGCTTAAAAAATAATATATAAAAATATTTTTTCTGCTTCAGGAACCAAGATAAAGTGGAGTGAAAAAATAGAAATATTGAGAATTGGTGAAAATATTTAGTTTATTACAAATACATGTAATATATATTATTTATTATATGTATAAGTAAAATTTCCAATGAAAATTTGCATTGAAATTTTTTTGTACAAATTTATATTGGAGATTTCATGTGTAATTTCCACTAAAAATCTACACTGAATTTTTACTTAAAATTATAATAAAAATATATTAATACATAAATAAAAAAAATTGAATTCTCACTAGAAATTTTCATTGCAAAATTTGGACAAAAAAATGTTTACTAAAAATTAATTTGAATCTCCACTTAAATTTCTAATGTTAAATTCAACTTGTTTTTTATTATAATAATACAAAAAATTTGATTAAAATTTTCTAAAATAAATGCATGCTTAAATTTTTAGTTTAAATATATTAACACATAATAAATAATTTAATTTTACACTAAAAATTTGAACTGCAAATTTTCTATGGAAATTTCAAGTACAAACTTCTATTGGAAATTTGAAGTGCAAATTCACTAAAAAATTTAATTTTAATTTTTCACATAAAATTACAATGTAGATATATTAAAACATAAATAACAAAATTAATTTCTCAACAAATTAAAACTAAAATAAAAATATATTAATACATATATAAAAAATGTAAATTTTAACTGAAAGTTTACATTGTAAATTTGCACGAAAAATTTTTAGTAAAGATTTTTACTAGAAAATATTAATTCATATTTCCTCTTAAATTTCAAATACAAATTTCCATTTGACTTATTATAATTATAATGAAAATTTGATTAACAAAATTATAAAATAAATTCATACTCAAATTTTGAATTAGAGACTTAATTATCAAAATTTTAAAATAAATACGTGTTTGGATTTTCAATTCAAATATATTAATACATAATATTATTATATATTTATTATTATTGTTTCTTATTTATTAATTTTTTCTGAGTTACTTCTAAAAACTCAAGTAATATAACCGCACGCACACCATCTCACAACCAACCTTAGAATCAAGTTTAAAACCTAATGAGTCAATATTTTCTCTAATTTATATATGGTTTTATCAAACATACTATTTTTTCAATCATGTTAATTTATTATATGACATTATATTGTTTTATTTTTCAAGAATAATTTTTTGTAATACTAATTATAATTGCAGGTAAAACGGGACCTGCAAACACCTGGCGTGCTTGTCCACACAAGCTGCGGGTTTTGCAAGTTGAATCAAATGCAATCTGAATGTTTGCAGACCTAAATTTTCAAGGCCCTAACCCACGTAAATCCACGAGCTTACAGATCGACCCACAATCTTGCAGATTTTTTGACAGATCTAACAACATGGTTATGCAAAAATAAATAAACAAAAAAACTCACTCCTGTAGATAGCCTAAGTACATGCTCAAACCACTGCTCCTATGACAAGCCCTGACCCACAAGAAGTGCATGCAGCCATGAGATCTTCTCAAGTACTAAGCAGTGGCCCGAACGGGCTGTGAGTAAAAGATATTAGGTCACTACCAACAGTGTATCATACATCTCCAATATGTGAGTATAAAACATAATGGTGCACGATATACAAATAAGAAAGGAGTAAAGTGAAGACAAGTCAAGAAATACTGTTACTACGACCTAAGTTAAATGTCTAATCATGTGACCCAATAATGGGTTGTAGGACCCATGACATATAACTCAAGCGTCCAAGAGCAAGTATCAAAGGTGAATCCATAGAACGGGTCTGAGGAATCCCAAGCAATAGAACCATACAAATCTAAGAAAATCTCCAATGCATTATAAGTGTTAAACTCGAGAGCCAACCCATGGTGATCAATCCATGGTGTATAGCTGTGGAGTAAGATCTGAAGGATGAACCTTCGACATTCCACTTTCTAAAGAGGGCTCTAACCAAACCCAATACACAAGTAACCTCTACTAAAAGAAGTGGCTGGAAGGACTTCTCCTAAACCAGTTGCATCTCCTTCTACTCCTTTCTATATCACAAGTGATTGTCGTAATGAATTTAAGGTTGACCTATTGAATATGACAAAGGTGATGCTTTTAGACTTTGGATCAAGCTTTGAGAATGCCTTATATGGCTATTTCATCCATTGTACAACATATTCAACCTATACTGTAAGCTTGATAATATGGGAAAGAAGATTCATAGGCTTTAAAGAGCATATTGAAATTCTCCATGCATATCTTGAGGATATAATGTTTAAGCTAGCACAATGAAATATCAATTTGTTTATCCAAATATTTAAACTCATTAGCTTCTTCTAGTACTACTCTTACTACAACTGCTCATATTGCTTTTAATGAATCTTTGTTTAGGTAGATAGTGAGATATCAATTTGTTTGTCCAAAAGAGGACTTATGACTTCGTCATAAACAATGCCATGAAATCTAGAAAGGAAAGGAACCCTATATGTAAGTTGCACATACACCTATGGTGGCTCCGTCTACAATTCCTCTCAAACCTCCCGAGCTTCAGATGCTCCAATGGCTACCTCTGCACACCCTACCTCTACTCCTTTGGATTCACACCTTTTAAAGTTATACAACTTAAACCAATTGTTAAGAGTGTTATAAATGGATAACCTGAACCTTATACTAATGTTCTCAAGCCCACACCTAAACCTTTTATAACCAAGAGCAAACCAATTGAAGATCCCAAAAACTTGGAGAGAATGTTTATAATTTATATTCAAATCAGAATATCTGACAAATCGCCTATTGTATTTTGTATTGAACTTCTCTTCAATAAATCATATTTGTTCTTATCTTAATTAAATTCGTTCTTATCTTGATTAAATTGTGTAATATAACTTATGTGAATTCATTACAATATATGTGCTCTTATCTTATGAGATTGTTGAATTAGTCTAAAATTTATGCTAAAAGTATGTTGCTTGGTCAAAATATGCTATGTTTGGATCGCCTGTGCATTACACTAGATCAACTGTATCAACATCTTATCGACGACATGTACAACTAAAATGACTCTGAATGAAGAAACTTGACCAAGTACCAAGTGATCGCACATTGAAGTCAAAGCCACCGGTGTCAAACTGCAAGGAAGACAACACCCAACAAATTTCCAAGTGTTGGACCAAACGCATGAAGAAAATCAATGGACTACACAATGAGTTTATGGACCGAAAGAAGGAATTCAAGTAACCATGTCAAACTCGGTCAAGATTTTAAAACATGAATAAACTCATTTAACTGAAGGATGAATAATGCCTCACACAGTAGCTTTGACAAAAATCATGATTTACTTAATTGACCATCTTTTAAATCCAAGAATTTGTTTAAAGATTTCTTAAACATTTTAAATGGAAATTGGTATTTGGAATAAGAATTTTTTGAGCAAAATAACTTTTATCACAAATCTAGCACAAATATCAATTTAAATTTACCTAAAATTAGATCTAAAAATGTGAACTTTTTAAATTCATTTTAAATTTATCTAAAATTCGATTTAGAAATGCACTTTTTTATGGTGCATGGACCTTGGAAGTCAAGACATATTGAACACATTTTTAAATATAATATATTTAACCGAGCAAATTAATTCTCTAATAATGTGTTGACTCAATGGCTAGGAAAATTTTGTGTCCAACCAGAGTTTACCGCATCAACAAGCATACATAGAAAGAGTGATCTTGAAGGAACCAAATGGAGAAATAGTATCTTTATTGTTGAAATGAATATCCTGCCAATGGGAGACATTAGAAATAACACATAGCAAGTTATGTTGTTGGATTCAACATGTACTGTGTGCAAGATGTGAGAAGGCACCATCAATATCAAATAAAAACAAACAGTTCATGACAAATGAGGGAGTGGAGAAACACCACCACAAGACAACCAGCACAATCAAAGAACTGAGAATAACCAATTAATACTACTACAGAATCTGGGATACTACACCACTTAGGACCTCAACAAATCAAACTTCTACATGGATTTATTTAAAAATAAAATAAAAAATGACTACACAACGGATAGAGGTGCATAAGATGCATTCTTAGAAAAACCCAGGAGTACAAATTTAAAACAAAAAAAACATCCAAATTATGGTTACAAAAACATTCAAACTTTGTAAAACTGAAAGTCATACATTCATAATAAAGTATAAATAAATTTAGAAGCCATGCAATTGATCTCATTATATTATTTGAAATGATATGTCAAAAATGAAAACATAAAAGATTTCAGATAATGAGTTCTAAATATCAAAATCAGAGCTCATTATATGAAACCCTCTTTTCATTGATCTACCATTTCAAATAATATAATAATCCAATTGCATAAATGTTAAATTTATTCACACTATCAATAAGGATAACTATTTCAGTTTCACGCAATTTAAATGTTTTTGAAACAACACAATTTGAATGATGGTTTAATTTATTAATGAACTTTAAATTTGCAAGAACATAATTTCTTCATATTTATAAAAAAGGTCTTTATTGAAATAAATTTCAAAATTCAAATTTCACATAATTTTTACTAATTTTTTACCCCCATCATTCTTACATCTTAATTGACGGTTAAAATCTTACCCTGGTACCGGATATGACTTCTAACCAAAAGGTTGAAAACAAAATTACAAAATAGGATTGTACTGAATGAACTAATGTCCTAGACAAGGATGGAACACAATAATGTACAAGATTAAAGGATAGAACACAATAAATGGTTCTTAGATAAAAGGTTCTTGTTCTTTTGAGGTATTGTTCTTTGTTCTTTAAAGGAAACCATGATTTTTTATTGTTTAATAAATTGAAATCAGGGTCCATGGAAAAGTTTTTTCAAACAATGAAACTACGGTAAAATGCTAACCAATAATGGTGCCACCACAGTGCAACGCCAAATTTAATGACAAAACATAACAGTAGCATTAAGAATTTGATGCCAACTGGTTGGAGATAACTTAAAAAGGACAAGGAACAAAAAATAAAACCAGTTACCATAATTGCCCTAGAAAGTGATCATTTGATCTTGCAACTAAAAGATAAAAATGATATGAACATTGTGATCCTCTAATGATTTGTTCATGTCTTATTTTTATTTTTTTGATAGTATTGGGTTCTAGTTTATTTGTAGCTTTGTAATTCCCCCCCCCCCCCCCAAACAACAAAAACACTACTATTGAGTGGCCAAAAAATTAGCCATACGTTCCCAAAATTACCAGGGCTAATGCAAATGTGTCCGAGCCAATTAAAGACGAATGAAAAGCGCTCCAGAATAATCCATGCACCTAACTTGAAATTATCATCCAACGAAAAACAAGTACATGGTTCAAAAAATAGAAACTTAATTGTAGTGTTTATAGGTACAGAACGTCACTTGTTGCTAAGGTTTTTCAAAAGGCTGAAAGCAACTGTAATGCATGTTTTATCTTAGTGCTTTTCTTATTCTCTATTAATGTGTTGGTCACTTGATCGGCTTGATAGTAACAATGCTTTCCTTAATGACACCTTAAAAGAGGAAGCTTCCATGAGTTTTAGTGCTGGGTCATTGGTGTGGCAAGGCAACATGACTAGGATTATATGGCCTTCAACAAGCTCCTTGTGCATGGTTTAAAAAACACAGGCATGCAGAGTTGGGGTTTCAGATCTGCCTATACATGTAACATGCTAATGGCTTTGCACTAAAAGATTTGGTTGAACTGAATTAGCGTTTTAGCAATCAAAGTACAGAAAGGGCTCGTAACCCAGACATATTAGTGACTTGTTAAAGAAGACTAATATGTATAAACCTACGCCCATCCGAACTCCAATGACATCAGTGATTATCTGTACACCTTAAACAAATTATGATCAGGGAGATCCTCAATCACAAAAGGCTAGAGAATTCTTGCATATTGTAAGGATCAACAGGCCAAAAAAATTCGTCCAATGTTAACAAAATTTGCTGATTTATCCATCGAATTTGCATCAGTCACCAAGGATACTTCAGAGACCATACCTAATTTGTTAAGGTGCGAGTCTTCGTGTGGAATCCAGAAGCATTGCTTTCTTTCAACTCATTTCCGCTTCATTTGATGTCAAAGATCAAATAAAAAAGCAATGGGCGAAATAACATGATTATTACAGGACTGATGCACGAAATCGCAGCAAAAAGGAACAAAAAGAACGCAGCGAGGACAAATCAATCACATGAAAATTGATACATCATTCCTCTAACGGTCTCGTCATTTCCATTTTGTTCCAGCTTCACATCAAATGTCAAAAAATAGAAATCAACAAATAAGCAAAATCATAGCAGGATGTATCGCAGACATTTCCGACGCAGAAAACGGGCGGTATAGTTGAGGCAAAATAGCAGGATAAACGAATAAGACGAACCCGGGGCAGCATTGAAAAGACGGTGGAATTCCAGAAACCCTAGCGCGTATGGTCTTTTATAGGTGTTCATAATAAAAGAAATGTAGTTTATTTAAATTTATTTATGTGGATATTCAAAAATTTAAATTTTTTACTGACTTCGGACTCTAAAATTAAGATTCGCATAAACACAGCCCGCCAGGACAGGGGCATGGGTCATGATGCTCGGCCAACAGTCCACATTTATGTGTATTTTTATTAAAAATATATAATTTATTTATAATAAAAATATGATGTATCTATGATGTTTTGAGATAATTATAATTCTCTGATGATACATTCCAGATATTTAATGTGTATTTTATCATTTATATACGTATATATAATGTTTTTTGTGTTATATTTCAATATGTTATACTAAATAATTTGTTTAAAAATTAGTAAATTTTGTTTTGATTTCGTGGCATGTGGGGTCCTATATGGACAGGATCGGGGCTATCATTTTACCAACATAAAATATGCACCAAGACAACTCAATCCGCAAAAGGTATGACCCGCGTGGATTCGTCTGCAACCCTACACATCTGTTTTACACATGATATTGGAGATGTTGCATTATGTGTTGTGTCGGAACCTACACTTCAGAAAAAGCCACCTCTAATATGGAAGTCATCTCCTAGAGCTTCAAATGCAGAACAAGGAACCTAGAATGTCTGAAAAGCCATGACGTCATAGACTCAATGTATCCAAAACCGAGAAGTCTCGCACCTCAGGCATATAATGGTTTGTTGGGTTAAAGTTGTGATAAATGTTCTTCACCTAAGTCTTGAAAATTTCACGAGTGATACTAGAGCAACTTATAATGTGGAAGGTAGGGGACATTCTGCTCAGAGAGGAAACCAAAGCAATAAGAAGGGAAAAAAACATGGAGAAATGTTAGGTATCACACACTACACCACCACCAGCTTTGAAACCACTTGTTGGGGAATTTCATAAGCACCAACCTCTTGCTATCAGAAGTGATTTGATAGACCTCAAATGCAGAACAACCCGGAAGTTCTGAACACCACAACACCCCGCAAACCAGGCATCTGGAACTGAAAAGTCTTAGCACCCCAGCCACCACATTGATCTGTCACACTCTAGTTCCAGTTCTCTATATTTCAATTCAACAAGATCTTCTATCTGAAGACAAAGAGCAACCAAGAAACAAGCATACAACAAACAAGCGAAACAAGCACAACACAAACAAGATTACATGGTTCAGACTTTAGTCCTACACCCACGAGAGAACATGTTACGCTTTATTCAAGGATCACATTGTCACGAACCGACCCACCGAGGCCTGCATGGCCAGTGGTAAGTCAAGAGTGACACCTCAAGCCCGCCTCTAATAGGCCAAAGGTTGGCAACAAGCACTAGGTAGACATATCACACGCATGAGAAGTCTTAACCTGAGCTACTTGTACACACACACACACACACACATCTCCAACCACCAATACAATGTTGAAAGGTAAGACACAACTCGTACCAAAATGCATGCATACAAGTATATCTCACATCAAATTACGAAACAAGTACTAGAAAGCATAAAGGACCAAATACAATCCCATCAAAACTGTAAAAGAGTTCAACCTGTTAATAAGGAGGGAACTACTGTCAAATGCAACTCCTCGAACCAACCACAACCCGTTTAGCTCAACTATGCTCTGCCAGCTCCCGGTCTACCCAAGACTCTGCTGTAAGGTTTGTCGTCTATATAAGACATGACATGTATGAGTGGATCTCATGTGGGGGTGAGTATAGCAAACCCAGTAAGACACTATGAAATCACCAAACATAAAGCATAAAGAGAGAGAAGTTGTAACAACCCGTCTCTTTATTACACCTTAATACATGATTTAATTACATAAAATTACACATGATACAAACCTGGAAGATCGAGAAGTTTAATATTTTTGGGAATTAAGTACATTGCATTACAACATTAAACATGAATTACAACATCTTTATTGAAAACTTCTTTAACATGTTTGAGCTTAAAACTGCATTAGATAACCTGAGGAAAATACCTAAGAAAGAGGTGATCCATAAAGTCCAGTAAGGGAATAAACATGACATAACATGAAGATAATAATACATGTTAGACTAGGCATATCAATGAGGCATAAAGGAACCTGAATAATAAGGCATGATATAGCATGATAATCATAACATGGGAAATGCGACAACAACTTAAAACACTGCATCATAAACATAAGTCAAGGCTAAACCGCCAAGACTTCATGGTGAACAAAGTCTCATAAAGGAATAAGGTACACCCATGTCCCAACATAACATATCATGATACTAAACATTACCCAATGCATTGAAGCGCTGTATAATTCTAAACGCACCTATCACTTTCATTTTATTCTTATGCTTAAGTGTGCCGCATAGATCATAACTCATAGATTCATTCATCATCACAACTTATTCCACGATCAAGGAGAGTGAAATACATACATGTAAGTCCCTAATAAGAAGGTATATACGCATAAAAGTGAACACCTTTGATAGGAAATGAGTGCAACATTCACTACATAAATGGTTTGGCATGAAAATCGTGGTAAAAATTCAGCAGTATAACAACGTCACTTAAAAGTTTATAAAATGGGTTGATGAGAGCGAAATGAGTCTCTCGTCATTTGGATATGAAGTGGATAGTAACAGTGATATGGAATAACATGTCCACACATTTATAATTAGAAAAAAATAAGGCATATGATAATAAATAAGTTTGAAGAAAAAAGGAAAGGAAATGATGCATACGAAATTTCGACATGGTAACGGGTGTACATGAGAGAGATTAATGAGAGAGAAATGGGCCTCTCATCATTTATATATAATAAAAAAGGTATGTGAGAGGTGCGAAATCATACCCTATCATTAGTAATTAAAAATAAAAAGGCATAACAAGATAAATAAACTTTGATAAAAATGAGGAAGGAAATAACCCTTATGAAATTTCAGCATGGTAACGGGTGTTCTTAGGAGGGCTTAATGAGAGAGAAAGTAGTCTCTTATAATTTATACATAATAATGGTAGCATGGGGTAGGTTCAAAAAACATACCCCATCATTAGGAAATTAAAAATAAAAGGGCATAACATAGAAGAGATTTTTGAATAAAAGCGAGAAAGAGAGGATCCCTCACCTTAAGAGTATGAAACCAAAAGCTTGAAAGGGCCTTTTTGAGAGTTTGGAGGCACATTAGGATAATTATAGAGAGAATAGGGCAGAGTAAATTTATGATCCAAGTATTTTTAGTGAAGATAAGTGAGAGCTTAAGTGAGTTTATATAGGAAAATAGAATGATTTCTTTAATATTTAAGTTTTGGACTCTACAAAATAAAATATTTCAAACCACAAACCTTCCCATGGTTTTTGCCCATGTTTTTTAAAAAAGTGGAGAGGTTTTAATTATTTTATAAGGAAAAGGGTCGAACTTATTAAAATATTACCCTTGCTTATGTGGAGGTGAGTTGCATTTTTAAAGAAATGAATTTAAAATCATAAAATACATTATATGTTTTGGAGGATTCATAAAGGCTTAATAAAATTAATAAAATAAACTTAAAAGCACATTATTTTAAGGGGAAAACATATATTTTTCCAAATATACTCATTATAGTATTTATCATATCATTTTTGGTCATTATGATGTCATAAAACACACTGTATATTTATACGGTATTTAATTTTTCCCTAAAAATTTGATTGCCTCAAAAAATTATGAAAAATTCACCATTGGATAATTTCAATGTTTTGATTACAAAATTAATATTAATTTTATATAAATAATTTTTTTAATATGTGCATTTTAACTTTTAAAATAAGATTCAACATTTATTGAAAAATGCTGGGTTTTTGACAATAACGGTTTTTGAACCCTTATAAAAAGTACATTTCACTTCATAAAAATTATATGACCATTTATAATTAATATAACTTATTTAATAATAAAATTTTATTAAAATACTATTTATTTCAAAAATCCATTAATTCATCAAAATAAATCCCTTAATTGAATTTGAATATTACCTGAAAATACAATTTGCGTTTAATTGAATCAAAATCAAAATCATTTATAAATAATAATAAAAATGAAAAAAAAATCATTATTCTATACAATATATATATATTCATATTATTAAGGTCTTGATACATATCTCTTTATTATATCAATGCACGCCCTAAGAGTAATGTGCGCGATGGTGAGACTTTTATGGGGGCGTTCAACAAATATGTTTTGGGTCATGATCTCGATGAGCTTGAACTTCTTCCGTAAACGGTTTCGCTCATGCTTAAGCTGTTGGATCTCAGCTTGGGCTTGGTCAAGGGAAAAGTCAAGTGATGATATCTCCCCTGGAAGCTTCAATAAATGGGATTCATAGGTTACAATTCTACTAGATGAGGTCATCACTTCCTTTGTCTGTGTCAATTAGATTTGTTAAAACCTTATATTTATATTAATCATGTGATCACTATTTAATGACTATATTAACAAAACTAATATTCTTAACGGTCTTTTAAATCCAAAGATATCACTAAATAAGTGATTGTGTTTTCTATAACCATATTACATAATAAGCTATTTAATTAAAATCACAAAGAGAAACTTCATTTATAACAATTTGGTTCGTTACAATCTTCCCCCCTTGGGAAATTTCACCCTCAAAATTTCCATTTCACCCCACCTTAAAACGGATGAGGGTAATTCTATCTCATCAATTCCTTCGGTTCCCAAATTGCTTCTTCAAACTTGTGTTTTCTCCACACCATTTTGACAAGGTGCATTATCTTATTTCGTAGAACTTTGTCTCAATGATTTAAGATCTTCATCAGATGCTCCTCATAGGAAAGATCATTCTCCAATGGCACCACCTCTGGATTGAGTACATGTGAGGGGTCAGGTATGTACTTCCTCAAGAGAAATACATGGAATACATTATGAACTCGAGATAGGTTAGGTGGGAGTGCAAGTCGATAGACCACTACTCCAATGTGATCAAGGATCTCAAAGGGGGAGATGTATCTTGGACTAAGCTTTATATTTTTCCCAAATCTCATTAGTTTCTTCCATGGAGATATTTAGAGGAATGCCATGTCTCCGATATCAAACTCTAGGTCTCGTCAATGATCATCAGCATAGCTCTTTTGTCGACTCTGATCAGCCTTGACGTGCTGCTGAATGATCTTAACCTTTTCCACCATTTCCATGACTATTTCAGGACCTAACAATTTTCATTCCCAAACTTCATCCCAACATGCAGGTGTCCTGTACCTCTTCCCATAAAGGGCTTCATATGGAGCCATTTGAATGCTCGAGTGGAAATTGTTGTTGTAAGAGAACTCGACCAGAGGAAGATGTTGATCCCATCCTGTAACACCCCCGAATGATAAAGGGTTAAATGGATAAATGATATGACTCATGTCAATAAAGTGTACCTTCCTTTTCGAGAGCCTACATGATTAAAACTCCACAATTAAGCATGCTTGACTTGGAGTAGTGATAAGGATGGGTGACCTTCTGAGAAGTTTCCTAGGGTGTGTGTGAGTGAGGACAAAGCACACTGGAAAGGATATGTGTTGGCCTGTGAGGTCTGTCATTAGTCAGATGACCTATGTGGGCACATGGGTGGGCCCCAGGGTGGGGACCACGTGTCTGCGAGGCAACTGGTGGTACGTGGCGGGCCAGGACCCGATGTCCTTGTTAGGGCGGGGTGTATGTGCTGTCACCGGGACCCAGTTGTTACATTTGGTATCAGAGGTGGGACCCAGCCTTAAGTGCGGTGCATTGCCTAGGTTGAGATATAGGGTCCACAACGAGGACATTGTGCTCTAAAGGGGGGGGGGGTGATTGTAATACCCCTGGATGATAAAGGGTTAAATGACTAAATGATATGACTCATGTCAACAAGGTGCACCTTTCTTTTCGGAAGCCTACCTGATTAGAACTCCACGGTTAAGCATACTTGTCTTGGAGTAGTGATCAGGATGGGTGACCTTCTGGGAAGTTTCCCAGGGTGTGTGTGAGTGAGGACAAAACATACTGGAAATGATATGTGTTGGCATGTGGGGACTGTCATTAGTCAGATGACCTGTGTGGGCACGTGGGTGGGCCCCAGAGTGGGGACCACGTGTCTGCGGGGCAACTGGTGGTACCTGTAACACCCCAAGCTTCCACGACACGCTTCTCTTTGAATAATACAGTAGCGTGTGTTGTACACAACTTTGAGTTCTAACACACCACAAACAATCAAACTAGCCGTTATAAATAGTAATACCCACTTTTTGGAATTTTATAAATTTTATCTTTCAAAATGGACTTCATTTTTGGATTTGGAATATCAAAATCAGCTTAGGGTGAATTTTTGATATTTTTCTGAAAACTTTCAATTTTTGATGAATAGTGAAAAACACTGAGTTATAATTTAAAATCAATTTTTTTATTTAAATAATTATTTATTTTATTTAAATTTATTTTAGGTCAAAATAGATACGTAATACCTATATAAGTTCAATGTAATTCATTGGAGTCAGTTTATAATAATTTTAGATATATAAAAATTTTATTGAACTTTTCACTGTCTTTTACCCATCTCTTAGGAGAACTTGTAAATTCACATAAAACTTAATTTTACCGCTTTTGTGAGGAAAATTTCAAAAATATGAGATACATGGTTAATATAAAGGATTAAATGTGGTTCAATAAGATAAAAATAATTTTTGGTGAATAGTAACTTTTTACTTTTATTTACCACGGTTAAAAGTAAATAGGGTAATTAAGGGTAAAAATGATATTATTATTACCCTAACACATGTCCTAATTCTATTCGATAAGAATAATTCGACCAAAAACAAACTTAGGAATAAAATATGAACTTCTTTGGTCTACTTGGATTAGATTACGACATTTACTATTATTTAATTCAAAGAAGAGTTAAAAGTGTTAAAATCAAAGTTTAATAACTGAAACATTTTTAATATAGGGTTATACATAAGATAAATTCGATTATAAATATTAATTAGAAAGATAAAAAGATTTCCTACATAATAGTATTTTATTTATAATTTTTAGACATTAAATAATTTAATTTATTTATGACACAATAGTGATGCAGTAATTACCTAATTAATGAAATATTAAAATAATTAATATTATAAATATCCAAATAAATGTAATTTGAGAATTTTTATGAATTACAATAATTTTTTAGGTTAATATGACATATTAGGGTTGGTTAGATAATTTTTTTTGAAATAATAATGCTGTTATGAATTTAGAAAAAAAAAACCAAATAGTGTCAAAATTGACATAAAAGAGTTTTTTAAAACAAATATTATATTATTAATTGATATTCTATTTCTAAAAATATAAAGTTCAGCCAAAGTAATTATGTAATGATAGGTGTATCATTAATGAACCACTTGTGGTTTGATTGGAAGTATATAGCAATTCTATTAACCATATAATATAAAAATACAAAGAGACATGGTAAATGTCAAACTATTGAACTAAGAGTTAAATCAAAAAGATAAAGTTAATATAGTGACCCAAATCTGTCTAAAACCTATTGGTTGACTTTTTTTAGACCCATACACACCTTAAACTTTAAATAATTCATTTTTGATCCATTATAAACCGAAAATGATTTTATTATAAAATAATATTTCTAGCTTTTCCTAAGTTTCCCCTCACCCCTCTTATAAAAGGGCACTCCCCCTTCTCTCTAATTCACACCTTCAAAGCCTTTTGGCTCAGCCAAACCCTACCCAAATATCCTCTCAACTTCCCTCAATTCATCCTAGATGCCTTCCTTTAGTCATAAAGCTAACTTAAGGAGCCCTTTTGATCAAATCAAAAGGAAGAACCCGAAGAAGAGGTAATAATTTCACTACCCTCTTTCAAGTTCTTTTCTTCTTCCACTTTTTCTTTCTTTGTTATTTCCATTCTAAAATAATAAATCCAGTATATTCTATATACTATGATGTTATTATAAATATGGTACATCCATATTCATTATTCTATCCATCCTTTGAATGACATGTCACCATACGTGCGTACGTACGGATTACCGTCTCCACGTCGTGGTGTAATTGTTATTCAATACATTATTATTTGGATGGGTATAATAATGATGTGTAATTCATGTAAATAATAAATATAACATGATAATGATTCTGTATATATGATATACCATCCATTTATATATTATTTTAATATCAAAAGAATGATATTGTCGCTCGTGCGTACGTATGGATTACCGTCTCCACGAACACGATGAGATTCATTCCCCATCGCATCCATTCAAGAATAATTTTAATTATATGATTAAAAATAATTTTTAAATACTTGATATCATTCTGTATATGAATAAGATACATTTCATCCATAACTAATATTACTCAAATAACAATGAATATAAAGGAAAATGAATTTGTTAACACCCGAAACGACTATAATACTAAGATATTATTAACAAAGCAATGTTAAAAGATCATATATGATATAATATTAATGTATATGATTTTTGTATAATTTAATAACAATTATTTCACCATTATACAGGAGGTTAACCTACCTTCGACTAAGAAAAAGTACATGGTAAGGGTTAATTTCACAATCTCTTTATTATCTGAGGTTGTTTTTACGTAAGTATCTACTAGGACCTCTTTATCATCCACATCCATGTTTATTAAAAATGTATTTCAAAACATTCTTACTATTTTATAGACTATGGGTTAAAGTCATTTATACCCTTGTTTTACTTTTTATAAGATGTTTATACAGTAATCTTTTCGTTGTTTTCCAAACAAGGTCCTTTTTAACCTTTTCGACAGAATTAAGGTAAGAATGTCTTTTTTAACTTATACGGAGGGTGCAACTATTTTATGCCGTTATAAAATCTTCAAAGATTCCCTTACAATATTATACGAATATTTTCAAATTAAATGTCTTCTTTTATAATTATGTGACTTTTAAATGATTTCAAAAAAAGAGATATTTCTCTCAAATAGTTTTGATTTCATCTATGTCAACATCCTTTAATGGATTTTAAGCTTATTTGAAGTTGATTTATTATGATACAAAACTTCCATATTTTATTAAAGGTTTTGTGATATGTTTGACTGTGGATGTGTTATTTTTATACCATTCAGGGTTTATGGAGAAAATATTGACATTTCGTATGCTAGTTTTAATACGAATGTTTATGTTATGTTTAAACCTATTCATATGAGGAATGAATTGGACTTAGTAAGTGACGGGTGGAGCCCTCTATAGCTCCTCGATTCATTGGTAGGTATCATGAGACAAACTAGTGTCTTGGCACATGGCCTTGACAAAATCTTATTTGTAGTCTTGGCACAAGGCCTTGACTATGTGATTATGATAGTCTGGCATTAATGCATTACATCATTATGAAAGTGTTTATTGATATTTCATGTGATCATTCGACTAGTAAAATATCCATGTGAATAAGTAAATGAAATTATTTCATTTTATTTTTTACATATTATGCCGAAGTTCAAGTTTAAAAGGCTTATGTTTTAGTTATACATTGCCTTAAATGTTTATGCTTATTTATGAAAGTTTCTGCTATATTGTTATCCTTACTGAGCATCTGATCTCACCTCTTTCTATGTCTTATTTTTCCCAGGATGTGAAGAAGTATTTTATGATTGACCTGTAGGGATAGTCTGAGGGGATATGAGTGTGGACTATGGAGACTATGTTGTTATAGTTTTTCACTTTATAATGTAATGTAAGACTTATGAATGTATCTAGTGTTTCCAAGGCTACTAAACTAATCAGTCTTTCGAGACTTGATCTTTTGTGATCATGCCAATGTTATGTAATAATGCACCGAATCTCGGTAACTGGGGTCGGGGCATTATAGTTGGTATCAAAGGAAGTTTAGTACAAACCTTGGAAGCTAGATTTAGAAAAACTTTTATTAGAGCACATAGGCCTAAGATGGACTTTGAGGATTAGTATAAAAGAACTTCCTAGAATTTTGGTATTGTAGAGATTTTTTTGAGTTTTCCGAGCAATACATCTCTGTCTGGATACGAGCAGGTAGAGGTGAATCTAGCATAGATGTACCTAGGGGTAAAACCTGAAAACACTACTTTGAGCTAGACTCGAATGAGAACTGGTGCATGACAACGATCCTTGCTGCACTCTTGGTTACGACACTCCTGAGGGATATGATTAGGATAATTCTCATTTTCTTTATAAACCATTATGAAGGGTTTATGAGTATATAATTTTTCAAAGAAAACATTTTTATGATTATGGATTATATCCTTAAATTGTTCAATTTATGTTAAGTGTTTTGCAAGTTTGGAATTATGTATTTCGATTCATAAACTAATCTAGTTTATTCCATTGGTTAAAAATGGCGCCTAGTGGAAGGAATGAAAACCATATAAATGCACACACTCCATGTAGGGATTTACCTCCTGCTCAAGATAATTATAGTGGATCTGGTGATACAACTGGTGCTGATCAGCTTATTACCATACTGGGACAACTCACTCAGGTTATGAATAATAACCTTACCCGTATGGAGAACCCTGATCCACAACGTGGAGGATCAATGTTAGATCGCTTCATAAGGTAACAAACACCAACATTCAATGGGAGTAAAAATCCATTAGTAGGTGAGCAATGGATAAATTCCTTAGATAAAATATTCCATGCCCTGGGGAGTAGTGAAAGGGAAAAAGTTATCATGACAGTTTACCACCTCACTGAAGATGCTGATCAATGGTGGTCATTGATTCAAAACACAAAGGAAGATGATGAAGTATAAAATATGTAATGGAGGGAGTTTAAATATCTTTTCTTAGAAAAATACTTTCCTCGTGACCATCGAGCAGATATGGAAAAGTAATTTTTGAGTCTGAGGCAAAAGGAGGATGATAATGTCGCAAAGTATGATGCTAACTTTACAAGGTTAGCGAGGCATGTTGTAGATTATATATGTAACCCAAGAATTAATATTGATCATTTCTTTGATGGGTTAAAACCATTTCTCCATCGAGTATTAGTCTCACAATCCTTCTCATCGTATGAAGATATTGTCTCATGTGCTATCAAGACAGAAAAAGAATTCTCTAAGTCTTACAACTTTAAAGTAAAGCAATAGAAGAAGAGATCTGCTGATCACTCTGAAAATGGAAATATGGGGAAGAAGGGAAAATTCGAATATCCATCCTGTAGTAAATGTGGGAAGAAACACCCTGGTACTTGCTGAAAGGGAATAAGAGTCTGTTACAAGTGTGGTGAAAAAGGCCACCAAGATTGTGATTGCAAGGGGAAGAAGGAAGCTACCGATGTTCAATGCTACAATTGTAGGGAGATGGGAAATTGTGCAAATGAATGACCTAAGCATCAAGGAAAATTACCTTAGAAAAGGCCAAGGGATCAAGGCCAAGCTTATGCTATCACTACTGCTGAGGTAGAAACTCCGAAAGATGTAGTGGCAGGTAATTTAATGGTTTCCTCAAGTTTAGCTAATGCTTTATTTGATTTTGAATCATTGCATTATTTCATATCTTCCCAGTTTGCTAAGAAAATTAGATATTTCCAATTGGATTTAACAAGGGAGTTGTCAGTCAAAACTTCTAAGGAAAGTATCATTGCTACAAAGTTCTGTGAATCAGTTCCCATTAGGGCATATAAATTTTCTTTATCTGCTGATCTCATCATCATACCCATGATTTAATTTGATATAATCCTTGGTATGGATTGACTTTTGGACCATGGTGCAAAAATTTATTGTAAGAAGAATGAGGTTACTATTTTTGATGACGATGATAAAGAACACCTTATCTTTAGAGCAAAATCGTCACCACCTAATTCTTATCTAGATCCACCCCCAGTAGCTCAACTAAATTCAATTATTTGGGAGGAAGAGAATGAAATGATTGTGGGTGAGGAAAGGAATGTTCAAATAGAGGATGTACCTATTGTGAGAGAATATGTTGATGTGTTTCCAGAAGATTTACCTGGACATCCTCCAGAATGAGAAATTGAGTTTTCCATTGATTTAATTTATGGGTTAAGGCCCATATCGAATACCCCTTATAGAATGGCCACTGTAGAATTAGTGGAACTAAAGAAACAACTAGAGAAATTGAGTAATAAGGGATTTATTCACCCTAGTGTTTCTCCATGGGGATCCCCTATTCTTTTTGTTAAGAATAAAGATGGATCTATGAGGTTGTGCATTGACTACAGGGAGATCAATGCTATAACAATAAAGAAAAAGTATTCCCTACCTCGCATTGATGATTTATTTGACCAACTGCATGGAGCTCAATACTTTTCAAAGATTGAACTTCGATCTGGATACCATCAGTTGTGTGTGAAGAAGGAAGACATTCCGAAGACAACATTTTGAACCAGGTATGGGCATCACAAGTTTACATTAATGCCTTTTGTATTGACTAATGCACCCTCTGTTTTCATAGATCTAATGAATAGAGTTTTCAAGGAATATCTTGATGAATTTGTAGTGGTATTTATTGATGACATCTTGTGTAGTACCCGCAGTTTCTGGTATGTAACCCTTACTTGATGCTTTTTCTTTGTTTTAAAGTTAAGGGTGTTGAATGGGAGAGTTAGGAGAACTTGGAAGGATGTTTTGAGGCAAAGGGGAAGTCGCACGGGAGGCGCACATGTTGTCTAAACGTGCGGCCAAACCATGCGCAGTGGGTCTTGGAGGCAGTGGCTTCCGCACATTCGGTGCATGGTTTGTCTAACTGTGCGAGAAGGGTGGCTGAGGCAGTAGCTAACGCACGGTTAGCGCACGATTTTCCAAACCATGCATACTAACCTTGCAGTCACTTAAAATTAGATCCTTAAATTGTGGATCTAACTCGTTTTGCCTCTAATTGACTCATTAAAGCTCCTAAGTGGCCCTATCTCGGGATTTTGGTTCTCCTAAGGTCAAAGAGGGTTCTCTCATCATTCCGGAGGTGATCCGAAGGCTTCTCTTGGCGAATCTAATCTGGATTCTTGAGGCATGTGATCGTTCTCCTTCGTTCTTGGATGGTTTCTTAGATCTACTCAGATCTACTTCTCATCTTCTCTCGGTTTCTTATATCTATGACCGTTATGGGTAGATCTAAGTGTGTGGATGCCAATTATGATGAGTTTTGGTCTTGGTTGTGTTAGGAGAAGAGATCTAAGGGGATTTTTTGGAGTTTTGACCCGGTGTTCTTGAGCGTTCTTCGTCCGTTGCTTGGTTTCGCCCTTTTGTTGAGGTAGGTGGATTCACTCTCGATTCCTCTTTCTTAGAACTTGAAGGCTTAGTTTTAATTTTTTTCCTTGATTGAAATGGTTTGTTTATCTGTCGTGAAAGAATGGTTGAAACCCATTTTTAGTAATGGGTGATGAAAATTGTGTGTTTTTGGAAAGTGGTTGTTGAAGTAAATTTAAAATGGTTATTTTAAATTGGATATGATTTTACTTCTTGAATAAAATGGTTTTCAATAAAAGGGTTATGCTTTATGGAATGGTTTTGAACACACTTGGTTTTGGGAATGGATTGCATGGGTTGTGGTGTGTGTTCATGTGCATTGGGATGGATAAGGGCGAGAAGTCCCCCCATCAAAAGGTTGGGATGGATAAGGGCGATAATTTCCCCCATCAAAAGGTTGGGATAGATAAGGTCATGTTGTACCCCCGTCAAGGTAGTCCACTAAGTGATGGCTTAGTGGAAGGATAACTCACCACTCGCGAGTATATGGAGGTCCAAGTTACATGCATGGTTGGTTGTGTGGATTTGTGAAACGGAACGGATGTGCCAAAAATGGAAATGTGAATTTGATTGGAAACCTTGCTTGGTTGTTCTTCTTGAGAAAGATGGGTTTTGTTGGAAAATGGTTTTGACATGGAACTTGTTTATTGTGAACTGCTTTGGAATTGTTTTATATAAATTGTTTTATATAAATGTGCTAACATGTTTTATCATAGAGGCATGGGTTGGGAAGTCATCGGGGAAAACCTACTGAGTTTAATTACTCACCCCCTGCTTTGGCACGCTGGTGCTTTTGTAAATGTTATGTACCGAGACGTTGACAAAGGTAAAGTGTCACATGTTTAGAGCACTGCTTCAGGATACTTGGGCTTGTTCTTGATGTTGGAGCTTGGAGCTTGTGGAGCATGGAGTTGGGTTGTTGTCCTGTGGTATTTTTGTTTGTCTTTCCGCTGTTTACTCTGATTTAGTGTTGGTTTCCGCTGTGGTACTTTTGGTTGGGTTTTGATAAAATAAATGGCTGAGTTGTCTTAGCTTTTATCATGCATCATTTAGTAGATTTGTTTGGTTATGCTTGTGGGCTCTGTGGTATGTTCTTAAAGGGTAAATCGTCCCCCACCTGTTTTGAAACCCTTCGGCATTTATTTCCAGCCTTTGGCGCCTTGGGGATGTCACTTAAGGCCTAGTAATGATTTGTTGAACTCTCAAGCCAATGAGAATTGGCGGGTCATTACATCTTCGTATACTCCAAAAGCTACGAAGATCATGAAAACCACTTGCGCATTATCCTGAAGACTCTTAGAAGACATGAATTGTATGGGAAGTTTAGCAAGTGTGAATTCTAACTTCAGGAGATTTCTTTTCTTGGCCATATTGTCTCTAAGGATGGAATCTCTGATGATCCTTCTAAGACAAGAGCAATCCAAGAATGTCCAGCACCAACGAGTATAACTGAGGTACGCAGTTTTATTGGTTTAGTAGGTTATTATCAACATTTCATCCAGAATTTTGCCCGATTGGCTAACCCATTAACGGAGCTCACACAAAAGGGGTTAAATTTGTTTGGATAAAAGAGTGTGAAGAATGTTTTGAAGAAATGAAGAGAATATTAGTCAATGATTTTATATTGACTCTATCATCGGGGAATGATGTGTTCGTTATTTATAGTGATGCATCAAAGAAATGACTTGGTTGTGTCCTTATGCAGAATGATAGGGTTATTACCTATGCATCACAATAGCTAAAAATTCACGATAAAAACTATCCTACTCATGATCTTGAGTTAGATGTTGTAATCTTTTCTTTGAAGATATGGAGACATTATCTCTATGGTGAAAATTGTGAGATATTTACCAATCACAAGAGTTTGAAGTATATTTTCTCACAGAAAGAACTCAATATGAGGAAAAGGTGATGGCTTAAACTACTCAAGGATTATGATTGCATGATACACTACCACCCGGGGAAGGAAAATAAGGTGGCAGATGCTTTGATCAGAAAGGATCATGGAGTTTTGAATAAGATGAGAGTTGAAAGTGATCCTATTTTCATGGATCTAGTAAAGATGGATATGGGAATAACCATGGAAGGTGAAACATCAATGCTTTTTCAAATGGTTGCCAAACCATCTTTACTAGAAAGAATAAAGAGTTCTAAGACCGATTATGAAGAGTTTCAAAAGAAGATTAAAGCTGTGAATGATGGGAGATTGAGTGACTTTGTGAATGAAGATGGAATTTTGAAATTTGGGAAGAGACTTTGTGTTCATGATATACCTGATCTAGAAAGGGAATTGTTGGACAATGCTCATAGTTCCAATTTCTCTATACACCCTAGGAGCACCAAGATGTATAGATATTTGAAGGAACATTTTTGGTGGGAAAACATGAAGAGGGAGATTGCTGATTTTGTGTCAAGATGTATGGTTTGTCAATAAGTGAAAGCTGGAAGGCAACAACCTGAAGGAGTCATGCAACCTCTTCCCATACCAGAGTGGAAATGGGATAATATTACGATGGAATTTGTCATGGGACTACCAAAGACTCCTAGAAGTAAAGATGCAATATAGGTCATTGTTGATCGGCTTACCAATTCAACACATTTTCTTGATATAAGGGAGGATTTACCACCTGAATGTCTATCAAGACTATATATTAATGAAGTTATGAGACTTCATGGAGTACCCCTATCAATTTTTTCTAATTGTGATCCACATTTTATATCAAGATTCTAGAAAAGTCTTCAGAAAGCCCTGGATATTGAGCTTCGTTTGAGCACTGCCTACCACCCCCAAACTGATGGACAATCAAAACGTACTATTCAAACCTTAGAAGACATGTTGAGATCTTTCTCACTTGACTTTCAGGGTATGTGGGATCAATATTTACCTATGGTATAATTTTCCTATAATAATAGCTTCCATTCAAGTATTTGGATGGCACCATATGAAGCATTATACATAAAGATATGTCGCACACCAACTTGTTGGGATGATGTTAGTGAAAGAAAACTCGTAGGCCCAGAACTGGTGGAGGAAATGATGAAAAAGGTGAAGGTAATCCAAAACCACATCAAAGCAGCTAAAAGTAGGCAGAAGAGCTATGCTGATAACCGAAAGAAGGATTTGGAATTTCAGGTAGGAGATCATGTTTTCTTGAAGGTATCTCCATGGAAGAGTTTTATACGTTTTAGTAAGAAGGGAAAATTGAGTCCCAGGTACATCATAACTTTCAAAATTCTAGAATGAATTGGGGCTGTAGCTTACCATTTGGCAATGCCTCCAAATCTCTCCAAAGTTCACAATGTGTTCCACGTATCACTGTTGAGAAAATACATTCATGACCCAATGCATGTACTCACCTATGAGGAATTAGAACTAGAACCTGATCTGTCTTATTACGAATAGCCTATCAAGATTCTTGATACAAGAGAACAAGTGCTGAGAAACCAGACGACTCGTATGGTAAAAGTTCTATGGAGAAACCATATGATGGAATATGCAACGTGGGAACCCGAGGACCTTATGATGAAGAACCACCCGAGTCTTTTTATGTAGTAATATTCTAGAAATTCTGAGGATGAAATTATTTGATGGAGGGGATAATGTAATACCCCAAGCTTCCATAATACACTTTTCTTTGAATAATACAATAGCGTGTGTTATACGCAACTTTGAGTTCTAACACACCACAACCAATCAAACTAGCTGTTATGAATAGTAATACCAACTTTTTGGAATTTTATAAATTTTATCTTTCAAAATGGACTTCATTTTTGGATTTGGAATATAAAAATTATCTTAGGGTGATTTTTTTTATTTTTCTGAAAACTTTCAATTTTTGATGAATAGTGAAAAGCACTGAGTTATAGTTTAAAATCAAATTTTTTATTTAAATAATTTTTTATTTTATTTAAATTTATTTTAGGTCAAAATAGATACATAATACCTATATAATTTCAATGTAATTCATTTGAGTCAGTTTATAATAATTTTTTATATATAAAAATTTTATTGAACTTTTCACCGTCTTTTATCCATCTCCTAGGAGAATTTGCAAATTCACATAAAACTTAATTTTACCGCTTCTGTGAGTGGAATTTCTAAAATATGAGAGACACAGCTAATATCAAGGAGTAAAATGTGGTTCAATAAGATAAAAATAATTTTTGGTGAATACTAACTTTTTAATTTTATTTACCACGGTTAAAAGTAAATAGGGTAATTAAGGGTAAAAATGATATTATTATTACCATAACACATGTCCTAATTCTATTGGATAAGTATAATTCGATAAAAAACAACCTTAGGAATAAAATATGAACCTCTTTGGTCCACTTGGATTAGATTAGGACATTTATTATTATTTAAATCAAAAAAGAGTTAAAAGAGTTAAAATCAAAGTTTAATAACTAATTTTTTTTAATATAGGTTTATACATAAGATAAATTCGATTATAAATATTCATTAAAAATATAAAAATATTTTATACATAATGGTATTTTATTTATAATTTTTAGATGTTAAATAATTTAATTTATTTATGACATAATGGTGATGCAGTAATTCCCTAATTAATGAGATATTAAAATAATTGATATTATAAATATACAAATAAATGTAATTTGAGACTTTTTATGAATTAAAATAATTTTATAGGTTAATATGACATATTAGGGTTTTTTAGATGATTTTTTTTCAAAGTAATAATGGTGTTATGAATTTAGAAAAAACAAAATACCAAATAGTGTCAAAAATTGACATAAAAGAGTTTTTTAAAACAAATATTATATTATTAATTGATATTATATTCCTAAAAATCTAAGGATCAGAAAAAGAACTTATATAATGATAGGTGTATCATTAATTAACCATTTGGGGTTCGCTTGGAAGTATATAGTAAGTCTATTAACCATATAATATAAAAATACAAAGAGACATGGTAAATGTCAAACTATTTAACTAAGAGTTAAATCTAAAAGATAAAGTTAATATAGTGACCCAAAACTGTATAAAAACTATTGTTTGAGTGGTTTTCAATCCATCCCCACCGTATCCTTTAAATAATCCATTTTGGAGCCATTATAAACTGAAAATTATTTTATTATAAAATAATATTTCTAGCTTCTCCTAAGGTTCCCCTCACCCCTCTTATAAAAGGGCTCTCCCCATTCTCTATAATTCACACCTTCAAAGCCTTTTGGATCAGCCAGAAACTACTCAAATATCCTCTCAACTTCCCTAAATTCATCTTAGAGGTCTTACTTTAGTCATAAATTCAACTTAAGGATCCCTTTTGATCAAATCAAAAGGAAGAACCTGAAGAAGAGGTAATAATTTCACCACCCTCTTTCAAGTTCTTTTCTTCTTCGACTTCTTCTTTCTTTGTTATTTCCATTCTAAAATAATAACTCCAGTATCTTCTAAATATTGTTATGTTATTATAAATATGGTATGACCATATTCATTATTCTACCCATCCTTTGAATGACATGTCACCATACGTGCGTACGTACGAATTACCGTCTCCACGTCGTGGTGTAATTGTTATTCAATACATTATTACTTGAATGGGTATAATAATGATGTGTAATTCATGTAAATAATAAATATAACATGATAATGATTCTGTATATATGATATAACATCCAATTATATATTATTTTAATATCAAAAGAATGATATTGTTGCTCGTGCGTACGTACAGATTACCGTCTCCACGAACGCGATGAGATTCATTCCCCATTGTATCCATTCAAGAATAATTTTAATTATATGATTAAAAATAATGTTTAAAGACTTGATATCATTCTGTATATGAATAAGATACATTCCATCCATAAAAAATATTACTCAAATAACAATGAATATAAAGGAAAATGAATTCGTTAACACCCGAAACGACGATAATACTAAGATATTATTAACAAAGCAATATTAAAAGATAATATATGATATCATATTAATGTATATGATTACTTTATAATTTAATAACAATTATTTCTCCATTATACAGGAGGTTAACCTACCCTCGACCAAGGAAAAGTACAAGGTAAGGGTTAATTTCACAATCTCTTTATTATCCAAGGTTGTTTTTACGTAAGTATCTATTGGGACCTATTTATCATCCACATCCATGTTTCTTAAAAATGTATTTCAAAAAATTATTACTATTTTATAAACTATGGTTTAAAGTCATTTATACCATTTTTTGACTTTTTATATTATTTTTATAAAGTAATCTTTCCGTCGTTTTCCAACTAAGGTCCTTTTTTAACCTTTTCGACAGAATTAAGGTAAGAATGTCTTTTTTATCTTATACGACGGGTGCGGCTATTTTCCTCCATTATAAAATCGTTGAAGCTTCCCTTACAAGCTTATAATAATATTTTCAAATTAAATGTCTTCTTTTATAATTATGTGACTTTTAAACGATTTTAAAAGAAGAGATATTTCTCTCAAATAGTTTTGATTTCATCTATGTCAACATCCTTTGATGGATTTTAAGCTTATTTGAAGTTGATTTATTATGATACAAAACTTCCATATTGTATTGAATGTTTTTTGATATGTTTGACTGTGGATGTGTTATTTTTATACCATTCATGGTTTACGGAGAAAGTATTGACATTTTGTATGCTAGTTTTAATACGAATGTTTAGGTTATGTTTAAACCTGTTCATATGAGGAATGCATTGGACTTAGTAAGTGACGGGTAGAGCCCACTATAGCTCCTCGATGCATCGATAGGTCTCATGATACAAACTAGTGTCTTGGCACAAGACCTTGACAAAATCTTATTTGTAGTATTGGCACAAGGCCTTGACTATGTGGTTATGATAGTCTGACATTATGCATTCCATTATTATGAAAGTGGTTATTGATATTGCATGTGATTATTAGACTAGTAGAATATCCATGTGAATAAGTAAATGACATTATTTCATTTTATTTTTTCCATATTATGCTGAAGTTCAAGTTTAAAAGACTTTTTTTAGTTATACATTGCCTTAAATGTTTATTCTTATTTATGAAAGTTTCTTCTATATTATTATCCTTACTGAGCATCTGATCTCACCCTTTTCTATGTTTTATTTTTCATAGGATGTGAAGAAGTATTTTATAACTGACCTGCTGGGATATTCTGAGGGGATATGAGTGTGGACTATGCAGACTATGTTGTTTTAGTTTTTCACTTTATCAAGTAATGTAATACTTATGAATGTATCTAGTGTTTCCAAGGCTACTAAACTAATCGGTCTTTCGAGACTTGATCTTTTGTGATCATGCCAAACTTATGTAATAATGCATCGACTCTAGGTAACTAGGGTCGGGGCATTACAGTTGGTATCAAAGGAAGTTTAGTACAAACCTTGGAAGCTAGATTTAGATAAACTCTGATTAGAGTACATAGGCCTAAGATGGACTTTGATGATTAGTATAGAAGAACATCTTAGAATTTCGGTATTGTAGAGATTTTGTGAGTTTTCTGAGAAATACATCCCTGTATGGATACGAGCAGGTAGAGGCGGCTCTGGCATAAATGTACCTAGGGATAAAACCAGAAAACACTGCTTTGAGCTAGACTCTAACGGGAACTGGTGCACAACAACGGGCCTTGCTGTACTCTTGGTTACGACACTCCTTGGGGATATGCTTAAGATAATTCTCATTTTATTTACAAACCATTATGAAGGTTTTATGAGTATATACTTCCTCAAAGAAAACATTTTTATGATTATGGATTATATCCATAAACTGTTCAATTTATGTTAAGTGTTTTTCAAGTTTGGAATTATGTATTTTGATTCATAAAATAATCTAGTTTATGCCATTGTTTAGAAATGGAGCCTAGTAGAAGGAATTGAAACTTTATCAATACACACACTCTATGTAGGGATTTACCTCCTGCTCAAGATAATTATAGTGGAGCTGGTGATACAACTGGTGCTGATCAGATTATCACCATACTGAGACAACTCACTCAGGTTATGAATAATAACCTTACCCATATGGAGCACCCTGATCCACAGCGTGGAGGATCAATGTTAGATCACTTCATGAGGCAACAACCATCAACATTCAATGAGAGTACAAATCCATTAGTAGCTGAGCAATGGATAAATTACTTAGATAAAATATTCCATGCCTTGGGGAGTAGTGAAAGAGAAAAAGTTATCATGACAATTTACCGCCTCACTGGAGATACTGATCAATGGTGGTCTTTGATTCAAAACAAAAAGGAAGATGATGAAGTATCAAATATATAATGGAGGGAGTTTAAAGAGCTTTTCTTAGAAAAATACTTTCCCTGTGACCATCAAGCAGATATGGAAAGACAATTTTTGAGTCTGAGGCAAAAGGAGGATAAGAATGTCACAAAGTATGAGGCTAACTTTACAAGGTTAGCGAGGCATGCTGCAGATTATATACGTAACCCAAGAAGTAAGATTGATCATTTCTTTGATGAGTTAAAAATGTTTCTCTGTCGAGCATTAGTCTCACAATCCTTCTCGTCGTATGAAAATATTTTCTCATGTGCTATCAAGAGAGAAAAAGAATTCTCTAATTTTTACAACTTTAAATCAAATCAAGAGAAGAAGAGATCTACTGATCACTCTGGAAATAGAAATAAGGGGAATAAGTGAAAAGTTGAATATCCATCCTATAGTAAATGTGGGAAGAAACACCTCGGTACTTGGTTGAAGGTAGTGAGAGTCTGTTACAAGTGTGGTGAAAAAGGCCACCAAGCTCATGATTGCAAGGGGAATAAGGAAGCTACCGATGTTCAATGCTATAATTGTAGGGAGATGGGACATTATGAAAATTAATGTCCTAAGATTCAGGGAAACTTACCTCATAAAAGTCCAAGGGATCAAGGCTAAGCTTATGCTATCACTACTGCTGAGGTAGAAGCTCCAAAAGACGTGGTGGCAGGTAATTTAATGGTTTCATCAAGTTTAGCCAATGATTTATTTGATTCTAGATCATCGCATTGTTTCATATCTGCCCAGTTTGATAAGAAAATTAGATATTTCCAATTTTATTTAACAAGGGAGTTGTCAGTCAAAACTCCTAAGGAAAGTATCATTGCTACAAAGTTCTGTGAATCTGTTCTCATTATGCCATATAAATGTTCTTTATCTACTGATCTCATCATCATACCCATGATTGAATTTGATATAATCCTCAGTATGTATTGTATTTCAGACCATGATGCAAAAATTTATTGTAAGAAGAAGGAGGTTACTATTTTTGATGACGATGATAAAGAACACCTTATCTTTAGAGTAGAATCGTCACCACCTAATTCTTATCTAGATCCACCTCCAGTAGCTCAACTAAATTCAATTATTCGGGAGGAAGAGAATGAAATGACTGTGGGTGAGGAAAGTAATGTTTAAATAGAGTATGTACCTATTGTGAGATAATATGTTAATGTGTTTCCAGAAGATTTACCTGGACATCCTCCAGAACGAGAAATTTAGTTTTCCATTGATTTAATTCCTGGGTCAAGGCCCATATCGAAGACCCCTTTTAGAATGACCACTTTAGAATTAGTGGAACTAAAGAAAAAACTAGAGGAATGGAGTAATAAGGGATTTATTTACCCTAGTGTTTCTCATGGGGAGCCCCTATTCTTTTTGTTAAGAAGAAAGATGTATCTATGAGGTTGTGTATTGACTACAGGGAGATCAATGCTGTAAAAATAAAGAACAAGTATCCCCTACCTTGCATTGATGATTTATTTGACCAACTTCATGGAGATCAATACTTTTTCAAATATTGAACTTCGATATGGATACCATCAATTGTGTGTGAAGAAGGAAGACATTCTGAAGACAGCATTTCGAACTAGGTACGGGCATTACAAGTTTACAGAAATTCTTTTTGGATTGACTAATGAACCCTCTGTTTTCATGGATCTAATGAAAAAAGTTTTCAAGGAATATCTTGATGAATTTGGAGTGGTATTTATTGATGATATCTTGGTATAATCCAAAATCTAAGAAGATCATGAAAACCACTTGTGCATTATCCTAAAGACTCTTAGAAGACACGAATTGTATAGGAAGTTTAGCAAGTGTGAATTATTTCTTCAGGAGATTTCTTTTCTTGGCCATATTGTCTCTAAGTTTGGAATCTATTTTGATCATTCTAAGACAAGATCAATACAAGAATGACCAACACCAATGAGTATAACTGAGGTACGCAGTTTTATTGGTTTATGAGGTTATTATAGACGTTTCTTCCAAAATTTTGCCCGATTGGATAACCCATTAACGGAGCTCACAAGAAAAGGGGTTAAAATTTTTTGGACAAAAGAGTGTGAAGAATGTTTTGAAGAATTGAAGAGAAGATTAGTCAATGCTCCTATATTGACTCCACCATCGGGGAATGATGGGTTCGTTATTTATAGTGTTGCATCGAAGAAAGGACTCGGTTGTGTCCTTATGCAGAATGATAGAGTTATTGCCTATGAATCACGACAGCTAAAAATTAATGAGAAAAACTATCCTACTCATGATATTGAGTTAGATTCTGTAATCTTTGCTTTGAATATATGGAGACATTATCTCTATGGTGAAAAATGTGAGATATTTACTGATCACAAGAGTTTGAAGTATATTTTCTCACAGAAAGAACTCAACATGAGGCAAAGGCAATGGCTTGAAATACTCAAGGATTATGATTGCACGATACACTACCACCCGGGGAAGGTAAATAAGGTGGTAGATACTTTGAGAAGAAAAGATCATGGAGTTTTGAACAAGATGAGAGTTGAAAGGGATCCTATTTTCATGGATCTAATAAAGATGGATATGTGAATAACCATGGAAGGTGAAACATCAATGCTTTTTCAAATGGTTGCTAAACCATCTTTACTAGAAAGAATAAAGAGTTCTCAAACCGATGATGAAGAGTTTCAAAAGAAGATTAAAGCTGTGAATGATGGGAGATTGAGTGGCTTTGTGCATGAAGATGGAATTTTGAAATTTGGGAAGAGACTTTGTGTTCATGATATACCTGTTCTAGAAATGGAATTGTTGGAAAATGCTCATAGTTCCAATTTCTCTATACACCTTGGGAGCACCAAGATGTATTGAGATTTGAAGGAACATTTTTGGTGGGACAACATGAAGAGTGAGATTGCTGATTTTATGTCAAGATGTATGGTTTTTTAACAAGTGAAAGCTGGAAGGCAACAACCTGGAGGAGTCATGCAACCACTTCCCATACTAGAGTGGAAATGGGATAATATTATGATGGACTTTTTCATGGGACTACCAAAGACTCCTAGAAGGAAAGATGTAATATGAGTCATTGTTGATCGTCTTACCAAGTCAGCACATTTTCTTACTATAAGGGAGGATTTACCACTTGAACATCTAGAAAGACTATATATTAATGAAGTTTTGAGACTTCATGGAGTACCCCTATCAATTTTTTATGATCGTGATCCACATTTTACATCAAGATTTTGGAAAATTCTTTAGAAAGCCCTGGATACTGAGATTTGTTTGAGCACTGCCTACCACCCCCAAACTGATGGACAATCAGAACGGACTATTAAAACCTTAGAAGACATGTTGAGATCTTTCTCACTTGACTTTCAGGGTATGTGAGATCAATATTTACCTCTGGTATAATTTTCCTATAATAATAGCTTCCATTCAAGTATTCAGATGACACCATATGAAGCGTTATACAGAAAGAGATGTTGCAAACCAACCTGTTGTGATGATGTTGGTGAAAGAAAACTCGTAGGCCCAGAACTAGTGGAGGAAACGATGAAAAATGTGAAGGTAATCCAAAACCACATCAAAGCAGCTCAAAGTAGGCAGAAGAGCTATACCAATAACCGAAAGAAGGATTTGGAATTTCAGGTAGGAGATCATGTTTTCTTGAAGGTATCTCCATGGAAGGGTGTTATACGTTTCAGTAAGAAGGGAAAATTGAGTCCCAGGTATATCAGACCTTTCAAAATTTTAGAACGAATTGGGGCTGTAGCTTACCATTTGGCAATGCCGCCAAATCTCTCCAAAGTTCACAATGTGTTCCACGTATCACTGTTGAGAAAATACATGCATGACCCAACGCATGTACTCACCTATGAGGAATTAGAACTGGAACCCGATCTGTCTTATTACAAAGAGCCTGCCAATATTCTTGATACAAGAGAACAAGTGCTGAGAAACCGGACGACTCGTCTGGTAAAAGTTCTATGGAGAAACTATATGATAGAAGAGGCAACGTGGGAACCCGAGGAACTTATGATGAAGAACCACCCAAGTCTTGTTATGCAGCAATATTCTAGAAATTTTGAGGACAAAATTATTTGAAGGAGGGGAGAATGTAACACCCCAAGCTTCCACGATACACTCCTCTTTGAATAATACATTAGCGTGTGTTGTACGCAACTTCGAGTTCTAACACACCAAGACCAATCAAACTAGCCGTTATGAATAGTAATACCCACTTTTTATAATTTTATAAATTTTATCTTTCAAAATGGACATCATTTTTGGATTCGGAATATCGAAATTATCTTAGGGTGAATTTTTGGTATTTTTCTGAATACTTTCAATTTTTGATGAATAGTGAAAAACACTAAGTTATAGTTTAAAATCGAATTTTTTATTTAAATAATTTTTTATTTTATTTAAATTTATTTTAGGTCAAGATAGATACATAATACCTATATAAGTTAAATTTAATTCATTGGAGTCAGTTTATAATAATTTTAAATATATAAAAATTTTATTGAACTTTTCACCCTCTTTTACCCATCTCCTAGGAGAATTTGAAAATTCACATAAAACTTAATTTTACTATTTTTGTGAGTGGAATTTCGAAAATTCGAGAGACACGATTAATATCAAGGAGTAAAATGTGGTTCAATAAGATAAAAATAATTTTTGGTGAATAGTAACTTTTTACTTTTATTTACCACGGTTAAAAGTAAATATGGTAATTAAGGATAAAAATGATATTATTATTACCCTAACACATGTCCTAATTATATTGGCTAAGTATAATTCGACCAAAAAAAACCTTAGGAATAAAATATGAACCTCTTTGGTCCACTTGGATTAGATTAGGACATTTATTATTATTTAATTCAAAGAAGAGTTAAAAGAGTTAAAATCAAAGTTTAATAACTAAAACATTTTTAATACAGGGTTATACATAATATAAATTCGATTATAAATCTTAATTATAAAGATAAAAATATTTCATACATAATGGAATTTTATTTATAAATTTTAGACATTAAATAATTTAATTTATTTATGACACAATGGTGATTCAATAATTACCTAATTAATGAAATATTAAAATAATTGATATTATAAATATACAAATAAATTTAATTTGATACTTTTTATGAATTAAACTAATTTTCTAGGTTAATATGACATATTAGGGTTGGTTATATGATTTTTTTCGAAGTAATAATGCTGTTATGAATTTAGCAAAAACAAAATACCAAATAGTGTCAAAATTGACATAAAAGAGTTTTTTAAAAAATATATTATATTATTAATTGATATTCTATTCCTAAATATCTAAGGTTTGGACAAAGGACTTATATAATGATGGGTGTATCATTAATGAACCAGTTGGGGTTCGCTTGGAAGTATATAGTAAGTCTATTAACCATATAATATAAAAATACAAAGAGACATGGTAAATGTCAAACTATTTATCTAAGAGTTAAATCTAAAAGATAAATTTAATATAGTGACCCAAACCTGTCTAAAACATATTTTTTGAGTGGTTTTCGACCCATCCCCACCTTAGCCTTTAAATAATCCATTTTGGAGCCATTAGAAACCGAAAATGATTTTATTATAAAATAATATTTCTAGATTTTCCTAAGGTGCCCCTCACTCCTCTTATAAAGGGGCACTCCACATTCTCTCTAATTCACACCTTAAAAACAATTTGGCTCGGCCAAAACCTGACCAAATATCTTCTCAACTTCCCGCAATTCATCCTAGAGGCCTTCCTTTAGTCAGAAAGCCAACTTAAGGAGCCCTTTTGATAAAATCAAAAGGAAGAACCCGAAGAAGAGGTAATAATTTCACCACCCTCTTTCAAGTTCTTTTCTTCTTCTACTTCTTCTTTTTTTGTTATTTCCATTCTAAAATAATAAATCCAGTATCTTATATATACTGTGATGTTATTATAAATATTGTACATCCATATTCATTATTCTATCCATCCTTTGAATGACATGTCACCATATGTGCGTACGTACGGATTACCGTCTCCACGTCGTGGTGTAATTGTTATTCAATACATTATTATTTGGATGGGTATAATAATGATGTGTAATTTATGTAAATAATAAATATAACATGATAATGATTCTGTATATATGATATACCATCCATTTATATATTATTTTAATATCAAAAGAATGATATTGTCGCTCGTGCGTACGTACGGATTACCGTCTCCACGAACGCGATGAGATTCATTCCCCATCGTATCCATTCAAGACTAATTTTAATTATATGATTAAAAAATAATGTTTAAAGACTTGATATCATTCTGGATATGAATAATATATATTCCATCCATAACAAATATTTCTCAAATAACAATGAATATAAAGGAAAATGAATTCGTTAACACCCGAAACGACGATAATAATAAGATATTATTAACAAAGAAATGTTAAAAGATCATATATGATATCATATTAATGTATATGATTCTTGTATAATTTAATAACAATTATTTCACCATTATACATGAGGTTAACTTACCCTCAACCAAGGAAAAGTATAAGGTAAGGGTTAATTTCACAATCTCTTTATTATCCGATGTTGTTTTTACGTAAGTATCTACTGGGACCTATTCACTACTGGAAAACTAACCTTTACCAACGGTTTGGAACCGTTGGTATAGGCCTCCAAACCGTTGGTATAGCCTATACCAACGGTTTGGAGAACCGTAGCCAAGTAAGCCGTTGGGATAGGTCTATACCAACGGTTTTCAAAAAACCGTTGGTATAGACCTATACCAACGGTTTTGGAAACCGTTGGTATAGGTAATATGAAATCTATACCAACGGTAATGGAACCGTTGGTATATAAATTCCAAAAAATAAAACATCTGCTGGGATTTGATCCCAGGACCCCTCGTTTATAATCGAACGACTTAACCACTAACCTAACATCACTTTGTAAACATAATTTCATAAATATATATATGTATTATCATAATTATTTAAAATTTTTATTTATATAATGTTCTTGGTTAGAAGGCCTAGAAAAAAATTAAAGAATCTATCCCAACGGTTTTCCAAACCGTTGGGAAAGGTTTGGGTTCAGGGTGGGTTGAACTTTTGTTGGCTGAAGGTTGAAATTATCCCCTCTCTTTCCCAACGGTTTTGGTGAACCGTTGGGAAAGAGGACTCTTTCCCAACGGTTTTGATGAACCGTTGGGAAAGGGGAGAGAAAGAGGACCCTTTCCCAACGGTTTTGGTGAACCGTTGGGAAAGAGGACTCTTTCCCAACGGTTTTGATGAACCGTTGGGAAAGGGGAGGGAAAGAGGACCCTTTCCCAACGGTTTTGGTGAACCGTTGGGAAAGGGGAGGGAAAGAGGACCCTTTCCCAACGGTTTTGGTGAACCGTTGGGAAAGAGGACCCTTTCCCAACGGTTTTAGTTAACCGTTGGGAAAGGGGAGGTAAAAGGGACCCTTTCCCAACGGTTTTGGTGAACCATTGGGAAAGGGTAGCTATACCAACGGTTTTTATAAACCGTTGGTATAGAAGTGTTGGGAAAGATCATCTTTCCAGTAGTGATTTATCATCCACATCCATGTTTCTTAAAAATGTATTTCAAAACATTCTTAATATTTTATAGACTATGGTTTAAAGTCATTTATACCCTTGTTTTACTTTTTATAAGATGTTTATAAAGTAATCTTTCCATCGTTTTCCAAACAAGGTCCTTTTTAACCTTTTCGACAAAATTAAGGTAAGAATGTCTTTTTTAACATATACGGTGGGTGCGACTATTTTACGCCATTATAAAATCATCAAAGATTCCCTTACAAGCTTATAAGAATATTTTCAAAGTAAATGTCTTCTTTTATAATTATGTGACTTTAAATGATTTCAAAAACAGAGATATTTCTCTCAAATAGTTTTGATTTCATCTGTGTCAACATCCTTTGATGGATTTTAAGCTTATTTGAAGTTGATTTATTATGATACAAAACTTCCATATTGTATTGCAGGTTTTGTGATATGTTTTAATATGGATGTGTTATTTTTATACCATTCATGGTTTATGGATAAAGTATTGACATTTCGTATGCTAGTTTTAATACGAATGTTTATGTTATGTTTAAACCTGTTCATATGAGGAATGAATTGGACTTAGTAAGTGACAGGTGGAGCCCGATATAGCTTCTCGATACATCGGTAGGTCTCATGAGAAAAACTAGTGTCTTGGAACAAGGCCTTGACAAAATCTTATTTGTAGTCTTTGCACAAGGCCTTGACTATGTGGTTATGATAGTCTGGCATTATGCATTCCATCATTATGAAAGTGGTTATTGATATTGCATGTGATTATTCGACTAGTAGAATATCCATGTGAATAAGTAAATGGAATTATTTCATTTTATTTTTTCCATATTATGTTGAAGTTCAAGTTTAAAAGTCTTTTGTTTTAGTTATACATTAACTTAATTATTTATGCTTATTTATGAAAGTTTCCTCTATATTGTTATCCTTACTGAGCATATGAGCTCACCCCTTTCTATGTTTTATCTTTCCAGGATGTGAAGTAGTATTTTATGACTGACCTACAGGGATAGTCTGAGGGGATATGAGTGTGTACTATGGAGACTATGTTGTTGTAGTTTTTCACTTTATCATGTAATGTAAGACTTATGAATGTATCTAGTGTTTCCTAGGCTACTAAACTAATCGGTCTTTCGAGACTTGATCTTTTGTGATAATGACAATGTTATGTAATAATTCACCGGCTCTGGGTAACTGGGGTCGCGGCGTTACAGTACCTGGCGGGCTAGGACCCGACGACCTTGTTAGGGTGGAGTGTCTATGCTGTCACTGGGAACCAGTTGCTACACATCCTCCTTTGAAGTCCATTGAAAATTTTCTCAACATGTCCTCAAATGTCTAGATAGTATGATCATATTGGCCATTAGTTTGAGGGTGATAAGTTGTAATGAAGTTCAACTTAGTATTCAGAGCGTACCAGAGACTCTTAGAGAACTTAGAGGTGAATCTTGGATCTCGATTGGATACAATAGATAGTGGTACTCCATGCAGCTTGACCACTTCCCTTATGTATATTCGTGCAAGTAGATCTAGTAAGAATTGCTCTCATATCGCAATGAAGTGTGCAATCTTTGTAAGACAATCAACCACAACCCATATAGAATTATTCCATCTTTATGTCTTTGGAAGACCAGTGACAAAGTCCATGGTTATGTTTTCCCATTTCCATGCAGGTATGGGCAATGTTTGCATCATCCCCTTAAATTTTTTCCTTTCCGCTTTCACTTGTTGACATCTAAGACATCTTGATGTATATTTTGTGATCTCCTTCTTCATATTTTTTCCTCAAGTGTCTAGATAGTATGCTCAAATTGGACATCTGTTTGAAGGTGATAGGTCATGATGAAGTTCAACTCGGTATTCAGAGTGTACCAGAGACTCTTAGAGAACTTAGAGGTGAATCTTGGATCTCGATTGGATACAACAGATAGTGGTACTCTATGCAGCCTGACCACTTCCCTTATGTATATTCGTGCAAGTAGATCTAGTGATAATTCCTCTCATATCGCAATGAAGTGTGCAGTCTTTGTAAGACGATCCACCACAACCCATATAGCACTATTCCACCATTATGTATTTGGAAGACTAGTGACAAAGTCCATGGTTATGTTTTCCCATTTCCATGCAGGTATGGGCAATGTTTGCATCATCCCCTTAAATTTTTTCCTTTCCACTTTCACTTGATGACATATAAGACATCTTGATGTATATTTTGTGATCTCCTTCTTCATATTGTCCCACCAATAGTGTTCTCATAGATCTCGATACATCTTTTTTCTTATCGGGTGTATGGAGAAGGTTGAGCTATGTGCATCATCCAACAACTCCTTTAACTCGGGATTTGATGGTATACACAGTCTTGACCCAAATCTCAAAGAACCTTCATCATTAACATTGAAATATGAGGATTTCAATTTCCTTATAGCTTCCACTTTCTTCTAAATTCCCACATAAACTTTTTGATCATCCTTTAACCTCTCTAGAAGAGGCAATTGAGCAATCATCTATGAAAGGATTGATATTGTTCCTTCCTTTATGATTCCCAAGTCTATACTTTCCAAATCTAAGAAGACCGGATCCCACTCAATTATCACCATTGATAGAATTGTTGGATCCTTTATGCTTAGAGCATCTTCCACTTTATTTTCTTTCCTAGGATAATAGTGAATTGATTAGTCATGGTCTCTGATCAGCTCTAACTATCTTTGTTGGCGCATATTCATCTCTTTCTGTGTGAATATATACTTGAGACTTTTGTGATCCATACATATTTCACATTTCTCCCCAAAGAGATAATAACATCAAATTTTTAAAGTGAAAATCACTATAGCTAACTCTAGATCATGTGTTGGGTAGTTCTGTTCATGAACTTTCAGCTGCCTTGAAGCATATGCAATGACTTTGTCATTTTACATCAACACACAACCCAAGACCTTATTCGAAGCATCACTGAATACCACAAAAAGTTCTACACTTGAGGGTAGTGTAAGAATAGGGGTAGTGACAAGCCTCTTTTTCAACCCCTTTAATCTTTCTTCACATTCATCTTTCCAAGAAAACTTGACTCCCTTCTGAGTTAGTTTGGTGAGAGGGTTTGTGTAACGACCCAAACTTTTTATTAATATTTGTTTCCTAAATTTTGTGTGTTATTTTATTTTATACTCAATAAAAATATATTCTTTAATTAATTAAGTGATTATAAGTAAATGAGAACGTTGGGTTTTGACTGTTATATGACCGTTGGTTAATATGACCGTTGGAAGCTAAAATCTTAACGTTACAATTTTTGTTTATAAATACAAGTGATCTTGGTTAATTAATATAGAAAGAAGATTAGATGGCCTCATCCAGTAGACTCGGGCCAATCGAATCCCATTTAATGGAACTTGGGAAGGAGGTAGCACCACTAGGCTTTGCTTTGGACCAAACCCAAGCTGAACTTCATCATGTGAAGCTTGAACAGAATCGCCTACGAGAAAAGTTCAAGCTGATAGAGGTCACCACTTAGGCAATGTTGGCCAAGCCGCCCCAAGATTCTATCACCTTATCACACCTTACACTTAGGTCCTATGTTGGTATTATAAGGGGCTATGTAACAAGACCTTAGCTTCCTTGTGTAATCCTTTGATATAAATAAAATTGTTTTTTCATATTATGGTGAAGTTTGTGAATTTCAATTGTCCGGATAAATATAGGATGTATATAATTGATGAATTTTGGAAAAAATGGATATTTTAAAATATTTATGTAAACATTAAATAATTAATAATGTGTAATTATTTTCAAAAAATGGTCTTCTACAGTTGTGTTCAGTAAGAAATTTAGAGTCTAATAAGATCAACTTAATTTTTGGTGAATAGTGAATTATGAATAGTAATTTTACACTTATGATTAGTAATGTGACCAAATGGATTATTAACCTCACCTAAGAAAGTATTATTATAATTTAGGCACCTTGATTAGGTAATGTGATTCAATAAAATAAGTAAATAACTGTTTCAGAAATTATTAGTTATGTATTAGTTTTCTTTCAGGTGAATAGTGTTTTTATTTAAAAATTAAATTAAAAATATTTAGAAAATTATTTTCATAAAATGGAGTTAATTTTTGAATTCATAGCATCGATATTAGGTTAAGGTGAATTTTTGGGTTTTTTTCTAAAAATGTTGAATTTTCGGTGAATAATGAAATTGCAGTTTTGAGTTTCGGGTGTTTAATGACATCATTAAGGATGTAATAATTATGTAATATTTATATTAGACTTATAAATAGTAAGATAAGCTATTAGGTGTCCCAAGTGGCCAATACCATGAGCAAATACCATGGTCAAGCCCATGGTTCTGCCAATACCACCAATGAGGTGTCCCTTGGGACTTAATGATTTGTTCCCTCATTTCTCCTATAAATACCAAGCCATTACCTCATCTATTTCATTCCAAAATCCTCCTCAACGAAGTTTTGGTATTTTTACCTCACAAGGAGTCCTCCCAAGGTTCCCTCAAGCCTCCCAAGGTCCCTACCTTCAAGATTTTGAAGTTACTTTTCAAGGTAAGGGATCCTTTCACCCTCATCTTTTAAGTCATGACTTCCTTTATGTTGTGTCTTATAATTTCCATCTATTTATGTTGAGGGTATGTTATTATATGTTCTCATTTCTTTCCATTTCATGTATAATTTTTGATAGACCCTTTTCACTCTCATCATTTTTTTTTCTGAATTTTTAAGTGACGTCGTTATGCTGCCGAATTTCTTGTAAAAGAAATCACATCTTCTCTTTTTCTTTCATGTTTCCTTTTCATGTGGTATGTCATTAAAATATCCATACCATGATCTTATTCAGTACCCATACTTTATTATGAATTATTTATGAGTGGGTTACCCTTTTCCCCTCTCTTTTCAATGTTTTCTAAAACCATGTTATATAGCCGTTATGCTGCAGAAATTTAGTCTCAAAATTTCTATCTCTTTCTCTCAAGAAATTATATTTTTTGTTTATGTAAATACCCAAAACTATTTCATTTCTATGGGTGTTCATAAATATATAAAAATTATATATTTGATTCTGGAATTTACATACATATAACCCTCACTTCCTTTTCATGGGTTATAAATGACATAATGATCTTATTTTTTTAATCTCTTTTTAAACGTCACAATCTTGACATGAAACCCATTTCTTTGATTCTATTTGGGTTATTTATGAAATGTTTGATTATGATCTATGTGTCTCACATGAAATTAAATACATATTAAGGGTATAAACTGACAGTGATCCAATGCATTGGGTAAAGAATTAATCTCTAGAGATGACACGTTTCACGATACCTTGGTGAATAACCTTAGTAATTTTTATGAAACCTTGGGGATGGAACTTGGTGATATGTTCATGAATGTCGAAATGAAATTTTTTAGCCACATATTAAAGTTATGATTCAAGTTCTTTTTATTATGATATTCCTATTATTTCATTGCTCTTGTCTTTATATTTTTATCAAGTTCGTATTGATATCACAAGTAAACTGATTCCCTTATTTACCCTTACTGGGCCTTCTGCTCACCATTTATTTTGAATGTATGTCTCCAAGTTATGATATGTAGTAATTGTACTTAGGATTAACTTATTATGGAGACTTATAGGTGGATTAGAATAATGTTTTATGTTTTTTTTCAAGTTTTATTGTTCCTGTTTTCCAAGACACTAGACTTTAAAGATCCTCTGTATGTAAAATTAATGAAAAGTTATGTATTAAAAAGGTGGGATGCTATAGTTGGTATCAAAGGATAGTTTAGTTATTTATGGAAATTAGGATATGAAAACATTAGGAACAACCTTATAGAAAATTTTAAATATAGGAAAACTTCCTGGTATTTTGGTGAGTATTGAGTAAGTGGTTTATCGAACACATACATCCCTGTCTGGATACGAGCAGGTAGAGGCGGCTCTGGAACAGATGTACATAGGGGTAAAACATGAAAACATCGCTTTGAGATAGACTATAATGGGAAATGGTGCAAGACAATGGGCCTTGCTGCACTCTTGTTTACGACACTCCCGAGGGATATGTTTGGTTAATCATAAGCTTTTTATGAATCATTATGAAGGAATTATAGAGAAATGTAATTGTTTAAGCATGAAGTTTTAGGCCATAAAATACTTTATAGTTAAAAGATTCATAAATGAAATAAGCTTCTCACTAAGGTTTTATTCTTTTAGAAAATGGCAGGCAATAGGAGGAACCGTGAAAATGGTGACCGCAATGGACCATGCACTGACGACCCTTCGATAGAAGATGGAATGGAAACATTCATGCAAATGATGAACCAAATGACTCAAGTTATGGGAAATAACTTAAATCAAGATGAGAGACCGATCTCACCACGAAGGGAACAATATTCTGTTGAATCCTTTATGCATCAACGACCACCAACCTTCAATGGATCGACTGAACCATTGATTGTTGAGTAGTGTATTAGCTCAATCGAGAAGATCTTTTCTGTGCTCCATTGTTCAGAGCAAGAGAAGGTCACCCTGGATGTCTATCGCTTAGAAGGAGAAGCTGATCAGTGGTGGGAACTGATTAAAAACACGAGGCAAAGAGTGGAAGTTGAAGCTATGGAGTTGGAGGAGTTCATAGGGATCTTTTTCAGTAAGTATTTACCTCATTCCACGAGAACAAGAATAGAGAAGGAGTTTCTCGAGCTAAAGTAGAAGGAGAATGAGTCTATGGGAAGCTACGAGATGAGCTTCACAAGGCTTTCACGTTACACCTCAAGCTTTGTCATGGATCCTAGTGGTAAGGTTGATATATTATTTGGTGGACTAAGACCTCATCTGTAGAAGAATCTAGCCAACTAAGACTATGATAGCTACGAGGAGATCGTGAGGAGTGCGATGAAAGTCAAGCTGGAGTTTGGTGAGACGCAGTGGTCTCATAAATCAAACGACAAGAAGAGATCGATGGAGCCCAGCTTAGGGAGGACCTTTGATTAGGTAAGAGGAGGAAAACAAATGCAAAATCCCATGTGTAATAAATGTGGGAAGAAGCATTCGGGGAACTGCCTGATCAGGAGCGGGAAATGCTACAAGTGTGGAAGAGATGGCTATATTGCGAGGAATTGTCATAGTAAAGTAAAACCTCAACTTCCTAAAACTAACAACAAGGGGAAGATGGTGCAGGCCCTACTTGAAGTCCAGTGCTTTAAGTGTGGACAACGTGGGCGATTTTCCAATCACTGTCCAAATCTAAGGGTAGTGGAGGGGAACCACCATCATCCTCAACAAAGGCCAAATGATCAAGGCCGTGCTTTTGCTATCATGATAGATGAAGTAGAATCTCCGAATGATGTGTTAGCAGGTACTCTTTTTGTTCTCTCAAAGCTACCAAGTACTTTGTTTGATTCTGGTTCTATAAATTCCTTTATTTCTTCCAAGTTTGCAAATAATTTAGAATCAAATCCCGATTTTCTAAAAGTAGAGTTATCAGTCAAGACTCCTGGTGGGATTATCTAATCATCATAAGTGTTTAGAAACTCTAGTATTTACTTCAGTGAGCATAATCATATCTCAAATATAGTAGTCATTCCCATGATGGAATTCAACATTATACTAGGGATGGATTGTCTCTCAAAGTATAATGCTAAGATCAAATTCATAAGCAAGGAAATCTCAATAGTCTTGAATGGAGGACCTATAGTTATCTTCCAAGGAGAGATATCTCAACCTGATCTTTGTCTAGAAGAACCCCCTATATTCTTCTTTATGGAGTTGATCGGTGAAGAAGAAGAAGTATATGAGATTTTAAGGATATAAAATATCCCCATCATCCATGAATACTTTGACGTATTTCCTAAGGAGTTACCCAGACCTCCCCCAGAAAGAGAGGTAGAGTTATCCATTGAACTTGTACCTGGGTCTCATCCAATATGAAAGACCCTCTACAGGATGGAAAATGTGGACCTATAGAAATTAAAGAAACATCTCTAAGATCTTTTGGAGAAGGGGTTTATCCAACCAACTCTGTCTCCTTGGGGAGCACTAGTTCTCTTTATGAATAAGAAGGATGGATCAATGCGACTATTCATTGATTATAGAGAACTGAATGGGATCACAGTGAAAAACAAATATCCTCTTCCAAGAATTGATGACTTATTTGACCAACTTCGTGGGGTTCAATTCTTCTCTAAAATTGATCTTTGATCTGATTATCATCAATTGAGGGTGAAGAAAGAAGATATTCCAAAAACTGCCTTCCGATCAATATATGGGCATTATGAGTTTGTTGTTATACCCTTCGGACTGACTAATGCACCTACTATTTTTATGGATTTGATGAATAGAGTCTTTAAGGACTACCTTGATAACTTTGTGGTAGTTTTTATTGATGATATTTTGATATATTCCAAAAGTCACAAGGATTATGAGGATCATCTAAGAGCTATTTTGCAAACTCTATGGAAGGAGAGGTTTTTTTGGAAAGTTTAGTAAATGTGAATTCTGGTTACAACAAGTTGCTTTCTTGGGGCACATTGTTACCAATGAAGGAATTATAGTTGACCCTGAAAAGAAAAAAGTTGTATAGGAGTGGCCTCAACCTACAATAATAACTGAGATTCAAAGTTTCCTTGGATTAGCAGGATATTATAGGAGGTTTGTGAAAATTTTTCACAAATTTCTAATCCATTAACCAAGTTAACTCGAAAAGGGGTCAAGTTCATCTGGACAAAGGAGTGTGAGTAAAGTTTCCAAGAGCTGAAGAAGAGATTGGTTACTGCACCCATGTTAACTCTGCCCTAAATTGGAGAAGGATTCGTTATTTTTAGCGATGCATCTCTGAAATGGCTTGGGTACGTCCTTATGCAAAATGAAAAGGTCATTGCTTATGCATCTCAACAGTTAAAGACTCATGAGCAGAATTATCCTACGCATGATCTGGAGCTGGCTGTGGTCGTTTTTGCTCTAAAGATATGGAGGCACTATCTTTATGGGGATAAATGTGATATATACAAAGACCATCAATGTTTGAAGTATATTTTCACACAAAAGGAATTTAACATGAGACAAAGGAGATGGTTGGAACTTCTTAAAGACTATGATTGTTCAATTCATTATCATCCTGGAAGAGCAAACAAAGTCACTGATGCATTAAGCAGGAAAGACCCAACTATTCTTTCCATGATGCGGATTCAAATAGATCCATTGATTAATGACCTAGTAAAGTTAGACATGGGAATTATAAGACAAGGGACATCATCAACCCTAACCCAAATGATTTCTCAACCGCCATTACTAGAGAAGATCAAGAATTCTCAGAAAGAAGATTCTTTGTTACAAAAGAAGTTTGAGGCTGCAAAGGATGGGAAGTTTCTCGAGTTCAATATTGATCAAGAAGGTGTACTGAAATTTCATACAAGACTATGTGTTCCATCTATTCCGGGAATAAATAAGGAGCTGATAGATGAAGCTCATAGCTCTACTTTCTATATACATCCTAGAAGCACAAAAATGTATAGGGACCTTCATGATCATTTTTTTGGTGGGATAAAATGAAAAGGGAGATTGCTGACTACACTTCAAGGTGCCTAGTATGTCAGCAAGTGAAGGCAGAGTGACAAATTCCTAAAGGGGTATTGCAACCACTACCCATACCAGCATGGAAGTGGGACAATATCACTATGGACTTCATTACTAGTCTTCCGATAACTTCTAAATAAAACAATGCGATATGGGTTATTGTGGACAGTCTCACCAAGACTGCCCATTTTATATCCATTCGGGAATATTTCTCTCTTAATCAACTTGCTAGGATTTACGCGAAGGGAGTGGTAAGGCTGCATGGAGTTCCACTTTCTATCGCATCTGATCGTGATCCAAGGTTCACATCAAAATTCTGGAGAAGTCTTCAACATACTCTGAGCACTGAATTGAATTTCAGTATGGCCTATCACCCCCAAACTAATGGCCAATCTGAAAGGACTATTCAAACACTCGAGGACACGCTGAGAACATGCTCAATGAAATTTGAAGGAGGACAGGATCAACATCTACCTTTAGTTGAGTTCTCTTACAACAATAACTTCCACTCGAGCATTCAAATGGCACCCTATGAAGCTCTATATGGGAAGCATTGTAGAACTCCTACTTGTTGGGATGAAGTTGGTTAGAGAAATCTTCTTGGGAATGATCTTGTGCAAGAGATGATAGAAAAAGTACATGCCATCCAACAACACATTAAGGCTGCTCAGAGTCGGAAAAAGAGCTATGCCGACAACCATCAAAGAAACTTGGAGTTTGATGTCGGTGACAAGGTCTTTATTCAAATTTCACCTTGGAAGAGAGTAATGAGGTTTGGGAAGAAAGGGTAGCTCAGCCCTAGGTACATTGTCCCCTATGAAATCCTTGATCACATAGGAGTAGTGGCCTATCGTCTTGCACTTCCTTCAAATCTCACACAAGTTCATGATGTCTTCTATGTATGCCTCTTGAGGAAGTACATACCTGACCCTTCACATGTACTAAACCCAGAGGTGGTACAACTGAAACATGAACTCTCTTATGAGGAGCAACTGATGGAGATCTTGGATCGTAGAGATAAGGTTCTACGCAAAAAGACTACCCACTATGTCAAGGTTTTGCAGAGGAACCACAAATGCCAAGAAGCCACGTGGGAACTAGAGGAGTCTATGAGGCAGAAGTACCCACACCTTTTCTCTTCATAGGGTAAAAGTTAAAATTTCAGGGACGAAATTTCTTAAGGGGGGTAGAATGTAATGACCCAAACTTTTTATTAATATTTGTTTCCTAAATTTTGTGTGTTATTTTATTTTATACTCAAAAAAACTATATTATTTAATTAATGAAGTGATTATAAGTAAATGAGACCGTTGGGTTTTGATTGTTATATGACCATTGGTCAATATCACAGTTGAAAGCTAAACTCTTAATGTTACAATTTTTGTTTATAAATACAAGTGATCTTGGTTAATTAATACAGAAAGAAGATTTGATGGCCTCATCCAGTAGACTCGGGCTGATTGAATCTCATCTCACGGAACTTGGGAAGGAGGTAGCACCACTGGGCTTTGCTCTGGACCAAGCCCAAGCTGAACTTCATCATGTGAAGCTTGAACGAAATCACCTATGAGAGAAGTTAAAGCTAATAGAGGTCACCACTCGGGAAATGTTGGACGAGCCACCCCAAGATTCTATCACCTTAGTACACCATACACTCAGGTCCTATACTGGTATTATAAGGGGATATGTAATGATACCTTAGCTGCCTTGTGTAATCCTTTGATATAAATATTTTTTTTTCATATTATGGTGAAGTTTATGAATTTCAATTGTCCGAATAAATATAGGATGCATATTATTGATGAATTTTGGGAAAAATAGATATTTTAAAATATTTATGTAAACCTTAAATAATTAATAATGTGTAATGATTTTCAAAAAATGGTCTTCTACAGTTGTGTTCAGTAAGAAATTTAGAGTCTAATAAGATCAACTTAATTTTTGGTGAATAGTAAATTATGAATAGTAATTTTATGCTTATGATTAGTAATGTGACTAAATGGATTAGTAACCTCACTTAAGAAAGTATTATTACAATTTAGGCACATTGATTAGGTAATGTGATTCAATAAAATAAGTAAATAACTGTTTTAGAAATTATTAGTTATGTATTAGTTTTCTTTCAGGTGAATAGTGTTTTTATTTAAAAATTAAATTAAAAATATTTATAAAATTATTTTCATAAAATTAAGTTCATTTTTGAATTCATATCATCGATATTAGGTTAAGGTGAATTTTTGGGTTTTTTTTCTGAAAAAGTTGAATTTTCGGTGAATAGTGAAATTACAGTTTTGAGTTTCGTGTGTTTAATGACATAATTAAGGATGTAATAATTATGTAATATTTATGGTAGAATTATTAATAGGAAGATAAGATATGAGGTGTCCTGAGTGTCCAATACCATGGGAAAATACCATGGGAAAGCCCATGATTTTTCCAATACCACCGATGAGGTGTCCCTTGGGACTTAATGATTTGTTCCCTCACTTATCCTATAAATACCAAGCCATTCCCTCGTCCATTTCATTCCAAAATCATCCTCAACGAAGTTATGGTCTCTTTACCTCCCAATGAGTCCTCCCAAGGTTCCCTCAAGCCTCCCAAGGTCCCGAACTTCAAGATTTCTAAGTTACTTTTCAATGTAAGGGATCCTTTCACCCTCCTCTTTTAGGTCATGATTTCCTTTATGTTGTGTCTTCTAATTTACATCTCTTTATGTTTAGGGTATGTTCTTATATGTTCTCATTTCTATCCATTTCATGTCTAATTGTTGATATACCCTTTTCTCTCTCATCAGTTTGTTTTCTAAATTTTTAAGTGATGCTGTTATGCAGTCTGATTTCTCATAAAAGAAATCACATCTTCTCTTTTATTTCATATTTCCTTTTCATGTGGTATGTCATTCAAATATCCATACCATGATATTATTCAGTACCCATACTGTATTATGAATTTTTTATGAGTGGGGTGACCCTTGTCCCCTCTCTTTTCAATGCTTTCTAAAACTATGTTATATAGCCGTTATGTTGCAGAAATTTCATCTCAAAATTTCAATCTCTTTCTCTCAAGAAATTATATTGTTTGTTTATGTGAATACCTAGACCTATTTCATTTATATGGGTTTTCATAAATATACAAAAATTATATATTTTATTCTGTAATTGACATACATATAACCCTCACTCCCTTTCCATGGGTTATAAATGACATAATGATCTTATTTTTAAGCTCTTTTTAAACGTCACGATTTTGAAATGAAACCCATTTATTTGATTCTATTTGAGTTATTTATGAAATGTTTGATTATGATATATGTGGATCACATGAAAGTAAAGACATATTAAGGGTGATCCTTGATAGCGCTCCAATGCATTGGGTAAAGAATTAATCTCTAGAGATGACAAGTTTCACGATACCTTGGTGAATAACCTTGGTAATTTTTATGACACCTTGGGGATGGACCTTAGTGATATGTTTATGAATGTATAAATTAAATGTTGTAGCCACATATTTAATTTATGATCCAAGTTATTTTCATTATGATATTCCTATTCTTTTATTGATCTCGTCTTTATGTTTTTATCAAGTTCGTATTGATATCACAAGTAAATTGATTCCCTTGTTTACCCTTACTAGGCCTTCTGCTCACCCTTTCCTTTGAATGTATATATCTAGGTTACGAGATGCAGTAATTGTAATTAGGATGAACTTATGATTAAGCCTTGCAAGTGTATTAGAAGAATGTTTTATGTTGTTTTCAAGTTTTATTATTTCTGTTTTCCAAGACACTAGACTTTAAAGATCCTCTGTATGTAAAATGTAATGAAAAGTTATGTATTAAAAAGGCAGGATTCTATAGTTTGACAATCACAAGAAATTTCTTATGAATTGGTGATAATAACTAGCTAACCCAAGGAAACTATGAATATCTATCACAAATTTTGGCATTATCCATCCTTCAATTGCTTTTATTTTTGAAGGTTATACATATTTCCCATTACATCATATTTCCCATTACTTGTGATGATATTCCCCAAGAAAGAGACTTCCTTCAACCATAAATCACATTTTCTATACTTGGCATAAAGTTTTTCCTTTCTCAAGGTCTTTAGAAAAGTATTCAAATACTCCTCGTGATCCTCTTTACTTTTTAATTATATTAGAATATCATCTATAAATACTACCACAAATTTTTCAAGGTAATCTCTAAAGACTCTATTCATCAAGTCCATGAAGATTGTTGGAGAATTAGTGAGTCCAAAAGGCATTACTATGAATTCATAGTGCATGTACCTTGTACGAAAAGTAGTCTTAGGGATATCCTCCTTCACCCTAACTTGGTAATATCTCGACTGTAGATCCATCTTGGAAAAGTATTGTGCTCCATGTAGCTGATCAAACAAGTCATTAATAAGAGGAAGGGGATGCTTGTTCTTTATTGTGATCTTTTTTATCTCATGACAATCAATGAAAAAGCGCATTGACCCATCCTTCTTCTTGATGAAGAGGACTGGTGCACCCTATGGTTAAGCATTTGGGTATATGAAACCTTTATCTAGATTCTCCTATAGTTGTTTCCTCAGCTCCTAAAGTTCCACAAAATCCATTCTATATGGAGTCTTGTATAATGGTAATGCCCCAGGTATAATCTCGATCGAAAATTTAACATCTCATCTAGGAGGAAGACCAGAAAATTACTCAGGAAACACATTGGCATATTCCCTCACAATGGACATGTCTTCAAGGCTGATTCTTTCCTTAAACACAATCATTTGACCTGGATACACTTTCTCATAGGTTAATAATATTCATTCTTGGGATGATGGTGCTAAAGAAGATTCATCATTATCCTTGCATTTGTATAAAATCTGAGGATGATTCACAATATGGAGAGTGATTTCCTTCTTATGGAAATTTATGTTGAACCTATATAGGGAAAGCCAATCCATGACTAGAATTACATCAAATTTCACAAAATTGAGTATGAAAAGGTTTTCTGGGAAAATAATCCCAAAAACCTTGATAGGGGATGGGTTATATACTTGGGATGCAATAATTTCCCCATTTTCTATTTTCACCAACTTCTCTACTTCCATGATTTTTGGTGGTGTTTGAATAGTTATACTAAACATTCATGATATTAAGGAATGCATAGAACCAGAATCAAAAAAGTACATTCACTATTATTGAATGAATAACTAGCATACCTATCACCACTTCATTGTTGGGGTTCAATTTGGCAGTAGTGATGGAAAAATCCTGCCCTTGCTGCCTTGGAGGTTGTTTATTGTCTCCAAAAACTCTTGGCTTAGTGCATTGGTTTTCAAAATTCCTTGGTTCCTTGTAGTTGTATCAATGAAAAATATGCTAAGGGTTGATTGGAGCATTCCTTCCCTCTGTCATAGTAGCGGGTTTCTCCTGTCAGCAATCATTGTCTAGCTTCCCTTCCTCCTCGCACCTAAAGAATTTTCTTGTCCCCTTCAAGCAATTTCTAGGGTGATTATTTCCACACCTTTGGAAAGTGGGATGTTGAAATTTATTGACACTGTTAGATCTCACCATCTGACCACCATAATTGATCTCCACTTTCCTCTTCTTATCCTTGTGATACCCCTGAGATTCTCTAATCTCCATTTCAACTTTGAGGGAACATAAAACAATTTCCTCATAGATATCAAAGTCATGGATCTCCAGGGATTTCTGTATACTAGGTTTTAGACCACCAAAGAAGTGGTCAACCATGCATTTGGGTTTAATGACAAAGTTAGAGGTATAACGTTCAAGCCTTGTGAAGTTTTCTTCATACACCCCGATAGATTCATCATCTTTCTACTTGAGGGCAAGAAAATCCCTTTCCATTTTAAGTTGGAGGGTGTAGGGAAAATATTTAATGTTTTTTTTTGAAAATCCATCCACACCATTGCTTCAATATCTTCCTCAAGCTTCGTATTTTTGATCAATGTCCACTATTGATCAACTTCACCCTCCATAAAATAAATAGCCAAAGGAAAATTCTCTTGTTCATAGAATTTAAGGATGAAGAATATCTTCTCAATGGATTTGATCCATTGTTCTGCTATTAAGGGATAATATAATCCATTTAAAGTATGAGGCCTTTTTCGAATAAAGATATCGATTACAGATTGTTCTCTTTATGGGGGATTTGGATGCTCCTCCTGATCTAGGTTTATATTCAAAACCTGATTTAGCTGAGAGAGTATCATCATGAAGGCATCTCATTAGGAAAATCATCACATTACTCTTCACATTGATTATTTACCTGATTCCTCCTATTTATGGCCATTGGCTAGAATAAAAGGAAAATTAAGGATGAGTATTTTCAAACTATTAAACACATAAAGGAGAATCCAATGACATTAAATTATATGTTACATGGATTTTCTTAACTTATGAATTTCTAGGCTTCAATCTATGTTATCCATGATATATTTCATAAAATATATTCTTATGGGCATTTTTTCTCCTTTAATAATGGTTCTTAAAGAGATTATGAATTACCAAAGCAAATCCCTTGGGATTTTCAAATGAGGTGCGCAGTAAGGACCATTGTTGTGTACCAAGTTACCTTGAGTCAGGCTCAAAACACCTTGTCAAAGTTGTTACTCCTTGGTACATTTGTGTCAGAAACGCATCCACTTGTAATATCTAGAAAGAGATGTATTTTCTTGATAAAACAATTAATCTATACTCACTAAAATTTTATGGATATATTCTTATACTTAGTCTTATATCTATGGGTTTTTCTAGAGTTTTCTAATCCTAATAAAAAAAATAACTAAACTTTTCCTCTGATACCAACCATAACAACCCTTATATTTATTACACCTTAATACATGATTTAATTATATAAAATTATACTTAATACAACCTGAAAGATCAAGAAGTTTAGCATCTTTGATAATTAGATACATTTCATTACAACTTTAAACATGTATTACATCTTTATTAAAAACTTCTTTAACATGCTTGAGCTTAAAACTACATTGGATAAACCGGGGAAAATACACAAGAAAGGGGTTATCCATAAATCCTGGTAAGGGAATAAACATAGAATAACATAAAGATAATAATACATGTTATACTAGGAATATCAATTATAAATAAAAGAACATGAATAACAAGGAATGATATAACATGATAATCATAACATGAGAAATGTAGAAACAACTTAAAACACTCCATCATAAACATAAGTCAAGGCTAAACCACCAAGACTTAATGGTGGACAAAGTCCCATAAAGGAATCAGGTACAACCCTATCCCAACACGACATATAATTATACTAAACATTACCCAATGCATTGGAGTGCTATATAATTTTGGGTGTACCCGTCACTTTCATTTTACTCTCATGCTTAAGTGTGTCACATAGATCATAAAACATGGATTCATTCATCATAATAACTTATTGCACGATCAAGGAGAGTAGAATAAATATATGTAATTCAACAATAAAAAGTTATATATGCATAAAAGTGAATACCCTTGATAGGAAATGGGTATGACATTCACTACATAAATGGTTTGGCATGAAAATCGCGGTGAAAATTTGGTAGCATAATAGCATCACTTAAAAGTTCATAAAATGGGTTGATGAGAGATAAATGAGTCTTTAATCATTTTTAATTTAAGAATATAGTAATAGGTACATGGAAGGACATGTCCAAACATTTAAAATTAGAAAAAATAAGGCATATGATAATAAATAAGCTTAAAGAATCAGGGAAAGGAAATGGTGCTTACGAAATTTTGGCATGGTAACAGGTGTACATGGGAGGGATTAATGAGAGATAAAAGGGTATCTTATCATTTATACGTAATAAGGTAAGTATGGGGGAGGTGTTAAATCATATCCCATAATTATTAATTAAAAATAAAAGGAATAATAATATAAATAAACTTTGATAAAAATGAGAAAGGAAAGAACCCTTATGAAATTTCAGCATGGCAACAAGTGTTATTAGGAGGGATTAATGAGATATAAAGAGGAATATAATCATTTATAAATAATAATGGAAGTATTGGGGAGTTTAAAAAACATACCCCATCATTATGAAATTAAAAATAAAATCGAATAACATAGAATAGATTCTTGAATAAAAGTGAGAAATAGAGGATCCCTTCACAACTGGAAAATTGACCTATACCCACGGTTTAAAACCGTGGGTATAGCCCCCAAAACCATGGGTATAGGATATACCCACGGTTTTGGGAACTTTGGGAAATAGAGGTGTCAGGATAGGTCCCCGACCTATACCCATGGTTTGTAAACCATGGGTATCACTATTTTCCACCGTGTCATAGACATATACCCATAGTTTTGAACTGTGGGTATAAATATCACGAAAATTCCTATTCCCACGGTTCATAGAACCGTGGGTATAAAATATCCAAAAAATGGAGAAAATATCAGTAATAAAAAGCATCCACAAAATATTGATCTCGTGACCTGCTTCCTGAAATCCCATAGTGGGTATAGGTCCAAGCTATACCCACGGTTTTAGAAAACTGTGGGTATAAAATTTAATACAAAAGGATATACCCATGGTTTAGAAAAACCATGGGTATAAGTGGAATATATACCCATGGTTTATGGAAACCGTGGGTATAGGATTATATACTAAAGGCTATACCCATGGTTCATGAGAACTGTGGGTATATATTCCACCTATACCCATGGTTCAATGTAAACCGTGGGTATAGGTTTTCCCGCAGTTTTCCCACAATTTTTTTTGGATTCCAGTGCTTCCGTGGGCACCCTATACCAACGTTTTAGCAAGAAACATGGGTATAGGTCATAAAATGTCATCAATACCTACGGTTCATTAAAATCGTGGGTATAGGTGAGTCTATACCCATGGTTTTTGGGAAAATTGTGGGTATAGACCCATTTTCCAGTAGTGCTTACCTTAAGAGTATGACACCAAAAGCTTTAAGGGGCCTCTTGAGAGCTTTGTGGAAGCTTGTTAGGGTTATAGAGAGATTAGTTCAGATTACGGTCATTATAAAATGATTTTTAGTGAAGATAAGTGGGATATTGGGTGGGTTTATATAGGAAAATAGAGATATTTCTTTAATATTTAGGTTTTGGAGTCTATAAAATAAAATATTTCAAACCACAAACCTTCCCATGGTTTTTGCCTATAGTTTTTTCCAAAGTGCAGTGGTTTTAAATATTTTATTAGGAAAAAGTTCCTAACTTATTAAAATATTACCCTAGCTTATGTGGAGGCGAGTCACATTTTTTAAGAAATGAATTTAAAATCCTAAAATACATTATATGTTTTGGAGGATTCATAAAGGATTAATAAAATTAATAAAATAGAATTAAAATCAAATTATTTTAAGGTTAAAACATATATTTATCCAAATATAACCATTATAGTATTTATTACATCATTTTTGGTTCATTATGATGTCATAAAACACATCGTATATTTATACGGTATTTAATTTTTACCAAAAAATTCGATTGTCTCAAAAAATTATGAAAAATTCACCATTGGATAATTTCAAAATTATGATTCCACAAATAACATTAATTTTATCTAAATAATTTTTTTAAATATGTTCATTTTAACTTTTAAAATAAGATTTAACATTTATTGAAAAATGCTGGGTTTTTTATAATAATAGTTTTTGGACCCTTATAAAAAGTACATTTCACTTCATAAAAATTATATGACCATTTATAATTAATACACCTTATTAAATAATAAATTTTATTAAAATACTATTTATTTCAAAAATCCATTAATTCATCAAAATAAATCCCTTAATTGAATTTTAATATTACCCGAAAATATAATTTGTGTTTAATTAAATCAAAATCAAAATCATTTATAAGTAATAATAAAAATGAAAAAAATCATTATTATATAAAATATATATATTCATATTATTATGGTATTGATAAATATCCCTTTATTACACCGGTTTACTTCCTAAAAGTAAGGTGCACAATGGTGAGAATTTCATGGGAGCATTCGAAAAACATGCTTTGGGCCGTGATTTCGATGAGCTTGAACTTCTCTCGTAAACGGTTTCACTCATGCTTAAGTTATTGGATCTCAGCTTGTATTTGGTCAAGGGAAAAGACTAGTGATGCTATCTCCCTCAAAAGATCTGATAAATGGGCTTCATAGGGTATAATCCTACTGGATGTGGTTACACTTCCTTTGTTTGTGTCAATTGGATTTTTTAAAGCCCTATATTTATATTAATCCTGTGATAACTATTTAACAACTATATTAACATTGATAATATTCTTAATGGTCTTTTAAATCCAAATATATAACTAAGGAAGTGAATGTGTTTTTTATAACCATATTACACAATAATCCATTTAATTAAAATCACAAAGAGAAACTTCATTTATAACAGTTCCAGTCATTAAAGAAGTTATCTCATCATCATGAAGATATGTTAATCAGAATACAAGAAAATAACAACAATAACCTAGATATACTCAAAATAGACATAAAGTATCAGGGTAAGGTTTCAACCATACTATCATCCTTGGATTTTGTTTGAGTCTTCAAAGTAACACTCATATGGGAGAACTCACTTCTTAGGTCTTGCTAACACTAATGGCGCTCATCCGAGAGGTCATCCTCATCAGTACTCACTAAGAATAAGTACACGATGGAACTCTAAATATATGAATGCACATATTGGGAATCTCACCCAATACCTATGGTGGATACCTAACCTTACCTAGAGTAAACCAGTTGGATGGGAATCACACACACTAGAAGTCGGTAATGAGATTCTTGACCCAACCTAGGGAGGAATGATAGAGGATCACACCCTGGGCCACAAAGAGGGATACCTAACTTTATCTGAGACTAACCCATAAATAATTGTCTATACTAAAGATAATTAGGGCCTCAACCTACCCTGGAATAAGTACAAGACATGTCCTTGTTAGCTCGGGTATGCATGTGCCCATAAACACTGGTAATTCTTGTGTACACTGGTCATTATTTTGTACCAATCTACATCATAGTACCTAGTCATGTCTAATTACTCTGGTAATGTCTACATAGCCTGGCCACATCCATGTACTCTGGTTGTGCCTGTGTACCTGGCTATGCCTGTTCCCATGTACACTAGGGGTACACGTCGAGTCACCAACATCGAGTCAAGTGGTGTGTGGTCTGGCCACATGTTGTGTGATATTTATCTATGTATAGAAACCCTAGCAACCACAAAAGGGGACCACATAATGTGTGTTCTTCTGAAGTACACATCGTGTATATCAAGATTTTTCAGAAACTCCTCAAGCTCTTACATGTCTTCACCCATGATGTCGTCGCCTATGATCTTACCATGAAATCCCCCATGAAACTTGGATTTGATGTTGATTGATCCTAAATCATCACTGGTTTTCAGATTCTTTCCACCTAATCACTTGGGAAATGCTTCTCATCACACCATATCATCAGACACCAAACCCATGAACTGAAGGTCACTAATCCACGATTGATATCCCGTCTCACTGCATCATTCATCTATTATGATCTCGATCCCAAACCTAAACTCATGGAAATGATCCGTTGTTCCAAATTTTGATAATGAAATGACCGATTTTCAGGTATTTGTTGAACTACTGGTCAAATGTAATACTGATGATGAATTCATAAAAAACAAGGGAAGAAAATCATAAAACACAAATGTAAAGAACGAACCTTGACCATTGTTCAGGTTGGATTTAATCCATTGATGGAGAAAATGTTGAATGAAGGGAATAATCAAGGACCATCAAAAACACTATCCATTCCTAATTCTAAAAAGATAAATGAATACCCATAAATCAATGATCAAACCATGAATAAATTTGTTAGAAATATTGATTCACATTTGACATGAGATAAAAAATAGGGATTAAACTAATATAAAAAATTCATACCCTGAGTTTGGATCAATCATTGATAAAGAACGGTTCTACATTATTATCATTGGTGTGATCTATAAACTCCTTTATTGAAGACAAACTCCTAGTCACAACGTTCATTGACCCACAATCTCAATATTTGTTAGTTCTCTTCACCACGATCCCTCTCAAATCCCTAGGGTTATACGGATGACCCTAAGGTTTCACCATAACTAGGATTATATAGATAAGGGATATAGGTTTGAATATTTAATAAATAATAAATAAATAAATAAATTTATTAATTTACTGATCCACCCACGACCACTCTTAAACCAAAAAACCAACACGCACAAAAGGCATGTCGCACCTCGGGTAAAACCTGCATTCCAGATTTAACAACATTCTTAGATTTCTCATCTGAGACTCTATTTGAGATTTATTCCATTATTTCATAAAAAATGGATGCACATGATATAATATATTTAACATTTTTATTATATCAATAATAAGGCTCCTTGGGCCCCAAAATCCTGTGTTGACTCAACACCCAGCTTCAAAAATATTCTTTAAAATATTCCAATGTTTTACAAGATAAAAAAAGCATCATTACATTCTCCCCACCTCATGGTTTTTCTTCCCAAAAAGTAAAAATCCTACTAAAAAAATGAGGATACTGAACATGCATATGAATTTCCTACTCCCAAGTTCTCTCTTTAATATTCTCATGCTACCATCAGACACACTCTAAGGGAATCACTCACCCATTAAGGATCTTCTCATACTAATCCTCAATCTCTACTGGGTATATGACAACCCTTGTCTTTATTACACATCAATTCATGATTTATTACATAATAATACACATAATACACCCAAAATATTGAGAATCCTAGTATATTTGGGTAATTAGGTACATTACATAACAACTTAAAATAGGGGAGTACATTGGAATTATTGAAAAATTCCTTAACATGCTCATAATTTTCCACAATTCTTAAAACTACACGGGATAACCTGGGGACATACATAAGAAAGTGGCAAGCAATAAAGCCCAGTAAGGGAATAAACAAAGTATAACATGAAGAAATTATTACATGTTAGACAATTTTCACTTCAACGGGACATAAAATGGGTGAGAATCATAAATATGAACAATGAGGCATGATATAACATGATAACATAAAGGCAACATGAGAATGTGGAAACACTATTAAACATGACATTATAAACTTTGGTCAAAGATAACTACCAAGACATCATAAAATGGTGGAAAAAGTCCCATAATGGATTTATTTTACACCCTAATCCCATAAATGACATCTCATGGGACTAAAATATTACTCAATGCATTGAAGTGCTATATAATTCTGGGCGCACCCGGAATTTTCATATCATGTACATGCATAAGTGTGCCACATAGATCATACAACATAAAGATGTATATAATACATTTTAATCTCATGATCAAGGAAGTTGGATTAAATAAATTTAAGTCCATAATAAATGAAGTATGGGTACATCTAGGTTAATATCCTTGAGTGGAAATTGGGGTAGATATTCACGACGTAATTGTTTGGCATGAAAAATTATAGTGAAATTTCGTCAGCATAACAGTACTTAATGGTTCATAAAATGCTTTAATGAGAGTTAAAATGGTACATAATCATTTGGATATTAAAATATAAGCAATAAGGATATGGAAAAGCATATCCAAACATTGGTAATTGGAAAATAAAATGGATTACATAAATCAGGTGCTTGAATAAAAGGGAGAAAGAGAGGATCCCTTACTAAATTTCAGTATAGTAATGAAATAGGTAAATGATATAATGAGAGGGAATAAATGATATATAATTGTTAATAAATCAATTATACAATAGAATAATATTTATGAGATCATTAAAATATAACTAATTGAGATTCAAAGGGCTAATTACAAAGAAGGTGCTTGAATGGAAAAGAAGAGAGGGGAATCCCTTACCTTGAGAGGGTGATTCCAAAATTTTGGGAAGAGCTTCATGAGAGCTTGGGGGAATAATGAGAGGAATATATAGAGGAGATGTCATAGTAAGGACATTATCCAAGGTTTTTTTAGTGAAGTGGAATGGGGGCTCAGGTGGATTTATATAACAAGAGAGAGAGGAGTTTATTATTATTTCCCAGACTTAGGTTTTGGACTCTATATAATAAAGTAATCAAAAACACAAAACTTCCCATGGGTTTTCCCATGTTTTCTACCAAATAGGAGTGGTTTTTATTATTTTATAAGTCCAAGTTCCAAAATCAACAAAATATTACACTTGGTGATGTGGAAGTGAGTTATGTTTATAAAGAATTGATTTTAAAACCTTAAAATATAATATAGGTTTTGGAGGACTCATAAAGTCTTTATAAAATTAATTAAATAATATCAAAAATGAATTATCTAACATGGTAAATATATATTTTGTTATTTATACCATTTATAGAATTTATTACATCACTTTTGGTTCATTATAATGTCATAATACACACTATATTTATACAATATTTAGTTTTTACCTAAAAATTTGACAGTCTCAAAAAATTATGAAGAATTCACTATTGGATAATTTTGACTTTTTAATTCCAAAAATAATATTTATTTTACCAAAATAATTTTTTAATTATGTAAATTTTCACTTTTAAAACAAGAATCAACATTTATTGAGAAATGATGTTTTTTTTCAACAATAACAGTTTTTGAACCCTATAACAATTACATTTGAATTCATAAAAATCATATTATCATTTATATTTAGTAAATATAATTTAATTTTATTATTTTATTAAAATATAATTTATTTTTAAAATTCATTAATTCGTTAAAAAGGAATATCTTAATTGAAATTGCATATTACAAAAAAATAAAAATTATTTTTTATCATATCAAAGTCAAAATCATTTATAAAGTAACAACAATAAGAAGTAAATATCACCATTATTCTATTGAAAATAAAATAAAATATTAATATTATTAGGGTCTTGATACATATACCTTTATTACACCAACAAATTCCCTATGGTAAGGTGTGCGATGGTGAGATTTTCATGGGGTGGTTCAGCATACATGGTTTGGATTGCAATATCGATGAGCATGAACTTCTCTTATAAATGTGTTCTCTATTGCTTTAGTTATTGGATATGAATTTAGTATTTGTGAAGGTAAGATACCAATGATGTTATCTCCCTCATAAGCTCTAATAAATGGGCTTTATAGGGTACGATCCTACTGGTTGAGGCCATTGCTTCTTTTGTTTGTGTCAATTGGATTTATCATAAAACTATATTTATACTAATCACGTGATCACTGTTCAATGTCTATTTTATCAATAGTTATGATGATTAATGTTATTTTAGGTGATAATGAGGATACTATACCCTAAAGTGATGATAATAGTAGTGTTCCATGCATATATATGACACGAATGATCATAACTCAGTGGAAGAAACACATGAAATTCAGTGGAAGCATAATAGAAAAAACAATAGTAATAAATAACGAGCCCAAGGCATACCATTTATAGATAATAAAACATTCCAGGTAATATAAAGAGAATAACGAGAATGGTCACTCTTGGTTGACTATATAGGTGCATATATAAAGCATGCCAAACTCAAAAGTAAACTCCAACTAATGTAGAGGAACCACCAGGGTCCACTACCATCCATACCATGCTAAGTAGAACAACACGATCACTAAGGTCCAACTATTGAGCCTGATCCCTTACCTGATCTCAAATACATAAAGTCTACATGCACCCCGAAGGGTTCGCGTGGGGTGTGAGAATAAACTCAGTGGGCCACAACTAACGTGTGCTTGTCTTACATCCATAATTATGCAGGTGTATATTGAATATAACTAAAAAGGAAATGCACACCCATTTAATAAATTGTTAGAGTTGGTGTCCTGAGAACCAACTGTTTTTACTTTGATTACATGAATCTACACTTATTATATATTGTTCATTGTTCTGCATGACTATAATATAATAATGTCCTAGAATATTTGTTGCATTAATAAGGTCATGGAAGATCCTCACCATGATGAGAACCTTGAAATGATATAACAATATTCTTAAATAAATTTATACGGTTGGATGACATACTATGATAGGACACATAGTATACAGACTGTCATGTGCGAGTACTCGTAAGAAGATGAGACTCTCTCTCATGGAGTTTGAACTTGGTAATCTTCAAGATAGGAGATTATGAGAACAGACCCACCAGTAGTAATTCCGCATGTCTTGGTGTCATCAGAAATTGCTATATATGAGTGTGTGTAATGGTCCTTAGAATGTAATATTATCATTAACTCATGTCATGACTCACACACTTATATTTTCTGATGAAAAATGTCATGAAGACAGTTGACGGGAAGTAGGGTACGTTGGGTGCGTCATGAATGACATGTTGTTAATGGATAATTTGAGGAAGGATTTTTCCCTTACATATTTATGAAAGTAGATATCTCAGGCCCTTTGATTGAAATAGAACTGTCGCCCAAATTCCATGGCCATGGTGTCACGATGAGTTTATTTTTGGAAGTCAAAGAATGACAGATCAAGCATATAGGTTTATGACACTACCATGAAACCTGCTTGATGATATATTGAGATAAAGGTATTAAATTACACGGTAAGAATTCGTATGAGGTAAAATGTCAATGTGGTGTCAACTTCTTTTTCTTGGGTACCTTGACTCATTACTAGACAGTAATCTTGGACTTTAGGCAAGCCCGCTTAATGCCAACGAGAAAGAGTCCTAGAGGGCCACACACTAAGTTTATCAAAGTATCTCAAGTAGAATAAAGATTATTCCCGTATGTGGTTTAATAATTATTCAAGGAAGACTAAATAGTTTTAATGTTGGAGGAATAATAAAATGAAAACAAGATATACACACCGTGTACATTGAATGTACACGCCGTGTAGTTTTCATTTTGGAAAGAAAATGAAAAAAAGATATACACACCGTGTATATTGAATGTAAAGGCCGTGTAGTTTTCATTTTGGAAAGGAAATGAAAAACGAGTACATGCCGTGTATTAATGATTATATTCCGTGTAGTATTTCCATTCAAAATTTTGATGAAATAATATCATTTTATTAAATGATATTTATTATAATCAGTGTGGGCGTATGTCAAGGAATTAATGATTCGACATGGGGGTTTTCAATAAGAGTTAATTAAATAAATAAAATGCATAACATGTTTATTTATTGTCATAACTCTATAACCTCAAACCCGATTATAAATATCCTCACAACCCCAACACTTTTACCTAATCATTGTGCACAATAATTCTGGAGAATTATCTCAAGGCTGAAAGAACTCCTTCCTCCAAGAACACTCTCAAGACCAAGAGAGATCCTCCTCCATCAGATCAAGGAGATCTAAATCGGAAAACACAAGCACAATCTTCTCCATGCTAGCACCTGGAGATTCCTTTGGCGATGTCCAAAGATACGTGGTGCATGTGTGGATCACCACTAGAGGAAGTCTACACTTGGCTTTTACGACACAATGACGAATCACATCGGAACGTGATCAGAAATATCAATGAAGAAAGAAAGCCATAAAAGGTACTTCTTGTCAATTAATTAAATTAATTATAATCAACCTATGATGATCCTCCTTTGTGGTTCTGGGACTATTCTTCTTCTTTGTCTATTTCTATGATTCGATCCGTGGAGTCTAGCATTTATCGTCGTATTGATCCTGGATTGATCATTGCTAATGACAAAAAGTCAAGTGGGCACATCCACCCACGAGCTTCCATAAAAGGTACTTTTTGTGATTAATTCAGGTTAATCTCACACGGATCCACCAATTTAACCTGATGTTGCCTCAAAAATCCACTTAATTTGTCATAGTTTCCCTAATTTAATCTTCCATAGCACATCAAAACATGATTCATCTCTCTAATTTGAAATGAATTCTTCTCAACTCCATGAAAAAATTTATTCATCTTACAAAGAAACAAGTCACATAGAATAAATCTGATGTAAATGCGAATGATTATTATATATCCCTTATGTTTGGAGTTTTAATCCTATGTATCCTTACTTTAAAACCTAACACATATGATTAAAAAACATATTTTTCATAAATTGGTGCTTCATTTCAAGGAACTAAGATTATTATTATTGAATAATAATGATTATATATATTGATTGTATGAATAATAAGTTAACACTAGGTTAATTTGTAATTTATAGGAAAAAGAATAGTTAATATATTAAAAGTCATTTTCTTATAAAAATAACTTTTCTCTATATTTTATAATTTTAATTAAAAATAAAATTTATAAATTTTAAGGAGTGAATTTTAAAAATTCACTTTATTTTTGGATTTATCATGTCAATATTAACTTAAGATAAACTTTTTAAATTTTTAAAAAACTTTATTTTTTATGTGAATAGTGAAATATACTATTTTTACTAATATTATGAATTTTTATGTCATTATTAGTAAATAAGTATTACTAAAAAATTTATGAAATATTTTTATTTTTAATATATGTATTTTATAATTCATATTATTCATTTTAAAATATTTATTATAGTTTACAAACCCTTGATTAATATTTTAGAACTCAAGTAATATTTTTTCTCAAAAATTGTTTTAATACATTATACATTTATTATATTAAAATTCTTTTTTAAAACTTTTATAAATTGAACCATAAATAATATATTTAAATTTTATAATTAATAGGTCTAAATTTTATAATATGGTCCAATTTATTTTTAGGCATAAATAATATGTTACCCTTTGTAAAAACTAGTTACCATAGTAAAGGCTTAAATGAAAAAAGTAATAATTTAAGGGGTAAAGGGATTGGAATGAGTTTTTAAATGAGTAGTTGACATATTATCAACCTTTTCTCACCCAAAAATACATTATTTTTAAACTTTGGATCTAAATGACATGTTTAACATGTGATCCCTTTATATTAAGTTCAAATATTTACAAAAAGTTCATTCTCATCACTTATAAAAGGGGCATCTCACCACCCTTTAATACCACTATAAAAATTTGGTTTACTCATGAAAATATTCCCTCATTCCTTCCACTAAAATCCTATTTCACTATAATAATATTTTTTTCACATTTGATTATCCTAATCCCTTACTTTCCATGGAATCCTCCAAGAGAAACCATAAGTTCTTAATATATGTTTAATCTTTTTGCTAACATCCTTTCCTTTTATATTTCCATTAAAAATTTATTTTTTCCAATGTTATAAGATTACTTCAATATTTATAGTATAATTAATGTTCTTATATTATAGTATTTTTTTAATAAATTAAATTTTCTGAATATATTTCATTACATGAAACACTGAGTTTAGCTTATGTTATACACAACATAGAGTTTATCTTGCATTACATGAAACACTGAGTTTTAACGAACCTTAATATATTATTAATATTATTATTTAAATGAGACCATTATAACCAAGCCATTAGACATACAGGTATAAATAGTAATAACTAATTTTTAAATATTTAGTTTAATGGTTTTATATAAATAAAAAATATTGATAAAAATTACGTAATTTTTAGAAAAGTCTTTATATGTTTCAAAAAATATATTTTCAAAAAATGTTTTTATTACATTTTTTAAACAAATAATAAAAGTATTTTTTTTCCAATTTAAAAACAAATATTTTAAAAAATTAACTTTAATTTTAAAATCATATGATCAAAATTATCTTAGTTTATTTTTTTGGTATTTTTCGAAAAAACTTCATTTTTTGATGAATAGTGAAAAATACCAAATTTTAATTGAAAAACGACTTTTAATTTAAATTATTTACAAAGTTAAATTATATTTAAATTAGTTTTAAATTTAAATTATTATATATATATATATATTAATCCAATTTAGTTCATTGGAATCATTTTCATATTGAATTTTGATATAAAAACTTTATAAACTTTTGGATATTTTCTCTTTGAAAACCCGCTTTCTCATCACCTTTATGGGATTAATTTTAAAATTAAAATTTAAAACTTATATGATTACAATTTTTAAAAATGGATTCCATGTTTTTAATAATCATAATTTATATTATCTAATAATGTATACTTAATTTTTTACCACAATGAATAGTAAAAACAACAAAACATCATTTACCGTGATTAAGGTTAAAATGGGTTTACTAGTGGGTGGTTAAACTAAAAATATAAAGGTTAAAATGGACCAAAACTTGTAAAAACCTATTGTATGGCCATATTTATACCTATTATCTTCTAGTTTTTGTAATTTCACATTTCAGAGCCATTTGACAAGTAAAAAACATGGGTACACCTTTTTCTTTTCAAAAATTACAAGTGTGTCACTCACCCCACTTATAGAAGGCCACCCCATCTCCTCTCCTATTAACACTTACAAAAATTTTCTTTTAAAAAATAACTTCCCAATTTACTTCCTTAATTCCCTTCTCCAATCCTATAAGACTTATTTTTATCATAAATCTAACCTAGGAAGTATTTTGGTTCAAATCTATAGTGGTTACCTGAAGAAGTGGTAACGTTCTTCAATGAGAATTTTTATTTTATTTATTATTCCACATCATTAAATTATTTTTAAACCATGATAATATAATAAAATAAATAAATTCCATATATTGAGATGTTTTTATGTTTATTTCTTGACCCACAACCATCTCCACTTCCATAAAATGGGATATGAAATCATTATTCGCGTGTATGATAGACTACCACCTTATGAACCGATGTTGTTCATTTTACATTACCATATCTCACAGATTAATATATTAATGTATTTTGTAACACCCTGATAGTTTTTTAATTAATTTAATCTTTAGATATTTTTTGTTTCACAAAACACTAAATATAGATTTTTTATACAAAATCACTAAGTGTGGATTGCATTACACGCAACACCAAGTCAAGATTTCACTACACGAAACACTTAGATTATCTTGTGTTAAATTCAGAACTATGTTTGGATTGTATTACACATAATACTGAGTCCCTTTTATAGCTTGTGTTACACACAAGGTCGAGTTTTACTAGACTACAAGATACTATTAATAATATTATTAAAAATATTATTATAGCTACCACCTAGCCATTGGAATAGAAGTTACGAATATGATTAAATAAATTATGAAAATATGATCTAAAAATTTATATAAAATTAATCATTTAGTTATAAATTAGTATAAGTGAATGTAAGAAGTATTTGAAAATAAAGAAATTACTTTTCTAAAAAAACTATTTTTCTACGTACAAACATAATTTTATCTCCATCCAATGGCCCGAAGGCCTTCATTTTCTATTGATTTTGATAATACACATTTCAAGGGGTGATGTGGAACCCTTACAATTCCCGTAGGATTAAGTATTACATGGCCCATATGCCTTAGAGGAATTCATTGCCCGTAGGCTTCAAACATTACATACAACCCAGACTAACTACTTGGAACTGCTCCTCCCCAGCATCTAAAACATAATTTTATCTCAATAATTTAAACAAAAAAATTTTGATTAATGTTTTCAATAAAATTTATATATTATAAATTCAATTAATATTTTTTATACACCTATAATATATTTGATAGGTATAAGATAAGAATAAATCAAATTTTATGAAAAAGGATGTATTTTTCTAAATGGTAATTTTACCACCTTTTAATAGAGAACCCATTTTAAATATGATTTTATAAAATTTTTTAGTTTTTATTTGAAAAAAACTTCATTTTTGAAAGAATAAAATAAAAATTATATTTGGGTTAATTTTTTGGTTTTTTTCTATGAAGTTTCAGTTTTTGATGAATAATGAATAATATTGAATTTTAATTCAAAACTACCTTTTCATATAATTTATTTATAAGGTTAAATTATGTTTTTGATTAGTTTTAAATTTCAATTATATAAATTATACATAAATTAATCCAATTTATTACATTGTAATCAATTTCATTTTGAAAATGGATATAAAAACTTACCAAACTTTTGAACATTTTTACTTTTAAAACCCGTAGTGTTGTCCCTCCACGGGATTAAATTTAAATTAATTTATACCAATTATGTGGTTGGAATTTATAACAATTGATTCCATATTTTGGATAATAATAATTTATAATGTATAATAATATCAAATAATTTTTTTATAAAAAATATTAGTAAAAGTGATTAAAATTAATTACAATGATTATGAGAAAAATTATCTTAACAAGGGATAAACCTTACACTTAGGGGAAAAATGACCTTTAAAATTGTCCAAAATAAATTGGATATAAATATTTAGAACCTATCCTCCCTTTTATCAAATTTGGTTTATTATTGGATCCAATTTTTATAGGAAAAACATGGGTGTAATTCCCTTTTCAAAAATTCACAAGAATGCCACTCCTCATCCACTATAAAAAGGCACTAACCCTCCCACTTATTCACACCCATAAAGCCATTTTAATCACCAAAATATTATAAAATAAGATCACAAAATCTATAACCTTATCCTAGAATCCCCACTTTAGGAATAAAGGGATCGATGGAAGTCCTTTGGTGAAAACCAAAATAAGTTACCCAAAAATGAGGTAACCTTCTTTTCTTGTTTTCATTCATAACATTAAGTATTTAAGAATTAATTATATATCTTGATAGCACAATATATTATATCCTCATATGATGATATTTTTTGGGATACTAGTGCCTTTATAATAATTGGTTTAAACCCATCAAAGAAACAACTGATTTTACTCTTTGGATTATGTGTGTATTCTGTAGCATGCCTGGATAACCTTGTAAAGTTATCTTCATAACATTTTCCTCTTCCTTTTATATTAGAATAAATAATTTTCTCTCTATATCCACTTATTTTTCTTAAGGAAAATATTTTTACAAGAATCATTCCTTAAAATCCTTTCATTCTATACTTGTTATTTCTTCTGCATCCTTAGTGTTTTGAATCAATTACCACTATTGATCCAGATCTCTTAAGTGATGATAAATTACCATGAAAATATTATCTATTTTATTACTTACAAAATTAATAAGTATCTTCCCTAAGGAACTTATCCATTAATCATATACAAATGGATTTTTAGTTCAATTGAATAATGGATTTTACTGATGCATAAGGTGGTCTAACATTGTTACACATTGTTGTGGATCAGGCTACTCCATATGGGTAATGTTATTTCTAATAACTTGATTTAGTATTACCATTATAGTTATAATTTTTTTATCTCTAAATGAAAATCCAACTCTAATATCATTATCTTTCCTAGGAAGGTAATCCCAACATGAATTACAAGCATTGATACAGTTCACATCCCTTCTACTAAGTGCCATTTTTAAACAATGGAATATAGTAGATTAGATCATAACATTATAAAATATAATGTATAATTTCAAAACATCTGAAACACTTAAAATAAATTTAAAATTTAGTTATAACTAATATTTAAAGCATAATCTTGGTTTCTTTGTTAATATTTCCAAATTCTATCATATGGTTTCATTCTTTAATGTATTTTTTCTTAAATATAGTTCCCAAGGTTTCTACTAAACTTCCTATAATACCGACTATAAAGAACCTAACCCCAGTATCCCAGATCTAGTAGTTACTTTATTACATTGGCATAAGATACAAGGGATAACATCCCAAAGGAATGAATAGTTTATTAGTCTTGGTAAACTGGATACATACATGATTCCCATATTACACTTGAAAAAAAAAATTACAACAATTTTTTTAAGAATATCATTATTCCCTCTAGTATATCCTTTCATAACAATCATAGTATACTTCATAGATCCTTAGGTAAAGGAAACAAAATAAGGAGGAGATCAAATTCCTAGTAGGGGTTAAGAAGAGTGGAATCTATCATGAATCAATAAGCATAATCAACATGAAAAGGTAAATAACTAAATACACATTCCATTTAAATAATAACTAAGAATGAAATGACCCTAGAGATAATGTCATAGTGAAAATATCATGGATAATAATAAAATAAATTCTTAATGCAGGAAATTATTAATTATTGGATGTTATGATTTCAAGCATCTTGGTACCTTTATCGTCAAGACCTTTTACAAGATGGTTTAAAACTACTGGGTACAAACCGATTAGGTTTGGAAAATTGATTTGTCTCATGAGAACTTCCAGTGAAATGAGGGTATTTTTATATATGGTTCCCACACATTCTTTCATTTCCAAAGCATTCATCATATATCAAATAACTGATTTAATTCATAAATAATGTGTATTATTGTCAAATATCTATATTGAGAAAAAGATACAGATTTATCAATGTTTCCCCAGTCAAAATAATCATAAACCATATAAATAAATATGATTAATGTTATAATTAGAGCACATACTCAAAAGAAAATTCAATAATAACATTTCTATATATAAAAATACTTTAAAGATATTACTAGAATGTTTCATGAGGAAAATAACCCTTTTTACATTAAAAATAACTTTTAAAATATAAAATGGTGTACATAATAAAGAAATCATTTTATTTTAAAATAAAATTATAAATTTTTAAATTTAAATTTAAATTATTAAGGAATCATGATGTATGGAATTTTTTTTCATGCCTTATAAGTTAAAAAAACATTCCTTTCACACTTTTACAATAAAAATCATAAAATAACTTTTGGAAAATGATAAGAATATTTCTTTTTAAAAAAATTATAAAAAATAAAAAATGGGTAAAAATAAATTTAAACAATAATTGTATAATTTAAAATGTATTTTTGAATTTTTTTTAGAAAATGTGGGCATAGAAAATAAATATTCCTCAGTAGAGATTTAAGCTTAAACAAACTCAAATAATGATGAGAATAAGAAATAAACTCTTACCACTTTGTAATATGTTGAATCGTATTCCCATGAAATAAATAACATAAAATGAAAATTTATATCCTATTAAGACAAATATATTCTTGATATAATATATAAAAGTGTATAATATACACCACGGAAAATAAATAAGTGGTGAGTATGACATATGTCTCACAAAAGTAAAAGTGAGATGAGATACTCTTACCTTAGGTCTAATTTTCTTTGTACGTGTTTGAAACTTCTATATATTGGTTTTAAACATATTATTAACTTATATTATGATCATATTAATATTTTTTATATCATATATGATCCCCTTAGAACATTTTACCACTTTTTATTTTTCTATTTCGGGTGTTAATTGTCTTTTTTTGTCATGCTTGTTTTGTCTTGAAAGTACCGGTTCTATTGCATAGGATATAGATAAAACATATCCATAATATTATTAATTACATAAATATAATATTTAATCATTAAATATATTTTTATAACTATTCTATAATTTTTAACATAGAAAATGAATCATATCACTTTGTGGAGATGGTAAGTCGTACGTATGAACGAGTGATGATATCATTTCAAAATGGTTGAAAGGGTATGAAAGTGGATGGTATATTCATTTTATAGAATAAAAATTATTTCATTATTATCATATATATCTATTATTTTCATCATTATAACCATACAATTAAATTGGTGATGAAAAATTAATTACACTACTATATGGAGATGGTAAATCATACGTACGTACGTGCAGTGCTTTCATTTTTCATAGGATGTATAAAAAGTAGAATATAGTCATTTCATAATAATATTAACATCTAAAAATATATATGATACTGGATTTATTATTTTATCATGGAAATAACACATGAATAACAATTATAAGAAGAAATAGACTTGAAAGAGTCGGTAAATATGATTACCTCTTCTTCGGTAGACTTCCTTTGGATCTCTTCTTAAGAACACCAAGGTTGGTCTTTTTGGAAGAACATGACATCCAAAATTTAGATAACGATTACTTTAAGATAAATGGTCAAGACTTTATCAATATAGAAGGATTAAACTATTTTTGATAAGTGAGTAAGGAGGTGCCCTTTTATAATTGAGGTGAGGGACACTTTTGGAATTTCTCAAAATATTAAATTATAATAAATTAATCTATCATAAAAAAATCCTCCATATGGAAATTGATTCAAAGATAATATTTTATAGGGTTTTAATATCATAAAACCATAGAATTTATACATGTTTTGGTTTCATTTTAAAACTATCATTTTGGTTAGCCCCATGGTTAGTTATTTTTGACTTTAACCATGATGAATCTTATTTCAGTCACAAAGGGTTAATAATGTTGCTATAAATATAAAAATGGATTATAAATAGAAACTTTATGATTTTTAAACCATATTAAATTAACATGGATTAATATAATATTTTAATAAATTTTAAATAATTTAATAAAATATTATTTTGATAAATTATCATTAATGTCAATTTTGACACTATTCGTTTACCTTGACATCAAATACATCAATACAAAGGGGAAATTAGAATATAATGCTTTAAAACCTCTCTAATATTTTATATAGATCTTGAAATTTTATTTAACATATTAAATCCATAAAATTATATCAAAATTAATATTTTAAAATCATTTATTTTATTTTTTTGTTAATTAAATAAATACAATATTAGTATTGAACAAGCATTTAAGGTAATCATATACTTTATAAAAAATTAAATATATATATATAATAAAACTAATTTCATTAAGATAAACATATAAATTTATTTTCATTCATATCAAGATTTTTTCCCTATGTGAACACATAAAAGATATTAAATGCAAAGAGGGTGACATTTTGTAACTATCTTTGATTTAAATAATATATAAGTTATTTTAATTGACAAGTGTCTATTAAACAACTAAAATTTATCCTAATATTATAAGGGTCGAATATTATTCATCCAATATTTTTTTGACAAGTTTAGGTCATGGTTATACCCTTATATTTTTGTTTTAACCCTTATTTTACCATTTTAACTCTTACCTTGACAACATGAATTTTTACTATTTAAGGGTTAATATAGTTACTATAAAATGAAAAACGACCCATAAATGGATCATGGATAACATTTTAAACTTTATCCCAATTATTTTTCTCAATATAATATTTTTATAAACTTTACATCATTTAATTAAATAATATTTACTATAAAATATTCATAATGCCAATTTTAAGAACTATTCATTACTTTGACTTTAATAAAATTAATGAAAAAAGGTAACTTCGAAAAAAATATTTTAATACATCTCTAATATGTAAAATTAATCTAAAAAATTCTTGTATTTTGTTAATTTTAACAAATTATATTTATTTTAATATTTTTAATATCATTTATTTGGTATTTCATAAATAAAATAATTATTCATCATCATTGTATAATTATTTAAGGTAATTATTTCTTCACTAAAATTTAAAAATAAATTATCATGATGTATATAAATATTTTATATTTAAAATTAATATTAATAGTTGGATATATCTTTTTCATATTATCATATTAAATTTTATTTCCTTATTAAAAACATGAATGTGTCATCTTTGACTTTTCTTTAAATAAAATATTATAAATTTAATTACTTATAAAATAGACATAAATGATCATATAACTGAAAATTAAATGAATATCAATGAAAATTAATCATACAATAAAATTTTGTCAAGTGTTAGGGTCATTTTATAGTACTTGTCATTTTATTTTTAACCCATATTACACAATTTACCATTTATCGTGGTAACAAAAATTGCAAAGGTTATTATTTAAATATGAATAAAATAAAAGATATATATTTAATAAATTTGGAACTTATGAATTCAAATATTTAATTAATTTTTTCAAAAATTAAAATAATTTTTTTTAGAATTTAATTTAAAATTAATCTCGCAAAATGCAATAAAAATAGTTTTCTTGAAAATGCATTTTTAAGCCCAAAATGTACTTATACCACAATAAGGTATAAGGATGTTTAAAATTTAATTAATTAGATTATATATGACTAAATTTTAATTAAGTTACATTGATATCAAATTAAAATCATAAAGTGACTTTTAATATAAAGAAATTGACAGTTTTATAAGAATCGGTATTTTTCACTATTCACTAAAAAATCAATCTTCTCAAAAAATTATCAAAAAATTTACATAATATAATTTTAATATTTTTATTTCAAAAATGATATTATTTTTTTAAAATAAAATTTATAAAATTTATAGAAATCTATTATATTATTTACTCATAAAAAGTAAGAAAACCATTTTTGAAGAAAATGTATTTTTTGAAGAATAAAGTGATTTTATTGAAAAATTAAGTGCTTATTAACCAAGAATTAATTACTATATTATAAATGAGTTGGAGAATTATATATTTCATAATGTGTTTAATAATATTCATTCCTTCCAATTTAACAACTAGGTTATAACGATAACATAATAATATTTCATTGTTTGTTTAAGCAGAGTGTCGTGTGAAACGTAAGATATTGAAGAAATTAAATTTATTTAAAAAGATATGTACCATAAAATCTGTGGGTGTTACAACATGGATACATGGTGTGTACCAATTGGCTACACGGTGTTTACTCTTATGTAATCTAGACAAAATCCTAAACACCTCCTAATGAGTTCTTCAAATGTATTTCATTCATAAAATTAATCAATTTGATTATATTTGAAAATATAAAGAAGAAGAGAAAATCTCATGATTCAAATTAAAGAAAAAATAAATCTAAATTGAAAACTAATGATAAATTTGTAAAATAATAATTAATATTTAAATAATTATAAATAATTATGTGACTGCTCTGATACCACTTGAAGGTTTTGAGTGAAATGGAAGCGCTGAATGAAGCATTCCCAGCTCAAATTTTTATCACAATCGATGATTAATCATAGATTTACATGAAGATGAACACCGTGATAAACTAAAATTAATCAAATAATAATTGATAATTTAACATTGTAACTAAGACACAAGATCATCACATATTAAACAATTAAAGAATTAACGAATGACCTTATGATTAATTCTTTCTTAATTGATGGATATGACAACGTCTCTACATCATATCTTCATTTTGTTGTAGGAATCAAGAGTATATTCCCTCTAGTGGTTATCCACATGTGTTCCATGAACCTTTGAACATCATCATAGGAATCTCTAAGTGCTAGCGCGGTAGATCTTGACACTTGTGTCATTCACCTTTGATTTCATCAAGAATCACGTAAAGAAGTATTTTATTTGATCTCTCTAAAATTGAGAGTGGTGGTGTATGAGGATCAATCTCCGTCATTAAGAGTTTTCTTGGAGAGGGATTTATCTAGGGCTTTAAGATAATTCTCTCTATATGTCATTGTGAATAGCCAAATAAAATTGGCCACCACTAAAAAAATAATATAATTTGGTATATATATCACTAGGGATAGAAAATAATAACTGTGTGTCCTATTTCAATAATAATAATAATAATAATAATAATATTTATTGACATATTCTAAACTCAAGAATTAAATTAAATATTATTTATTCAAATAATATTCAATATATATTATTTCTCGCCTGACCATTAATCTAGATCTGTCATTCCTCCACAATATTTATCTGACCTTGAACAATGAATATTTATTTAATAAATAAATATCATTGCATTATTTGTCAATAAATAAATAAATATTATATTCACTAAATAGTAAATAACAATTTATTAGATATTATACTCATAAAATATTCTCTTAAATAACTGGTGATGGGATATATGCGATCAAGAAAACATGAATAATTATTAAACCTCATATGGGAATAATATTTATTTAACTTTTTAAATAATAAATAATAATAATATTTAAATGAGGTTCTGGGCACACTTAGTGTGTGACCCTCTAGGACTCTTTATCAGTGGAATTAGGTGAAACAACCCAGAGTCTAGGGTTATCATCAAGAAACATGCTAAGGTAACCATAGATAAATAAATTAATTTCACAATAATATAAAACCACATATGGATTCTTACTGTGTAATATAATACCTTTATCTCGATATCTCTAATCTATGAGGTTTCATGTTGGTGCCATCAACCTATATATTTGATATCTCTTTATTTGAATTTCTATAAATTGAACTTTCCTATAGAATATTATGGATATGGATTTATTTAGGATATATCATTTATATCAAAGGGTATGAGATATCAAATTTCTTTAAAAGAATAAAAGAGAGAAATGTTTTTTCATATTATTCATTAGTGGAGTATTACTTATGATACACCCAACTTATCCTAATTCATCGTGAAAATATGTCATCATAGTTTTCATCAATACATCAAAGTATGTGACTCGTAACAACAATTAATAATAATATTAAAGTATAAGGACCAATACACATGTCTGTAGATAGGAACATCCAATAAAACATATAAGTACGGGTTTCCTACTGGCATGTCCCCTTATCATAATTTCCTACACTGAAAATTACCAAGGAAGTACATCCTGAGAAGGTTCCTTAAAGTTATGTGAGTCTCCAACCCTGATATACTATATCATTTGTGTCCTTAAAATGATTTCATCTAGCTATAGAACATATATTTAAGAATATTATTGTTGTACTTTTGGGTTCTCTTCATAGCAGGGAATTTCTATGACATTTCAGTGTGACAACTACTCTTAGGACATTATCACATGGAAGAAAAATAATGGTGTGATATGGAGTTTATTAATATTCAAAACAATGAATATAGTTTATCATAAAGTACAAAGAATTTGGTTCTAAGGCACCAAATCCAACACATGATAGGATTAGGGAGCTGGTGGTCAAGGATGAGGATAGCTGCAGGCAGTAGAAGCCTATAACCCGGAGGCTCCAGGGATAATTCAAGGTACGATCTATGTATTATCTACTTTATATAAAATATTTATATACATAAGTTTGAAACACTCTTTTCTTTCCATGAACCTTGGTTGAAATCTAAAGATTCCAGTGGAGCCTTTGGCTTGACCCTTATATTTAAAGACTCATAATGGGGAAGATTCATTAATCACATGCTTCTGCCAGTAGTGTAACCTAACTCATGGAGGAGAGAGCTTCTTATGGTATATTTTTATGGCCATGATGAGGCCTTATGACATCATTCTAGGTATGTGCGGTCTCTCTATAGTTCATACACATATTTATTGTTTCAGGTAGAGGATACAGTGTGTCTGCATTGATAGTATGAGGTTTTCCTTAATCAGTGATAAGAAATCCTAAATAGAGCGGGATAGGTTCATTCACAAAAGGATACAACTAATTAATCATCATTTGGTTAGTATTACCAATGGATAAACATATGTCATGATATTTTAGCTTCTTGTACTTGTAGTAGGTCATGAGTACATCTTACCTGAGGATGTTTCAGGCTTACCTCCCCACAAAGAGATTGACTTCTGTATAGAATTTTACCCATGGACTACCCTAATATTTGTAACATCATGTCGGAAGTCACCCAGATATATTTGAGATCTAAATTTGTAGTTAGAGGATTTTTTGAGGAAGGGATTTGGCATACCCAGTGTGTCACCTTAGGAAGCCCCAGTTTTATTCGCTGAGAAGGCAAATGAGAGATTAAAGTTATGTTTGGATTACTTTTTCTTAAATCAGGTGACTATCAAAAATAATTATCCACTATGGTGAATCGATGACCTATTTAACTAGCTGACAGGGGTAAAGTGGTTCTCAAAGATTGACCTCAGGTCGGGTTATCACCAGCTTCAAGTTTGAGATGAGGATACATCAAATATGGCATTTTGAGGAGGCTACAGTCATTACGAGTACTTGGTGATGCCTTTTGGCATGGAGAACACCCCAATAATGTTCATGGGACTTATGAACTAGATCTTTTAGCCTTTCTTTAACCAGTTAATGGTAGTCTCCATTGATGAATTCTTGTTGTACTCGGTATCAGAGGAGGAGCATGAAAGACACTTGAGGATGGTCTTAAACATACTCTGAGAGCATCAGATTTATGGGAAGCTCTTGAAGTGTGAGTTCTAGATTTGAGAGGTCTACTTCCAAGGATATGTCATATCAGAAGAGGGGGTGTCAGTATAATTAGCTAAGGTTAAGGCAGTAATAGATTGGGATCCACCTAAGAGCATGTCTGAGGTGTGGACCTTAGGTTGGTAGGATACTATTAGAGATTTATGCTCGATTTATCCAGGATATTAGCACCCTTTAATACTTTAACCTGAAGGGAGGTCGGGTCCTTTCCTATGGATAGATAAGTTCCAACATGTTTTTCATGAGTTTTAGTAGATTTAGTGGATAGAGTTCCTCCAAGATTATTACTTTGAGATAGTCTATACTTATGAGAAGGGGACCATTGTGAAATATTCTCTCAACAGAATATATTGTTCATAGTTGTTGAATGAGAAAACAAAGTATTTGGCCTTATTGCATTTGTCCCTTATATATGAGGATGATGTAGCTTACCTCTAGTTGATGGTTTTTACCCCTCTACTTATTCATCGTGTTAGAGAGTCTTGAATTAGAGATATCAATTGTAAGGCTTTTAATGTTCATATATCCACTAGATATGCTCCTGATGGATTTTTTTTAAGGTGGTAAGCACATAATTCTTTTATAAGGATAGATGATGAGACCAATGATGCTGTTAGAGGAGGTAATGATGGAGTTTCATAAACCCCCTATTAGTGGTACATCTAGGAGTCGAAAAGATGTGTCATAACCTTTGGCATCAGTTCTAGTGGCCAGGGATAAAGAGGTTTATAATTGGGATTATATCTTAATGGATCACTTGTCAATAGGTGAAGGTCGAACACCAGGTTCCAGTAAGTTTGGCTCAACCCCTGGAGGTGCCAAAGTGAAAGTGGGATTATAACGACCTAAACTTTTATTAATGAAAATTCCTCTTGATCTAATTAAATGTATTATTATATAAAATGGTTATATAACATATGAACTTCCTTGGTTTTATGTTTTTGGATTTTAAAATACTGTTAAGAATTTTTGCTGTTGCTAATATAGTTGTTGAACAGTGAACACATGATTAGTATAAATATAAGGCTTTAACAAATCCAATTTACTCAGACAAGGAAGCGATGACCTCATCCAGTAGAATTGCTCTATATGAATCCCATTTTTCAAAGCTCAGAAAGGAGGTAGCATCATTGGGCTTCACTCTTGACCAATCCCAAGCTGAGCTTCAATACATTAATCTTAAATGGAATAGCCTATGGGAGAAGTGGAAGTTAATAGAGATTACAACCTGGGAGATGTTATCTGAGCCTCCCTAAGAGTCTATCACCATTGCACACCTTACCCTTAGGTATTATGCAGGTGTTTTAAGGGGTTATGTAACAATAACCTATCCATATTATTATGTGAATTAATTTTGTATAGATAATATACATTCATTTTATTACTATTACTTTATAAATAGATTTTAAAGCACAAATAATATTTTTAGTTAATATTCAACTTAGAAATCTATTATGATGAATTAATGGATTTTTGAATTAAATAATATTTTAATATTATTACTAAATTATTTTTTATTAAATATAAATGATCGTATAATTTTTTATGAATACAATTGTAATTTTTATTAAGGTTTGAAAGTTGTTTTTGTCAAAAACCCATGAATTTTCGATAAATGTCAGTTTTAATTTTAAAAGTAAAAATTAACATATTTAGAAAATTATTTAGATAAAATAAATATTATTTTTGAAATCAGGATGTTGAAATTATCTAACAGTGAATTCTTCGTAATTTTCTGAGACAGTCGAATTTTTGGGTAAAAATTAAATACTATTTAAATATATAATGTGTTTTATGGAATCATAATGACCCAATAGTGATACAATAAAATAATATAAAAAGGTTTTTCAGCCAATATATGTTTTACCTTTAAAATAATGTGATTTTAGATTTGTTTGATTAATTTTATGGTGCCTTAGTGGACCCTCCAAGACTTACAAATTTTTTTAACTTTTAAAAAGATTTTCTTGAGAGTGTGACTAACCTCCACATAATCAAGACTAATATTTAAATAATGTAGGAAATTTTAATTATAAAATAATTTTTTCCACTCCCATTTGGAAAAAACCATGAGTTGGTTTGTGGTTTTGATTAGTTTAATGTGTGGTGTCCAAAACCTAAATAATAAAGAATTCCCTCTATTTTCCTATATAAACTCACCCAAGATCCCACTTTTCTTCACTCAAAGCCATTGGAGCACGTCCCTAGTATACCCTACTCTATCTATTATCCTCCCAATTCACCCCAAGCTTCCAATAATCCTCTCCCAAGCCTTTAGATCACACTTCCAAGTAAGGGACTTCTTCCTTTCTCATTTTTGTCCAAATTTCATTATGTTGTTATACCATTTTGTTTTCAATTAAAAATGTTGGGGTATGATTTAAAACCTACCCCATAATTACATCCTTATGTTTTAATGATGATATAACTATTTCTATCTCATTAATTCCTCCCATGTACACCCGTTACCATGCTGAAATTCCATAAAGAATTTCTCTCTTCTCATTTACATTCAAGAAATTATTTTAGATTATGAATCTAAATTCCATTACATATGTTGGGAAGTGTATCTATATGAACCCCTTAATTTTCATTTCATGTAAATATTATGAGACACCCCTTTCTATCTAATTAACCATTTTTATGAATTCTTATGTCACGCCGTTATGCTTCTGAAATTGCACTGTGATTGTCCAAGCCAAAGTCATTGTATAGTGAATACCATGCCCATTTCTATATCAAGGGTATTCAACTTTATGAAAATTTACTTATTGATTTTAGAGTTTCATGTATTAATTACACATTACTTTATCATGGAATAAATTATGATGTTTAATGAATCGATGTTATATGATCCATGTGACACACTTATGCATGAAATGAAATGATTAAGAAGGGTGCATCCTGATAGCGCTTCAATACATTGGGTAAAAATTAGTATCATGATATGTCAAGTGCAATGAGGTTTTACTCATGATAATTCAATTTAAATGAGGGTTTACTCATTCTCCATGTTCAATTATCCTTGGATCATGCTAATATCATGTTAAATGTTGATTCCACATTTCCATGTTATCATAATCATGTAATATCACGACTTTATGTTCATGTTTATCATATGCTCCATTGATATGCCTATTGCCTAACATGTACTATATTCTTCATGTTATTCCATGTTTACTTCCTTACTGGGCTTTATATCTCACCCTTTTCTTATGCATGTCCTCAAGTTATCCCATGCAATGATAAGTACGAAGGAATATGTGTCGTCATGTAAAATAAGTTTTCAATAAAGATGTGTATTTCATGTTTTAAGTTGTTATGTAACATTACTAAGCCCCAAAGACACTATACCTATTTATCTTCTATATTGTATCAAGTGAAGATTTTATGTAATAAATCATGTGTAAGTGTAAAATAAAGAGCAGGGTTGTTATAGTTGGTATCAGAGGATAGGTTTAGTTATTTTTGGGATTAGGATTATAAAACCCTAGTGAAAGCCTTAGAGATAAGACTAAGTATAATAAAAAATTCTTTAAATTTTGGTGAGTATTGAGTAAGTGGTTTATCAAGAAAATACATCTCTGCCTAGATACAAGTAGGTAGAGTCGGTTCTAGCACAGATGTATCTAGGGGTAAAACCCCAAAACACCGCTTTGAGCTAGAATCAAATGAAAACTAGTGCATGACAACAGGACTTGCTGCACTCTTGGTTACGACACTCCCAGGGGATATTCTTTGGTAAATTCATAAGCTTGGTATAAACCAGTATTAAGGGAATTAAAAAAATTCCCCTAAGAATATATGTTGGGAAGTAGATCATGGATAACATAGAAAAGTTAACAAAAATAAATTTAATTTATAAGTTATCCCATTTTTGTCATTGTATTACCCTTTATGTGTTACCCCTAAATTTCCTTTAATTCTAGCCAATGTCTAGTAATAGGAGGACTCAGGCTAACAACCCATGTGAATATCAATGTGATGACTATTCTAATGAGATTCCCAATCCGATGGGAGCGAGAATCACAAACTTTGTCATGATACTCTCTCAATTAACTTAAGTTTTGAATAGAAACATAGGTAAAGAGGAACGTTCAACCCCCCCTAAGAAAGAACAAGCCATAATCGAGAGCTTCATGAGACAAAGGCCTCCTACTTTTAATGAATTATCTGATCCCTCAATTTCCAAACAATGGATCAACTCCATTGAGAAGATATTCTCTATCTTTCAATGTTATGAACAAGATAAGTTACTTATGGATGCTTATCGTATGTAGGGTTAAGATGATCAATGGTGGAAATTGATCCAAAATATAAATCTTGGGGAGGAGATCGAGGCATTGGAATGGAAGGATTTCTATAAAATGTTTTTCGATAAATATTTTCCTCACACCCTCCAACTTAAGATGGAAAGGGACTTCCTTGCCCTCAAGAAAAAAGATGAATAATTCATCAAAGTGTATGAGGAAAACTTCAAAAGGCTTACACAATACACCTATAGATTTGTCATTACCCCCAAATTCAAGGTTAACCACTTCTTTGGTGGGATAAAACCTAGCCTACAGAAATCCCTAGCGATCCGTGACTTCGAGAGCTATGAGGAAATTGTCCGATGTTCCCTCAAGGTTGAAATGGAGATAAAAAAATCTCAAGGGTATCATTGGGATAATAAGAGTAAATTGGACTTTAATTTTGGTGATTCGATGGATAAATCCAATGGTGCTAATAAAATACAGCACCCCACTTTCAAAAGGTATGGAAAGAAGCACCCTAGAAATTGCCTTAAGGGGATGAGGAAATGCTTTAGGTGTGGAAGAGAAGAGAACCTGGCTATTAACTACCGACAAGAAAAACCCGCGGTTATGAAAGAGGAGAATAACACTCCATTCAACCCTTAATGTGTTTTTCATTGCTTCAACTACAAATAACTAGGGCACTTTGCAAACCAGTGCCCTAATCTAAGGGTTTTAGGAGGCAACCAAAAACCTCCAAGGTAGAAAGGGAGAGATTTTTCCATTACTACTACTGAAGTGAACCCTGAAAATAAAGTGTTGACAGGTATGCTAGTTATTCATTCAAGAACAGGGAATGAAATTTTTGATTCTGGTTCTACGCATTATTTTATATCTCAAAATTTTAGTAGAACAATCCCAACACCACCAAAAATCACGGAAGTAAAGATATCGATTAGAATGGAAAATGGGGAAATAATTTCATCCCATGAATATAACTCCTCCCCTATCATAATTTGTGGATCGAACATTCTGGTGAACCTTGTCATACTCTATCAGTAGAATTTGATGTAATTCTTGGCATGGATTGGATTTCCTTATATAGATCCAACATAAATTACCATGAGAGGGAAATAACTCTCCATATGGAGAATTGACCCCCAATGCTATAAAAGTGAAAGGAGGAGAATGAATATTCTTTAGCACCACCATCTCAAGCATGGATATTACTGCCCTATGAGCACATGTATCTTGCTCAGGTGATTGAGTATAAGGAAGCAACCATCCTTGAAGACATGCCAATTGTAAGGGAATTCACTGAAGTGTTTCATGAGGAATTGTCTGGTCTTCCAACTAGAAGTGATGTTGAATTATCAATTGATCTTATACCTAGGGAGTTTCTAATATCCAAGACTCCATATAGAATGGTTGTTGTCAAGCTTGAGGAGTTGAAGAAACAACTATAGGAGAATCTAGATAAATGGTTTATACACCAAAGTGGTTCACCAGTCCTCTTCGTCAAGAAGAAGGATGGTTCAATGCGCCTTTTTATTGATTATCATGAGATCAACAAAATCACGATAAAGAAAAAATATCCTCTACCATGAATTAATGAATTGTTCAATAAGATACATGGAGAACAATAATTCTACATGGTGGATTTTCGGTTGGGATATTTACAAGTAAGGGTGAAGGAGGATATCCCCAAGACCACTTTTAGTACAAGATACGAGCACTATGAATTCATAGTAATGCCTTTCGAACTCACTAATACTCCAACAATATTCATAGACTTGATGAATAAAGACTTTATAGATTACCATGACAAATTTTTGGTAGTCTTTATAGATAATATTCTAATATACTCCAAAACCAAGGAGGAGCATGAAGAGCATCTAATCATTGTACTAGAGACCTTGCAAAAGGAGAAGCTCTATGCAAAGTACAAAAAGTGTGATTTCTAGTTAAAGAAGGTTTCATTATTGGTTTATATCATCACAAGCAATGGGATATATATAGATCCATCCAAGATAGCTACAATTGAGGGGTGGTTGAGGCCAATATCAATAACGGATATCCATAGCTTCCTGGGGTTAGCTAGATATTATCGCCGATTTGTGAGAAATTTCTCATGATTGTCCAACCCTCTTACCAAGCTAACTCAGAAGGGAGTAAAGTTTTCTTGGAGTGATGAATGAAAAGATAGCTTCAATGATTTGAAAAAGAGGCCGATCACTGCACCCATACTCACACTACCCACAAGTGGAGAACCTTTTTTGGTATTTAGTGATGCTTTGGAGAAGGACATGGGCTATGTGTTGATGAAAAATGACAAAGTCATTACATATGCTTCAATAAAATTGAAAGTTCATGAGAAAAACTATCCAACACATGATATAGAGTTGGATATAGTAATATTCGCTTTAAAAATTTGGCAACATTACCTCTTTGGGGAGAAGTGTGAAATATATATGGATTACAAAAGTCTCAAGTATATATTCACACAGAAAGAGATGAACATGCACCAACGAAGATGGTTAGAGCTGATCAAAGACTATGACTACTCAATACATTACCACTCTTGGAAAGAGAACAAGGTGGAAGATACTCTAAGTAGAAAGGACTTAGCAATTATATCATTTATGAGAATTTAAAAGGATCTAATATTCTTAGATTTGATGAATATGAACATGGGAATCATAAATAAGGTAATATCATCAATCCATTCACAAATGATTGCTCAACCATCTCTTTTGGAAAGGTTAAAGGATGATCAAAAGGATGATGTGGGAATTCATAAGTAAGTGGAAACTATCATAAAAGGGAAATCCTCAGAGTTCAATGTTATTGAAGAAGGAATTGTTAGATTTGGGATAAGACTATATATTCCATCAAATCCAGAGTTAAAGAATAAACTTTTGGATGATGCACATAGTTCGAATTTCTCCATTTCCCTAGGAAACAAAAAGATGTATCGAGTTATATAAGAGAATTATTGGTGGGATAACATGAAGAAGGAGATCGCAGAGTATACATCAAAGCGACTGGTATGTCAGCAAGTGAAGGCGAGAGATAGAAGTCTAATGGATGATACAACCATTACCCATACCAACATGGAAATGGGAGAACGTCACCATGGACTTTGTCACCAGACTTCCAAAGACATCCAAAGGAAATAATGTTATCTGGATTATTTTGGATCATCTTACAAAGACTTTACACTTCATTGAAATTCAAGAGGATTTATCATTAGATCAACTAGAATGGATATATATCATAGAAGTGGTAAAGCTACATGGAGTACAACTATCTATTATATCTGATCGATATCCAACATTCATCTCTAAGTTCTGGAAGAGTCTTCAACATACTCTAAATACTGAGTTGAACTTCAGTACGACTTATCATCCTCAAACTGATGGTCAATCTGAGCAAACTATCCAAACACTTGAGGAAATGTTGAGAGAATGCTCAATGGACTTAAAAGAAGTATGTGATCAACATATTCCTCTGGTTGAGTTCTCTTATAATAATAGTTTCCACTCAAGCATCCAAATGGATCCTTATGAATCTCTTTATGGGAAGAGGTGCAGAACACATGAATGTTGGGATGAAGTTGGGGAGCGAAAACTCCTAGGTCTAGAAATGGTGGAGAAATTTAAGACCATCCAACAACACATTAAAGATGCTCAGAGTTGACAAAAGATCTATGCTGATAATCATCAACGAGACCTATATTTTGATGTCGGAGATATGGTATTCCTCTACATAGCACCATGGAAGAGATTTATGATATTTTGGAAGAAGGGAAAGAATAGTCCAAGGTATATTGACCCTTTTGAGATCCTTTATCACATTGGAGTAGTGAACTATCTACTAGAACTCCCACCGAACCTATCTCAAGTACATGATGTATTCCATGTATCACTCTTGAGGAAGTACATACCTAACTCATTGCATGTAATCAATCCAGAGGTAGTACCATTGGATAATAACCTCTCCTATGAAGAGAAGTCGGTGAAGATATTAGATAATAGGGAAAAAGTTCTACGAAATAAGGCAACACCCCTTGTCAAGGTGTTGTGGAAAAACCAAAAGTTTGAAGAAGAAATGTGGGAATCAGAGGAAGTGATGAAGAAAATTTACTATCATCTGTTTTAGTATGGGAAAAGAAAATTTTGAGGTCGAAATTTCTTAAGGGGGAAAGATTGTAATGACCCAAACTTTTATTAATGAAAATTAATCTTGATATAATTAAATGTCATATTATGTTAAATGGTTATATAACAAATGAACTTCCTTGGTTTTATGTTTTTGTATTTTAAAATACTGTTAAGAATTTTTATTATTGCTAATATAGCTGGTGAATAGTGACCACATGATTAGTATAAATTTAGGGCTTTAACAAATCCAATTTACTCAGACAAAGGAAGCGATGACCTCATCCAATATAATTGCTTCATACGAAGCTCATTTATCAGAGCTCAGAAAGGAGGTAGCATCACTGAGCTTCTCTCTTGATCAAGCCCAAGCTGAGCTTCAACACATTAAGCATGAACAGAACTGCCTATGGGAGAAGTGGAAGTTAATAGAGATTACCACCCGCACGATGTTAACTAAGCCTCACCAAGAGTCTTTCACAATCACACACCTTAACCTTTGGTCTCATGAGGGTGTTTTAAGGGGTTATGTAATAATACCCTATCACTATGATTATGTTCATTATTTTTTTATAGAAAATATACATTCATTTTATTATTGTTACTTTGTAAATAGATTTTAAAGCACAAATATTATTTTTAGTTAATATTCAATGTAGAAATATATTTTGATAAATTAATGGATTTTTGAATTAAATAATATTTTAACATTATTAATAAATTAATTTTCATTAAATATAAATGATCGTATAATTTTTTATTAATACAATTGTAATTTTTATTAATGTTTGAAAGCTCTTTTTGTCAAAACCCATGAATTTTCGATAAATATTAGTTTCTATTTTAAAAGTAAAAATTAAAATATTTAAAAAATAATTTAGATAAAATGAATATTTTTTTTTCAATCAGGACATCTAAATTATCCAACAGTTAATTTTTCATAATTGTCTGAGACAATCAAATTTTTGGGTAAAAATTAAATACCGTTTAAATACATAATGTGTTTTATGACATCATAATGACCCAATAGTAATTTAATAAAATACTATAAAAATTATTTTCAGCCAATATATGTTTTAACTTTAAAATAATGTGATTTTATATTTTTTTTATTAATTTTATGGTGCCTTAGTGGACCCTTCAAGACTTATAAAACATTTTAACTTTTAAAATGGTTTCATTGAGAGTGTGACTCACCACCACATAAGAAAGCCTAATATTTTAAGAAGTTCAGACATTGACCTTATAAAATAATTTTTTCCACTCCCCTTTTGAAAAATCCATGGGCAAAACCATGGGTTGGTTTGTGGTTTTGATTTGTTTAATGTGTGGTGTCCAAAACCTAAAAATAAAGAATTCTCTCTCTTTTCTTACATAAACCCACCCAATCTCCAACTTCTCTTCACTAAAAACCCTTGGAGCACGTCCCTACTCTACCCTCATTTCTCTATTATCCTCCCAAGGAGCCCCAATCTCTCAATAAGCCTCTCTCAAGCCTCTCCCAAGCCTTTGGATCACACTTCCAAGTAAGGGATTTCTTCCTTTCTCATTTTTGTTCAAATTTCATTATGTTTTTATAACATTTATTTTCAATTAAAAAAGTTGGAGTATGATTTATCACCTCCCCCATACTTACCTAATTATGTTTGAATGATTAGAGACCTCCTTTTCTCTCATTAATGCCTATCATGTACACTTGTTACCTTACTGAGATTCCATAAGGAATTTCTCTCTTCTCATTTACATTCAAGCAATTATTTTGTATTATAAATCTAAATTCCATTACATATGTTGGGAAATGTATCTATATGACCCCATTACTGTCTATTTCATGTAAATATTATGATACACCCTTTTCTATCTCATCAACCATTTTTATGAATTCTTATGTCACACCGTTATGTTATCGAAATTGCACTGCGATTTTCTAAACCAAAGTCATTGTATAGTGAATACCATGCCCATTTCTATATCAAGGGTATTCACCTTTATGAAAATTTAATTATTGATTATATAGTTTCATATATGAATTTCACATTCCTTTACCATGGAATAAATGATGATGTTTAATGAATCCATGTTATATGATCCATGTGGCACACTTATGCATGAAATGAAATGATTAAGAAAGGTGTGCCCTAATAGCACTCCAATGCATTGGGTAAAGATTCATATCATGATATGTAAAGTGAAATTAGGGTTTAATCATTTTAATTCAATTTTAATGAGGGTTTAATCATGCTCCATGTGCAATGATCCTTGGCTCATGCTAATATCATGTTAAATGTTGGTACCACATTTCAATGTTATGATAATCATGAAATATCATGCCTTTATGTTCATTTTTCTCTTATGATTAATTGATATGAATATTGCCTAAAATGTACTTTATTCTTTATGTTATGCCTTGTTTACTCCCTTACTAGTCTTTATAGCCCACCATTTTCTTATGCATGTTCTCAAGTTATCCCATGCAATGCTAAGTACGAAGGAATGTGTGTGGTCATGTAAAATAAGTTTTCAATAAAGATGTCTATTTCATGTTTTAAATTGTTATGTAATGTTCCTAATCCCAAAATACACTAGATCTCTCAATCTTCTATGTTGTATCAAGTGAAAATTTTATGTAATAAATTATGTTTAAGTGTGAAATAAAGAGCAGGGTTGTTATAGGAATGGTATATCCATGGACTTAGTGATAGGACTTCCATGGTTAGCTATAGGTCGTGATGTTATTTGGGAAATCATGGATAAACTCACCAAGACATACCACTTCCTATCAATCTGAGACTAGAGTTTAGTTGAGAGATTAGGATTCCTTTATGTGCAAGAGATAGTATGACTTCATGGAGTTCCCTCGATGATCATTTAAAATTGTGATGCTTACTTCACATCATGATTATAGATAGGATTACATGAGGCCTCTGGGACTCGATTAGGCCAAGCATGATATTTAATCCCTAGATAGACAGTTAGACCAAGGGCACCATTCTGGTTATGGAGGATATAGTTTGGGCTTGCATGTTGCACTTTGGCTATAGTCAGGAGGATCACCTTCCCATAGTGGACTATATGTATAACAACATATACCACTCCACCATTGGTATGACACTATTTGAGGCCTTGTATGGAATAACTTGTAGTTTTCCACTATATTGAACTATTCCAGGGGATTTAACACTCATGGGCCCATAGTTAGTGTGAGCGATGATGGAGACGGTGTTAATCATCTAGGAGGAGATAAGGATTGCTCATAATCATCATAAGTCTTATGTGTATTGATGAAAGAGGTATATGGAGTTCCATGAGGGATACCATGTGTTCCTTAACATCTCACATCAATAAATATTGTAGATATTTGGTCGGGGATGCGTGTTATATTTGAGGTTCATTGGCCCTTTCCAGATACTGTGTAGGGTTAATGAGGTGGTGCACCACTTAGCCCAACTGTCGTAGTTAGACTAGTTACATGATGTCTTAAATGTGTTTCATATGAGGAGGTATGTGCATGACCCATCACATGTTATCGACTAGGGTGAGCTGGACATCAAGGATGGAGCTACCTTTGCAGAGTACCTTGTAACAACCCAAACTTTTATAAGTAAAATTCCCTTTGTGATTGAATTAAATGGCCTATTATGGTTATAGAAAACACATGAACTTATTTGGTTTTATTATATCCTATAATATTTAAAATACCATTAAGAATCATAATTGTTGATAAAATAGTCATTGAATAGTGATCATCTGATTAATATAAATATAGGGTTATGATAAATCCAATTGACACAAGCAAAAGAAGTAATAGCCTCAACCAATAGGATCATACCCTATGAATCTCATTTATTAGAGATTATGAGGGAGATAAAACCATTTTAATTTTCCCTTGACCAAGACTAATCTGAGATCTAACAACTAAATCATGGCTGAAACTATTTACAGGAGAAATTCAAGCTCATCGAGATCACGACCCAAACCATGTACGCCGAACCACCCTATGAAAATACCATCATCATGCACCTTACCCTTAGGGAATTTTCTTGATTAATAAAGGAACACGTATCAATAACCTAATAATATGAATATTTATATTTTATTTTCAATATAATAATGGTTATATTTACTTCTTATTATTGTTTCTTTATAAAGGATTTTGATTTTGATATGATAAAACATAAATTGTATTTTTGTGTAATATGCAATTTCAATTAAGATATTATTTTTTCATGAATTAATGAATTTTAAAAATAAATTATATATTAATAAAATAATATAATTAATAATATTTATTAAATATAATTGATAATATAATTTTTATGAATTCAAATGTAATTTTTATAAGCGTTCAAAAATTATTATTGTCAAAAAACTAGCATTTCTCAATAAATGTTGATTCTTTTTTTAAAAGTAAAAATTCACATATTTAGAAAATTATTTTGGTAAAATAAATATTATTTTTATAATCATAAATTCAAAATTATCTAACAGTGAATTTTTCATAATTTTATGAGATAGTCAAATTTTTAAGTAAAAATTAAATACAGTATAAATATACAGTGTGTATTATGATATAATAATAACCCAAAAGTGATATAATAAATGTTATAATGGGTATTCATGACCAAATATATGTTTCCCATTTAAAATAATTTGTTTTTTATATTATTTTATTAATTTTATAAAGCCTTTATGAATCCTCCAAAAACTATATTATATTTTATGGTTTTAAAATAAATTCTTTATAAACACAACTCACTTCACACATCACCAAGTGTAATATTATATTGATTTAGAATCTTAAACTTATAAAATAATGAAAAAAACTCTTATTTGGTATTAACCATGGGAAAAAACCATGGTAAGGTTTATGGTTTCTGTTACTTTATTATATAGAGTTCAAAACCTAAGTTTGGGAAATAATAAAGAACTCCCCTCTATATTAATTTATAAACCCACCCAATAACACTTTATTCTTCACTAAAAAAACTTGGATCGTATCCTTAATATTCCCTCCCATATATAGATTCCTCCCAAGGTTCCCCCTATCTCTCAAGAATCTCCTCCCAAACTTTTGGAATCACCCTCTCAAGGTAAGGGATTCCCCTCTCTTCTTTTTCATTCAAGCACCTTCTTTGTAAATATCAATTGGTTATATTTTCATGACCTTATAAAGATAACTCTACTGAAAAAATTTATTTAATAACAATTATACACAATTTATTTCCTCTCATTATATCATTTACATATGTCATTACTATGCTAAAATTTAGTAAATGATCCTCTCTTTATCCCCTTTATTGAAGCACCTTATTTATATAATGAATTTTATTTTCCAATTAATAATGTTGGGATATAATTTTAAATATCCCTATTACTTTAATTATTAAATCCAAATGATTAGGTACCCTTTTAACTCTTATTAAACCATTTTATGAACCTTTAAATACCGTCGTTATACTGCCAAAATTTCAATGTGATTTTTCATGTAAAATGATTACATTGTGAATATAAACCCCCATTTACACTCAAAAATGTTCACCTAGATGTGCCTATACTTAATTTATTGGGGACTTCCATGTATGAAACCCACACCCCTTTATCATGGAGTTGAAATTTATAAAATACATCTTTATGTTGATCTATGTGGCACACTTATGCATATACATGATATGAAAGTGATGGGTGTGCCCAGAATTATATAGCACTCCAATGCATTGGGTAATATTTTATTCTCATGAGACTTTATGTATAGTATTAGGGAGTAAACCTAATTCATTATGGGATATTGTCTACCATGTTATGATTTCTTAATGGCTATCTTTACCTATGTTTATGATTTCATGTTTAATGTTGTTTCCACATTCCCATGTTGCCTTTATATTATCATGTTATATCATGTCTCACTGTTCATATTTATGATTCTCACCCCTTTTATGTCCCATTTAAATTCCTATTGTCTAACATATAATATTTTCTTCATTTTATGCTTTATTTATTATATTACTGGTCTTTATAGATCAACCCTTCTTATGTATGTCCCTAGGTTATCCCATGCAGTTTTAAAAACAATGGAACATTATGAGCATGTTAAGGAAGTTTTCAATAATTCCAATATACCCCACACCCATTTTAAGTTATTATGTAATGTATATAATTACCCAAAAAAATAGTATTCTCAATCTTCTGGGTTATATTATGTGTATTCTTATGTAACAAATCATGAATTAATGTGTAATAAAGACAAGGGTTGTCATAGTTGGTTTCAAAGGTGAACATCCTGAGTTTTTGTGTAGGTCAAAATTCCTAAAACTATTTGAATTTTTGAGTTTTGGTGAGAATTCTAAGTATTCTATTTATCTTTATAATCTAATTTCATAATTTTTATTGACCAACGACCTTATTTTTAGATAGGTTTTAAGGCTCGATAAGTGCCTCAGGGTTTTGGATGAGTTTCAGGTATGTCATACCCCAGAAACTTGGTTTTAGGGAAGTATAGACAAAGGTACGCTGTTATATTTAACCATACAACCTCCCAATAGTAGTCATGTGGCCCAAATACAACACTGTACATGGTTTTTCAAAATATGCAGGTGGGGGTGCACAGTCGTGCAAGACCTCTACAGTTTTTAATAGAGGGGAATCACGTAGTCTGCACACAATTTGGAAAACATGTGCCTAGCCCTGTGCGTGTGGTGCTTGGATAGTGGGCACTGCATGGTTGGTGCATAGTTATCTAAATCGTATGGCCAAACCATGTGGGAAATTAAAAATTAAAAAATTACCATTTTTTCCTCCCTCATATTTCCTTTCCTTCTTCTTTCTCCACCATTTCTCGTGCATATTATGGGGTACTCTCCCATTTTTCTCTCCATTAGGATTTGGCCTCCTGTAGAGACCCAAAGCTTGACGTACATGGAAATTACATAACATTTTCGGAATACTTAATACATAATGAAGACAGACACACAAGGACCGTAATAGTTTAGTGTCTTTGGAAACTTAGAATATAATCTTCTAATCGTGGTGAAAGATCTTCAACATCTCCCATAAATATCTTCCCCTTTTGTTTTCTTACCTAAAAACATTCTTTAAATCCCGAGGAAAAGAAAACATATAAAGGGTGAGCTCAAATTCTCAGTAAGGGTAAGCATAGAGAATATAAAATAATCCATAAACATTTGAATGCAAAAACATGAACATAAAATCTAAACATCAAAATAATGAGCAACGACATAAATCTTGGAAGTACGCAAATCATAGATCATAAAGGAACATTAGTCATGATAAACTAGCATGGTAATAAAACATGTAATTGTGTCATCCATTAAGCACATGTTATGATTTCTATAGTAGCCAAGGCATTGCTGCCAAGACCATCGTAGTGGACAAAGTCCCATTCTGAATCGAGTTCACTCCACCATGTATCTTTCCACACTTTGAGCATAAAGAAACATCCATCTTCTTTTCACCATTATTCTGCGATTTCTCCTTGAACTCCATCTTTCGTTTCTTGTCAAAACCATGAGATGGATATATTACACCAACTTCCAGTTCTACCTTGATAGCACAATGCCCAATTTCTTCATAGCTACTGAAGTCTCTTATAGCTAATGCCCTTCGAAGACTTGGTTTTAAGCCACTGAAAAATCGATCAACTTTACTTTCAGGTTGGATGATAAAGCCAGATGTATACCTTGCAAGTCTTGTAAAATTCGCTTCATATATACCAACAGATTCATCATCCTTCTGCTTAAGCTCAAGAAACTCCTTTTCCATCTTTGTTCGAAGAATACGAGGGAAGTACTTACTGAAAAACAAGTTCTTGAACTCGTCCCATTCCATGGATTCGATTTCATCTTGGGGCCTTGTATTCTTAATTAGAGTCCACCACTGGTCTGCTTCACCTTCTAAATGGTAAATAGCTAAAATGAATTTTTCATGTTTTGAACAGCAAATTATGGAAAATATCTTTTCAATAGTACTGATCCATTGTTCAGTAACAAGTGGATCAGAAGACCCATTGAAAGATGGTGGATGTTGCCTCATGAATGACTCAATAGAATATTGTTCCCTTCTCCGATCATTTGGAAATCCAGAATGATTCATAGCTTGTGTAAGTATAGCAATAAGATTTTTCACTCCATCTCCCATCACATTTGGTTGCTTGGGAGGAAAATCATTGCATTTTCCATTACATTGATCAACACGGTTCCTTTGGGTTCCAGCCATCGTCTAAAACCCAAAGAGAACAGTGTGAGAGGCAAAAATCATGCTAGGAAAACAACATAATAAAGGGGGAGTAACTTCAATATCTAACATCTTAGGTTTAATTATAATATCGTTACCATAATTCTAGAACTATAACCTATACTTATACATAACCTTAGGGACATCCCTAGACATACCTTAGTAATATCTCTAGGGATCTCACTAAAGTTTTCGCATCCTAGTTTCCAAAGGTTAACTAAACCTTTCCTCTGATACCAACTGTAGAGACCCAAATATTGACATACATGGACATTACATAACTTTTGCAGAATACTTAATACATAATGAAAATAAACACACAAGGACCGTAATAGTTTAGTGTCTTTGGAAACTCGGAATATAATCTTCTAATCGTGGTGAAAGATCTTTAACATCTCCCATAAAGATCTTCCCCTTTTGTTTTCTTACCTAAAACCTTTCTTTAAATTATGGGGAAAAGAAAACATATAAAGGGTGAGCTCAAATTCTCAGTAAGGGTAAGCATAGAGAACATAAAACAATCCATAAACATTTGAATGCAAAAACTTGAACATAAAATCTAAACATCAAAATCATGAGCAACGACATAAATCTTGGAAGTACACAAGGCATAGATCATAAAGGAACATTAGTCATGATAAACTAGCATGGTAATAAAACATGTAATTGTGGAATCCATTAAGCACATGTTATGATTTTCATAGTAGCCAAGGCATTGCTGCCAAGACCATCTTAGTGGACAAAGTCCCATTCTGAATCGAGTTCACTCCTCGATCCAGTCCTGTAACACTAAACCAGATTAACTTACCATTCCAGCCATGTTTATCTCATGAGATATAAAACTTTACCCAATGTATTGAAGGGAGATATAGGTCCCAACCATCTTATAATTAAATCATTCTTACTTGTGCCACAAAATAAACTTAAAACATTCATCATAACCCAAAAAAAATAAAATGGGTTTCATAAACATCGTCCCATCATCACATAATCCATATAAAAAATGGATATTTCATCATAAGAAAAATGAAACCATGTAAATCATAGAGACATTATACTTGAAACATACACATATGAAATAATTTCATCTTATATGGAAAATGGTTTTGATAAAACACTTGAAATGAATTCTTGAGGAAAATATCCTTTCTTCTTCAAAATCATTTTCTTTTCACAAAATTCCATGCAATTTTAAAAGAAAAGTATTTTGTTGAAAATAGTCATAAAATCTTGTAGAGTATGCTTCATGAAAATGAGGCGTTATGAAACCGTAAAAATCCATTCACGCCGTATAATTTAAAAACAACATTCTTCTCGTACTTTTGTCGGAAAAGTCAAAAAGTACCTCGTATGGTAAACAAAAGAAAGATTCCTTCCATACGATGTGGTAAAAGTAAAAAAAAGGCTAAGAATGACTTTAAACATACATGGAAGACAAGTAAAAATTTTATGAAAACATTTTGAGAACATATGGACATGGATAATAAACATAACCCTAGTAAATACTTACGAATAAACAATCTTAGATAAGAATGAGATTGGAATAATTATCCCTTACCTTAGGTCCGATTTGCTTCATACGTGTCCGCACCTCCTGTATAATGATTTAAATAATGTCACTGACTTATTTCAGAATCATACCCATTGTTATGATATCATATATGGGCATATTCTTAGATTCTTAGCTTTTATTAGTAATATTTCATTGCTACTTGTTATTCGGGTGTTTATTGCTTTTTGTTCTTATGCGTGTTTTGTAGAATAAATTCTTATTCTTCTTTTTAGGTTATAGATAACTCATTTACAGAATGTTATTAGTGTAATATATATCATATTTATTCATTCAATTCATTTATATAATCATTATGCAATGAATATCATGTAGAACGAGTCGCATCACATCGTGGAGATGGTATTCTGTACGTACGCACGAGCGATGATATCGTTCCCATGATCGTGGAATTGTATTGGAGTGTATGTATACTATTTAAGAATCAATATCACTTTACAATAATCATATATAGTTATTCTATACACCATTATACCCATCCAAGTAAGGTGGTGGTGGAAAAAAGATTACACCACGGTGTGGAGACGGTATTCCGTACGTACGCACGTGCAATGGTTTCATTTTCCGTAGGATGGATATAAGGTGAAATAGGGTTGTTTCATATTTATAATAACATATCAGTATATGGGTGATACTGATATTATTACTTCATAATGAAACAACTAAATAAGAATAAGTAGAAGAAGAAATAAAGTTGAAATAATCGGTAACAGACATTACCTCTTCTTTGAAGCACCTTTTCTTAACCTCCTCTTTGGGCACTAAAGATGGTCTTTGAAGAAGACCAAAACCTCTAGGATGTTTCTAGGGGAGTGGAGAGGAGAAATTGGCAGGGTTTGGCCAAGCTTTAAGGCTCAAAGTGGTGTGATGAAGAGAGGGAGGAGGTGCCCTTTTATAAGGGAGGAGAGGGGAACCTTTGGAAAAACTAAAAATATTATTTTATTATAAAGTCATATTTAGTTTTTAATAGCTCTAAATTGATTTATTTCAAAGCTAAGGTGGGGATGGGTATAAATCCTCTCATAAAATAGAATTTAGACAAATTTAGGTTTCTATTTTAACCTTATCATTTAGATTTAACTTTAAGTTAAATAATTTTACTTTTACCGTGTCTTCTTGTTTTCTTACACTATAAGGTTAATAAACTTACTATAAAAGGACAAACGAACCCCAAGCTGTTTATTATTAATATATATAAACTTATATAAGTCATTTTTCTGAACCTTAGATTTTTAGGAATAAAATAACAATTAATAATATAATATTTTTTTTAAAAACTATTTTATGTCAATTTTGACACTATTTGGTATTTGATTTTTTGTGAAAATCATAACAGAATTATTAGTTCAAAAAAAGTTAATTAAATCAATACTAACATGTCATATTAACCTAGAAAATTATTGTAATTCATAAAAAGTCTCAAATTACATTTATTTGGGTATTTATAATGTCAATTATTTTAATATTTCATTATTTAGGTAATTACTGCATCACCATTGTGTCATAAATAACATAAATTATTTAATGTCTAAAAATTATAAATAAAATACCATTAGGTAGGAAATATTTTTATATTTATAATGAATCTTTATAGTCGAATTTATCTTATGTATAACCCAATATTAAAAATGTTTTAGTTATTAAACTTTGATTTTATATATTTTAACTATTCTTTAAATAAAATAATATTAAATGTCCTAATCTAATCCAAGTGGGCCTAAATGGTCATATTTTATTCCTAAGGTTGTTTTTGGTTGAATTACACTTATCCAATAATATCATTTTTACCCTTAATTACCCTATTTACTTTTAACCGTGGTAAAAAAAAGTAAAAAGTTACTATTCACCAAAAATTATTTTCATCTCATTGAACCACATTTTAGTCCTTGATATTAACCGTATCTCTCGGATTTTTGAAATTCCACTCACATAAGCGGTAAAATTAAGTTTTATGTGAATTTCCAAATTCTCCTAGGAGGTGGGTAAAAGACGGTGAAAAGTTCAATAAAATTTTTATATATCTAAAATTATTATAAAATGACACCAATGAATTATATTGAACTTATATAGGTATTATGTATCAATTTTTACCTACATTAAATTTAAATAAAATAAATAATTATTTAAATAAAAAGTCAGTTTTTAAATAGTAACCCAATGTTTTCACTATTCATCAAAAATTGAAAGTTTTCAGAAAAATACCAAAAATTCACCCTAGGCTAATTTTGATATTCTGAATCCAAAAATGAATTCCATTTTGAAAGATAAAATTTATAAAATTTTAAAAAGTGGGTATTACTATTCATAACGGCTAATTTATATAACATATCGTTGTTTAGTGAAACTCGGTATTGTGTACAACACACGCTATCGTGGAAGGTCGCGATTGCGTGCAATGCAAGCCAAGTCAGGGATGCATGTAGTGCAAGATCCTTTTGGTGTAGTGTACAACACAAGACATAAATAAAATTAAATCAAACATTTTTCATAAAATCTCGGGGTGTCACACCTCCATTCCTCATCTGAGCTCTGATCCTTGATTTGTTGGTCACGTTAGAAGCACATCGTTAAGGGATTTAATCATCTTTATTCCATTTATCTTTTATCTCACCATACATAATGCTAAATATGTGTGATCCCTTTTCCATATTTTCAAGGTGTTTGTCTAAATATTTGATTTCTCTTGTTTCAGATTGAGTTAGAGACTGATATCATATGAGTGGGTGCCTATGAGTACAAGGTAGGTGGTTCCTAACTTTATCCTTAATTTGATGAGTGTTTTGGGGGTTCATTCTAAATACACCATGTCAGGAGTCTGAGTGAGATCCCTAATAATTAAAGTAATGCTTTTAAATTAATTAATTGATGTCATGGGATGTCATTGGGTATGCCCTAATTCTGTTATGCATGATAAGCCTGGTAAGGGGATTTGGACCACTTGGAAAGAATAGGTTAGGAGTGTGTTTTAAATTAATTAAATGGTTTATATTAATTGCAATGGTTCCATGGGAACCTGATGGTCATATTATGAGGATTGAGGTGATGTTGATCACCTATATTGAGGTGACATGGTTTATCAGGTGGGGATTGGACTGAGATATATGGGGTGATGTTGATCACTAGGTTGAGGTGACATGGTCATTGGTATTTAAGGTTATGTGGCCATCAGGATGAGGTCATGTCTCTTAGGACTTTGGATAGTTTTGATCATTGAGATTTTAGAAACATTCTTATAGGGGAATAAGGTTTTAGATGACATGGATGAGGTTATTTGGTGATTGACGCTCACCGTTGTTGGATAACACGTTGTTGGAGTCATGTGCACATAGATAGAAATCAGTTGAGGTGGTGTTGACCACTCATTGTGGGTGGAGGCCCCCTGTAGATTATATGGATTAGGGGGTGGTGTTGACCATCAGATTTGTTGGGGGGTGATCACCATAGAAATCCACATGGATGGTGATGGACCATTGGTTTAGGAATGAGGCTCATCATTATACTTTAGGTTGATGGGTTGGGATTATTGGAGGATATCATCATAGCTTGGGATGTTAGTTGTTGAGCCGACAATGATTACTTATTGGATAAAGAATATCTCCATGCCTTGGTATGTTAGGCTTCAAGTTGATGGTGATTTCTTAAGCTGAGGTCTTATGGACTAGGGACTTTATTAGGTGTGCCATTTGGATTCCAGTTATATGACTTAGGGTAGGAGGTTTCGGTGGTATATTTTTAGGTGGAACATGAGGGTTCACCTGGTTTGTTATTCGTCAGGGGATGCCTTAAGGATTAATCCACGGATCCTCACCACTACACTTATATATATTCATACATGCGGTTTATTCCATATATATAATTGGAGGGACATGATTAGAGATTCTAGAATTGGCCAAAGTAGGTAATTCTACCTTGTGGTTGTTGATCACAAGGGAATAAGGTTATTTATTAAATGGGTGTGAATTTCCTTTTTATTTATATTCAACATACACCTGCACAATTATGGATGTAAGATAGGCACACATTGGTGGTGTCTTACTAAGTTTATTCTCACACCCTACATGATCCCTTCAGGATGCATATAGACTTTATGTCTTTTAGATCAGGATCAGGAGCTATACCTTAGTAATTGTGTTATTCTACTTAGCATGGGATAGATGGAAATGGACCATGGTGGTTCCTTTGCATCATTTGGAGTTTACTTTTGAGTTTTGAATGCTTTATATATGTACCAATATGGTCGAACATGGTCAAACCTACTCATTATTCTCTTTGTATGTCCTAGTATGTTTTATTTTCTACAAATGGTATGCCTTTGGATTGTAATTTATTACTACCACTATTTATATTATGCTTCTCTTGAGTTTCATGTGTTTCTTCTACTGATTTATGGTTCTTCATGCTATATATATGCATGGACCACTACTATGATAAGCACTTGAGGGTATAGTCTCACCACTATCACCTAATCAAACCATCACTACTAGTTGAAAATCTTTATCCTATAGGTAGGCGTGCCTAAGGGCTAGTGGCCAACCAGCCTAGAGCATTATTTGGGTAGAAAACCAGGTTGGGATTCTACAAATGATATCAGAGGAGTTTCATTTTCCTTTTTGGTCTTACTATTTGGGATATGGTAGACTAGATACTAGGATGTAATAATGATTGGGTAAAGATATCATGTTTGGGTGCCTACTACCCCATACATAAAGGAAAAACCAAGTTTCTGGGGTGGTAAATTTATGTCCAGTTGTGTACTTTTATAGTTGATTTGATTTCCACTTCAATTGGCGCACTTGTGTGTGATTTTTATCTATTATGTGGTTTGACCCTTGGCTTGGCATGGGAAGGGAGGATTCTGTATGCATCATTATAGGAACTAAGGATCATATGATCTATATTTTTCTTATGATTGTCATTGGGAACCTGGAATTCGATAAGAGGGGTTGGGATGTTTAAAGTTTCAATAAAGAATCTAAATAGTTCTTCCATGCTTATACTTTTTGGTGGAATTATACTCATTCAACCCAAGTATGTGGTTCCTAATGAGATTGATATATGATGTTATGTGCATGTGATACATGGGCCTAGCCCTGATAAGGGTAGGCAAATATGATAAAAGGGGTGATCTATTTAAAGTTTTAATGAAGAAGCTAAACTGTGTTTTCCTGTATTGCTTATTCAGTTTAATTCTACCCAGCTTACTTGGATTGATATATTATATGTGATATCTGACTTCGTTACAGGTAGGAAGGGGGACATGAGTCTAGATTATACTTGATACTTGAACCTAATATGGGTGGATAAGGGTCCATAGTCATGTGAAAGGGTGCAGTAGGGAAGTGTAAGGGTGGTGAGATGTGTTTCCTCTTACAGTTTTCCCTATATGAGAGATATATATACTATTATTGATGTTTGACCATGGTATTGGTATTCAGGGTGATGCCACCTATTCAGATTCTGATGGAGCGTCAGGAGGGTAGTGATATGGCGTCACATGAGTGTGCACAAGATGAGGCCCCTGAGGGTCGAGATGAGACCCCATAGGGTCAGGTTGATCATAAGTCATAGGTACAGGATATGGTACAGGTAGGGTAGTTGTAGGGTATGGAAGACTTTTATCCATGGTTAGATAAGTTGCTCTAGGTGATCTTAGATTAGGTTATACATAGTATCGACAAAGGAGCTCAGGGAGCTGAGCCATCTATGGATTATTGAATCAAAGGTTCCAGTCTTAGCACCCACTGCTATTTTAGGGTGAGGGTGGACCATAGGCAGTAGAGAACTAGATTGAGTATGTGCAGACTATCTTTGATCATCTTGAGACACCCCCCAGGGTAAAGGGTGTAGCTAGAAACATATATGCTCAGAGGACCAGCAAATCTCTAGTGGGACGTACAGGTTCAGGTGGGTATACATGAGGGAATGGATTGGAAGCATCTTGAGGGTAAGTTCTTAAAGCACTTCTTCATAGAGAATTTGAGGGAAGGCATAGACTGTGAGTTCATGAACCTTCAGTAGGGGATACATATTTCATGGAATATGTGGCCAATTTCACCTACTTGTACCATTTCACACCTACTATGGTGGGTGATGAAATCACCCGGGTGTTATGTTTTGAGGATGGATTGAGGCATGTCATTAGAGTGTAGGTAAACCTCTTTAGGATGACCTCTTTCTCTGAGGCAATCAATTAAGAATTGATAACTGAGGGAAACTTGATGGGGTGGTCATATTTGAGTCAGTTGATGGCATCAGGTGAGCTGAGTGGTGGTTCTTCAAATAGAAAGAAGTGGGATCATGAAGAATCTTGATAGGGTGGTCAGGCCATAGATTCAAGTAGACCACTAAGGAGTAAGTCTTTAGTAGTGTACTTCTATTTTGGTCAATCAAGGCATGTTCATACCTAGTGTGATTGAGTTCTGAGGGAGTGTTAGGCATGCGGCGTGAAGGTCCATCTAGAGAGGTTCTATAGGAAGCATTATTGGATATATGTGAGCTAGGGACCAGGTTAGACTTAGGGATATGAGATAGGATTGGGAGTGGTACCCATATTTGGTAGTCATGATTCAGTAACATGAGGAGGTCATGGTAGAGATAGAGAGACACAATAGTGCGGTCAGTGGCTAGTAGCTGGTGCAGCTCTGTAGGGAGGCCAGGCCTTAGGTGTTTGGTCTTCAGGCCAGGTGCTTGCTATTGAGATTCTAGGTTCAGAGCATATTAGGGATCCAATGACAGTTATAGGCAACCTATGTGAATGAATTAGTTTTCTTTTATTTTTTCATGGATGGTTTTGTTGCACGAGGTGCACATGTGATGTTTTTGTACAAACCAAATTCTAGTTAGTAGGTTATCATCAATTATGATGCATGATATATGAGGTACATAGGCATCATGATTTATTGTGAGAATCAATGCGATGTAGGTTTTATATGAGGTGTGTAGGCATCAATACTATATGGGAATTCATATATATATATATATATGATGCAGGTATATTTTTGAGCATCTATTAAGATAAGGGATTTATGGGCATTTGATGAGATACGAGTTATTATGGGTTTCATTTATGGCATAGGTACTTATGGACATTTGATGAAATGTAGGACTTGATGGGTATCAGATATGACATAGGAATAATTGAGCACCTGATGAGGTGTAGGAATGATGATGTGTCATGGTAGGACTTGTATGTCTAGGGATGGTCGGCAGGACCATCAGAATTTTAATTTTGGGTCAAGAAGAAACTGGGTAGGAAATTATTAAGTTGGAGATCCCATGAGAGGAATTAGCTTGTGACTAATGACTGGGGTAGACCATGTTGATTTCAGTGAGATTGGTATGTTTGGTACCATCTCCTGGTAAAGCTTGACAGCTCAAGGATGAGTTGTGTTATGATGGGGAGACTGCAACATCCTAGGTTTTTGAGCAAGTTAAAATTCCTTAACCTATATGATTTTTTGGGTTTTTTAGCATTCTAACTCTTATCTTGATCTTAGGGACCCAATTACAGGAGTTTTATTGATCTAAGGCCTTATTTATATATGGGTTTTAAGGATTAGAAAGTTCCTTGGGGTTTTGGATGAGTTTTAGGTGCATCAAACCCCAGAAAATGGGTTTTGGGGAAGCATAGACATAGTTACACAATTATATTTAACCGTGAGGCCTACTAGAAGTAACTGTGTGGACCACCAATAGCATTGGACATGATTTTTCAAACCATTCTAGTAGGGTCACATGGCCATGTGAGACCTATGTAGTTTTTAATAGGGGGAATCGCAAGGTCAGTGCATGGTTTGGAAAATCATACACCTAGCTCATGTGCATATGGTGCTTGGATAGTGGAAACCACACGGTTGGAACATGGTTAGCCAAACCATATGGGTAATTAAAAAGTGGGAATTTACCATTTTCTCTCTCCCTCCTATTTCATTGAATCCTCCTTCTTTATCCACCATTTCTCACACATAGTAGGGGGTCCTCTCCCATTTTTATCTCCCTTAAACTCTAGCCTCCACTCCTTAGTCTAGCTCTAATTCTGGATCTATTGGTCTCATTGAAAGTTCATCTGTAAGGGATTTAATCTTCTTTCTTCCCTTTATCTTTTATCTCACCATATGAAATACTAAATTCATGCAATCCCTTTCCCCTATTTTTAGGGTGTTTTTCTAAATCTCCAATTTATCTCATTTCGTATCGAGTTAGAGTTCTATATTAGATGAATGAGTGCCTACAAGTACAAGGTAAGCAGTTCCAAGTTTTCTCTTTAATTTTATAGGTTTTTTGGGGGTGTGTTCTAAATTAGCCATGTGGGTAGTTCAATAGAGACCCCTAATAATTACATTATTTCTTTTAAATTAATGAATTGATTCCATGGGATGTCATTGGGTATTACCTAGTTCTATTATGCATGATAATCCTGGTAAGGGGATTTGGACCACTTGGGAATGATAGTCTGGGTCTATGGTTTAAATTAATTAAATTTTTTTATATTGATTATAATGGTTCCATGGGAATGTAATGAGCGTGGACTGAGGATTGAGGTGATGTTGATCACATAGACTAAGGTGACATGGTTTGCTAGGTTGGGATTGGCTTGAGATATATGGGGTGATGTTGATCACTAGGTTGAGGTGACATGGTTGTTGATATTTAAGGCGACGATGGTGTTGATATGAGGGAATGGCTCTTGGAACTTTGGATGGTGTTGAACACCAGGATTTAGCAACATGGTCGTAGGGGCATGATGTGTCAAATGGTGTGGCTTAGGTTTTTTGGTGATTTTTTCTCACTGTTGTTGGAAAATACACCTTTGGAATCATGTGATCAAAAATAGGACTTAGTTGAGGTGATGTTGACCACTAATTGTGGGTGGAGGCCCCCATAGATTATATGGTTTAGGGGATGGTGTTTAACATCATATGTGTTGGGGGTTCTCATTGTATAAATCCATGTGGATGGTGATAAACCATCAATTGATAGTGTTGAGACCATCAGTTGGGGGATGAGGCTATCCATTATACTTGAGGTCAATGGGATATGATTATTAGAGGATGGATATTATCGTACCTCAGGATGTCGGTTGTTGAGAAGGTAATGATTACCTATTAGAGGATAGGTATCGTCATGCCTCGAGATGTTGGGCTTTGACCTGATAGTGATTTTTTGAGCTAAGGTCTGAGGGACCAGAGGCTTTATTGGGCATGTTGTTTGGACGTCAATTGCATGATTGAGGGAACGAGGTGTCGGTGGTATACTTTTAGGTGGAACCCAAGGGTTCACCAAGTTTTCTATTCATCTAGGGATTATTTGGGCATTAGGATATGAATCCTTGCCACTACAGTTATATATATATGTGGGTGTGCATGTGTGTGTGTAGACATATAGTGTATTCCATATATATAATTGGGGGAACATGATCAAAGATTCCATTATTCTCCAAAGCAGGTAACACTTCTTTATGGCTGTTGATTATAAGGGAAGAGGGTTATTTATGTAGGTCCCAGGCGCAACAGAAGCTCGTGGGTGGATGTGCCCACTTGACTTTTTTTCATTAGCAATGATCAATCCAAGATCAATATGACAATAAACTTCAGACTCCACAGATAGAATCACAGAAATATACAAAGAAGAAGAATAGTCCCTAAACCACAAAGGAGGATCATCATATGTTGATTATAATTAATTTAATGAATTGACAAGAAGTACCTTTTATGGCATTCTTTCTTTTTTGATATTTCTTATCACGTTCTGATGTGATTCGTCATTGTGTTGTAGAATCCAAGTGTAGACTTCCTCTAGTGGCGATCCACACATGCACCTCGTATCTCTCGACATCACCAAAGGAATCTCTGGGTGCTAGCGTGGAGAAGCCTTTTCTTGCGTTGTCCACCTTAGATCACCTTGATCTGATGGAGGAGGATCTCTCTCGGTCTTGAGAACGTTCTTGCAAGAAGAAGTTCTTTCAGCCTTGAGAGAATTATTCATAATTGTTGTGCACAATGATTAGGGAAAAGTGTTGGGGTTGTGAGGATATTTATAATCGGGTTTGAGGTTATAGATTTATGACAATAAATAAACGCGTTACATGTTTTATTTATTTCAGTAACTCTTATTGAAAACCCCCATGTGGAATCATTATTTCCTTGACATGTGCCCATGCTGATTATAATAAATATCATTTAATAAAACATTATCATTTCCTTAAAACCCCAACAAGAAAAACTTCATGGTGTTTAATCATTAATACACGACATGTACTCATTTTTCATTTCCTTTCCAAAATGAAAACTACAAATCATGTACATTCAATGTACATGGCGTGTACATTCAATGTACTCGACATGTATATCTTGTTTTCATTTTCTTCTTCCTCCAACATTAAAATGATTTAGGCTTCCTTAAATAATTATTAAACCACATAGGGGAATAATATTTATTCTACTTGAGATACTTGGATACACTTAGTGTGTGACCCTATAGGCCTCTTTCTCGTTGGCATTAAGCGGGCTTGCCTAAAGTCCAAGATTACAGTCTAGAAATGGGTCAAGGCACCTAAGAGAAAGAATTTGATGTCGCATTGATGTGTCACTTCATACGAACACTTACCATGTAATTTAATCCCTTTGTCTCAATATCTCATTAAGCAGGTTTCATGGTAGTGTCATAAACCTATATGCTTGATCCATCATTCTTTGACTTCTAGAAATAAACTCATCGTGACACCATGGCCATATAATTTGGGTGATAGTTCTATTTCAATCAAAGGGACAATGATATTTACTTCCATAAATATGGAATGGAAAAATCCTTCCTCGACTAATCCATTAACAACATGTCATTCGTGACAAACCCAATGTACCCTACTTCCCACCAAGTGTCTTCTTGACAGTTTTTGTCATCAAATCTAAGTGCGTGAGTCATGACATGAGTTAATGATAATATTTCAGTCTAAGGACCATTACACATGCTTGTAGATAGTAATGTCTGATTACACCAAGACATGCGGAATTACTATTGGTGGGTCTGTTCTCATAATCTTCCATCTTGGAGATTACCAAGTGTGAACTCCATGAGAGAGTTAATGATATTCTTCATGACAGTTTTTGTCAGCAAATCTAAGTGCGTGAGTCATGACATGAGTTAATGATAATATTCCAGTCTAAGGACCATTACACATGCTCGTAGATAGAAATGTCCGATGACACCAAGACATGCGAAATTACTACTGGTGAGTCTGTTCTCATAATATCTCATCTTGGAGATTACCAAGTGAAAACTCCATGAGATAGAGTCTCATCTTCTTATGAGTACTCGCACATGACGGTCTGTATACTATGTATCCTATCATAGTATGTCATCCAACCATAGAACTCTATTTAATAATATTGTTATAGCATTTCAAGGTTATCATCATGGTAGGGATCTTCCATGACCTTATTAATGTAACAAATATTTCAGGACATTATTATATTACAGTCATGCAGAATACTAAACAATATGTAATAAGTGTACATTCATGTAATCAAAGTAAAAACAGTTGGTTCTTAGGACACCAACTCTAACAAACTCCCACTTGGACTAGAGCCAACTGCCTATGACTTTTAGTCCACTAGACCTCACATGATGATCATGTTTCTGCTGAGTCAAAGCTTTAGTCAAGGGGTCCGCCACGTTGTCTTCCATGTAAATACTACTCACTGCAACTTCACCTCTCTGGAAAAAATCCCTCAATAGATGATGCTTCTGAATTATGTGCTTTGTCAGCTGATGTGACATTGGATCTTTTTCAAGTGCCACCGCTACAGTATTATCACAATAGAGTGTGATAGGATATTTACTGCTAGGTACTACATCCAACTCTTGGAAGAAGATTCACATTCATACTACTTCTTTAGATACCTCATAAGCTGCGATATACTCAGACTCTGCTGTAGAATTTGCAACCACACCTTGATTTGATCTCTTCCAGCTCACTGCACCTCTATTCAAACTAAATATGTATCAAATCTATGACTTCATGTCATCTTGATCAGTCTGGAAACTAGAATCTACATGTCCTATAATGACTAGTTCCTCATCTCCTCCATAAACCAGGAACATATCCTTAGTAAGCCTCAGATACTTGAGGATACTATTGACTGCCATCAAATAGCGGTCTCCTGGATCAGCTTGATATTTTTCTACTGCACTTAATGCATAAGCAACATCTAACCTTGTACATATCATAACATACATTATTGAACCAATCACAGATGTGTAAGGGATCTTTTCCATTTTCTTTCTTTCCTCATGTGTCTGAGGACACATTTTCTCGGAAAGATGAATGCCATGTGACACTGGTAACAATACCCTCTTGGACTGTTCCATAATAAATCTCTTCAGTATCTTATCAACGTACGTACTTTGACTCAGGCATGAAATTCTCTTGGATCTATCATGATGGATCTTGATCCCAAGAATATATACCGCCTCGCCCAAGTCTTTCATAGAGAAGCATTTATCCAACCATTTTTAACTGACTGTAAGATAGGTACTTCATTTACAATTAGTAATATATCATAAGAATATACTATTAGGAAAATGACTGCACTTCCTCTAAACCTTTTGTAGAGACAAGGCTCACATTTATTCTTAACAAAGTAAAATTCTGTTATAGCTTCATCAAAATGAATGTTCTATGACCTTGATGCTAGCTTTAATCTATAAATGGATTTCTGAAACTTGCATACCTTGTTGGCATCCTTTGGAGTCACAAACCCTTTAAGTTGTATCATGTAGACATCTTCCTAGAGGTTCCCATAAAGGAATGCTGTTTTGACATCTATTTTCCAAATTTCATAGTCATGGTAAGAGACAATGGCCAATAGGATTCTGATGGATTTCAGCATCACACCAGATGAAAAGGTTTCATCATAGTAAATTCCTTAATGATGTCTAAAACCTTTTGCAACCAGTCATGCCTTATAGGTGATGACTTGTCCCTCCATGTCCAGTTTCTTCTTGAATACCCATTTATTACCAACAGGATTTACATCAATTGGAGGATCTACCAAAATCCAGACTTGGTTTTGGTACATGGAATCCATTTAAGAATTCATGGCTTCTTGCCACTTTGCAATGTTTGTGCCTTCAACTGCTTCCTTGTAGGTAATAGGATCATCATTGTAAAACAATAATGAGTCACCATCCTCGGTGACAAGAAAACTATATCATTCTGGTTTTCTTACCTCTCTTATTCTTCTATGCAGTTCTTGTGTCTCTAGAACAGATTGTTCTTCCACGGGGCTTTGTGGAATCTGTTCTTATACCAACTCCTATGTATCTTGAGCCTAGAATTCATCAAATTCTATCTCGCTCCCACTATATCTTTTGGATATGTGCTCCCTCTCAAGGAATATGGCGTGTATTGACACTGTAACCTTTTTATCTGAGGGGTTGTATAGGTAATATCCCCTTGTTTCCTTGGGATATCCTATAAAGGTACACTTTGTGCCTAGGGGTGCAATTTTGTTACCTGAAGAGGCCTTAACAAATTCTTCTCTACCCCACACTTGTAAATTTGATAACATGGATTTGCATCCACTTCATAACTCGTATGGAATACCATTTATCGTTTTAGTTGGTACTTGGTTTAGTATGTGTGCTTCTATTTGTAATGCATATCCCCAAAAGGATAATGGAAGACTCGCATGACTCATCATTGATCTCACCATGTCCAACAGGGTGTGGTTCCTCCTTCCACTTACACCATTCCACTGAGGCATGTAAGGAGGAGTGAGTTGAGATAGAATCCCAAAATCCCATAAGAAATCAAGGAAGTCCTGATTAAGATATTCTCCTCACCTTTCCGAGGGGAGTTTCTTAATATTCTTACCATGTTGGTTCTCATATTCATTCTTGTATTCTTTGAAATGATCAAAAGAATCTAACTTATACCTCATTAAGTAAATATATCCATATCTACTAAAATCATCAGTAAAGGTTATGAAGTACAAGCACCCACCCCTTGCTTCAACTGGAAATGGTCTACACACATCTGTGTGAACTAATTCTAGAAGCTCTTTATCCCTTTCACCTTTTCCCACTAAATGGGGATTTGGTCATTTTTCCTTGTAGACATGCATGACATACACCAAGTGGTTTTAGTTCGAAAGAATCTAAATACCCATCTTGATGTAATTTTGTCAAACATTTCTCATTGACATGACCTATCTAGTGATGCCAAAGTTGGGTGTGGTATGAGTCATGTGAATTAACTTTGTCATCGATTGTCATTACTTGTTTTGTGTTTTCTAACACATAAAGGTCATTATATAAATGTGTCCTACCAAAACAAATGCAATCTTTATAAAAGTAGCAACATTCATTTCCAAACTTGAATATGAATCCATCAGTATCTAATATGGATACTGAAATAATGTTTTTGGTTACATAGGGTACATAATAAAATCCTTTTAATACCAAGACCATCCCAGTAGGCAATGTGAGTTGGTAGGCTCTGATAGCTACAACAGTGAGTCTGGCTCTGTTGGCTGCTCGTAGATCCACCTCACCTCAGTCAATATTTCTAAATCTACTTGGTTCCTATATTTGGATACATATGTGAGTAACACAAGTAGTATCTAATATAAAATTGGTATAAATAGATATATTTTATTCAATAACAAACGCACCTGAAGCTTCCCCTTGCTTCCTTGGATGAGTGTAGTTTTTCTTCCAGTGGTCCTTCTTGACACATGCAAAACAAATAGCCTCCTGTTCTCTTGCCTCCCCTTTGATATTTCCTTTATTGGAAGGCCTTAAAGAAGCTTTGGGCTTAAATCTCTTTGCCTTCCCTTTCCTTTTATTCACCATAAGTACCAAAGGATTTTCATGCTTCCTATCATTGTCCACATGGATAATGAGGATAAGAATATCAGATAGAGACTTCTCAATGTTGTTCATATTGAAATTTAAAAAAAGGTTATAGAATCTATGGGGGAGTGATGCAAGAATGAGATCTGTACCCAGTTCTTTGGGGAGTTTAAACCCTAGAACCTCTAAGCATTCAATGTAGCCAATGAGCTTGACTACATGAGGCCCAACTGGGGCACCCTCTCCAAGCTTGATATGAAATAAATCCTTGGAGATCTCAAACCTTTCTTGTATTTATCTCTCCTAGTATAGACCACTGAGGTGCTTGAGCATGCTATAGGAATCCATGTCTTCATGAGACTTCATGATCTCACTAGACATTGATGACAACATCAAACATTGAACGTCGAGTGCATCGTTCAAATGTTGATCATAGACCATGAAATCTTCATCACTCTCCCCTTGGGCAGGTGAATCAGAAAGTGAGGACTCCAGTATGTAAAACTTTCATTCATGGCATAGGATAATCGGAAGGCGGCTAAACCATTCTTGAAAGTTACTGTCGGTGAGGATATTGTCTTTATCCAGAATTGATCTCAGAGAAAATTTGGTTGACGAGTTTGTTATATTGATTTTACAAATTAAATGAGCAGATTTATCAGTGCTTTTTTATTACATTTTATGAAAAATAATAAATTAATTTATTAATTCTCCCACTATTTTTTCATTTCCCATCAACCCCCACCATTTAACTTGGAATGCCTAGTTGCTATGACATTCTAGTGGAAAGGATCCATATTCCCCTTCGCATAACCCCAACAAGGGCTGGTCATGCTATTTAAAGGTATTTAGGTAGGCAGGTCTTTGCCAACTATGAGCTTACAGTTCCTTGATTTGTAGAGTGGACCCCCCAATCCTAAAATCCTGACTTGGATTTCCTCAACACTTGACTACATTTTACCACAAGTATAGCAAGAGATACTCCTCTTTATGTAAAATGTTTAAGTCAACCTAAAAATTTCATAAGATATTCCTTTATAAAAGTACGTGTCCCAAAAAGGGTTGGTCAAACACATAGTTTTATTGATTCTTTCCCAAGTAATATAAGGCTTGGTCTGACTTAATATGGTATTTGAGGGATTTCAATCCTTTATTCATAGTTTCACATTATCACATTCTTGTTAATATTAAGTGATTCTTGCTTAAGTGATTAACCATGTTTTGATAATGTTTACGCATATTCCAGTTTTTGTTTTATTCCATATTTGTATGCTTGTTTATTTCATTAAATATGTGATCGCGACAACACATACATAATAAATAAACCATGCAATCAGTCAGAAATAAAATAATATGGCATGATCACGAGCTTCTATTGGTTATCTTATCTAGCGGTTTTGATAAGATAACCTTGACCTAGGAAAAAACACATTGAACCTGATGGTTTGTGTTTTGTAGCTCCCACTTGTCCACCTTTGTGTCTTCCTGGGTTGGTTTTGCCTCAACTTTGGATTTTTAACCGTCTCCTATGGGAGATCCTCCATTACATGGGGTTTACATTAAAGAAGCCATGGGCACACATGCCCTACATTTTATTTGAAGAAGGACCACATGCCAACGAATTTAAATTAAATAAATTTAAATAAAACCATACACACACAAAGGGTCTTTGGTCTAGCTCATGATCATCCATAGCATGCAACTACATTTACACATATTTAGTATTCAAATTCTTTTAATCATTCTTTTATTCAAGATAAGTCGAGCTTGAATTCAATTAATTATGATCTTATAATCAATCAATTCTTTATCTTAATTTTTTTTTTCTGAATTTCCTTGAGATTTTTCTCATCCATATTCTTTATACGGGGCTTTGTACTTTGGAGGAAACCTGGTGAAATTCCATTTTTGGAAAGTACACGGTGTGTAGGATATATTACATGGCGTGTATTTGCTTTCACCCTTTATCCAAAGTATACTTCAGGGGCTTTGCCGTGTTTTCTGTACTTTGGAAATTTTGGAGTACACGACATGTAGATTAATCTAACATGGCATGTACTTTCTTGTTACATAGTTAACGGCCTGGAAATCCCGTGTATGCGGTTACACGACTTCTCCTTGTACACGGTTTCACCTGGGCCAGATCAGACTACACGGCGTGTTGATTCAACATACACGTCATGTATTCCGGTTTCCATGCACCATTTAGTTCTGGTCAACACGATGTATTAAAAAACGTAGGTATACTCAATTCACACAGTGTGGTTTGGCGGACCAATACCGGTTCATTGAACCTAAGTACATGACATGTAGATTTCACTGCATGCCATGCATTCCTGTGTTTTACAGACAAAATGACCATCTCCTTCTGATGAGTTTTTCATTTTTATTTTAATCAAAAATAAAATTAAAAGGTCATTTCTGTGATGTGAATTGAGAAACGAAGGAGGAAGAATAGATCTCATTCATTCAATTTTATAGAACAATTTATCTTGAATTGAATCAAATATAAATGTGTAAATTATTAATGAAAATTAAATAACTATAATCAATGTTGTGACCCCTCTGATACCACTTGAAGGTCCCGGGCGCAATAGAAGAACGTGGGTGGATGTGCCCACTTGACTTTTTGTCATTAACAATGATCAATCCGGGATCAATACAATGATAAATGCTAGACTCCATAGATCAAATCACAGAAATAGACAAAGAATAAGAATATTACTAGAACCACAAAAGAGGATCATCATAAGTTGATTATAATTAATTTAATTAATTGAAAAGAAGTACCTTTTTTGGCATTATTTCTTCATTGATATTTATGATCACATTCTGATGTGATTCGTCGTTGCGTCGCAGAAGCCAAGTGTAGACTTCCTCTAGTGGTGATCCACACGTGCACCACGTATCTCTAGACGTCACCAAAGGAATCTCCTGGTGCTAGCATAGAGAAGCATTTTCTTGTGTTGTCCACCTAAGATTGCCTTGATCTGATGGAGGAGGATATCTCTCGGTCTTGAGAGCGTTCTTGGAGGAAGGAGTTCTTTCGGCCTTGATAGAATTCTCCAGAATTGTTGTGCACAATTATTAGGGAAAAGTGTTAGGGTTGTGAGGATATTTATAATCAGGTTTGAGGTTATAGAGTTATGATAATAAATAAATGCGTTACGCTTTTTATTTATTTAATTAACTCTTATTGAAAGCCCCCATGTCTAATAATTAATTCCTTGACATGCGCCCATGCTGATTATAATAAATATAATTTAATAAAACAATATTATTTCCTCAAAATACCAACTGGAAAAACTACATGGCATGTAATCATTAATGCACTATGTGTACACATTTTTCATTTCCTTTCCAAAATGAAAACTACACAGCGTGTACATTTAATGTACACGACATGTATATCTTGTTTTCATTTTATTCTTCCTCCAACATTAAAACAATTTAGGATTCCTTGAATAATTATTAAACAACATATGGGAATAATCTTTATTCTATTTGAGATACTTGGATACACTTAGTGTGTGACCCTCTAGGCCTCTTTCTCATTGACATTAAGTAGGCTTGCTTAAAGTTCAAGATTACTGTATAGCAACGGGTCAAGGCACCCAAGAGAAAGAAGTTGACACCGCATTGATATATCACCTCATATGAACACTTACCATGTAATTTAATCCCTTTGTCTCAATATCTCATCAAGAAGGTTTCATGGCACTGTCATAAACCTATATGCTTGATCAGTTATTCTTTGAAATCCAGAAATAAACTCATCGTGACACCATGGAAATGGAATTTGGGAGACAGTTCTATTTCAATCAAAGGGACCAAGATTTATAATTCCATAAATATGGAAGGGAAAAATCCTTCCTCGAATTATCCATTAACAACATGTCATTTGTGATGCACCCAACGTACCCTACTTCCCACCAACTGTCTTCATGACGATATTCGTCAGTAAATCTAAGTGCGTGAGTCATGACATGAATTAATGATAATCTTACAGTCTAAGGACCATTACACGTGCTCGTAGATAGAAATGTCCAATGACACCAAGACATGAAAAATTACTACTAGCGGGTCTGTTCTCATAATCTTCCATCTCAGATATTACCAAGTGCGAACTCCATGTGAGAGAGTCTAGTCTTCTTACGAGTACTCGCACATGATGGTCTATATACTATGTGTCCTATAATAGTATTTCATCCAACTGTAGAACTTTATTTAAGAATATTGTTATAGCATTTCAAGGTTCTTATCATGGCGGGGATCTGTCATGACCCTATTAATGCAAAAAATATTCTAGGAAATTATTATATTATAGTCATGCAGAACAATGAAAAATATATAATAAGTGTACATTCATGTAATCAAAGTAAGAACAGTTGGTTCTCCAGATACCAACTCTAACAAACTCCCACTTGGACTAGAGCCAACTGCCTATGACTTTTAGTGTGCTAGACCTCACATGATGATCATGTTTCTGTTGAGTCAAAGCTTTAGTCAAGGGGTCCACCATGTTGTCTTCTGTGGAAATACTGCTCACTACAACTTCACCTCTCTGAGAAAAATTCCTCAAGAGATGATACTTCTGAAGTATGTGATTTGTCCAGTGATGTACCTTGTCTCTTTTTCAAGTGCCACCAATGTAGTATTATCACAATAGAGTGTGATAGGATCTTTACTGCTAGGTACTACATCTAGCTCTTGGATGAAGCTTCGCATCCATACTGCTTCTTTAGATACCTTAGAAGCTACAATATACTCACACTCTGCTGTAAAATCTGCAACCACACCTTGCTTTGAGCTCTTCCAACTCACTGTACCTCCATTCAAACTGAATATGTATCCAGTCTATGACTTCATGTCATCTTTATGAGTCAAGAAACTAGCATATACATGTCCTCTTATGACTAGTTCATCATCTCCTCCATAAACCAAGAACATATCCTTAGTACACCTCAGATACTTAAGGATAGTCTTGACTTCCATCCAATTGTAGTCTCCTAGATCAGCTTGATATCTTCATACTGTACTTAATGTGTAAGAAACATCTAGCTTTGTACATAACATAACATACATGACTAACCCAATCACGGATGCGTAAGGGATCCTTGCCATTTTCTTTCTTTCCTCATGTGTCTGAGGACACATTTTCTTGGAAAGATGAATGCCATGTGACACTGGAAACAATCCCCTCTTGGACAGTTCCATACTGAATCTCTTCAGTATCTTGTCAATGTATGTACTTTGACTCAGGCCCAACATTCTCTTGGATCTATCACAATGGATCTTGATCCCAAGAATATATGCTGCCATGCCAAAGTATTTCATAGAGAAGCATTTATCCAACCATTCCTTAACTGACTGTAAGGCATGTAATTCATTTCCCATTAGTAATATGTCATCAACATATACTATTAGGAAAACAACTACACTTCCTCTAAACATTTTGTAGACACAAGGTTCACATTTGTTCTTAATAAATCCAAATTCCATTATGGCTTCATCAAAATGAATGTTCCATGACCTTGATGCTTACTTTAATCCATAAATGGATTTCTGCAACTTTCATACCTTGTTGGCATCCTTTGGAGTCAAAAACCCTTTAGGTTGTGTCATGTAGACATATTCCTGGAGGTTCCAGTTAAGTAATGTGGTTTTGAAATCCATTTTCCAAATTTCATAGTCATGGTAAGCAGCAATCACCAATAGGATTCTGATGGATTTCAGCATCGCAACCGATGAAAAGGTTTCATCATAGTTAATTCCTTGACACTGTCTAAAACCTTTTGCAACCATTCATGCCTTATAGGTGCTGACTTGTCCCTCCTTGTCCAGTTTCTTCTTGAATACCCACTTATTACCAACAAGATTTACATCAACTAAAGGATCTACCAAAATCCTGACTTGGTTTTGGTACATGGAATCCATTTCAGAATTCATGGATTCTTTCCACTTGGCAACGTCTGTGCCTTCAACTACTTCCTTATAGGTAAGAGGATCATCATTTTCAACCAATAATGAGTCACCATCCTCAATGATAAGAAAACCATATCGTTCTGGTTCTCTTACCTCTCTTGTGCTCCTATGCATTTCTTGTGTCTCTGGAACAGATTATTCTTCCACAAGGCTTTGTGGAATCTATTCTTGTACCAACTCCTGTGTATCTTAAGCCACAAATTTATCGAATTCTATCTCACTCCAACTATCTCTTTTGGAGATGTGATCCCTCTCAAGTAATATGATGTGTCTTGCCACTGTAACCTTTTTATCTGAGGGGATGTATATGTAATATCCCCTTATTTCCTTGGGATATCCTATAAAGGTATAATTTGTTCCTCAGGGTGAAATTTTGTTACCTGAAGAGGCCTTAACAAATGCTTCGCTTCCCCACACATGTAAATTTGATAATATGGCTTTTCATCCACTCCATAACTCCTATGGAATGCCATTTATCAATTTAGTTGGTACTTGGATTAGTATGTGTGATGCTGTTTGTAATGCGTATCCCCAAAAGGATAATAGAAGACTCACATGACTCATCATTGATCTCACCATGTCCAAGAGGGTGCGGTTCCTCCTTTCACTTACACCATTCCACTGAGGTGTGTAAGGAGGAGTGAGTTCAGATAGAATACCAAACTCCCATAAGAAATCAATGAAGTCCTGATTAAGATATTATCCTCCTCTTTCTGAGTGGAGTTTCTTAATCTTCTTACCAAACTGGTTCTCAGCTTCATTCTTGTATTCTTTGAACCAATCAAAATAATCTGACTTATACCTCATTAAGTAAATATATCCATATCTACTAAAATCATCAGTAAAAGTTATCAATCACAAGAAACCACCCCCTACTTCAACTAGAAATAGTCCAAACACATCTGTGTGAACTAATTATGGAATCTCTTTAGCCCTTTCACCTTTCCCACTAAATTGGGCTTTGGTAATTTTTCCTTGTAGACATGCATGACATACACCAAGTTGTTTTAGTTCGAAAGAATCCAAATACCCATCTTGATGTAATTTTTTCAAACATTTCTCATTGACATGACCTAGCTGGTGATGCCAAAGTTGGGTGTGGTATGAGTCATGTGAATTAACTTTGTCATCGATTGCCATTACTTGTTTTGTGTAGTCTAACACATAAAGGCCGTTATATAAATGTGCCCTACTGAATCAAATGCTATCTTTATAAAAGTAGAAACATTCATTTCCAAACATGAAGATGAATCCATCAGTATCTAATCTGGATACTGAAATAATGTTTTTGGTTACAGCGGGTACATAATAAAATCCTTTTAATACCAATAACATCACAGTAGGCAATGTGAGGTGGTAGTCTCTGACAACAACAACAGCGAGTCTGGCTCCGTTGGCTGCTCGCAGATCCACCTCACCTTGGTCAATATTTCGGAATCTACTTGGTTTTTGTATTTTGATACAGATGTGAGAACCACAAGTAGTATATAATACCCAATTGGTATAAATATATAGATTTCATTCGATATCAAACTCACCTGAAGCTTCCCCTTGCTTCCTTGGATGGGTGCAATTTTTCTTCCAGTGGCCCTTCTCGCCACATGCGAAACAAACAACCTCCTATTCTCTTTCCCCCCTTTGATCGTCCTTTTCTTGGAATGCCTTGAAGAAGCTTTGGGCTTAAAGCTCTTTGCCTTCCCTTTCCTTTTATTAACCATAATTACTGAAGTCTTTTCACACTTCATATCATTTTCCACTTGGAGAATGAGGATAAGCAGATCAGATAGAGACTTATCAATGTTGTTCATATTGAAATTTACAAAAAAGTTAGAGAAGCTCTGGGGAAGTGATGCAAGAATGAGATCGGTACCCAGTTCTTTGGGGAGTTTAAACCCTAGAACCTCCAAGCGCTCAATGTAGCCAATGAGATTGACTACATGAGGCCCAATTTGTGTCACGAACCATCCTGGGTACCCTGGTAATTCGATAACCGAGCCGGCCCTGACATAACCCGAAGGGCATTCCCAATCCCCACGGGTCGGCGACTAGTGCCTAACATCACACAACATGCAAGTGGGAATGATTTTTCCACAAGAATACAGAAGCAAAAGAAACAAGACAGTATGCATAACAAAATAAACTCCACTGGGAGTAATGTACTAGTATACAAAGAGGCATAAAAATCCCAAACTACTAAAACCCAAGTACTAAAAATGGGAAGATATCCCCAAGGTCCCTAAGGACACAACTCACCAAGACCAGAGATCAACAGCTGGATCCACCTCAAAGAGATCCCTTCCCTTTGCTCGATCCTGGAAGAAGAAAGTCTACAAACACCTGAAGGCAAAAGTAGGGTGTGAGCCTAAGCCCAGTAATATACCACCAAAGATTCCGTAACAAATTCCAAATATAGGTAATCCAAAGAAAATATTTCAATTTTCAAATAAACAGGTTTGGAAATTCAAAGAATATTTTTTAAAAAACATGGTATACATTTTCAAATGATGGAAAAATCACTTTAAGCAAAGGCTTTACAATGATGGAATATTTCTAAAATAATGGCTTAAGTAAAACATTTATATAAAACAATTTATATAAATTCAGCAGGCATGTAAAGCAGTTTAAAAGCATTGGCATACATTTATATCTCAAATATAAACAAACAAGTGAGCAACATGGTCATCTGACAAAAGGTACGATAATATTAACCAGTTATAGGATTCCACACTCTCTATGTGAACTCAAAAAAATATGTATACACATGTCCATATGACACTGGCCAAAGGAGACTTGTCACCAACCCATCAGGGATGTGACCCGCCGCAAGTATGTTTTAGAACATTGTCATAACATAGAGTGTATCCAAATAACTCACTAACTACCTAAGGCTTGCATGAACTCTTACATGATGGGAAAACTATTTTAAGAATGATTAAAATACGATCAATCCCATTCTTCCATTTCAAAAGTTCCAATTTCATTCCATTTAAAACCAAAACAGGTTTTATTCAAAACATGCCTTTTTCACAAGATAAAACCAATGGGTTTATATCAAATCATTTTAATCCATATTCACCAGTTTGAAATCCATTTAAAACCAATTCCATCATTACACAATTTATTCCCACAATTAAATTCGACAATTTAATTGAAATCATTTACATCAAATCCACAATTTAAATTCAATAATTTAAATCGGCCAATTTCCATAAACACACCCAATTCAATGGAATTGGGGTTTTCCAAATTTCCATGCCAAAACCATTTCAAATATCTCGATTAAATGGAATTGATTTTTTATCAATTTAACTGAAATAAAACTTGAGAAATTGAATTTAAATCAACAATTGAAATAAATCTATCAAATACAATGATAGTCAATTTGGAAAGTCAGGACGGAACCACCTACCTCAAAGGTTTTGACCAAAACCACAACGGTCGAGAACGCTCAGGAAAACCGGGTTTCTCCTTCAAGAACCCACCTTAGATCTCTTCTCCTAGAAATATCAAGACCAAATCTCATCATATTTGGTACCACACACTTATATCTACCCATAACAGGTGTAGATATAAGAAACCGAGAGAAGAGGAGAAGTAGATCTAAGTATATCTAAGAAACCGATCAAGAACGATGAAGAACGATCACATACCTCATGAATCCAGATTCGATTCACTAAGAGGAGCCTTTGTATTGCCTCTAGAATTATGGGAGAACCTTCTCTGACATTAGGAGAAGACAAATACCGAGTTAGGGCCGCTAAGGAGGACAAATGAGGCATTCAGAGGCAAGAACGAGTGAGATCCACAATTTAAGGATCTCATTTAAGTGCCCGTATGGTTAGTTTGCACGGTTTTACAAACCGTGCGCTAGTCGTGCATTAGCCACTGCCTCAGACACCCTTCACGTACAGTTTGGCTGCACGGTTAGGCAAACCGTGCGCTGCCCGTGCAGAAGCTACTGCCTCCAAGACCAACTGTGCACGGTTTGGCTGCACGGTTTAGACAACCCGTGTGTTGCCCGTGCAACTTCCCCTTTCCCCCAAAACAACATTTAAATTTCTCCAAACTCTCCCATTCATCACTACTCCAAAACATAGGTACTTAGAAACATCAAAAGTACATAAAAACGTAACGTGATGTTACAACCTCCCCACTATAATATCTTTATGTCCCCAGAAAGCCTATGAAGAAACCTCCACATCAAAAAGATGAGGCCACTGCTCTCTCATTAGTGCCTCCCTTTACCACATATTATAAGAATCAGAACCATTCTTACAAAGCACACGGACCAGAGGCATCATTCTACCACGAAGTACCTTGGTCTTAGAATCAACAACCCTGACTGGTCGTTCAGTAACAGATAAATCTGGTTCAATCTCAAGATCACTCTAGCTCACAACATGAGATGGATTAGAGAGATACTTTCGTAGCTGTGATACATGGAACACGTTATGTATCGATGTCAGCTGTGGTGATAGAGTTATATGGTAAGAAACTTTCCCTACAATACCAACAACCTCGAAAGGTCCCACAAAACAAGGAGCAAGCTTCCCTTGCCTCCCAAGCCGTCGATGACCTAATCGGGGTGAAAATTTCAAGAACACCTGGTCACCAACTGAGAACTCTAAAGGTTTATGGAGATGATCAACATAATACTTGTACCGATTCTCTGCTGTCAACATTCTCTGATGAATCAACTGGATCTTAGCCGTCGTCTCTTGGACCAAAATCGGTCCTACCAAGGAACTTTCACCACTCTCTGACCAACATAAAGAATATTTACAAGGACGACCATACAATGCCTCCAAAGGAGCCATTTTGATCACAGACCGATAAATGTTGTTATAAGAAATCTCAAATAGCCCCAGATGATCATCCCAAGACCCACCAAAGTCAAGAACACATGTGTGGAGCATATCCTCAAGGATCTGAATAGATCTCTCTGTCTGGCCATATGAATGTGGATGGTAGGCCATGCTCAAACGGACCTGAGATCCCAGTGCCTTCTGAAGGCCTCTCCAAAAGCAAGAAGTAAACCGAGGATCCCTATCAGAGACTATAGCAGACGGAACTCCATGAAAATGAACAACTTCTTTCACATAGATATTTCCCAACTCCTTAACTTTGGTTTTATCTAGAATAGGTATAAAGTGAGCTGACTTAGTCAGCCTGTTGATCACAACCCATATAACGTTCTTCTTCCTCTGGGTTTGAGGTAACCCAACCATAAAGTCCATAGATATTTCATCTCACTTACATGTAGGGACTGGAAGTGGTTGAAGTAAACCAGAAGGTTTCTGGTGCTCGGGTTTCACCTGCTAGCATGTATAGAAACGAGACACAAACTCAGCAATGTCTCACCTCATACCTGGCCACCAGAACTGCCCCCACATGTCATAGAAAATCTTCCTGGTTCCTGGGTGCACATCCCACTGAGAGTTATGGAAAACCCCCATCACATCCTTCCTTGCCACCAACAGCACAATGTAATGGTTTCGATAACACAGAGCACCCTATTTGGAGAATGACCACTGGGTGTCAGTCTCTCCACCATAAAGAGAGTCCCTAATGCTATGGAATTCATCATCCAGTTGCTATTCCTGAAGAATTAACTTGAGAAGAGCATATGTCAACTGAACACTGGTTAAAGAAACTTCATTCCCCTTCCACTGAACTCCAATATGCAACTGAGAAAAAAGAGCCATCAAACTCCACTCTTCTGAAGATTCTTTCACAGCTTGTGATGGAAGTTTCCTACTTAACGCATCTGCAACTACATTCAATTTCCCCAGGGTATAGGAAATTTCAAAGTCGAAATATTGTAGGTACTTCACCCAACGCCTTTGGTGGAGATTCAAATATTTTTGAGAGAAGATATAACTCAAGCTCTTGTGGTCTGAATACATAGTAAACCTTTCTCCATAAAGGTAATGTCTCCAACACTTAAGTGCGTACATTATAGCTTCAAGTTCAAGGTCATGGGTAGGATAGTTCTTCTCATGGGGCTTAAGCTGACGAGATCCATAGGCAACAACATGGTTACCCTGCATAAGTACACATCCCAAACCTGAACCCGATGCATCACAAAAGACCACATAGACTAACCCAGACTCAGGAAGAGTTAACACCGGTGCAGTAGTCAAAAGACTCTTTAGTTCAAAAAAAAGAAATTTGACATTTATCATTCTAGGAAAACTTCACTCCCTTTCGAGTTAGAGCAGTCATTGGAGAAGCTAACTTTGAGAAGTCTTTAACAAACCGACGATAATATCCTACTAAGCCCAAAAAGATCCGAATCTCGAAAACATTTCATGGTTGCTCCCAAGTCATAAGAGCCTTCTCCTTCTCAGGATCAACTAATATTCCTTGTTCTGACATGAAATGTCCCAAGAATTTCACTTCCCGAATCCAGAAATTGCACTTTGAAAGCTTGGCATAAAGTCGGTGATTCCTTAGAATACTTAGAACTATTCTCAGATGATGCATATGATCCTCCTCAGACTTGAAGTGGACAAGAATTTCATCCAAAAAGACTACCAAAAAAGTATCTAGACACTCATGGAAAACCCTGTTCATCAAATCCATGAAAACTTCAGGAGAATTTGTTAGGCCGAAGGGCATAACAAGGTACTCATAATGGCCATACCTACTCTGAAAAGCGGTCTTATGAATGTTATATTCTTTTATCCTCAATTGAAGGTAACCTGATCGAAGGTCAATTTTTGAAAACCAATTTTCCCCTTTCAATTGATCAAAAAAATCATCAATTCATGGTAATGGATATTTGTTCTTTATCGTAACTAGATTGAGATTTTGATAATCAACACATAAGTGAAGAGAACCATCAGCCTTCTTGACAAATAGAACTGGTGCTGCCCAAGGTGACACACTCGGGTATATAAATCCTTTCTCAAGAAGATCGTCTAACTGAGACTTCAGTTCTTTTAGTTCAGCTGGAGCCATTTGGTAAGAGGGAATAGAAATCGGTTGAGTACTAGGCATTAAGTCAATAGAAAAATCAACCTCCCTTACTGGTGGAAAACCAGAGTAGTCAGAAGGAAACATGTTGGGAAACTCAGCGATGACTGAAGGAAGATCACCACACATTGAATCTCTTTCTAGATCAAAAGAAAACACAGACATAACTTTCCCCAACTTTGGATAAGAGGGTCCAGCTCTGCTTGACCTTGGGTCCCATTCTCCTTGAAAAACAAGAGGCACACCACTGGATGTAGTAAGGTAGACCCGTCGAAGATAACAATCGATCTAGGATTTATTGGCAATGAGCCAATCCATCCCAAATATGACATCAAAAGATTTCATGTCAATAACCAAGAAACTCCAAGCATGATCAACATCTGATAGAGAGAAGACACAAGCAGGACTACAGAGACCCTTCTCTCTCATTGTACCAAGGGGTGTAGTAATATTCATCGCACAAGATAAAATATCCATAGGTAGATTAAGAATATTAACAATATGGGTTGAAATAAATGAGTGAGATACACCAGTATCAAAAAGAGCAATCACTAAATATGAAGCTATAGTAATGGTACCTCTCACAGTTGTAGGACCTATATCAGCTACCTCTGCCGACTATTCCACTGCGTGAAGAATCTTCGTTCCGGATGCCTGTGGAAGGAACCCTTCTGTACATGAAGCATTTGATTTCCCCATAGTTTCTGTAGGTGCTGATGATCCTATTCTAATAAGTGGAGTAGATAAGTGATGGAAAAATCATTGTAAGTGCCCTAAATGTCCACAGGAGCTACAGTTCTTGGGTGCCTCAGTGCAAACCCTCTTAGAATGTCCTAGATTTCCACACTGATAGCAATTCAAAGAAGTCCCTCCCTTTTCTACCGGAGGTTTGGAATGACTCTGTTGTCTAGAACTGCTATGAGAAATGTCATGCTTCTATTTTCCTTTAAAGAAACCAACACTGCCACCAGGAGGGAAAAGAACCTCCTTCAACCCTGACTTTCCGGCCAAGTCCATCTCAACCATCATGGAACTATCCAATACATCTGCATAAGTGGGTAACTTCAGTAAGAAAACCTAAGAAAAAATATCTGATCGAAGTCCCAACTCGAATCGTCGAGCCTTCATCTTATCATTAGATACAATCTCAGGAGCAAATTGTACCAACTCAAAAAAGCGATTTGAGTACTCAGTCACGGTTTTGTTGGCCTGCTCAAGCTTGAAAAACTCCACAGTCTTGGCCGAAACTATTTATTCTGGATAGAACTAGTTAGTGAAAATAACCCTAAAGTCTTTCCACTCCAAACCCTCATGTTTCCCAGCCATCACCATCATGTCCCGCCACCTCCTACTAGGACCCTACAGCACGAAGGTGGCACACTTCACCTTGATCACATCAGGTGTCTCTAAGAACCCAAACATATGTTCAATCTTACTCAACCATTCCTCAGTATGTTGAGGGTCAGTGGAGCCTTTGAAAACTGGTGGCTTTTGTCATAGGAACTCTTGAGAATGACTTCGGAGAATAACACTATGAGGATCTATAGGTGGATTCTGAACAGGAACTGGAGGTGCCGCTTATCCTAGAGCTTGGACAGTGTGAACAATCACCTCAACCAGACTCGGATCCACAATAGGACTCACTTGTTGAGATTCAGCAGCAACCTCTTTTTGGATCTGATTTCCACATCTTCTCGGAGGAATGATGATACACATCATAAAAAGACATATATTAACACTCAAACCGAGTAACAAGGAAAAGTATTCTTAAAAGAAGGGATAACCATATTTGGATTCCACTCTATCCAAATCAAATTAGGGAAAATACTAGAACTAATCCACAAGTCATATCTCCCTAACCAACCCTGGTGACTTAAGGTTCATTATGGTGAGAGCTGGCCAGGCACTCAATCACAACTACCTCTTAAGTCCCGAAAAGAATACTCAAATGCATATTGTCATCAAGGAAAGATGCTTAACCTACCCCTATGATACCATTTTGTCATGAACCATCCTGGGTACCCTGGTAAACCGATAAACGAGCCAGCCCTGACATAGCCTGAAGGGCAATCCCGATCCCCATGGGTCGGCGACTAGCGCCTGGCATCACACAACATGCATGTGGGAATGATTTTTTCACAAGAATGCGGAAGTAAAAGAAACAAGACAATATGCATAACAAAAGAAACTCCACCAGGAGTAATGTAACAGTATACAAAGAGGCATAAAAATCCCAAAGTACTACAACTCAAGTACTAAAAATGGAAAGACAACCCTAAGGTCCCTAAGGACACAACTCACCAAGACCAGAGATCAAAAATTGGATCCACCTCAAAGATATCCCTTCCCTTTGCTCGATCCTGGAAGAAGAAATTCTACAAACACCTGAAGGAAAAAGTAGGGTGTGAGCCTAAACCCAGTAAGATACCACCAAAGATTCCGTAACAGATGCAAAATATAGATTATCTAAAGAAAAGTTTTTAATTTTCAAATAAACAGGTTTGGCAATTCAAAGCATATTTTTAACAAAACATGCTATATATTTTTAAATGATGGAAAAATCACTTTAAGAAAAGGATTTACAATGATGGAATATTTCTAAAATAATGGATTAAGCAAAATATTTATATAAAAAAATTTATATAAATTTAGTAGGCATGTAAAGCAGTTCAAAAACATTGGCATACATTTATATCTCAAATATAAACAAACAAGCGAGCAACATGGTCATCTTCCAAAAGGTACGATAGTATTAACCAATTATAGGATTCCGCACTCTCTATGTGAAAATTGAAAAATGTGTATACACACATCCCTATGACACTGGATAAAGGAGACTCGTCACCAACCCATCAAGAATGTGACCCGCCACAAGTATGTTTTTGAACGTTGTCGTAGCGTAGAGTGTATCCAAATAACTCACTAACTACCTAAGGCTTGCATGCGCTCTTATATGATGATAGAACTATTTTAAGAATGCTTAAAATACGATCAATCCCATTCTTCCATTTAAAAAGTGCCAATTTCATTCCATTTAAAACCAAAATAGGTTTTATTCAAAACATGCCTTTTTCACAAGATAAAACCAATGGGTTTCTATCAAATCATTTTAATCCATCTTCACCAGTTTGAAATCCATTCAAAACCAATTCCATCATTACACAATTTATTCCCACAATTAAATTCAACAATTTAATTGAAATCATTTTTATCAAATCCACAATTTAAATTCAGCAATTTAAATTGGCCAATTTCCACAAACACACCCAATTCAATGGAATTGGGGTTTTCCAAATTTCCATGCCAAAACCATTTCAAATATCTCGATTCACTAGAATAGAGTTTTTATCAATTTAATTGAAAGAAAACTTGAGAAATTGAATTTAAATCAAAAATTGAAATAAATCAAGAAAATATAATGATAATAAATTTGGAGAGTCGGGACAGAACCACCTACCTCAAAGGTTTTGACCAAAACCACAACAGTCGAGAACGCTCAAGAAAACTGGGTTGCTCCTTCAAGAACCTGACTTAGATCTCTTCTCCTAGCAACATCAAGACCAAATCTCATCATATTTGTTACCACACACTTATATCTACCCATAACGGGCATAGATCTAAGAAACCGAGGGAAGAGGAGAAGTAAATCTAAGTAGATCTAAGAAACCGATCAAGAAAAATCACATACATCATGAATCCATCTTTGATTCACCAAGAGGAGCCTTTGGATCGCCTCCAGAACAATGGGAGAACCATCTATAACCTTAGAAGAAGACAAATCCCGAGTTAGGGCTGCTTAAGAGGACAAACAAGGCACTTAGAGGCAAAAACGAGTGAGATCCACAATTTAAGGATCTCATTTAAGTGCCCGCACAGTTAGTTAGCACAGTTTGACAAAATTTGTGCTAGAAGTGCATTAGCTACTACCTCGGCCACCCTTCACGCATGGTTTTTCCGCATGGTTTGACAAATCGTGCGCTGACCGTGCGAAAGCTACTACCTCTAATACCAACTGCGCACGGTTTGGCCGCACGGTTTAGACAACCTGTGCACTGCCTGTGTGACTTCCCCTTTCCCCCCCAAAAAAATTTAAAGTTCTTCCGACTCTACCATTCGTCACTACTCTAAAACAGAGGTACTTAGAAACATCAAAAGTACCTGAAAACGTAACGTGATGTTACAATTGGGGCACCCTTTCCAAGCTTTCTTTGAAATAAAGCCTTGGAGATCTCAAACCTTTCCTGTATTTCTCTCCCCTGGTATAGACCATGTAGGTTCTCAAGCATGCTATAGGAATCCATGTCTTCATGAGACTTCATGATCTCCCTAGACATTGATGGAAATATCAAACATTGAATTTCGAGTGCATCGTTCAAATGTTGATCATAGACCAGGAAATCTTCATCACTCGCCCCTTGGGCAGGCGAATCAGGAAGTGAGGACTCCATCACATAGAACTTTAATTCATGGCATAGTATAACCCGAAGGCACCTAAACTATTACTGAAAGTTACTACTGGTGAGGATATTGTCTTTATACATGATTGATCGTAGAGAAAATGTGGTTGATGAGTTTTTCATATTGATTCTACAAATTAAAAGAACCGATTTATCAGTGCCTTTTCATTACATTTTATGAAAAATAATAAATGAATTTATTAATTCTCCCACCATTTTTTCATATCCCAATGGTCCCCACTATTGAACTTGGAATTCCTAGTTGCTATGATATTCTAGTGTCAAGGATCCATATTCCCCTTCAAATAACCCCAACAAGGGTTGGTCAAGTTATTTAAAGGTATTTAGGTAGGCAGGTCTTTGCCAACTATGAGCTTACAATTCCTTGATCTGTTGAGTGGAATCCCCAATACTGAAATCCTGACTTGGATTTCCTCAACACTTTCCTCCATTTTACAACAAGTCTAGCAAGGGCTACTCCTATTGATGTAAAATGTTTAAGTCAACCCAAAAATTTCATAAGAGATTCCTTTATAAAAGTTAGTTTCCCAACAAAGGTTGGTCAAACACATAGTTTTATTGAGTCTTACCCTTAATCAAATAATGGAAGGCTTGGTCTAACTTAATATGGTATTTGAGGGATTTCAATCCTTTATGTGTAGTTTTGCATTATCACATGCGTGTTAATATTAAGTGATGCTTGCTTAAGTGATTAACCATACTCTGATAATGTTTACGCATATTCCAATTTTTATTTTATTCCATATTTGCATGCTTGTTTATTTCATTAACTATGTGATCGTGACAAAACATACATAATAAATAAACCATGCAATCAGACAGAAATAAAATAAGATTACATGATCACGAGCTTCTATTGGTTAGCTTATCTAGCGGTTTTTATAAGCTAACCCTGACCTAGGGAAAAACACCTTGAACCCGATGGTTTGTGTTTTACAACTCCCACCTGTCCCCCATTGTATCTTCTTGGGTTGGTTTCACCTCAGATTCAGATTTTGAACCGTCTCCTTTGGGAGATCCTCCATTACATAGGGTTTACATTAAAGAAACCATGGGCACACATGCCCTATATTTTATTGGAAGAAGGCTCACAGGCCAACGAATTTAAATTAAATAAATTTAAATGAAACCATAAACACACAAAGGGTATTGGTCTAGCTCATGATCATCCATAACATGCAACGAAATTTACGCATATTTAGTATTCAAATTATTTTAATCGTTCTTTTATTCAAGATAAGTCGTGCTTGAATTCAATTAATTATGATCTTATAATTAATCAATTCTTTATCTTAAATTCCTTTCTGAATTCCCTTGAGATTCTTCTCATCCATATTCCTTGTATGGGTCTTTGTACTTTGGAGGAAACCTAGTGAAATTCCATTTCTTGAAAGTACATGGTGTGTAGGCTACATTACATGGTGTGTATTTGTTTTCACCCTTTATCCAATGTATACACTGGGGGCTTTGGTGTGTTTTATATACTTTGAAAATTTTGGAATACACGACATGTAGATTAATCTAACACGACATGTACTTCCTTATTACACAGTTACCGGACTGACAATCCCATGTATGTGATTACATAACTTATCACTGTACACAGTTTCACCTGGGCCGGATCGGACTACACAACGTTTTGATTCAATATACACGCCGTGTATTCCGGTTTCGAAGTGTTTTTCAGTTTTGGTCAACACAGTGTATTAGAAAACTTAGGTATGCTCAATTCACACAGCGTGGTTTGGCGGACCAATATCGGTTCATTGAACCTAAGTACATGACATGTATATTTCACTACACGCCGTGTATTCCTGTGTTGCACAGACAGAATGAGAGGCTCCTTCGTATGAGTTCCTCATTTTTATTTTAATCAAAATTAAAATTAAAAGGTTGTTTCTATGATGTGAATTGAGAAACGAAGGTAGAATAATAGATCTCATTCATTCAGTTTTATAGAACGATTTATCTTGAATTGAATCAAATATAAATGCATAAATTATCAATGAAAATTAAATAACTATAATCAACGTTGTGACCCCTCTAATGCCACTTTTGGTTCTTGGACTATTCTTCTTATTTGTCTATTTCTGTGATTCGATCTGTGGGGTCTGGTGTTTATCATCATATTGACCCCAAATTGATCATTTCTAATGAAAAAAGTCAAGTGGGCACATCCACCCATAAGCTTCCATTGATCCCGGGACCTACAAGTGGTATCAGAGGGGTCACAAGAAGTACCTTTTATGGTATTCTTTCTTTGTTGATATTTCTGATCACATTCCGATGTGATTTGTCGTTGCATCGTAGAATCTAAGTGTAGACTTCCTCTGGTGGTGATCCACACGTGCACCACGTATCTCTAGACGTCGCCAAAGGAATATCTGGGTGCTAGCATGGAGAAGCCTTTGCTTGCGTTGTCTGCCTTGATCCGATGAAGGAGGATCTCTCTCGGTCTTGAGAGTATTATTGGAAGAAGGAGTTATTTCAGCCTTGAGAGAATTCTCTAGAATTATTGTGCACAACAATTAGGGAAAAGTGTTGGGGTTGTGAGGATATTTATAATTGGGTTAGAGGTTATAGATTTATGATAATAAATAAACGCGTTACATGTTTTATTTATTTCACTAACTCTTATTGAAAACCCTCATGTCGAATCATTAATTCCTTGACATACACCCATGCTGATTATAATAAATATCATTTAATAAAATGATATTATTTCCTCAAAATCCCGACTGGAAAAACTACACGGTGTGTAATCATTAATACACAACATGTACTCATTTTTCATTTCCTTTCCAAAATGAAAACTACATGGCGTGTACATTCAATATACATGATGTGTATATCTTGTTTTCATTTTCTTTCCAAAATGAAAACTACATGGTGTGTACATTCAATTTACATGACATGTATATCTTGTTTTCATTTTATTCTTCCTCCAACATTAAAATGTTTTAGGCTTCCTTGAATAATTATTAAACCATATACGGGAATAATATTTATTCTACTTGAGATACTTGGATACACTTAGTGTGTGACCCTCTAGGACTCTTTCTCGTTGACATTAAGTAGATTTGCCTAAAGTCCAAGACTACTATCTTGCAATGGCTCAAGGAACCCAAGAGAAAGAAGTTGATGCTGCATTGACGTGTCACCTCATACGAATGCTTACTGTGTAATTTAATCCCTTTGTATCAATATCTTATCAAGTAGGTTTCATGGCAGTGTCATAAACCTATATTCTTGATTCGTCATTCTTTGACTTCCAAAAATAAACTCGTCGTGACACCATGGCTATGGAATTTGGGTGACAATTCTATTTCAATCAAAGGGCCTGAGATATCTACTTCTATAAATATGGAAGGGAAAAATCCTTCCTCGACTTATCCATTAACAACATGTCATTCGTGATGCACCCAACGTACCCTACTTCCCGCCAACTATCTTCGTGACGGTTTTTGTTAGCAAATCTAAGTACATGAGTCATAACATGAGTTAATGATAATCTTCCATTCTAAGGACCATTACACAAGCTCTTAGATAGAAATGTCTGATGACACCAAGACATGCAGAATTACTACTGGTGGGTATGTTCTCATAATCTTCCATCTTAGAGATTACCAAGTGCGAACTCCATGAGAGAGAGTCTCGTCTTCTTACGAGTACTCACACATGACGGTCTGTATACTATGTGTCCTATCATAGTATGTCATCGAACCATAGAACTTTATTTAAGAATATTGTTATAGAATTTCAAGGTTCTCATCATGGCGTGGATCTTCCATGACCTTATAAATGCAACAAATATTCCAGGAAATTATTATATTATAGTCATGAAAAACAATGAACAATATATAAGTGCACATTCATGTAGTCAAAGTAAAAATAGTTGGTTCTCAGGACACCAAATCTAACAGATTTTTGAGGCTATATCAGGTTATCCTGGTGGATCTGTGTGAGATTAACCTGAAGTAATCACAATTTTTTTCATCATAGAAAATATATCTATGCCAAAATGAATTTTGTAGCTAGATAAAACATTTAATGGCCACGTATTATTATTCCATGATTGATGTATATTGTTTCATGACCTTACCCGTTGTTGCTGGTGGGTTTGTAATGGTTTGGGGGTGAGGGGAAGGTCACAGGATCATGACCCCAGGCTTTCAATTTAATGTAATTTTCTTCCTTGTGTCATGTACCACTTTCGCGATTATACCCAATTTTTATATTATGTCATGACCTAATGAAGGTTGAGTAATTGATAAAACCTTAAGAATAAATCCACAACTATTGTCCATTTCATGCCACAACACATATGATATAGGGAAATAAATATAGGATCACAACTAACTTGTTCAAGGTGTTACGCTATGAAATTTAGAATATTAGGATTTAAAGGGATAAAATATAAGTATTACACCACAATGATGTATATCATGTCATGATAGATACTAATGGGGGCATTATATAGGATTTATATTTATAGTTTTTATATGTTCAAGTCATAATGCATATCATTGTGTCATGATGGGTAAAGAGTCTATAAATAGGATATATTAGTTGAATTTTAGATATATTTTGACTTTTTGTGGTTCTAGACTCTAGATTTTTGGTTTTTGATTATATGAGTGTTCTTAATTAAAGTATGTACTTTCTAGTTCTATTATTTCTTCCCCACTCACTTCTTAAGATGACTATGTTAGGCATGAGTGATTTTCTCTCTATGATGAGTGGCTAGTCACTTAAAGGGTCGATTGTTAATTTATTTTATATATTACATCCATGAATAGTCATTTTTATTATGAATTACCTTGAGAATTAATTTTATATCATTCTTTAATATATCTAAAAATAAAATATTTATTGAGGGAGGAACTCCAAGGTAATTGAACATATTAAACTACCACTAGTAGTTTGGATTCATCTCCTATATATAAGATCAAGATTAATAAAATTATGTTAGTTTATTTATATAACTAAGAGATCTATATTAGCTTAGGCAGGTTCAATGGAATTGACCTTAGGAATTTGGTAATTTTAGAATGATCATGTAACCAATTGATCTTACTCATTCATGAATAGAAGAGATAGACATCCTTTATTAATCATTATTTGAAATTTACCCCTTACTTCTATTTCTCATTGATTTTTTAAGGTTTGTTTTTTAATTGTAGTTATTGAATTTTATTCAAATTATATTTAATTCATAAATATTAGGGTTAACAATTGAAGCAATCCAAGATCTTGGGGGTTATTCTTACTCCTTGTGGGTTTGAACCTAGACTAACCACTTGTTATGCTTTAGCAGTTAATAGTTGGAAAGAGTATATTTATAATTTCTAAAATTGATGTATTTTTGGAGGTAATTATGCCAAAGATCATGTAAAATTTTTAGCACCATTTTTTTGGGACAATTATGAACTTAAGAGAAAATAAAAAATTCCATTGGTTAATCCAATTTTCCTTAAACTTTTTTTTTATTTTTTATTTTTATTATTTTTATGTTTCAAGGGTTGTTTTGTTTTTTTTCATTGTGGAGTCTTGATTCAAGATAAACCTTGGAGTATAACCCATAGATCTAGAAATTTATCTTATCATAATAACAATCCAATATAGAAGAGAATGAACATCATATTAATTTGAATAGATAATTAGAAAATAAAAATACACAAAACATAGCACAACAAATTCCCCAAGATATATTCATCATGAATTATGATTTATCATCCATTTATGGGATTACCACGAGTATAGTTTTCCATCCCATTCAGGTAAAAGAATTTTAAATCAAACCTATATTTATCTATATGATCCAGTACATGGGACATTTTAGTAGCTTATAAAGTGAAAATCCTAAAATGCACCAATCTAAATTTCTAGAGATCTATGATACATTTAATTACAATGGATTATCTTTAGATACTATATAGCTGAGAGTTTTCCATTCAAATTTTAAGATCAGGTAAAGTAAAGGTTGAAAATATAACTATCAGAATCAATTATCACCTAGATTGAGTTTGCAAAGTGGTTATTAGATAAAAAATTTCGAATAGGCCAATCATGGAAGTTACGAAGTGAAATTCATAATTTTTCCCAATTCAATGAAAAATATGTATTCAAAGTATGGGATAGATCCAAGGAGATATTGAGGAAGATTAAAAATCATATAATCAATGTTTAGGATAAAATTTAAATTTTATACTATATATTATAGCCAACAACCTGAGTTGTTCTTGATGTTTTAGCTGATGGATGCCTCATGATGAAAACTCTAAAAGTTTCTTGATATGTTCTAGATTAGATCGCTCATAATGTTAATTTATGGTAGAGTGAAAGAGGTCAATCAAACTGAGGAATTCAACAAGTTTAGGAGAATACATGATTGGATACTCATGTGGAGACATTGATGAAGAAGTTGGTAATTTTATAATTTCCTATAGCAACTACTCAATGGAAACAATAACAAAAACCCCCCACACCAGAACCATAATGTTTTGAAATGTGTGTAGGACCTCATACCTACCAAGAATTTCAATTTGTATTGGAAGAAAATGAACCTATCAGTTGCAATTGTGTGAGTTATAACTAATCCACTAAACAATACCAAAATTCTTATAATTAGGAGAGGTTGATTTATCAAGGTGGTCAAAACTTTAACCGCAATCAAGGCCAAGATTCCTTTTTACCACAGCTAAAAAACCTAAGTATATTTGAATCCTTTCATACCTATTAACTTCAATATAAATAGATTCCATATCCATTTCAGAAAAAAACACCCTCCCAACCCACAACACAATATCTCAAGGATATGCTTAAATTTTATATTTAAAAGTTGGATAAATAGATGAAAATACAAGAAAAATCTTTGATGAATTGAAAATATTCTCTCTAAAATATCAAGAATCAAGTGGGGAAAATCACTCAAATTTTATTGGATAAATCACTTTTACACTACTGGGTAACATTAAAAAAAATATAAGGGGATAGTTGAATGTTGTGACACTCCACTATGGGTGGGAGATGAAAGATAAAATACAAAAATAGGAAGAAAATAAGGAATAGATAAAATCAAAGCAAGAATAAAAAAAATTGTGAGAAAAATAATGAAGAAAAGAAGTTGGAAAATCTGAAATATATATATAATTAAATAATAAGGAGGATAATTTATTTTTAAACTATATATCCTACCTCCACCATTCCTATAGAGGATGAGGCAGGGGAGAGTTTAAATCCAATATAAGTAATTTATAAAAATATTCAAATAGCTTTATATCAACATCCCTTTCACAAATGGTATTTCACAAATTCTAGTATTCCATAATTTTAAAAATGAAATTATATCCCAAAAAAATATTAGAGAATATAAGAGTTATGTCTATTAATGAAAAGTTCTTAGAAGTAGTTTAAAGAAAGATCCATTAAAAATGATAGATCTAGGGTGTTTTTTGTACCATGCACAATTGGTGTGTACACATTTGGGAAAGAACATTTTAATTTGGGAGAAAGTGTAAATTTAATTCCCATAAATTTTTTTCTAAAGTTAGGATTATATGATCATAAACCAAAAATAGTATACCTTTAACTTACTGATCATTCAGTGAATTACCCCCAAGGAATTCTAGAAGTTGTTTTCCTTAAGGTGGGAAAATTCATATTTCTGAATCACTTTTTGATTCTCATGGTGGAATATGTGAGATATTTTCCTATTATTCTTGGGAGACCCTTCCAAGATATCAGTAAAGCACTTTTAGATGATGATAATAAATTATTATTTTCTGAGTTGGTAATAAAAAAATCACCTTTGATCTCATGAAATCTATGAAGCATGTAACCAAATCATCAGACTTACATATTATATCCACTATTGAGAAACACCCTTACATAATGAGTTTATATCAATAATAATATAATAGTATGATGTAACACATTGATGACATGGTAGACAAAAATAAGAAGGGAAATAGTTCTAAAGATGAACAAGAATTTAAAGATTTGTAATTGAAAGAGAATTTATCAAGGGATTCTTAAATGTAATTGGACCCTTTAATCATCAAGACACCAATTATTTAACTAAATTTGTATCCTAGTGCATTTAGGTAATAATTTTTGGGTGGAAAAGATACCTTACCCATGATAATTAATTTATAACTGATGAAGGAATTATAGGAGAAATTTATAAAAGTGTTGAATAATATAAAACAAGAAATTTATTTGAGAATTTTATGTTGGCATAGTATAAGAAAATCCTTATTTTAATAATCACAAATCATGTTTATGTTTACTCTCATCCATTCTATGTTTTCTGAATGCTAAAGCATTCACACAATATTTTTTTTGTTAATTAAGGAAATGAATGTAGATTATAAGTGATCATTCATGGTGAGTACATGATAAAGGAAATGAATAACCATAAGAAGAACCAAACTACATACAGTCGCAAGCATATGTTATAATAAAAAATTTATAGGAAATGATTGTCCACAAGATTAACCTATCAACTATAGAGTAGATGGTTTAACCAAATATACTAGAAATCAATCGTGTGACTTAGAGACCTTGCATAATATATTGATCATATCAACCTATCAGAATGTGAAAAAATTATGGAATCAAATGTAAATAGTAAAGATCAATTGAAAGAAAAAAATGATCAGAAAAAATTTTATTCGATCGATTGTAAGAAAAAAATTTGAACTGTACGACCTATCAAAAGATCCAACTAGGAATTTTTCCAAGTGCTGAAGCAACCATGGAATACTGAAATAGAATATCTAATGTGGCTTCCATTGTGGACACTAATATGGAAAAATTTAAATCTAACATTTGTAAAGTGTATATATTATTTTATTATATTTTTATTATTAATACAATTACTTTTCTATGTAGAATTAAATTTCATCAGAAGCATTTAATGAACAAGATTTTTCTAAAAAAATATGAGGATCTTCATGATGATTTCTCAATGGTTATTTTTCAGAGAATATATTTTTAAAGGAAACCAAAGAGAAGAAAACTATATGCGTGATGGTGAATAAAGAAAGAAACAGAGATACACACACAAAAGAAAAGTATATGTGTGAATGCGAAGAGAGAAAAAAAGTATATGTGTGAATTTTAATACAATTACTCCATCTCTCTCTTTCTTACTTATCTATGATCTCACATAAAACTATGTAAGAGGCTGCTTTACCTGGGTTACCTATGAATAGTTTTTTTATTTCATTTCTCTCATGTAGAACTATGGAATAGGCTTTGTGCCTATAAATACTTGTGTGATATTGTCTATAAAACCTAATCCAAGTTTTGTATTAGTTTATTTAATAATAAAATTTTTGGTATTAGGTGATTTTCAATTGGAGGGGATTATGTATCAACTTGATACTGAACCCCTTGTTAGATTCTGTTGTGGTATATTTTATGTAACATGTTTATTTCTCTATATGTAGTTTGTTTTCTTTATATTAAAATTGAATTAGTTTTTATCTATAGTTTATTAAATAAAATTTTACTCTGATAGATAACTTGAACAATTGTTTTATATCATATGTTTGATATGATTAGATTAGTTTCAAAAGTTAAAACTATTTTCCAAAGTATTTTAATTGAGCTTTGATCAAGTTTTATAAAACATTTTCCAAATACCAAATTATATATTTCCACTATTCTTATTAACTGGGATAATTTATCAAACTGGAGGATTTATTTTTAAAATTATTTTTAAAAAAAATTTATTGAAAACACAACCCCCCACTCTTGAGTTGTCCACTCCAACCAATATTTGGTATCATAGGGTTTTAAAATATTATTTTAATATGATCTGATTGTATTTAAATATCTCAAATTTATATCTTATCTAAATTTAATTCTTTATGGATGATCATATACAAGAAGGAACTGCTACTATTTGGCCTCCATATTTTAGTGGCACAAATTATGATAAATTAAAAATAAAAATGAAAAATCACATAGAAAGTATAGGATTTGATATATTGAATGTAATTAAGGATAAATATGAAAAACCACAAATTTCTTGAGCTACTTGGAGTGATTCCACTAAAGCATCATATTACTATAATTGTAAAGCTATGAATTCTTTGTACTATGAATTATGAGAAGATGAGTTTAACCAAATATCTTCTTATACTACTACTTTTGAGGTTTGGGATACTCTTTCTATAAATCATGAAGGAACTTATAATATTAGATAAATGTTATTGAATACCTATAAAATTAAATATAATACTTTTAAGATAAAATCTGATGAATCTATATATGATATTTATCTTAGGTTTAATGATATTTTTAACATGATGCATGCACTATGAAAACAAATTAGTGATAAGGATAAAGTCATGTGACTTCTTAAATGATTATTATACAGATAAAAAAACTTCTATTTCTATAAGGGAGTCATGTGATATAAGTAAGCTACTAGTTAAGGAGATAATTTGAAAGATTAAGATGTATGAAGAATAACTAAAAGTAAACAAAGAGGAAGTCGATGATCTTAAAAGGGAATTTTTATCCTTTAACACTCCTAACTCTAAAAAAAGAGAAGGTTAAAGATGAAAGTTCAAGTGATGAGGAATCACCATTAGATGGTGATGAAGAACTGGATCTCCTAGATAGAAATTTCAAGAAATTATATAGGAAGAAGAATTTTTGTAAGAAATCCAATTATAGAGGTAAATATGATAATATAGGGAATTGGAGAAAATATTTGAGAAAGGGTGATTAATCCAATGAAGTTATCTTTTACGAATATAAAAGGAAAGGAAACATAAAAACAGTCTATCCCAAATTGAAAAATAAGAATAAATTTAAGGACAAGATCAGGAATCATAAAAACGTTATGAAGGCCATTTGGAGTGACACTGAGGATAATTTTAGCAATTAAAACTCTATCATAGACGAGATAAATGAAAAGTCTAATATTTTTTTCATGAAAAACAAATATGAGGTATTAAAAGTTTTTCTTTAATCTCCTGTACATATTTCTATTCCTTTTAAAACTAAAAAAATGATGATAATATGTAGAATGATGAGTTATTCGAATATTTAAACATGATGGAAGACATGTTTAATGATTTAAAAAAAAATATAAAAGTTTTAAGAAGAAACATGTTATGTCTGCTTATCTTAAAATTGATCTTACAATAGAAAAGAATAAGAATGTTAAATTTATTAAAGCTAATTTAGAATTGAAATTATATAATAAGAAACTAATGAAATATTTGGAGAGATTTATAAATAGATAAAAAACTTTAACCCATATTCTTGGTAAATAGACAACTCATATGTATACAAATGGGATTTTATACCAACCTAGAATGAGAAAAATATATAAGAACAATTTTTTTTCCAAGTTCCAGTTCTGCTAACTTTTCTTATTCTACTAGACCTAATAAAGTATTTATTTCTGAAAGTATAATATCTACTTGTTGGAAACCAATAAAAAAATTGTGTATTCCAAAATATCTTATTAAAAACATCCTAGAACTTAAGAAAATATGAGTACCAAAATCATTTTTGGTTTAAATATCTTTTATAGTCAATCTATATGAAGAGTTCTAATAAGAAACTATGGTATCTAGATAGTGGATTTTCTAGATATATGATTAGGGGCTACTAAATATTCAAAAACCAAATCAAAGTGAATGGTGGACATGTTACTTTTGGTGACAATTTGAAAGGGAAGATAAAAGGTCTTGGATACATCCATAACTTAAGTAAAATTTTAATTTCTAGAATTTTATTTATAGATAGATTATAGTATAATCTGCTTAGTATTTCACAATTGTGTAATGACGATTTTCATGTTAAGTATGAAAATAATTGTTTAAAAGTTTTTTATTATAAAAATGATTTAGTTTTTATTTCTATGAGAAATGATAATGTTTATGTTGTATATTTAAATTCCTGTTTTTCTCAGAACATCTCATGTTTAAGTGAATTTCACAAAAAAACGTGGATTTGGCATAGGAGACTAGGAAATTGCAATATACACTCTTATAAATCTAATTAGGAAAGGGTTAATAAAGGATCTACCCAAACTAGAATTCCCAAAAGATAAAGTTTGTAATTTCTATCAAAAGGGAAAACAACATAGAATCTATTTCAAATTAAAGAAATAAGTGCCAACTTCTCAACCTTCAGTGTTGGTTCACATATATTTTTTTGGAACTTCAAGAGTTTCTATTTTAGTAGAAAAACATTATGCCTATGTTATAATGGATTATTATTCAAGATATAAAAGGGTTTTTTTCTTTCTCATAAGTGTGAATCTATTTCCTATTTGTCTAAAAAATCTAGATCTTTAGAAAATCTTAGTGGACATAGAATTAAAATCTTAAGAAGTGATCATGGATATGAGTTTGAAAATAAAGAGTTTGAATATTTATGATCACAACATGGATATGATCATAAATATTTTGATCCTAGGACCACATAGTAGAATGGTGTAGTAAAGAGAATAAATATGATCCTTTAAGAAATTTATGGGACCATACTCAATGAGTATGATTTAACTGACTATTTTTGGGCAGAGGATGTAAATACAACTTGATATATTATTAATAGAGTTTTAATTAAATATCTTTTAAAGAAGACCCAGTATTAATTATGAAATGTTAGAATAAAAAAGGTTAATCACTTTATATTTTTTGGTTGTAAATTATTTATAGTCAACATAGAATAGAATTTATACAAATTTTCTTCCAAGAGAGATGAAATAATTTTTCATGGATATTATATATATAGTAAATCATATTGGGTTTATAAAAAATGGACCAATATTGTGGAAGAATATGTACATGTAAGATTTGATTAAATATATCCATGTAAACCTAAGACCTCTTTATAAAATATATAAGATGATATTTTCAATCTTGACATCAATTCTACTAGGCCTCTTCTAAAGAATTCTCCCAGTTCTGATAAACATATTGAACCTGAACTTCTAAAATGAAAATGAGGTGTGAAACACTTCTATTATTATAGCTATTATAAATCATAGATATCACCCATTAAATTTTGTACTAGGTGACTTAGATAAAGGAACTATAACTAGAGTTTCTCTAATAAATTAGGTTGAACATATTGCTTTCTTATCATAGCATGAACCTAAGAACATCAATATTGAAATTAATGATAAATTATAGGTAATGGATATGCAAGAAAAGTTAAATTGGTTTGAAAGAAATAAATTTTGGTAATTAGTTGAAATATACAAATACTACCTAACTATTTTCACTAAATGGGTGTTTAGAAACAAGTTTTATGATTTAGGTACAATAATTAAAAGCAAAGGTATATTGGTTTCACAAGGATATATTCGAGAAGAATATATTGACAATGAGAAAACCTTTTCTCCGATAACTTAATGTAAAACTATTAGAATGATTCTTTCCTATATAGCACATTTATATTTCAAACTATATCAAATAGATATAAAGAGTTCATTCTTAAATGGTTATATAATTAAGAATTGTTTTTATTGAACAACACCTTGGATTTTAAAACCCTCACTTTCCAAATAGTGTTTTTAAATTAACAAAAGCTTTATATGGTTTTAAAAAAGATATTAGAGCTTGGTATGATATGATTAACTATTTTTTAATTTCTAAAGGTTTCAATAAAGAAATATCTGATCCTAATTTATTTATTAATATAATTTAAAAAGATGTTTTAGTTGTGAAAATATATGTTGATAATGTTATTTTTGGATCTTTAAGAAATTATTCGTGTACTGATTTTTCAAAAATGATGCAAAGTGAATTTTAAATGAGTTTAATGGGAAAACTTAAGTTCTTTATTGGATTTAAAATTTCTCAAAATAAATATGGAATTATTTTAAATCAAAGAAAGTACATTAAAATCTTTTAAATTTTTTTGGTATGGATAACACTAAAGGTAGTGATACTCCCATGAGTACAATCTAAAAATTGAATCTTGATGAAAATGGGAAACTAGTTAATCAAACCATTTATAGAGGTATGATTGGAAGTTTACTATACCTAACTTATAGTCAACTAAATATTATGTTTAGCATGTTCATGTAACATTCTATTACCACTTTTAGGTATTTTTATTCTCTTGTGTTGTTTCCCTCTTTATTTGGGTGTGCATTGGGACTTCCAAGGAAGGAGAGTATTTTCAAGGTAAAATGACCTAAAGTATAGGGATGTATGTTTGTGTGAATTAATATATTTTGGGTATGAATGTGTTAAAGGTTTTGCTAGGTTATCCCCATGTTTAGAGAACACTAGAGTTGGTTGGGGTTTTTAGATGAAACTGTACATTTCACCATCTTTAGAATAATTACACATCATTTAAAGTGTTTATACATTATGTATTGATCATTGGGAATATATCATGGGTTAAATTCAGAGTGTGAAAATCTTACACACTGTGAAAGATGTTTACATTCCATGTAATGTGTTTACAAACCGTGTAATGGGTGTTGGGAAGATGTCATAAACCAGTACAAGGCATGAATATTTCATGCTATGAATATATATTACATAGATTTTAATGGAAAAAATTGGGTTCTTAATAAAAGGTGATCGATTTTTTGTCATACTTATATTTCATGGATTACATGACATAGAAAGGGGTTTGACACCATGTAAATCTCATGAGTTTGGATTTTAGGGAACTTTACATCTGATCTATTTTTTATTCAGTCTCATCCCTTTTCCCTCTTGACCTAGTATCTCTCCTATGTAATTTTAGAGACCTATGATCCTTCTAAATCATTTTTCCAAGAATTTATCATTGTTTTAATCATGGTTCATTTATTTGGGTGAGTAATCCTTCTATTTATTCATTTCCTTTGATCACAAAAGCACCATTTCAGTATGTTTATAGGTCTGTTGATCTTTTGTGTTGATTCTTCTTATTTTATTCTAGATCCATCATGAGATATTCCTTTAGAGGATAATAATTATGTTGGTTGTGGTGCGACATGTTAGTTTCTTTAGATATGGGTTGTTTATTCTTATCCACCAATTGTTCTTCTTGTAGAATTGATTCTAATAATGATAGGATTGATTATAGGGTGTCCTTTGTTGTCGTTGTGTTCTTCCTTGTTGGTGGATCCTGTCATGGGCATGTGTGACCCAAGTTTTAGGTAGGTGGTTTCATCTCTAGCCTATGTTGGATGAACTACAATGCTCTTTTTTTATAAAAAAATTATAAATAAAATGGCATGATTGATTGGTTTACTTTTCTATATGGATTTGATAAAATATATTTCCCCTTATTTTAGTAAAATAAAAGGGTATTTTCAAAGCATTTATAGTTTATAAAATAGAGAACATTGGAAGACTTGGGTACTTAGGTTGAAGGTTTATCTTAGGGCCATCATCCAAGTATTATTGGGGGGTTCACTCATGGGGTGTTCCTATGTTTCCTATGACTTTTGTTCTAGGAAATTGATATTCAAATTGTTAGGTGATTCACTCATGGGGTGTTTCTCTACTCTTTATGCCCATGTTATGAGGACTTGATTGTGAACTAGTCATTAATTTTGGTTTAAGTTGTCTTCTATCCAGACCTATAGTGATCCTTGGTGTGATATTTCCTATTCTTTGGGCTTGTTCTATTTTAGATTTTACTAGCATGGTTTGATATGATATGTGATACATGATTTCTTTCTAGATGATATGAATGCTAGATTTATATGAAATTATTTGAATTTTTTTTACCTGGATTATTTTGAAAATAAGAAAAAAAGTAAAATTAAATGTTTTTTCATGATTTTGATATAAAAAATATTAAACTATTTTTCATTCCTTGTTTTATTTAAAGTTGATCATGTTTAGATTATTTTACAATGACTTGTTATGAAACACCTAGGTGGGATCTTACTGACCTTGTTTAACTCACACCCAGTGTACCCCTTTAGTTGAGTGTAATTTTTTTTTATCTATTTTGATGTAGGGAAAGGAAAGGCATTGTGGTGAGGTGGTGAGGTTTTCTGTCATCTATGTATAGGTAGCTGGTGGTGAGATGGTGGGAGTTTCCCATGATATCACATGGAGTAGTCAGTTTTCTGTTTAGTTGTCCTTTGATATTGGACTTATATTTTTGGTTTCTCTAACTGATTTTGATTTATATCATTTTCTATTTTTTTACTTCAATTGTAGAATATGTTTATCGCTTATATTGTTTCTCTGCATTTTATTTATGTATATATATATATATATTATGTTGTTGGTTTAGGTTGGGAGAAATCATTTCCTCTAATTATTTTTTGATACCTAGGTTCTAGTCTCCAACCCATAGGGATTGGGAACACCCTTTGGGTATGTGGAAATTCGGTTTGGGTACCATTTAAAGAGGGTATCTGGGTCAGGATCTCTGTAGTTTGGTATTATAGGTGGTCTATACTCAAGTGTCCTTATCTTTGTACATCTGGTATACTAGAGATAGGATTTTCATGACTTTATAGGCAGTTTTTGGTAAGTACCTAGCTAGCACTTAACATGACAAGACTCAAGTTACCATGGGATGTTGGGATGTGTGTCTCATGTTTTGAGTTCTCAAACTTTATCTCAATTTTTTCTTATAGTTTTCTAGTTTGAACTAAGATTAATTTTTTCTTTGATCATTTATTATATTTTGGTGTGCAATGGTATGCCTCTGAGAGGTCTTCCATGGGTTCCTTTGGAGGGTGGATAAGATGATACTTAAGGTAATCTTCTTATATATCAGAATATTATTGAGGTTATCATGAGGGAAGTTCATTCTCTAGACCATAATGTATCGAAATTCCATAATGTAGTTGTTGAGGTATAACAAAGAGTTGAAGGATAAAGGTATTAATCACAGGAGTTCTTGTGTAACAAACCACCATCCTTTAAGTGTATGAATGAACCTCAATAAATAGAGGACTAGTTGGACATGATCGATAAGATATTAGGATTCCTAGATACACCTAAGGGTATCAAGGAGAAATGTGAGGATTTCCTACTTAAGGGTCCCAACAAGTGATGATGGGATTCCATGGTATAGTAAGATAAGTATATAGGCTTGGAATGTAAGGGTTTCAAGTCACACTTCTTTCAAAAGTTTTATATAGAGTTTATGATGATGACTAAGTCCCTAGAGTTCCTATCCTTACAGTAGAGATATTGTTTGGAGTTAGCTTACACCAATCAGTTTTCTAAGCTGGTTTGTTTTTCTCTATAGCTAGTAAATAATGAATAGTTGAAGGCTTAGAAGTGCCTTCAAGGTTTTTGATCGAATATTAGATCATAAGTATTTAGGATTTATCTTTTGAACTATGATAATATGGTAGATAGGGTGATAATGGAAGAGATGAACATGGAAGACAAGGTTAGTTAACCTACCCCTTCTCTTCCACTTAGTGGTAGCTTCAATAGTGTGTAAGGGAAAAAGAGGAAGTGGAAAGATCATTGAAGGAGTGGTGGAGGTGGATCTCAGTGTACAAACTCCTATACACCTTTATTTATAGCTATAATTGTGCCTCTAACTTACTATCAATGTGGAAAGGTTTGACACACCTGATATTCTAGTCCTTCACCTACAAAGATGTGAAACAGTTGTGGATGTTATGGTCATCTGAAACATTTCTATTAAGAAATGTCCACAACTCATTATGGTTAGGGATCATTGTCTCCAAAGTATAATGTGATATAGTCATATGCTTCAAAGACTACAAGGATCTAGGAACATGCCCCAATAATGAATAACCTTCACACAATAGATGAGTTTTTAGAGGAAGTAGATGTGGGTCCAACAACAGTGAGAGGTGACATCTTTATTTTATATTAATTAGAGATTACTTTATTTGATACTAGTCCTTCTTGATCATTTATATCTCGACATTTTTTTGATATTATTAAATTCCAATAGAACTCATGTTCTTTTTTATGGAGTTAGATACACCCTTGAGAAGAAGAAAGAGTAGGGGATTCAGTCTCCTTATTCATTGTCGATAGCTAATGCAGAGTTAGTCAGGGATTTCCTCATTCTTGATCTGGATATGTTTTACATCATGATCAAGATACATGTTGAGGTTTATTATTATCATCAGTGTTTCTCATTTCTTATAGTTGATGAGAGACCATGGGTCTTTTAGGGAGAGTGGTATCTGAGTTCTTGTCATGAAAGACCCTCCACCCAGAGCTCTAGAGTTTTTTGTCTACTATAACAGTTTATTTTTATGAAATTTACTCTATAATTAACCTTACCACTATTTTTCATGACTTTCCTTATGTTTTCCTAGACAATTTCTCTGATCTACCTCCAAAAAGATAGGTAGAGTTTATGATTTACCTAGTTCTAGGTACACATCTGATTTTGATATCTTCTTATCATATGGAACCATAGGAGATAAAAGATCTCAATATTTAGTTGGATGACTTGATAACAAAATTTTTTGTTCATCGTAGTGATTCTCATTGGGTAAACCTAGTAATATTTTCCAAGAATAAATATGGTTCACTCTGATTGTGTGTGTAATATCAAAAGTTGAATCGGGTGATGGTTAATAATAGGCATCCTTTGCATCATGTGGATGATTTGTTTGATCAGTTGAAGGGGGAAAAGTGATTTTTGAAGATTGATCTTTGGTTGGGTTATCATCAGCTAAGATTTTGGGATTATGATGTACTGAAGAAAGATTTTAGGAGAAGGTATATCCATTACAAATATCTTATGATTTTTTTGGTCTAAATAATTATCCTTTGGTTTTTATGAAATTGATGAATCAAATATTTCATGAGTATCTTAACACTTTTATGGTAGTGTTTATGGATGAAATCTCAATTTATTCGAGACCTGATCATGATCATGAGTACTATTTGGTTTTGGTTATAAAAATCCAAAAGAGTCATCATTTATATGGAAAGATTTAAAAATATAATTTCTAGATCTTGGAAGTGAATTCATTAGGGAATGTGATTTCTAAGCATGGTTTATCATTTGATTCTGAAAAGTTGAAGGTTTTCTTATCTTGGGAAGATCCACAAAATTTCTTTGAGATTCGAAGATTCCTTGATCTTGCTGGACACTATTAACTATTTTTCAAGGATTTCTCAAAGTTGGCATCACATTTGAATACTATTTCCAAGAAATGGGTGAAATTCACTTGGAATGTGAAGTGTCAGTCTTCTTTTAACAAGATGAAATGACTTCTGACATCAACTCCAATTCTGATATTACTTGATCCCTATAAGGGGTATGTATTTTTCTATGATGCTTCTGGTGCTAGTTTAGGTTGTGTGATTATGTGATATGATCATGTGGTGGCTTATAGATCTTTTCATCTTTTACCACATGATAAGAATTACCCTACTCATGTTTTAGAGATTTCTGGAGTTATTCATGTTCTTAAATGTTGGCAGCACTATCTTTTTAGAGAGAGGTTCACATTCTTTTCTGACCATTAGAGTCTGAGATATTTATTTTATTTAAATTAATTGAATATTAGATAGAGGTGGTGGGTGGAATACCTTCAAACTTTTGAATTTTAAATCTCATAAACCTATAGGAAAGGGAATGTTTTTGTAGATGCTATTAGTATGAAAATACCATCTCATGATGTTCTAAAATCAAAGGAGTTGAACCTTATGGGACTCTGAGAAATTTCACCTAGATCCTTAGAAAGATTTTTTAGATATGGTTTTTACTATTTTTTAGTTATCATCGTCTCTTTTTAATTATTTTCTATAGAGTTAGCAACAGGATGATGTGTTTAGAGGAATTCAATAAACCCTTTATGGTGGGGATAACATTTGTAGTTGGTCTCTCTCTTCAGATGGTATTATCATTTTTGGGGATCAATTTGTCCTACCAACACCTTTAAGGATATTAGTTTTATTTTATTATCATACTTATTCATGGGATATTAATTTGGGCAATATGAAAATGTATTATAACTTAAGGCAATAATTCTGGTAGACAAGTATGAAGCGTGACATTACAAATTGTGGGTTCCACAATTACACTACCAATAGATAAAGGCATAGCATCTGAAACCTTCTATTTTTATCCAGACTCTTCCAGTGTCAGTTTGGAAATGGGAAGAGGTTTCCATGGAATTTTTTATTAGATTACCATAGAATCCATGAGGGTGGAATTCTATTTTTGTGGTTATTTATCATTTGAAAAAATCATCTCACTTTATTCTAATCAAGTATACCATTAGAGTTGAAGATATGGTTAAGTTTTATGTGCAGGAGATTGTGAGGTTAAATGGGGTTCTTTCTACCATTGTTTCAGATAGAGATCCTAGTTTTACTTTGAGGTTCTATAGGAGCCTCCAAGAGACAATGGGGACTCAGGTCAAGATGAGTACAACTTACCATCCATAAAAATATTACTAAACAAAGCATGTTATTCAGATACTAGAGGATATGATCTATGTATGTTTATTATATTTTGATGTATTATGGGATATACATAAGATATTTTTTTGCATTTTCTTATAATAATATTAATCATTCTTTGATCATAATATCTCCTTTTGAGGCCTTATATGGCCACCCTATAGGTCGCCTCTTTTTTTGGTAGAGGTGGGAGAGCCCTCTTTGGTGGGACCAAGACTCATTAAAGAGGTGTCAATAAGGATTCTAGATATACATAAATGTTTGGTTACAACACAAAGTTGATAGAAATTTTATGCAGATCGTTAGGGGCATCCTTTGGATTTTTTCTATAGGTGACCAGGTTTTCTTTAAATTTTCTCCATTCTTGGGTAATTGTCAGATAAGAAAGTAGGGAAAATTAGCTCTAAGATATGTTGGACCATTTTAGGTCACTAAGAGGGTTGGTAAGGTTGATTATCAATGGGAATTTCTAATTTAGTTGATTGGTATTCATGATTTTTTCCACATATCACATCTTAGGAAATACCATCATGATCCCTCTAATGTTCTAAGTTGGTAATAGATTGAGTTGGATATAGATTTTTCTGTTGTTAATAATCTAGTGGAGATCATTGAATCTCATATGAAAGTCTTGAACGGGAATTTGATTCCATTAGTCAGATTGTTATGGTGGAACAAATTAGATTCTCATAAGACTTGGGAGCATGGGTAGTTGATAAGGGATCAATGGCCTCACCTCTTTTCCTAACACCATTTTTCCACATGAATTATTGGGGATGTAAAGTCTTATGGTGGGGATTTGTAACATATTGTTACCTATTTCTGGTATTTCTCTTCTCTCATGTCATTTCTCTCTTTATTTGGGTGTGTGTTAGGACTCCCCAAGATGAAGATCATTTTATAGGGAAAATGACCTAAAGTTTAGGGGTGTATGTCTATTTGAATTAACGGAGTCCATGTATAAAAATGTTAAATGATTTTTTGGGTTCTCCTTGAGTTCATAAAATTTCAGAGTTGGTTTGGATTTTCCAAGAGAAACTAGGATTTTCACTGCTTATAGTAGAAATACATGTTGTATATTAGTCATTAGGAAAATGTTATGTGTTCAGTTTAGAGTTGGAAAATATTACACAACATTAAAAAAAATTACACATTGTGTAATGTGTTTATAATTTGTGTAATGGGTGTCAAATATATGTCGTGAACCAGTAAAATACATGAAGATTTAATGTTGTGAATATATATTACATTTCATGTAATGGTAAAAATAGAGTTTTTAATAAATTGTGATGAGTTTTTCAACATATTTGGATTTTTTGGATTACACAATGTGAAAAAGGGTATCATGCCATATAAGTCTAACAAGTTGGTATTTTAGGGAACTCCATGGTTTATCACTCTTTCAATCATCTTCATCCATTTTCCCTCTTATCCTAGGAGATATCCTAGGTGATTTTGGAGACCTTTGATCCTTTTGAATCATTTAATTTAGTGATTAATCAATGTTATGGTTGTGGTGAATTTATCAGGGTGAGTAATCCTTATTTTTATTCATTTACTTTGATTGTGGTAGCACCATTTCATTGTGTTTATAGTCCTGATGAGTTTTCATATTGATTATTCTTGTTTCCTTCTAGATCCATGAGGAGAAATTCCTCCAGAGGCTAATCCTTGCATTGTTTGTGGTGTGGCTTGTTAGTTTCTTGAGGTATGGGTTATTTCTTCTTATTTGTTGACTGTTATTCTTGTATAATTGATTCTAATAATGAGATGATTTATTCTATGTACTATGTTTTCATCTTTGTGTTATTCTTTATTGGTGGATCACATTGTGGGTGTGTGCGACCCGAGTTTGAGGTAGGTGATTTTTTCTCTAGCCTATGTTGGATGAAATGAATTACTATAGTTTTGATAAATTATTTTATAAATGAATTATAATGATTGATTGGTTGATTTGTGTGTGAGTATTTTATAAAATATGGGGTTTCCATTATTTTGGTAAAAGAAAAGGGTATTTTCAAAGCCTTGTAAAATGGGTTTCTGAAATGGTTTTCAAAGCATGGTTTGATGAAATGATTTGGAAAATAGATAACATGGGAAGCCTTGGGTACTTAGGTGTAAGGTTTATCTTATATCCATAATCCATGTATTATCAAGGGGTTTACTCATCAGGTGTTACTCTATTTCCTAGTCCTATTGTTATATGGAATTGATATTTACATTTTTGGGGGATCCACTCATGGGGTGTTTCTATGATCCTTAGGCCTATGATATAAGGACTTGATTGTAAGATTATCATTGATTTTGGTATGATTAGTCTTTTATCCTGACCTATAGTGATCCTTGCTGTAATGATACATGTTCTTTGGTCTTGTGTTGTTTTAGATTGTACTGTTGTGGTTTGATATGATATGTGATACATGCTTTGTTTTGAGATGATATAACAACTTGATTTATATGAAATTATTTGAGACTGTTTTACCTAGATTATTTTAAAAAAATTATAAAAGGGAAAAATTAAAAAAAGTTCCATGCTTTTGATATAAATTTTTTTAAACTTTTTATGATTCATTTTTTTCTTTAAAGTTGATCATGTTTATATTATTTTATAGAGAATTATTATGGAACACCTAGGTGGGATCCTTCTAATCCTATTTTACTCACACCTTATGAACCCCTTTGGTGATTCATAGAAATTTGCATGTATTTTGATGTAGGGAAATGAAGAGTGTTGTAGTGAGATAGTGAGGTTTTCTGTCAGCCATGTCTGAATAGTTGGTGGTGTGACGGTGGGAGTTTCTCACACTAACACATAAAGTATTCGGTTTTTGGATTAGTTTTATGTTGATTTTAGACTTATACTTTGGGATGTTCTAACTTCTTTTGAGTTGTATCATTTCCTCTATTTTTTCATTTATGGAATATGTTTATCTATTCTTTTGTTTCTAAATGTTGTATATATATTTCATGTTATTGTTTTAGGTTGGTTGAAATCATTCCCTATGATTGTTTTTTGATACCCTGATGCTAGTCTCCAGCCTTCGAGGATTAGGAACACCCTTTGGGTATATGGAAATTCAGGTCAAGTACCATTTTGGGAGAGTATCTGGGTCAGGTTTGTCACAGTACATATGTACACATTTTCATTCAAACATAAAAAATATCATTTGATTATTGTGAAAAAATACCTAAAAAATACAACCAACTTAAGATTTTTTTATTCTAAAGGACATGCATTCAATTTAATAAGGTACTTTGATACTAATTTTGGTGGTTTTAAGTTAGACAAAAAAAATAATTTTGGAACACATCACTTGTTAAGAGATTTTCTAGTTTCATGGTGTAGTAAGAAATATAACTTTGTTTCATTATCCACTATTGAAGCTGAATACATAGCTACATGCAATTTTTGTGTAGAGATTATGTGGATGAAACCCGCTCTACTAGACTATGGATATCAGTTTTAACATGTCCCTATAAATTTTGATCACAAAAGTGAGATAAATATTTCTAAGAATCCTATATCACATTCCAAAACATAACATATTGATATACGACATCACTTTTTGAGAGACCATTTTGAAAAAGGGGATAACACTATATAATTCATTGGTACAAAACATCATCTTTCTAAAAAAATTATAAATCCTTTTAATAGTGATAGAATAAATTATATCAAACATGAATTAGGTATAATCGATTTTTGTTAAGTTTTTTTTATTTATTTTTTTTACATTTAAATTTTTTAAGTTTTTCATTTATTGAATATTCAATTTAGTTATTAATTTTATTATATTATATAGAAGTGCATTAAATATTAATTTTATTTCTTACATACTATGGTATAAAAAAAAATCCTAAATGATTTAAGTGTTAAATAATAGTAGAATCATTCTTTAGAAACCCAAACCAAACCCTATTTTCCTTCAAACCATCTTTATTTGAATCACTAGTGCTTAAGTTGAAACTCTCAACCTACTCAGTAAAGATGAAAAGATCATTTGAATATGAATATCCCAATCATACAAGATAATAAATTCAAATGCAACCAAATCCAGGAATCTATAAAAACTACATCTATCATAGCATAAAATTATAGAAAAAAGATAAGTAGATGTTAAATGGTTTAAAACCAATCATTTGTTGTTTTGGTGATCCATTCTTCATCAGAACTATAAAATTTGGTTTTTAAATGAATATCAACCTTTCTATCCACATTTAGTCAGGGAGTTTTATTTAAATATGATTTTTGATGTCGGTTAATACAAATGTATCATTATAACATTCATCAATGGTCAAGAATGTGAGTTTTCTTAAAACCTCTTAGATGACTATCTAATAGTTCCTCATATCGAAAGATATAATGATCACCAAAGGTCTTATCCAGTATATTATCTTCATTTTGAGTTTGGGAATGACTTTTAATAACTAACGAATGATAGAAACTTAATAAGAACTATTGCGTATGATCTTAGTTTAGATAGTAGAGTCTTTTTAAAGTTTATTCAGTACTGCATCTACCCAAGGAAGAGAGATTTTAGTTCTATCAGATATCAAGATTTTTTCTTTATGTATTTGATGGTTCATGCTATTTAGAATAGTTTACCTCATTTTTTTAACATGACATATAGAATATTTGACCAAAATTTTATCTAGATTAAACACACTTCCTTACCCTAAGTTGATCTCTGTCTTATTGAAATAGAAGAGACTTGTACTTATAGGATTTGAAAAGAGTTTGGTTCTAAATGGTGTCTATTTGAATCTAATTACCTATAAGATGAAAATTAGTTGGAATATTTAGAGAAAGAGGTGGTTGGTGGATGAGGTGAAGATATATGAAATATTTAAACATGTTTCTCATCCCACTAAGTCAAAAGATATAATTATACCTAAATTATAACCATATGAAATAATTGAGTTTAACTACTCCTCTAACGATGAAGAATTTGAAGTTCATTTAAAACAAGATAAATAATCTAGGAAATGTTTTGAGGAAATTCTAGAAAGGATTCCTATTCATGAAGCACCTACTAAGATAAAACCAATGAGAAAATAAGTAATATCTCTTATTATTGATGTTCCTTAATCTTATGTTATTTTAGTTGAAGTAGCGAATAATCTTGGAGTTCCTATATTAGCTAAACCTATTGAAAAAGAGTGTGTAGAAACTAAGGGGAATAAAATCCTTATATATATATATTTATTGTTTGGACCTATCTTCATAGATTTTAAAAGTGATAAGGATGTGGATCCTAAACCATTGGAGAGTCCAATTATGCTTGAGATAGGGGGGGCTCTAATTTTCAACAATTCTTCTTATAGTGAAGAAAGTCCTTCAAATAATTAATTCTGTAATATAGTTGTATCCACACCATCAGTTATTATTTATCCAACTAAAAAAGAATTTTATAAGTACAATAATCAAAACAATCAATATAGTAAATATAATTCTCAATGTCATGAGAAAAGAAATAATGACGACGGTGATGATGAAGGTGGTGGTGATTCAAAAAACATATAAGGTTATACTCTTTCTATAATTGAAGGAAAACCTAAAATTTTGGTGAAACAATCTACTCCTACTCTATTAAGTCTAGTCATACCTAAATCCAGTGAGGATTTGTTATAGCTCCTAGCTACTCCTCCCACTCCAAAGTATGATCGTGTAGTTTCTTTTCAAGAAGAGCCTGTCTATGACACTTCTCTAAGGACAAACGTTAAAAATATAAAAGATTTTGTGAATAGATTTTAGGCATCATTAAAAGAAATCAAAATACCTCCCAAGATATTTTCTCCCAAAGAAGAACCTTGGTGATATAATCTTGATTTTAGTAATCATTCATCTGATCTGAGTATTAATCCTTTTACTAGATTTTCTTTTTCTCAAGAAAGAACTGATCCATCTCAAGATGTTGGACCCTCTTCTCAGTCTTCTCTAGTACTAAACTTTAAAGATATTACTAAATTTAAGAATTTACATTTTATGTTATTAAATCATATTTTATCCAATATCAACATGGAAAGTACTATGGACTATGAGGAAGAAGTTTATTACATTGTTTAAAAGGTCATTTACCATATTCATCCAAAGTTTTTTTATGAAATTTTATTATTTACATTAATAATTTAATTCTTTTTTTAAAAAAATGTATAGTTTTCGAATTAAAATAGTATCACTCCAATAATATCTATCTTACATGTTTTCTACTTTGGATAACAGATATCTAGAAGTACTTACCAATCTTACTCAAAATTCATACCCTAATTTAGAACTGCATCCTTTTTTAGTCTCTGTTGATTAAAACCCGATTCAAAATATGATCTTTAAGGAGCTTTAAAATGTTCTATCCTTTGTAAAGGATGTGAGAAATCAAGTTTATATGGAAATTTCTACTCATGGTGAGAAGAAATTTGATCTAACTCAAAAGGAAGCCACTAATTCTACCAAAGATGAAGATATATTCAAGGATATTATCCTATATTATCTCAAGAATATTTATACTCAAACTCAGTTCCTTTTTTTGGGTAGAGATCTAAAAATGACACCTCTTAATACTGCATTTAAATCTATAGTAGAGAAGTTTTTGGTCATGAATCCTCTCTTGAATTAGTTCATGTCTGAAAAAGTCAAGTTTATTCAAGTCATGGAGCATGGAAATCTCTATCTGATATCACCAGGATATTGGAACCTTACATGTATGTTTCTATGCATCCTGTGTTGGATCCTCCTACCCTACCTTTAACTCAAACTATTTCAGTTTATACCAATGCTTCAACCTCAGTTTTCATTCCTACCTCTACCTCATTTATCCCTTTAATTATACCTTTTGGGATTACTCTAACCCTAGCTCTTGATCACATAATATTATTCACCAAATATATAACCAAGATCTCTATTCTTAGCTTGGATGTTATTCCTCCCTCTACTCTTTCACCAGATCTTGGAAAAGGAAAGGACCCTTCTATTCATGAGGATTCAGATTCTCATTAAGTTATTATGGGGATTTTGTACCTTTTTGAACTATTAATTCAAATAATCTTTATATTATTTCACCCTTTCTCTATTATTTTTTATAATATCAAAGGGGAAGATATATTTGATATTTTCAACATGTTTATAATCTTTACTGTGTATGGATACAGAGGATTATAATCTTTACTATTTCTATTATTTTATTTATGCCATGATTTTTTATCATAAAAAGGGGATAGATTGTTGGATTAGTCTAAGAAATTATTTTTTTTAATAATCACAAATAATTTTTATGTTTACTATCATCCATTCTATGTTCTGTGAAAGCTAAAGCATTCTCACTAAATTTTTTTAGTTAATTCTGGAAATGATCATAACTTATAATTAATCATCTGTGGAGAGTATATGTAAAAGTAAATGAATGATCGTAATAATAACTGAATAACCGCACATTGTCTCAGGTGTTTGTCATAATAAAAAATGCAAAGAAAATGATTGACCACAAGATCAACCTATCGAACATAGAGTTAATGGTTTAACTGAATATACAAATAAGCAATCATGTGACTTAGATATCGTATATTATAGATTGACCCTATCAACTAGTCATAATGAAACAAAGTATAGAATCAATTGTAAGCATCAAAGATCAGATGAAATAAAAAAATGATCGACTGAAAGTTCATTTGATCGAATATAAGAACAAATTTTAAACTGTATGGATGACCGAAATATCCAACTAGGAATTTTTAAAAATGTTGAATCCATTATGGAATGCTAATACGACATATATATTTCAGCCTCAACCATGGATTCTAACATGTAAAACTTCAAATAGACAGTTTTTAAAAGGTAATTATAATTTAATTAGAACTTTATTATTATTAATCCAACCACTTTTCTATGTAGAATTAAATTATATTAGAATAATTTAATGAATTGTATAAGGATCTATATGATGATTTATCAATAGATATTTTTTAGAGAATATCTTTTTAAATAAAACCAAAAATAAGAAAATTATGTGTGTGAAATTGAATCTATAAAGAAATAGTGATATACACGTGAACACATTAACACTAAAAATATTCCTAAACAAAAATAAAGAAAATAATATGTTTTTAAGAATCTGCGACATTTTGTTCACATCATATCTTTGATGACACAATAATAAAATATCTAAACATCTTTTTGCATCCATTTTAAATTAGAAGATGACTACAAGAAGAGAATAACTGCCTATAGAACAACATAGAAACATAATCTACTGCATCATTTTATTAATTCTTCCTCTTAATTTGTTTTATTTATTTTTTATATGTTTATGTGAATTGTTTTTATAAATCTTAAAAACTAGATCATGAGGTGAGCTAGTGAGTTAAAGACTTTATATCCCCCCTTATTACTTATTTGTGACCCCATATAAAACTGTAGAATAGGATGCTTCAACTGGAATACCTATGAGAAGTTGTTTTATTTCATTTATCCCATATAGAATTGTAGAATAGGTTTTGTACCTAGATAGACTTATATGTTGTCATTTGTAAACCCTGATCTATGTTTTGGATCAATTTATTTAAAAATAAAATACCTGGAAGCAGTTTATTTCCAACTAGAGTGGATTTAGTCTCATATTGAGGTCAGACCCCTTATTAAATTCACTTGTTCAATATTTTTTGTAACATGTTTTACTAATATTTAACTTTTTTGTATTACTAATATTCAAATTGAATTTGTTTCTATTTATAGTTTATTAAAAAAATTTACTCTCCTAATTAACTTAAACTATTGTTTTATAAACTATGTTTTATATGAGTGGATTAGTTTCAAAAGTTAAAAGTATTTTCCAAAGTATTTTAACATATCTATAATCGATCTATTTATATCCTTTTACAAAGATGAAATTATATATTTCTACTATTTTTATTAACTCGGAACTTTTATCAAATTTGGGGATTTATTTAGAAATTGTGTTTTTAACAAAAAATTTATTGGAAACTCAATTCACCCCCTCCCCCTTTTGAGTTTACACTCTAACCAAAATTATCAACATCAAAGGATCCAAAATATATTTTGAACACAAAAAGTACTTCTATAGGAAGGAAGAAATTTATTCCTTGAACTAAAAAAGAGTCATACACCACCAATGAAGGAGGTGTTCAAAAAATAAGTTTTTAGACTCTTATATGTGGGAGTTAAATTTTCAATATCAGACATTGAATGGGTGAGTCCATTGAAATTCATGCTAATTAAGGGAGGCATGTCCATAATCAAGAACAAATACAATTATATCATCTCTTTAAGGATATTCATAGGATGGATAGAGTGTGTAGAAAACTGAAATCAAAATGAAGTAATAAGAAAGAACCACTTTCCACTTGTATATATAGATTTGATGCTTTATAGTTTGTCTATACATGAGTCTTATTTCTTTCTAGATGGATATTATGGTTATAATTAAATACCAGTGTATCTTGATGACCAAGAAAACAAAAAATTTAATTGCCTATATGGAACCTTTTTCTGTCATCCCCTATCTTTTGGCATGTGTAATGCACTGAAAATTTTCCAAAGGTTCGTGAAACATATATTTTAGGAAATGGAATATTAGTTCCTATAAATATTCATGGATGAATTTTCAGTTTATGAATCAAAATTTGAGGAATTCTTTCATAACCTTGATTTGGTACTCAAAATGTATAAATAAAATTTTCTAGTTATTAACTTGTAAAAGTTAAAATTCATGGTTCAATAAGGGATTTTCCTTTGAAAAATGATATGTAATTAGGGTATTAAATTATACCTAGTAAAGATAATAGTTATAAAAGAGTTACCCAATATTACTACGGTGAAGGGGATTTGATACTTTCTTGTACATGTGGCATTTTATCACCACTTTGTTAATAATTTCTCTAAGATATCTATGCTAATGCTCCATTTATTATTGAAGGAAGTTCCATTAAATTTTGATACATCATAGAAGGAAGACTTTGTGAATAAAGACATGAATTTGGTGGATAACAAAATCTTGATATCCTCAAACTAGGAAGACATATTTGAGTTGATGTGCAACATAAGTGATTTCACTATAGGAGCTCCTCTAGGATAGTTGTTTGACCATATATTTCACGGAATCTATTATACTATCTTCACACTCTAAAAATCTAAAATCAATTATACTACCTTGGAGAAGAACCTTTAGCAATGGTATTTTCCTTTGAAAATTTTAAACCCTATTCGATACTCTTTAAGGTAATTTTCCACAATGAGCATGTTGTTTTAATGTATTTATTGAATAAAAGGGATGTCAATACATGGATAATTAAATGTATCTTATTACTATAAGAAAGGGATATAAGAATAAAATATAAATTTTTTTTGTATAATGGTTTAGTTGATCATCTATCAATACTATAATTGAATAATGTAAAAGAGGAGGAGAAATTTGATATTGATGATGATTTTCCATATGAGAAATTATTCTATTGTGATTTATAAGCTTTTAAATTGTATGTTGATATCACTAACTATTTTGAAAACATGAAAATTTATAATCACTTTACATGTTGACAAAAGGATATATTTTTTAGCTAACGTGTCACATTATTTCAGGTGCATTCCCCTTTTATTTAAATAATTTGTGTATGGACTTATTTAATTATGTGTTCCCAAATCCATGGTGAAAATATTTCTGGAAATTTGTTATTCTTCACCAATAAAAGGAAACCATGGAATCGATCGAATTGTAGATAAGATCATATACAGTGGATTATTTTGTCTCAATATCCACAAATATGCAAGGAAATTTATAAAAAGATACAAATTATGTCAAATGATATAAAATATTTGGAAGAATCAAGAGATTCAACAACACCCAATCCTCAAAGTTGAAGTATTCAATCTGTGTGTAATTAATTTCATGTGACCCTTCCCAAGATCTTTTAGAGACATATACATTCTAGTGTGTGTGTATATTACATTTCTAAATGTGTATAAGATGGGGCCACTTACAAAAATACATACAATTTAATGATAAAATAGTTGAGGAAAAATATATTTTCTCAAATTGGAATTCCTAGGTTACTAATAGAATATATTACTATTCAAAAGTCGACCAGAATGATTGCATCATTAATAAATCATTATTACATCATTAATGATGTCACTAAACACCCGAAACTCAAAACTGTATTTTCACTATTCACCGAAAAACAAAACATTTTATAAAAATATCATAAATTCACCCCAACCTAATATTGATAATCTGAATTCAAAAATAAACCCCATTTTATGAAAATAATTTTCTAAATATTTTTAGTTTAATTTTTAAATAAAATCATTATTTATTAAAAAAACAACTCTAAAACTATAACTTATTTTTTAACACCTTTAAAAAGTAATCAAGGTCCCATAAAATTATCATATAACCATAAGAGAATAAATTAACAATTTATGATTACATTTTATGAAAATACATTTTTATTTTAAATTATTAAATTAATTATAAAATTGTAATTAAAATATTTATGGCATACAAAAATACCAATACTTATATTATGAACATTTTTTCACTTTTAAGATGTCTAAATTAAATTTATGCATCCATGGGTGAAGTTTCTATTTTTTTGGCCCATTTACTATTCATTACTATCAATTACTATTCATACTTTACTATTCAACAAAAATTAAGTTGATCTTATTATACTATAAATTTATTACTGGTTACAATTGTAGAAGACCATTTTCTGAAAATCATTTTACATTATTAATTATTTAAAATTTACATAAATATTTTAAAATACCCTTTTCCAAAATCATCAATAATATTCATCCCATATTTATCCAGATATTTAAAAATCACAAATTTTACCATAATAAGAAATAAAAATTTTATTTATACCAAGGGATTACAAGAAGTATCTAAGGCCTTGTTACATAGCCCCTCATAACACTAGAATAAGACCTAAGTGTAAGGTGTGCTATGGTGATAAAATCTTGGGGCAGCTCAAACAACATTTCCCGAGTGGTGATTTATATCAGCTTGAACTTCTCCCTTGGGTGATTTTTTTCAAGCTTCACATGTTGAAGCTTAGCTTGGGCTTGGTCCAGAGAAAATCCCAGAGATGCTACCTCCTTCCCAAGCTCTAACAAATGGGCTTCGTACGGCCCGAGTCTACTAGATGAGGCCATAGACTCTTCTTTCTATATTAACCAAGATCACTTGTATTTATAAACAATAATTGCAACATAAAGAGTTTTGTTTCCAACAGTCATATTAACCAACAGTCATATAACAGTCGAAACCCAATGGTCTTATTTAATTATACTCACTTCATTAATTAAATGATATAGTTTTGTGGAGTATAAAATGAAATAATACTCAAATTTAGGAGACAAATATTATTGAAAAGTTCAAGTCGTTACATTCTTCTACCCTTAAGAATTTTTTCCCTGAAATTTTAACTCATAACCTAAGAAGAGAAAAGGTGTTGGTACTTCTGCCTCATAGACTCCTCTAGTTCCCACGTGGATTCTTCGCATTTGTGGTTCCTCCACAACTCCTTAACAAGGTGGGTAGTCTTGTTGCATATAAAATTGTCTCTACGATCCAAGATCTCCACTGGCTGCTCCTCATAAGAGAGGTCATGTTCCAGTTGTACCACCTCTATATTTAGTACACATGAAGGGTCAGGTATGTACTTCCTCAAGAGGGATATGTGGAAGACATCATGAACTTCTGCTAGATTTGGAGGAAGTGAAAGCCGATAGGACACTGCTCCCACACGATAAAGGATTTAATAGGGGATAATATACCTAGGGATGAACTTCCCTTTATTCCCAAACCTTATGACTCTCTTCCAAGGTGAAATTCAAAGAAAGACTTTTTCACCAACATCAAACTCCAAGTCTCTTTTACGGTTTTCAGCATAGCTCTTTTGCCGACTCTAAGTAGCCTTAATGTGTTGTTGGATGACATAGACCTTTTCTGTCATCTCTTGCACAAGATCAAGACTAAGAAGCTTTATCTCACTAACTTCATGCTAATAGGTAAGAGTTCTACATCTCTTACCATATAGATATTCATAAGGTGCCATTTGAATGCTTGAGTGGAAGCAATTGTTGTAAGAGAACTCAACTAAAGGGAGATTTTGATCCCATCCACCTTTAAATTCCATTGAGCATGTTCTCAGCATATTCTTGAGTGTTTGAATAGTCCTTTTAGACTGTCCATAAATTTGGGGGTGATATGCCATATTGAAATTCAATTCAGTGCTCAGAGCATGTTGAATACTTCTCTATAATTTTGATGTGAACCTTGGATCATGATCAGATACAATAGAAAGTGGAACTCCATGTAGCCTTACCACTTCCTTCATGTAAATCTTAGAAAGTTGATCAAGATAGAAATCTTCCTAAAGGGAGATAAAATGGGAAACTCTTGGTGAGATGGTCCACAATAACCCATATTGCATTGTTTCCTTTGGAAGTTATCAGGAGACTAGTGATGAAGTCCAAAGTGATATTGTCCCACTTCCATGCTGGTATGGGTAGTGGTTGCAATACCCCTTTAGGAAGTTGTTGCTCTGCCTTCACTTGCTAACATACCAACCACCTTGAAGTATAGTCAGCAATATCCCTTTTCATATTATCCCACCAATAATGATCATGAAGGTCTCTATACATTTTTTCACTTCTAGGATGTATAGAGAATGTAGATCTATGAGCTTCATCTAGCAACCCCTTCATTATTTCTAGAATATATGGAACATATAGTCTTGTATGAAATTTTAGTACACCTTCTTGATAAATATGGAACTCAGGAAACTTCGCATCCTTCACAGCCTCAAACTTCTTCTATAACAAAGGATATTCTTTCTAAGATTTCTTGGTATTCTCTAGTAATAATGGTTGAGAAATCATTTGGGTTATGGTTGATGATGTCCCTTCCCTTATAATTCCCATGTCCATATTTATTAGGTCATTGATCAAAGGATCTCTTTGATTCCTCATCATGGAAAGAACAACTGGGAATTTCCTTCTTAACGCATCAGTGAATTTGTTTGCTCTTTCAAGATGATAATGAATTAAACAATCACATTCTTTAAGAAGTTCCAACCATCTCATTTTAGTCATGTTCTATTCTTTTTGTGTGAAAATATATACTTCAAACTTTGATGGTCTGTTTATATATCACATTTCCCCCCATAAAGATAGTTCCTCCATATATTCATAGCAAAAACGACTGCAACCAGCTCTAGATCATGTGTAATGTAGTTCTACTCATGAGTCTTCAACTGTCGAGATGCATAAGCAATGACTTTTTCATTTTTCATGATGATTCACCCAATCCCTTTCAAATATTCATCACTAAAAATAACAAATCTTTCTCCACTTGAGGGTAGAGTTAACACGGGTGCAGTAACCAATATCTTCTTCATATCTTGGAAAATTTCCTCACACTCCTTTGTCCAGATGAACTTGACCCCTTTTTGAGTTAACTTGGTTAATGGATTAGAAAGCCGTGAAAAGTTTTTCACAAACCTCCTATAATATCTTGTTAATCCAAGGAAACTACGAATCTCAGTTATTGTTATAGGTTGAGGCCACTCCTCTACAACTTTTGTTTTTGGAAGGTCAACTGTGATTCCTTAATTGGTTACAATGTTCCGCAAGAAAGAAACTTTTTGCAACTAGAATTCAGATTTTTTGAACTTCCCAAAAAGCCTCTCCTTCCATAGAGTTTTCAAAATAACCCTTAGATGATCCTCATGCTCCTCGCAATTTTTGTAATATATCATAATATCATTAATAAAAACTACCAAAAAGTTATCAAGGTATTACTTAAAGACTCTATTCATCAAATCCATAAAAATAGCAGGTGCATTAGTCAGTCCTAAGGGTATAACAACAAAATCATAATGCCCATATCTTGATCAGAAGGAATTTTTTGGAATATCTTCTTTCTTCACCCCCAATTGACGATAACCAGATCGAAGATCAATCTTATAGAAGAATTAAGCCCCATTAAGTTGGTCAAATAAGTAATAAATTTTTGGAAGAGGGTATTTTTTCTTCACTATGATCTCATTTAGTTCTATATAATCAATACATAGCTGCATCAATCTATCCTTCTTCTTCACAAAGATAACTGGTACTCCCCAAGGAGACACACTCTATTGGATAAAACCCTTCTCCAAAAGATCTTGGAGTTGTTTATTTAACTCCTCTAGGTCCACATTTTCCATCCTATATGGGGTCTTTGATATTGGATGGGATCCAGGTATGAGTTCAATGGATAACTCTACCTCTCTTTCTATGGGAGGTCCGGGTAACAACTCAGAAAATACGTCAACGTATTCTTGGACAATGGGGACATTTTCTATCCTCAAACTCTCATTTCCTTCTTCTTCTTCACTGATAAACTCCATAAAGAAGGATATAGGAGGTTCTTATAGACAAATATCAGGTTGAGATATCTCTCCTTGGAAGTTAACTACAGGTTTTCCATTCATGAATACCAAGATTTCCTTGCTTATGCATTTGATCTTAGCATTATACTTTGAGATCTAGTCCATCCCTAGAATAATGTCGAATTCCATCATGGGAATGACTACTAGATTTGTGATAATATTGTTCTCACTAAAGTAAATAATAGAGTTTCCAAACACTGACGATGTTTGGATAATTCCACCAGGAGTCTTGAATGATAACTCTACCTTTAGAAAATCGAGGGTTGATTCTAAATTCTTTGCACACTTGGAGGAAATAAAGGAATGCGTAGAACCATAATCAAACAAAGTAATTTCTATCTTTGAGATAACAATAATATTACCTGCCACCACATCATTTGGCACTTCAACTTCGGTCATAGTGATTAAAAAATTATGACCTTGTTCCCTTGGCCGTTACTGAGGCTGATGATGATTCCCCTCAACTACCCTCATATTTGGACAGTGATTGGAAAAGTGCCCAAGTTGTCCACAATTATATCATTGGACATAAGTTAGGGCCTTTACCATCTTCCCTTTGTCATTAGTGTTGGGAATTTGTGGATTCACCACACTATGACAATTCTGCGTAATGTGGCCATCTCTTCCACACTTGTAGCACTTCCTGCTCCCAAGAAAGCAGTTCCTCGAATGCATCTTCCCACATTTATTACATGTGGTATGTGGTACCTGCTTGCCTCCTCTTCCCTAATAAAAGTTCCTCCCTAATATTGGCTCCATCAATATTTTCTTGTCAATGGATTTATGAGACCATTACATCTCACCAAACTTCAGTTCGACTTTTATCGCACTTCGCATTATCTCCTCATAGCTATCATAATCTCGGTTGGCTAGATTCTTCCGCAGATGAGGTCTCAGTCCACCAAAGAATCTATCAACCTTACCATTTGGATCCATGAAAAAGCTAGAGGTGTAACGTGAAATCCTTGTGAAGTTCATCTCATAGATTCTCATAGAGTCATTCTCCTTCTACTTCAGTTTGAGAAACTCCTTCTCCATTCTTGTTCTCATAGATCAAGGGAAATACTTTTTAAATAATATCCCTCTAAACTCTTCCCACTTAATAGCTTCAACTTCCACTCTTGTCCTTTTATCTTTAATTAGTTCCCACCACTGATCAGCTTCTCCCTTTAAGCGATAAATAGCCAAGGTAACCTTATATTGTTCAGAATAGCGAAGCACAAAAAAGATCTTCTCAATAGAGCTGATCCACTGTTCAACAATCAATGGGTCAGTAGATCCACTAAAGGATGGTGGTTGTTGATGCATAAAGGATTCAATAAATTTTTGTTCCCTTAACGGTGAAACCAGTCTCTCAACTTGATTCAAGTTATTTCTGATAACTTGAGTTAGTTGGTTCATTATTCAAATGAAAGTTTCTATTTTGGCTTCTATCGGAGGGCCATCAATGCATGGTCCATTGCGGTCACCATTTGCACAATTCCTCCTATTTCCCACCATTTTCTAAAATAATAAAACACTAGTGAGAATATTATTTCATTTATGAATCTTTTAAATATAAAGGATTTTATTTCTTAAAAATTCATGCTTTAAACAATTACATTTCTCTATAAATCCTTCATAATGATTAATAAAAAGCTTATGATTAACCAAACATATCCCTTGGAAGTGTCTTAACCAAGAGTGAAACAAGGCCCATTGTCATGTACCAGGATACCCCAAGTCAAGCCCAAAAATCCTTGTCAGATTTTTCACTCCTTTGTACATTTGTGCCAAAGCCACCTCTACCTGCTCGTATCCATACAGTGATGTAGTTGCTTGATAAAACACTTACTCAATACTCAAAAAAATACCAGAAAGTATTCTTATATTTAAACTTTTATATATTTTTCTTACTAATGTTTTCATAGCCTAATTTCCATAAATAACTAAACTATCCTTTGATACCAATTATGGAATCCCACCCTTTTATTTCATAACTTTTCATTACATTTTACAAACAGAGGATCTTTAAAGTATAGTGTCTTTGAAATATGGAACATAAAACATGAAAACATAAAAAATTATTATAATACACTTTTAGGGATTCATCATAAGTTCCTCCTAAGTATAATTATTTCATCTCATAACCTGGAGACATACATCAAAGGAAAGGGTGAGCAGAAGGCCCAGTAAGGAAAATAAGGGAATCAGTTTACTTGTGAAATTAATAAGAACTTGATAAAAAAACATAAAGACATGAGAAATGGAAGTAGAGGAATTTAATAATGAAAATAACTTGAATCATAACATGAAAATGTGGTTACAACATTTAATTTAGACATTCATGAACATATCACCAAGGTTTATCCCTAAGGTGTCATAAAAATTACCAGGTTATTCACCAAGGTATCGTGAAACTTATCATCTCTAGAGATTATTTTTTTTACCCAATGCATTGGAACGAGGGGAAAAGAGTCACCCACACATTAAAATATCATAATACAGTATGGTTATAGAATAAAAATAAATAATATCATGGTATGGATATTTTAAGTAAATACCATATGAAAATGAAACTCGAAATAAAATAGAAGATGTGATTTCTTTTATGAAAATTTGGCAGCCTAATAGCGTCACTTAAAAATTCAGAAAATAAATAGATGAGAGGAGAAAGGGTATCTCATCATTTGGAAATGAAATGTACAGTAATAATATATAAGAACGTACCCCCACATAAGAATATGGAAACTAAAAGACATAACTTAAAGGAAATCATGACTAAAAAAGGAGGGTGGAAGGTTCCCTTACCTTGAAGAGTAAATTTGAAATCTTCAAGGTTGGGACCTTGGGGGGCTTGAGGGAACCTTGGGAGGACTTCTTGGGAGGTAAAATTACTAGAAATTCATTGAGGAGGATTTTGGAATAAAATTAATGAGGGAATATGGCTTGGTATTTATTGGAAAAGTGAGGGAATATTTCATTAATTTCCAATGGACACCTCATCGGTGGTATTTGTAAAACCATGGGATTTCCCATGGTATTTTCCCATGGTATTGGCCACTTGGAAAATATCATATCATATATTACTATTCACAAGTCTACCAAAATAATTACATCATTATTTCATCATTAATGATGTCATTAAACACCCGAGACTCAAAACTGTATTTTCACTATTCACAGAAAAACAAAACATTTTATAAAAATATCATAAATTCAACCTAACCTAATATCGATTCTATGAATTCAAAAATGAACCCCATTTTATGAAAATAATTTTAAAAATAATTTTAATTTAATTTTTAAGTAAAATCATTATTTATTCAAAAAAACAACTCTAAAACTATAACTTATTTTGTAACACCTTGAAAAAGTAATCAAGGTCCTATAAAATTATCATATAACCATAAGACAATAAAGTAAAAATTTATGATTAAATTTTATGAAAATAAATTTTTATCCTAAATTATTAAATTAATTATAAAATTGTAATTAAAATATTTATGACATAAAAAAATACCAATAATTATATTATGACCATTTTTTCACTTTTAAGATGTCTAAATTATATTTATACATTCATGGGTGAAATTTCTATTTTTTTGGCCGATTTGATATTCATTACTATTCATAAAGGTATATTACTATTCATACTTTACTATTCATAAAAAAATAAGTTGATCTTATTAGACTCTAAATTTATTACTGGTCACAATTGTAGAAGACCATTTTCTGAAAATCATTTCAAATTATTAATTATTTAAATTTTACATAAATATTTTAAAATAACCTTTTCCAAAATCATCAATAATATTCATCCCATATTTATCCAGACATTTGAAAATCACAAATTTTACCATAATAAGAAATAAAAATTTTATTTATATTAAGGGATTACGAAAAGTATCTAAGGCCTCGTTACATAGCCCCTTATAACACCTGCATAGGACCTAAGTGTAAGGTGTGCTATGGTGATAGAATCTTGGGGCGACTTAGACAACATTGCCCGAGTGGTGATTTCTATCAGCTTGAACTTCTCCCTTAGGTGATTTCGTTCAAGCTTCACATATTGAAGCTCAGCTTGGGCTTAGTCCGGAGCAAAGCCCAGAGATGCTACCTCCTTCCCAAGCTCTGACATATGGGCTTCGTACGACCCGAGTCTACTAGATGAGCCCATCGACTCTTCTTTCTATATTAACCAAGATCACTTGTATTTATAAACAATAAATGTAATGTAAAGAGTTTTGTTTCCAATGGTCATATTGACCAATGGTCATATAACAGTAAAAAACCCAACGGTCTCATTTAATTATAATCACTTCATTAATTAAAGGATATATTTTTGTGGAGTATAAAATGAAATAACACACAAATTTAGGAAACAAATATTATTAAAAATTTTAGGTCGTTACAGATGATATGATTTATATACATTTTTGGGGCACCTCTATAGGGGGATATCCCTTTATGGGTTATCATATAGAGTGTCAGTTTTTTTGGAGGGAAAGTGTGGTGAGATGAGTCACATGTGCAAGGGCCTTCCTACTTACACAGAATTATTATAACCACCATGGGTTCCTAGGAATCTTTTAGATGATCGAGTGATGGTTGCTGATCAACCCCAATTTGACGGGTTAGTACTCCCTAGATTTGTTGTTAGGCCAGGAGGGATTTTCCACTGGATTGGTCAGTTACAGGGTGACTAGTTTGTTATAGACTTAGAATCTTTACCATACGCCGATAGGTGGTTCCGAAACTGAGTACGTCCATGGGTATTCTAGGGTTGTTTAGGATCACCCAGGTTACTTGATTATTTACATTGTTTGTTTACTTTTTGTCGTACTAATTATTTCTAGCTTTTCTTGTTTACCTGTATTATTTTAGCCAGCTTTTCTTTCTTTTGTCTTGGTTTTTATTTATAAAATGAAAATTGGTTTTATTGAAATAACATGTAGCACCTGCTAGATTTATAAATGGAAAAAATCACGTTTCTTATTTAAAATGTGAAAACCCTATTTTTTATAATTGTATTTCAAACTTGTGTCATTGAATTGTTTTGGGAAGTGAGATTATTGGGTTCTGTGACTTACCTTGGAAAACCTACAAAGAATTTCCAATACTCACGCCTATTTTATCATTTCAGTTACAGTTTTCCTTTGCTCAGGTTTTTCTTGTATGAGTTTCTCATTATTGGAGCAAGGTCGGCCTTGGGTTGGTTGGTGATCTAGAGGGTCACATGGTGGTATGTTGATATTTTATGTTTATTTCTTTTCCACTACTAGATTTCAGTTTTATTTTTCTATTTATTCTTGTTTATTTATTTATATTTATGGGATAAATCATTCCTAGTGATTAAATCTTGATCCCCAACACTAGTTTCCAGCCCGTGGGGATCGAGAACAACCTTCAGGCAATGTCGTAGACTGACTCGAATGACTTGTTTAGGGTCGAACTGGGCTGGTTCATAAAAAAATGGTATAAAAGGAGGATCTTGTTATTTGGGGTGTCTGATAGATAGAGATAGGACTGTCAGGACTCGAGAGGTAGGTACGGGAAAGAAGTCATGAACTCTTGCCCGTTCCGAACCTCGAGTCGCCCGGGGTAGTCCAGGAATTGAGTCCTTCTCTCGTTCTGGTTTGTTTTAGATTGAGGGATGATAATGGAGGTAAGATGATGTTACATCATGATTTCACATGGAGTAGTGACCCATGTGGAGTCCAAGTACATGGTTTAAGTTCTTCCTAGTTGTTGACCCTAACTTAGGGGAAGTCCCACTACCATGTTGCCAGGTTAAGAATGACTAATAGTCCCTCCCTACAATAGTTTGATGCAAGTTGAGTGTCATCTTGGTTCTATTTGGTGTAAGTGTGCTTTTAAAAATGAAAAAAAGGTTTTTGAAATTAGAAGTATTTCATTTAAATGGATTTAAATTCATGAAATGGATTTTAAAACTGAAAGCTCTTGGTCTAAAAAAACCTGGTGTTTTCTTAGAACTGGTAGAGAAATGTTTTGGGTGCAACCTTGGGTACTCTTTATGAACGTTTTCACATGTGACGGGATGCATGGGAAGTGCGTGTTGGTGCGTTTGGATGAAAGAAGATAAAGACATGTGCAATGGTTCATGGGATTAATGAGGTGTGTACTTGTAATTAAAGGCTTGAACTTGTTTTTATAAAGTGATTTTAAAAAGGAAAAATGATTTTTGGAAATTGAATTTGGTTTGAAAAGTGGGTTCGGCATTTGAAAAATGGCCTTGAAAGAAGGCAGTTTTGAAATCTAAAATGAAAATGGGTTTCTGAAAAAGGAATTTTGGGTTGTGTTTGTATTTGTTTGGTTTTTGAGCTAGATGTTTTTGGATGAAGGAACTTTCATTGATGTTACTTTGTCTTGATGTTGGTTTTGGCTTGGTGTTTTATATGTTGTTCAAAAAATGCTGCCCAGAAATCCCCCTAGAGTTTCCGATAAGTCATGCCCAGTTTTTGGTCCTTTTTGGACATTTCCTATCCTTCACGGTGATCAGGGTCTGTTAAAATAAGCAAAGTGGCTTGAAGATGTCAAACACATCTTTAGGATATTGAGAAAACCCAAAGCTGTCAGAGTGCGTGCCATTTTGGGTTTGTTTGAAGGTCCATCTCAAGACGAATGGGAGTTTTTAGTCCCACCATCACTAAAATTTAGGATGACGTGGGATGTCTTTAAATCCGTCTTCGTCTGATGGTTTATACCTGAAGAAGTGAAGACAGAAATAGGGAAGAACTCATGCATATTCAACAAGGCCAATGGACGGTGAAGGAATATTTTGACCACTTTAAGGAGCTTGTGTCCTTTTCTCCAGAAGTAGCGTCGTAGGATTTGATGAAGACTTCTCTCTTCATCGGGGGTCTTCTTCCAGAGATCAAGGAGTGGGTCCTCCCTTCTAAGGACCATCATTTCGAGAATATTTTGGATAAGGAATTCCTAGATTAGTTGGTCTCTAAAGTGCATACAGTAGGAAATGTAGTGTATCCAGTTTCTCATGAAGGTTCCCAATCTGGTGAGCAGGGTGTTCCAGAGGGACCTATTTCTAAAGAGTCCTCTGTAGTGGTTCCGGCTCCTAGTTCATCAGACCATCCAGTGGTGTAACATCTATGTGGACATTTAGGGCACATGAAGCTATCATGTCACATCCCTCTGAAGATGTGTCGTTATTGCGGGTGTCTTGGTCATCTAGAGAAATTTTGCAGGAATCGTTACCCAAAGAAGACATTGTGACTGGAGTATTCCAATGCCTAACTGTGAGGCAAGAGATGCTTCATCCATCAGAGCCCCAAACACAAGTCATGGGGTGAAGCTCGCGCGTAGTCAGGAGTTTCCGAGGGTGTGAATCTTCAGTTTGGGTTTTGTGTTCCGTGTTGGCAGGGAAACATTTAAAGTCTTTCAGTTCTTGTTTTTTTGTTGTTAAATTTTTGACATTGTTGTAAGTTAATTGTTTCATCCTGACGTTATGATGGATTCGTTCTATTGTAATCTAACAGTTCTGTCTGTTTGATTATGATTTTATGAATCATGTGTTTTTCTTAAAGGTGTGTTTGGCCCTTGTATGAGTTGATCTTGGTTTAGTGGTGTTTGTTTGGAGATGAAAGTGCCTGCGAAGGAGTCAAGGATTGTAGTTATGGTCAGGTTTACTACTGGGATTATGTTCTTCTCAGAGGTTCTTCTCTCATTTTTTGGGCTTTTGGTCTGGGTTGAGAATTCCAAGTTCTAGCGGAGGTGTTATTCACTCGTGCTATAAAAGATAGTTTGGATCGGTTGGGAGTTCCCACGTACCCCCCTCCCAGGGGTGATATGTTTGGGTGTTATTTTTTTTTCACTAGTTGAGCTCTTGTGGTGGGGAGAACCCTCTCGTGTTCTCCCGCTCTCTTGTATTGTGGTCTCTTTCAGTTTCAATTGGGCATGGGTTCTTGTTGGTCTATTTTTCGGCTAGGTAACTTTCTGGGGGAAGAAAGTGTCTGTGGTGGGGAGAATTTTCACATCCATTTTTTTAATTAATTTTTATTTTATTAATTTTGGGCTCCTGGTTCTCACGCCAAGGTCTGGGCTGGGTCTCGACTTAAAAAATTTCAGCATTTAATTATTTTACTAGGTTTCGGACCCGTGCATGGTCACCGTGCGGTTGGCGGTAGCCGCACAACCATCCCTGGTGTCATGCAATTGCTAAATATTATTATTATTATTATTATTGTCATTATTTTTATTTTTATTGGAATTATTCTATATATTATTATTTCTATTATTATTATTGTTATTATTTTATTATTATTGTTGTTTATATTATTGTAATTATAATTGTTATTCTTTATATTATTATTTTTATTATTTTTAATAATAATAATAATAATAATAATAATAATAATAATATTATTATTATTATGTAATTGAAAAAAAACATAACCCTAACCAAGACATGACACCCCCCATCCCCCCTGATTGGCTGTGCTGCAACCCCGACCCCAGACCCCGCCGCCTTCACCCTTGCAGTGACCGTGCCTAGGACCTCCTCCTCCTGCCTCCTGCTCGATTCCCAGCCTCTATACTCAGGCCCTCTACCTTCTCCCCTCACCCTTGATGCGTATTGACTCTCCCCACACTCCCCTCACTCCCTTGCGCCTCCAGCCTGCCAGTTAATCCTCGACCCCTCACTCCCTTCGCCCTCTCCTACTCCAGTAAGCCACCATGATTTCCCTCACCAGCATGCTCCAGCAGGCCACCCAACACCACTGCTCACCTATGCAAGACCTCGCCTCTATCTTCCCTCCCCACGCCCAACATCCACCTCAACCTCCAGGTCCCAGCCTATGGATTATCCCGGGCTCCAGACCTCTGCTTCCCTCACTTCCCCACACCTAGCCCCCTCCTTGCAATGACTCGCCCAATAGCCTCTTCCTCACTCCTCCCTTCCCATCTACACTTTATGGCGGCCCAAATTCCCCATGCTCATGTGGTTTCTTGTGACCCGACCTCCATGCTCTCCTTTCTCTGGCCAGCAATGCACCAAACCCCTCTTCGCTTCAGTCGTTTTTTTATTATTACTATTATTATTATTCCATCTTTGGTGTTATTCATTTTGGCTAAATTATAATACCATTAGTTGGGTTCCACATGTTTTTCTCATTATTTTAGGTGTGTGGTTAATTCTCGGGGCATTGTTATTCCACCCACTGAAGTGTCGTTGCATCCACTCTTGACTTGAGGTAGGAAAATCCATAAATCTTTCTTTCCAATTAATTTCTTTGGAAGTTGTTCTTCCAATTATTATTATTTTATTTGATTATCTCATCTGCATCATCGCAATATATCTAATTAGTCTATTACACATTTATAAGCTTTTGGAATTTGTTAAAAAAAAATGGCTTTTAATGAAATTCTTCAGCAATGGACTTGTATTGTTACATTTATTATGTTTAATTTAAATGCATATATGTGTCCATGCTGATTTTTTCTATTAAGGTACCAAATATTGTTTTGAAATTTTTTAGAATATGATTCACACCTTCACAATGCACGCAATTAGTTTGTTGTGGTGTTTTCTAGATGATTGAATTTATTAAAAGTAATTTTTAATGATTTTTCATACGTATTGAGTTGGATTTTGACACCTAGGTTGTTATTTCTAATTGACAGTGTTTCTTTAAAGTGGGATTAGGGGTTCTTATGAAATGCATAGCACTCACATTGTTGTGGAAATGTTTATTTGGATGTAAATTTGGTCTAGAGTGTATAGTTTTGAAATGGTGTGGTTTGTTAAATGTGTTAAAATGTTTTGGGAAAAGTTTAATGATTCCTAAGGGGATGTTTTTATGCTTCCTAAATAAGGTGGGTGGTTGGACATGGTTCTTAATGAAATGGGTGTTTTTATGGAAATGGTTTAAAGGGTATTATTGGTTGTTGGTGTTTCACTAGATGTAGGAGCATCCATGGGTGCACTAGGTGCACACAGGGATGTGTTAACAAGTGAAGGTGATGCCTTAAGTTGGTCTTGTATTGAAAGTTATGTTTTATAAATGGTTGTTATTTTTTAAATGAGTTTGGGTCTTTTGTGTGGGTTCTAAAAAATGGAATTTGAAGGTGTTCCTCAAGTTTGGCCCTTTTGGCCTTAAATCATAATTTGGTGTGAGTTAAAAGAGTAAAGGTCGTTTGGCCCCTGGTCTGAGTTATGGTGAATGTTTTCTTAAGGCCCCATTTGGTATTGAAAATATGAAAATGGTGTTTAGTGTTGTTTTGGAAATGGTTCATAAACGTTTTTTGTCTTAAAAACTGTTGGACCATTTGGCATTTTAAACCTATCGAGTTAAAGGCTCGTTTGGAACTTTTAACAAAAGGGTAAAGTTTGTACTAACTTTTAAAGGATATTGTGTGTTGGCGAAAGTGTATGCCCGGTTGGAAACTTTAAACATTTTATAAAATGGTTTTAATGACTTCATGGCATGATGGCCCGATTAGAACCTTTAATGATATAATGTATATACATTTTTGGGGCACCTCTATAGGGGGATATCCCTTTATGGGTTCTCATATAAAGCGTCCGTGTTTGGGGTAAGCAAGTGCAGTGAGATTATTCACGTGTGCGGGGGCCTTCCTACTTACACAGTATTATTATAACCACCATGTGTTCATGGGCGTATTTTAAATGATCGGGTGATGGTTGCTGATCAACCATGATTAGATGGGTTGGTACCCTCTAGATTGGTTGTTAGGCCAAGCAGGCTTTGCTATTGGATTGGTCAGTTATAGGGTGGCTAGTTGGTTATAGACTTAGGAGCTTCACCACACATCGACAGGTGGTTCCGAAACCAAGTACATATAGGGGTCTTCTAGGGATGTTTAAGATCACCCATGGTTACTTGATTATTTACATTGTTTTTTTACTTTCTGTCGTACTGATTATTTTCAACTTACCTTGCTTACTTGTATTAATTTAGCCATCTTTTCTTTCTTTTGTCTCGGGTTTTGTTTATAAAATGAAAAATGGTTTTATTGAAATATCATGTAGCACCCGCTGGATTTCTAAATAGAAAAAAAAATCATGTTGCTTATTTTAAAATGTAAAAACCCTATTTTTTATAATTGTATTTCAAGCTTGTGTCATTGGATTGTTTTGGGAAGTGAGATTATTGGGTTCTGTGACTTACCTTAGCAACCCTACTGAGCATTTTTAATGATCATGCCTATTTTATCATTTTATTTATAGGTTTCCTTTGCTCAAGTTTTTCTTGGCTGAGTTTCTCATCATTGGAGCAAGGTCGGCCTTGGGTTGGGTGGTAACCTAGAGGGTCACATGGAGGTATGTTGAGTTGTTCTGTTTATTTCTTTTTCGTTGCTATAGTTTAGTTTTATTGTTCTGTTTATTTTTGTTTATTTATTTATCTTTATGGTCAAAATTATTCCTAGATATTAAATCTTGATGCCCGACACTAGTTTCCAGCTCGTGGGGATCGGGAACACCCTTCGGGCCATGCCATGGACCGACTCAGGTGACCGGTTAAGGGTCGACCCGGGTTGGTTCGTGACAGTTTCATACAAGAAAAGCTACTAAAATGGTATTAAATTAAAGAAAATTAATCACTAAAATCATGTTTCATTACAAAAATTCCCTTCTAAATGAATAAATGTCTTATTAAGTAATGTAGTTATATAAAACACATGAACTATATTTCATTTGTTATTTTGGACTATTATAAAATATACCCACATTTTGTCTGTCAAGCTTAAAAGACCATTAAGAATCATAACCGTTTTTAATATAGTCATTATATAGTGAATTCTAAGATTATTATATATTTAGGGTCCTAATAAAATCCAATTGATATAGAAGGAAGAAGTGATGACCTTAAATGGTAGGATTGTACCCTATGAAACCCATTTTTTGGAGATTTTAAAGGATATGGCATCATTGGGATTTTCTCTTGACCATGCCCAAGATGAAATTGAATAATTAAAACTTAATCACAACTTTCATGGGATAAGTTAAAGCTTATAGAAATCACTACCAAAACCATGTTCATTCAACCACCTCAAGAAATTACTACCATCACACACCTTACACTTAGGTAATATGCTAGTTTAATGAGGGGTTATATATCTAGACCCCAGTAGTAAGAATTTTTAAGTATTTTTTTAATAAATTATTGATTATATTGATCCTTTTTTTATTATTTTATATATATACATGATTATATATTAATTCTGATAGAAATTAGACTTTGATATGAAGAAACCAAGATTGTATTTTTGAGAGATATATAGTTTCAATTAAAACAATCTTTTTTATAAATATAAGAGATTTCAAATAAATTTTATTTTCAGGAAATATTCTTATTAAATAAAATTTATTTAAATATAAATGGTAATATAATTTAATTAAGTCCCTTATAATTTTTATAAAGGTCAGAAAGTTGTTTCTATCATAAAAACTAGAATTTTTAATAAATAAAGTTTTTTATTTAAAATAATAAATTCATATACTTAGAAAATTATTTTGGTAAAATAAATATTATTTTTAAAATTAGAACATTGAAATAATCCAATGGTGAATTGTTCTTAATTTTCTATGATAGATGAATTTTTGGGTAAAAATTAAATATGGTATAAATATACAGTACGTATTATGACATCATAATAACTCAAAAGTGATGTAATAAATACTATAAAGGGAATTCAAAACAAAAACTAGTTTTTCCCTTTAAAACAATGCTTTTTTTTAAGTTATTTGATTTATTTTACAAACCTATAATGATTTCTCCAAAACCTATATTATATTTTATGGTTTTAAAGAATATCCTTTATGAACATGACTCACTTACATATCATGAATGGTATTATCTTAATGATTTTAGTTCTTTAACTAATAAAATATCATAAAACACTCCCATTTATAAAAAACCAAAGGAAGGTTTTTGGTTTTGATTATTTTATTACTTAGAGTCGAAAACCTAAGTTTAGAAATTAATAAATAATTTACCTCTCTTTTGATATAAATACCCACCCAACCTAAATTTACTCTTCACTAAAAACCCATTTAGAATTAATTTATTCTCTCTATCCCTATATAAATTCCTCCCAAGGTGTTCCCAATCTCTTAATTAGCTTCTCTCAAGCTTTTTAATCACCCCCCTCAAGGTAAGGGATTCTCTTCATCCTCTTTATTCAAGTACTTTATTCATATTGAGCCATTTTATTTCTAATTGTTCTTTTTTACATTTTTTTACACATCCATTTATTTTCCTTATGATTCCCAAGTAATTAGAGACCATATTTCACTCTCATTAATCTCATCCATGAATTTTTATATACACTCGTTATGCTACTGAAATAATCTTGTGATTTTCCATGCCAAAAATTTTTATTGTGAATACCCATCCTCATTTACACGCAATGGTATTAAACTAGATATAAATATCCTTAATTTATTTGGGACTTCCATTTATACAAACCAAACTCAATAATTTTGGGATTAAAAATGATGAAATATATTCTTATTTTGTATAATCTATGTTTCACAAAAATGCTTATACATTATATGAATGTGGTGGGTGTGCCCAAAATTATATAGCTCTCCAATGAATTGGGTAATGTTTTTATCTCATGAGATACCATGTATGGTACATGGGAAGTTAGTCTAATCACACTATATTATAATATCTCTGTGGTTATCCATAACTTATGCTTATGATATCATGTTTTATGTTGTTGTCACATTCCTATGATGCCTTGATTTTATCATCTTATATCGTGCTTTGATGTCCGTGATTATGATTCTCCCTTGTGATATGATTTGGTTAATCATGGGCTTTTTACAAACCATTTTTAAAAGTACAAAAAAAATTATGAAATTTATTATTATAAAATAGGTCATTAATAACATAAATTGAAACCTATAAATTCAAAGGTTAATGAATACATGTCATTTATGGTTTATCCCTTCAATTTTCATAGTTTACCTTTTATATGTTTAATATTTTGAAAATTCTCATCCCTAATATTCCTTTATTTTAGTTAATATCTATAAATAGGAGGAATCATGTCAATAACCAATGTGATAGGAAATGTGATGACTTCCCAAATGAGATTCCCAACCCGATGGGAGAAATATTTGTGAACTTCATAACAATACATACTCAATTAACTTAGGTTTTGAATAGAAAATTGAATTAGGAGGAACACCCACACCATGATGGTGCCACAACTCACTGTTTTATTTCACCCTTATACCAATGTATTAAACTGGTTTTTTATTGAAAATTACAAGTATAATAACATATTTTAATCCATTTTTGATTCAATTATCTTGTGTTTAATACTATTAAAAAGGGAAATGTTACTTTTTTTGTAATTATATTGTAGGTGGGGGTGATTTGGAGGACCCATGATGAAGTCCAAGAAAAATGGGCCAATCTGCACATGATCCAAGAACACCAGTGGACTAAAATGGATTATTCTAATAAACCGTGCATTCAAATGGGCTGAAAAAAATTTTTGGTCCTAAATTTAATTAAATCCATTTCTTATGAAGGAACCAAATCCCAATTCTTCCATTAAGAGGCCCATAAAAACTGATCTGTCCAATAAAGTGGATCTGCACGAGGTCAAAATTTTGCCTCTATATGTTGGCAATATCTCTTATTATATTCTATATATGGCCTCAAAATTTGACATCGAAGTAGAAAATTTTTCTTCCAAAATCTCTTTATTTTTGTTCAAAGTGATTTAAGATTGTCTGACCGGCCAAAACCATGGACCAAGAGGATTTTTGAAATCAGGGTGCCCAAAACCACTTCCCACTTTGCCTATAAATTGGCACCTTGGGCACCCCATTTTGGAGTCTGACCAGGAGGCAAGGTGCTACCATTTTGGAGTCCCGAAGGTGTATCCAAATCATCCCTATACGTTTCAGAGGCTATGGGAAGTTCTACTTCAACATCTTCTTCTTCCTCCCCTCCCTTGGATTTCTAAACCCCTTGTGATCACATGGGGAGGAACGTGATGTAATCCTGAGCTTCATACTTGTATTATTTTGAATGATATTTTTAATTCCAGATTGTATGTTGTTTTTATTCATCCTATATTTTTTTAATTGATTTATATACTGGTATGTTATACTCAAACTCAAATGATCATGTTTGTGGGTACCCTTTCATGTGATGTTTCACACACCATTCATCCCTTTTTCCTCCCTCATTCAATTGTGGTGTTTGTGTGGTTCATATTGGTAAATTGAAATCACATAAGCACTGTCAAGGCCATTTATATTTATGTCATGGTATCACAGAAAAAACATACAAAATTGTACATCACATTGAGTTCTTCGTGTCTTGCCTTGGTGAGTTTCGGTTATGAAGTCGAACACAAATCACCCAATCATCGGCGGTGTCCAGTGAATCATTGTGTGTTTTCTACTGAACCCTAGGAGGTATACTAGTATAAACTCAGTAAAATTATGGTAATATATGTTAAAAACTAGGTATTAAAATATCTATACCCTTTATCTTGAAGTGATTAAGGATGAGCATCATGACACTCCCTTGGGTTGGTCACATTTAATTAATCTTGTTTGATTCTAATTTGTTTTATCACTTTAGTTTTCTATTGTAATCTTTAATCATAAAACCCCAAGTTTTATTAAATAAAATTCTCCTTATATTTTCATAATAAAAACCCTCTTTTTCAATTAATGATCTAAGGATCTGTCAAGAGATGACCCATGGTTGCTGCTATACTGTAGAAATTCTAGTTAAAACTAAACAACTAATTTTACACGCTCGACAATACGATCAAATTTTAGTGTCGTTTCCAGGGATCCAAGATCATTTTTTTCTTTATTTTCTTTTATTTATTTATTTTACTTCTTAATTAGTACTCTTTTCAATACCCCACCCCCATTTGATTGTTTTTGTTTTGGTTTTTTGTTTCTATTTTTGGTTGTTTTTGTGTGTTCTTCCTCTATCTCTTTCTCTCTATATTTTTCTTCTCCATATCTCTATCTATAATTTTTTAGTATAAAATTATCTTTTATTTCATACTTTAATTTATTAAGTATTTTTATTTCATTCATCCTCCATAAAAAAATTAATTAAAAAAATTAAAAAAAACAACAATAAACAATCAATCAATCAAACTGGACATCATTGTTGCATGACAAGTTATATTAAAGAAACACTACTTGAATTTGAAACTGAAATTGAAAAATCACTCCATTCAAAAATCAAGTCATCTAGAGAAGGTCAATCAAATAACACTGAGGAACCCCTTGTGAAACCTCAAGTGTCCATAAACTAATAAAAAATTGAACCCAATCAAACCCAAGAAAACATGGCTGCAAATAATCAAACCTTAAAAGAACTGACCACCCCGTATGTGGAGTACCAACCTGCATACATACAATACCCTGAGGAAGTATCCAACTTTGAATTGAGATCAGGCCTCATCCACCTTCTTCCTAAATTCCATGGTCTTCCCAGTGAGGACCCTCATAAACACTGTAAGATGTTTCACATAGTGTGCTCCACCATGAAAACCCAAAATGTGTCTGAGGACTTCATCAAGTTTAGGGTCTTCCCTTTATCCCTTGATGGTGTATCCAAAGATTGGATATACTATTTGTTTACCACAATTGGTGGATGGAATTACCTAAAAAGGCTCTTTTTAGAGAATTTCTTCCCTGCCTCCTGAACTACATCAATTAGAAAAGAAATTTGTGGCATAAGGCAATCACAAGGAGAGACCCTTCATGAATACTGGAAGAGATTCAAAAGAATTTGCTCAAGATGCCCCCACCACAAGATTAGTGAAAAACTATTAATCTAATAATTCTGTAAGGGACTTATACCCATGGATCGTGGAAGTATTGATACTGTAGCTAGTGGTGCCCTAGTTGATAAAACTCCTTCCACTGCTCGTGACTTAATAGCCAACATGGCTCAAAATACACATTAATTTGGTACACGAGCTATTACACCAACCATATGAGTTCATGAGGTAAGTCATTCATCTTTAGAACAAAAGGTAGATAACAAGATTGATGAGATGCATACCCTTCTAAGTGAATTATCTCAAGCACAAGGTAACTCACAATCTGCTCCTGTTCCATTAAATTGTGGTATTTTTTCTGATAATACTCATTTTTATAACCAGTTCCCACAACTTCAGGATTCATCCGAGTCTTGTGAAGTAGTATTCCCAGGGTGTCCTTTTCAGCAAGTACCACCCTTTAAGCAAGAACCATTTAGGATGAATCCAAACCCTGGGTGGAAAGCACAACCACAATACCAATAAGGAGGCAACCTGAGCTACCCCAAGAAAAATTGGTATCAACAAGGCCAAGGTATGCAATCTTCCTATCCCTTAACTTCTCAAAATAATCCTCCTCCTCCCAAATGTGAACCAAGCCTCGATGACATGGTGAAGAAAATGGCATCCCAAAACCTCTATTTCCCATAGACCACATAATCATCTATTCAATACCTACAAACTCAAGTGGGGAAATTAGAAAAAACCATCGGTGAGCTTAAGATGCAAGGTTCTTGACAACTACCATCCCGACCCATTTCCGATTCGAAGGACAAAGGTAATGTATGTTCAGTTACACTTCGTAGTGGGAAAGAAGTCTCTCCTTCTACTGATTCTGCAAAATAGTTATGTCCCCCTCTTGAAAAAAACTATTTCTCCACCCATAAAAGATTACAATGAAGAAAAACAAAATAAAAAGAGTAATAAAAATATCATTGATGATTAAAATGAACAATACATTCCTCTTCATTTCACCCAAAGACTCTCTAAATCTAATAAAAATTTTGATAATGAGATTGATACTGAAATAATAGATACATTTAAGAAATTTCAAGTTAATATTCCTTTATTGGATACAGTCAGGAAAATTCCCCGTTATTCCAAATTTCTTAAAGAAGTTTTCACCCATAGATGAAGGATGAAGAGGAATGAGAGCGTCAACTTGGGAAGGAATGTCTCGAACTTGATTCAACCAATAATTACCACTAAGTGCAAGGATTTTGTCACATTCACGATACCGTGTACTGTAGGGTAGACCTTATTTTTTGATTTTATGCTAGATTTAGGTGCTTCCATTAATGTAATGACCCACTTCGTGTATACTTCTCTGCAGGTTGGAGAGCTTCAACCAACAAGCATTATCATACAACTTTCCAACTAAAGTACTACACATACAATAGGATTGATTGAGGATGTCCTTTTAAGAGTGAAGAATCTCATCTTCCCTGCTGATTTCTACATTCTTCATATGGAAGATACCTGAACCCAAGGACATGTTCCTCTCATACTTGGGAGGTCATTCCTCAAAACAACAAAGAAGATCATCAACATTCACAATGGTACTTTTTCCTTGAATTTAGGAGGAGAAATGGTAAGTTTTAACATCCTTGAGGCTATGAAACACCCTGTTTAAGAGCACTCCACCCTTCCTATCTATTCGATGGAAGTGATCTCAAATGATGAACACACACACATTTATATCCCCAACCCATACTTTGATTCATTTTCCTCTTCTTCACCCTTGGATGATTTGAGTTTTGATTCATGTTTTGAGTGTTGTGTGGGTTATGAAAAGTGTAAAAAAAAATCTTTAATTGATGAGTGTGTTCATTCTGAGGTACCCATGACTGTTGATGATTCTGTAAATCTCATTTCAATAGATTCTCTATCTTTAGAGAATAAAAATGAGTGGATGGATAGTTTAATAGACCTCACTGCCCCTAAATCCCCTCCATCATTCCAAAAACCCCTGGTTTTGGAATTAAAACCACTTCCATCTAATTTAAAATATTCCTATCTTGAGGGTATTGACTAATTGCTTGTCATTATTACCAATAACCTCTCTCAACAGTAGGAATCAAAATTGATTAACCTTTTGAGAGAGTGTAAAAAGGAAATATGATAGACATTGGCTGATATCCCGAGATTAGATCATATATTTGTATGCACCATATACTTTTGGATGATGAGGCTAAGCCCATAAGACAATCTCAACACCGATTTAATCCCACTCTCCTTGAAGTGGTAAAATTAAAAGTCAGTAAATTACTAGTTGAAGGGATCATTTATCCTATTTCTGATAGTAAATGTGTTAGCCCAATGAAAATTGTGCCTAAAAAATAGGAATAATAGTTGTTTCAAATGAAAGGAATGAATTGGTTCCAACACGTGTGAAAAAATAGTGAGCGAGTCTATATTGACTACCATCGACTGAATCAAGCCACGCGGAAGGACCAATTTCCTCTACCTTTCATTGACCAAATGTTAAAACAATTGTATGGTAAGTCCCATTATTTTTTCCTTGATGGCTATTTGGGTTATTTTCAAATTCATATATCTCTTGAAGATCAAGAAAATAAAACATTTATCGACCCATTTGGAACATTTTCATACAGAAGGATGCCTTTTGGTCTTTGTAATGCTCCTAGTACTTTTCAGCGTTGTATGTTTAGTATTTTTTCTAAGTACCTAAAAAAATGCATGAAAGTTTTTATGGATGATTTCACGGTTTATGGAACTTCCTTTGATGGCTTTTTGTCTCACCTAGGTTCTATCCTCCGTCGTTGCATAGAAAAAGATCTTGTATTAAATTACGAGAAATGCCATTTCATGGTTGAATGAGGGATAGTTCTTGGGCATGTTATTTCAAAAGAGGAAATTCAAGTGGATAAATCAAAAATTGAATTAATTTCAACCCTTCCATATCCAAAATGTGTTCGTGAGGTGCGATCTTTCTTGGGTCATGCTGGTTTTTACCACCGATTCATTAAATACTTTAGTAAGATCGTACTTCCTTTGTCTCAGTTATTACAAAAAGATTTTGAGTCTGTGTTTGATAAAAATTGTGAGGATGCATTCAATTCGCTAAAAAGGATTCTCACATCACCTCCCATCTTCCAACCTCCAGGGTGGGATCTCCACTTTGAACTTATTTTTGATGCCTCTAACATTGCAGTTGGGGAAGTTTTATCACAAAGTGCTGAGAATGATCCTCATGTCATTGTTTATGCTTCACGTACCCTTGAACCTACCCAAGAAAACTACACTACCACTGAAAATAACTTATTTCTATTGTGTTTTCCTTGGAAAAATTCTGTTCATATCTTATCAGGTCAAAAATCATTGTCTTCTCTGATAATGATGCCCTTTGTTTCCTCCTAAGGAAACCTAAAGACAAGATTTTCCACATTCGGTGGATACTCCTCCTCCAAGAGTTTGACCTTGAGATTCGTGACAAGAGAGGAGTTGAAAATGTGGTAGCCGGCCACATTACTATAATTTCCCCACCATTGGACCATCATGTTGACTCACCCATCCCCATTGGAGAATTCTTCCCTCATGAGAATCTTTGTGATGTTGTGGACCTTACCCCATTGAGGGTCCCCACTAATTTCAGAAATTCACGATCCCAGATACTTAAGCATGATTCTCAGTGGTACATTTGGGATGACCCATATTTGTAGAGAATTTTTGGTGACCAAGTAGTTCTTCGGTGTGTCCCTAACCATGAGTTCACCTCTTTTTTGACCTCCTACCACACCTTGGAATATGGGGGCCACTTTGATTCTCAACATACATCTCAAAAGGTCCTTGACTCAAGAATTTATTGTTCAACATTGTATAGGTATGCCCATAGATTTTTCAAGTCATGTAGTCATTGTCAATTCACAGGGAATATCTCCGAGAGGAATGAAATTCCCCAACATCCCGTGTTATTCTTTGAAATTTTTGATGCATGGGGCATTGAATTCATGGGGCCTTTTTCAAATTCATTTGGCTTTTTATACATATGGTTAGTTATTGAATGTGTATCTAAATGGATGGAAGAAAAATCCACCAGGACTGATGACTCTCAAGTGGTTATTGATTTTGTGAGGTCCTAATTTTTCAGCAGGTTTGGTTTACCTAGATTCATCATTAGTGATTAGGGTTCACATTTTTGCAATCGCAACATAAAAAATTTACTTCATAAATATGGGGTTTTTCATAAAGTATCTACAACATATCACCCCCAAACTAATAGACAAGCAAAAATCTTAAATCAGGAAGTTAAGAGAATCTTGGAAAAAACGGTACAACCCAACATGAAATATTGGAGTTTGCGCTTGGATGATGCACTTTGGGAATACCGTAAAACTTTTAAAACCCTAATAGGAATTTCAACATATATAATTTTGTTTGGAAAGGCTTGTCACCTCCCATTGGAGGTAAAACACCATGAATATTGGGTTGTTAAACAATTTAATATGAATCTTTTAGATGTAGGTGATCATAGGAAGCTTCAGATTCAAGAGTTGGAAGAAATTCGACGTGATGCATATGCGAACTCCAAGATCTATAAAGAGAAGACAAAGGCTATCCATGATAGCATGATTCATCAGTGGAAGTTTCATATTGGTGATAAGGTTCTCATGTACAATTTCAGGCTAAAGATCCACTTAGGTAAGCTTTGTTCCCGATGGCTCAGTGCTTATACCATTACTGATGTTTACCCTTTTGGTGCCATACTAGTTTTTCATGAGAAGAGTGGACAAAGGATTACTTTCAATGGGTAGAGCCTCACAAAATTCTATGAGTATTTTCCAAAGCATCTCATGGAGGAAATCCAACTGATAAATGCCACATATGACACCACTTAGTAGGTTGTACCTTCTCCCTACCTTTACTTACTTTTCTATTTATTTAAAATACTTTCATTAAAGACAATGTAACTTTTAGGTGTGGGGGAGGGTGACATGTCATAGTTAGGATTAAAAAAACAAAAAAAAACTATTTTCATTTTTGATTTATTTTTTCTTATTTTGTGTTTTTAGATAAAAATTGGTCTTAAAAAGAATATCAAAAATCATTTTTCATGCTTGAGTCAATTGTTTGAAAAAATCCATTATTTTTGGAAAAATATTTTTCAAATGAATGTTGATATGGAATATTTTTCTAGAATTTTTATTTTCAAACCATTCTTAAGTGTTTAATGGATTTTTGAATCCCATGCCTCATTAGCACTGACCAATACTTTAATCCATTATCTGACAAACATTCTAAGCCCTTTATTTCATATTCTTCCTTTTAATAACTTTCTTAAGAATCTCGTGTCATGTAGAGAAACTAGAACTTTCCATGATTCTATTTGAATCCATAAGATTAAAGTATGTTTCATTCATGATAGATGCAATAATTCATTAAAAATCCGTTTTTACAACTATCCTCTATTTTCGGCCACCTTTACATTTTATCCTTCTTAAGCCTTAGAGACCATGGAATGACAATTAGGTAGCCACATTACAAGATAATTTATCCCTACCTACCCATATCTTGTGTATATTCTTTTTTTATTTTCAGAAATTCTGGGTGAGAGGGTGTTTCCATGGGAATTATGGGGAGAGAATCATTGTTATGGGTTGATATAAAGGCTGCCTACATTTTACTTGGTAAATGGGTTCATAATCCATATTGCATAATTTTATTATACATGTTTCCCTCTTTATCTCCAAAAAAACTAAAAAATATATAGTTCTGTGCATCTAAAAAAAACACAAAACAAAAGAATAAAATAGAGAAAATATGACGTTTACTCATTCTTATTCATCACTTAGTTGTGACCTACAAAGATGGAAAATGGGGAGAGTAAGTTGGAAGTGATACACTTTGTGAGGTGTTGAGTGTGTACAGTCATTGTGAACACTTTCTGACTTTTGACATGTTTTGTACATAAGAGATTAAACACTCCTCTTCAACCTCATATTTTTAAACATTAAATCCTACCAACCCTTGAACCTCAGAACAACCTGTTGGAAGTCCTCTTGAGCAGTATACTAGTTTTTACCGGTAGAGAACATAGAATATTGGAAAGCATATGTTAAGATTTAATGAACTCTAATAAAAGAGCATAAATTCACTTTCATATGTTCCTTAAGTGAAGATGTAAATTTTTTAGGTGATGTAGGTTGTGACATGTTGCATGGGTGAACAAATGAAGTTAAACAATTTTGAATGTGAGAAAAGAAAAATGATAATAAAATTGATTCCATAAATGAGAGATGATAAATTTCATTTCAAAAGAATCTTTCATTTTTTCAAACCTTTCATTTAGGAATGGGACATGATTAGGATATTATACTTTTCCTAGGAGTGTAAATGCTTAGGTGTGGGGGTGTGATCATACCACGATTCATTGTTTTATTTCACCCTTATATCAATGTATTAAACTGGTTTTTATGGAAAATTGCAATTATAATAACATATTTGAATCCATATTTGATTCAATTATCTCGTGTTTAACACTGTTAAAAAGTTCAATGTTACTTTTTTTGATAATTATATTGTAGGTGGAGGTTATTTGAAGGACCCATGATGAAGTCTAAGAAAAATGGGCCAATCTACACATGATCCAAGAAAAATAGTTGACTAAAACGCATTTTTATACTAAACCGTGCATTAAAATAGGATGAAACTTTGTGTTATGGTCCTAAATTTAATGATCTCCATTTCATATGAAGGAACAAAATCCCAATTCATCCATTAAGAGGCCCATACAAACTGATCTGTTTAATAAAGTGGATCTGAATGGGGTCAAAACTTTTCCTCTGTATTTTGGAAATATCTCTTATTATATTCCATATTTGGCTGCCAAAATTGACATGGAGGTAGAAACAGTGTCATAAAAAAACTCTTTAGTTTTGTCCAAAGTGATTTAATATTGTCTTTCTAGCCAAAACCATGGACCAAGTGAATTCGTGAAATCAGGGTTCCAAAAACCACTTCCCACTTTGCCTATAAATTGGCACCTTGGGCACCCCATTTTGGAGTTCAACCAGGAGGCAAGGTGCTGACATTTTGGAGTACCAAATTTGTCTCCCCACCATACCTAGAATTTATGGAGGCTATGGGAAGTTCTACTTCAACATCTTCTTCTTCCTCCCCTCCCATAGATTTCTAAACCCCTTGTGATCACCAGGGGAGGAACGTGATGTAATCCCGAGCTTCATATTTATATTATTTTGAATGATATTTTTAATTCCAGGTTGTATGATATTTTTCTTCATACTATATTTTTATTTAATTGAGTTATGTACTATTATGTTATACTCAAACTCTAATGATCATGTTTGGGGGTAACCTTTCTTGTGATGTTTCACACACCGTTCATCCCTTTTTCCTCCCTCATTCAATTGCTGTGATTGTGTGGTTCATATTGGTCAATTGAACTCACATAAGCACTATCAAGGCCATGTAAATTTATGTTAGGGTATCACAAAGAAATAACATAAAAACCTGGACAACACATCGAGTTCTTCATGTGTTCCCTTGGTGAATTTCGATTATGAAGTCGAACACAAATCTCCCAATCATCAGTGGTGTCCAGTGAATCATTGTGTGTTTTTGACTGAACCCTAGGAGGTATCCTAGTATAAACTCATTAAAATTATGGTAATAGGTGTTAAAAACAAGGATTAAAATATCTATACCCTTTCTCTTGAAGCGCCGATGGATTAACATCACGATACTCCCCTGGGTTGATCACGTTTAATTAATCTTGTTCATTTCTACTTTGTTTTATCACTTTAGTTTTTTTATTGTAATATTTAATCATAAAACCCCAAGTTTTATTAAATCCCAATCCCCTTCTATTTTCATAATCAAAACCCTATATTTAAATTAATAATCTAAGGCTCCGTTGAGAGACGACCTAAGGTTGCTACTATACTGCAGAAATTCTAGTTGAAACTAAACAACTAATATGGTGCGCTCAACAACGCGATCACACACCCTAAGAAAGAGAAAGTTCAAATTAATAACTTTATATGAAAAAGTCCTATAACTTTTAGTGGATATTCTAATCCCTTAATCATATAACAATGGATCAATTCCAATAAAAATATATTCTCTATACTTCATTATCCATTTAGGATAAGGTCATGCTTGTTGTTTATTTCTTGGAGGGAGAATTTGATCAATGGTGGATGTTGATCAAGATTATGAATCCCAAGGAATAAATCGAAGTGATGGAGTGGAAAAAAATTTGGAAAATGTTTTTTAATAACTATTTTCCTTACACTCTCTAAATTAAAATTGAGAGGTAGTTCCTTGGCCTTAAGAAAAAGGAGGATGAATCTATCGGGGAATATGAGATAAAATTAACAAGACTTGGGTGATACACCTTAGGATTTTTCATTGACCCAAAAAGTAAAGTTGATTTATTATTTAGTGGTATAAAGTTGAATCTATGAAAAGAGTTGGTGATTCAAAATTTTAACAGCTAAAAATAAATTTTTGATATGCCATTAAAGTTGAAATAAAGATTGGTGAATCTCAAGAGTCTCATGGGACTGGAGATTTGATGTAAAAAATAGAGTTTAATTCTAAGGGAGTGATGGAGATATATTATGATGGTAAGAAATTAAAACTTCCCACTTGTTAAAATTATGGAATGAAGTGTCCTGAAAATTGAACAAAGGGGACAAGGAAATGCTTTAGGCGTGGAAATGAGGGGTACCAAGCCAGCAAATGCTGATGAGAGAAACACACCAATGTGATGGAAGAAAGTAATGATCCAATCAACCCTTATCCTCTTTTAAAATGTTTCAACTATAAAGAACAAGGAAACTATGAAAACCAATGCACTAATCCAAGGGTTTTTGAAGATAACTGGTGAAAAAAACATCCAAGTCCTAGAGAGAAAGGGTGAGCGAATTCCATCATAACTATTGAGGTGGGTCATGAAAAAAATAGTGACAAGTATGATAGTTATCCATTCAATAATATAAAATGTATTATTTGATTATCTTTCTATTAATTCTTTCATATCACTAAAGTTTAATAGAAAAATTCAAACACTTCCTAAAAATATAGAAGTCAAGTTATCTTTGGAAATGGAAAATGTGGAAATTATTACATCCTGAGAATATAATTTCTCCCCTCCCAATATTTATGGGTTAAATTTCTCAATGAAACTTGTGATACTCACTTTAGCATAATTCAATATTATTTTGGGTATTGATTGTATTTCCTTGTTAATATAATTTTTTTAGAGAATGAAATCACCCTTTGTATCAAAAATTACCCTTTGAATCTATACAAGTTTAAGTAGGAGGATGGATATACTTTAGAATCATCATATCAAGCATGTATATTATTGTCTTATGAGAAAGAATATCTGTGACAAATGATTGATAATTAGGAAAATATTATCTTGTAGGAAATTCCCATTATAAGGGAATATTTTGATGTATTCCCCCAAAGAATTACCCAATCTTCCTCCTAACTGAGAGGTATATTTCTCAATAAAACTTATACTTAAAGATTTTCCAATATCTAAGACTCCAAAAAAATGGTCACTATTGAACTATAAAACCTAAAGATGAAATTATAAGTGAATCTAAGTAAATATTTTATACAGACAAGTGTTTTAATATGGGGTTCTATGGTGTTTTTTATCAAGAATAATGATAAGTTAATGCGCCTATTTATTGATTATCATGAGATCAATAAGAACATAATAAATAAAAAGTATCCTCTTTCACATATTGATAACATATTCAATCAACTATGTGGATCTCAATAATTCTCTAAGGTGGATCTTCAGTTAGAATATTATCAAGTAAAGGTGAAAAATGGGGATATACCCAAGACTCATTTTTGTATAAGGTGTGGGTACTATGAGTTCACAGTGATTACATTTAGAGTCTCTAATTCTATAGATATCTTTATAGATTTAATGAATAGAGCATTAAGTGATTACATTAAAAGAATTGGTAGTATTTATAGATTATATTCTTATTTAAACTAAAAGTAAGGAGGAATATGAGGATCATTTTAATGTTTTATTTAATAACTTGTGAAAGGAAAAATTATAAGTGATGTGCAGTAAATGTGAATTTTGGATAGAGCAAGTAACATTCATAGGGTATGTTATCACCATCAAAGGGATATTTTTGGATCATTTAAAGATGGATGAAATTAAAGGATGGACCATACTAACATTTATAATAGATATTTTTAGTTTATTTATATTAGTTGGGTATTATCATCAATTTGTGAAAAAACTTCTTATGATTGTCAAACCCACTAACCAAGCTAACAAGGAAGGGATTAAAGCTTTTCTGAACTGATGAATTTAAGGAGAGATTTAAATACTTAAAGAAGAGGTTAATCACTACACCTATTCTCATATTACTCACTAGTGTTAAAGGATCTATTATCTACAACAATGTTCCCAAAAAGTTCTTATGTTTTGTGGTCATGAAAAAAAGTGATTTCCTATGCCTCCTACCAATTAAAAATCCATGAGTTTAACTACATGATGCATGATCTAGAATTGGTTGTAGTGATCTTTATAATGGATATTTGGAAACATTTTATCTATAGGGAAAGGTGTGATATATATATATATAGATAGATCATACATGCCTCAAGTATATATTTATATAAAAAGAGCTCAATATTCACCAATGAAGGCAGTTAGAGATGATCAAGGATTATGATTGTTTAATCCATTACCATTCCGGGAAGTTGAATAAAGTGGAAGATTCCCTAAGTAGAAATTATCACACAACCCTATCTGTGATGAGGATTTAAAGGGATCAAATATTCTTGTACATATGAATGATGGACATGGTAATCATAAAATTAATGTCATCCAACCTTGCTCAAATAACCGATTAACCATCTATTCTTGAGAGGATCAAGGAGGCCTAAAATGATGATGAGAAGCTACAAATGAATTTATTGAATATTATAGAGTTTAAAATTTGTTAAATATGGAGTTATAAGGTTTGAAAACTAGATATGTGTCTCATAAAAACTATAATTGAAGATGGAACTTTTGGATGATGTGCATAACTCATCCTTCTCTATTCATCTATAAAGTAGTAAGATTTATAGAGATTTGGAGAAAAAATTCTAGTGGGATTACATGAATAAGGAGATTGAATTTTTTTTATCTCGATGATTTTTATTTCAACAATTAAAGTCTTACTGAAATAAGTATAATGATATGATGAAACCATTACACATACCAATATGTAAATGAAAAAACATGACTCGTAGGGCTCCCCAGGATATCTAAAGTCTATAAAACCATTTGGGTGATAGTCATCACCTTACTAAGTCTACATATTTTATTGTTATCAGGGAATATTTATCTATTGAACAACTCACTAAGATATATTTAAGATAAAATTTAAGACTATATAGAGTACCACTCTCCATTTTATTTGATCGATATTATAGTTTTACCTCAAGGTTTTGGTGAATCCTATAGAAAACATTAGATATAGAGCTAATTTTCATCACTACTTATCACCCTGATATAGATGTTTAGTTTGAGAGAACCATTAAATCTCTAGAGAATATGATAACATCATGTTCAAGGTATTTACAAGTATGTTGGGATCAAAACATTTTCATAGTGTAGTTTTCATATAACAACAATTTTCATTCTAAAATGAAAATGGAACCCTATAAGGATTTGTATGGGAAGTGGTGTTGGATGCCAACATTCTAGGATGAAGTTAGAGATTAGAAATAGATGGGACGTGATATTGTACAAGAGATAATATATAGGTTTAAAATCATTCAACATCATATGAAATTCATGATAATTTGATAAAAAAATCCATACAGATAGTCATCAATGAGACTTAGAGTTTGAGGTCAGAGATATAGTGTTCCTTTGTATATCACCATGGAATGAATTATTAGGTTTTGGAAGAAGGTAAAAAATATTCCTAGATATATCATCCCATTTTATATCCTTGATCACATTGGATTTGTGTCCTATCGACTAGCACACCCACCTAACTTGCCTTAAGTACATGATGTGTTTAATGTATCCCTCTTAAAGAAGTACATTCCAAACCCCTCACATGAATTGAATCTATAGGTGGTAACTTTGGAGAAAAATATTTCATATGAGGAGAATCTAGTGAAGATATTATATCAAAGATATAAAGTTCTAAAAAACAATACATCTTACATGGTTAAACTACTATGGTGGAACCACAAGTTTAAGAAGTCAACAGGGTAACCATAATATGTGATGAAATAGCAGTACCATCATCTGTTTTAGTTTATGAAATAAAATTTTGAGGGTGAAATATCTAAAGGGGAAAGAATGTAATGACTCAAACTTCTCTAAATGAAATTTCCTTTGGAATGAATAAATTTCTTGTAATGTAGTTATAGAAAACACATGCATTATATTTCTTTGTTATTTTTTACCATTATAAAATATATCCTCATTTTTTCTATTGATCTTAAATACTATTAAGAGTCATTATCATAGATAATGTTTTCATTATATAGTGACCTCTAAGATTTTTATTTATTAAGGGTTATAATAAAATTTAATTAACATTGATGGAATAATTAATGGCCTCAACCAGTAGGATTGTACCCTATAAAGCCCATTTTTTGGAGCTTATGAGAGAGATAACATCATTGGGATCTTCCATTGACCAAGAAAAAGCTGATATTTAACAACTAAAACTCAAGTAAAACTATTTATGGAAGAATTTAAAGATTATAGAGATCACTACCCAAACTATTTTCATCGAACCACCCCAAGAAAGTACTACCATCAGACACCTTACCCTTAGGGAGTACGTTGGTGTAATAAGGGGTTGTATATCTAGACCCTAGTAATATAAATTTTTTATCTTATTTTTAATAAAATAATGATTATATTGATCACTTTTTCATTATTACTTTATATATATATACAAACACGTTATTATATAATGAGTTTGATAAAAATTGGATTTTGATACGAAGAAACCAAAATTTTATTTTTGAGAGATATAAAGTTTCAATTAAAATAATACTTTTTATAAGTCCAATAATTTTGAAATAAATTTTATTTTTATGAAGTAGACTTATTAAATAATATTTATTTAAATATAAATGGTAATATGATTTAATTAAGTCTCGTGTAATTTGTATCATAAAAACTAGTATTTTTAATAAATAAGGATTTTTATTTAAAATTGTAAAATTATATATTTAGAAAATTATTTTGAAAAAATAAATATCATTTTTGAAAACAAAATATTAAATTCATCCAATGGTTAATTTTTCAATATTTTTTGAGATAATCAAATTTTTGAGTAAAAATTAAATACAATATAAATATATGGTATGTATTATGACATCACAATAGCCCAAAAGTGATATAATAAATACTATAAAAGGTATCCAGGATAAAAAAATAGTTTTTATTTCAAAATAATATGTTTTTAAAGTTATTTGATTGATTTTAAAAACCTATAATAAATCCTTCAAAACCAATATTATATTTTAAGGTTTAAAAAACAATTATTTATGAACATGACTCACTTCCACATCATGAATGGTATTATTTTAATGAGTTAAATTCTTAACCTAATAAAATATTGGAAACTAATACTCTTTATTAGAAACGAGAGGTAAAAATCATGGAAAGGTTTGTGTTTTTGATTATTTTATTACTTAGATTCCAAAATCTAAGTTTAGAAATTAATAAATAATTCCTCTCTCTTTTGCAATAAATACCCACCCAACCTCTATTTCCTCTTCCCTAAAAACCCATTGAGAATTAAGTTAATAACCCTCTATCTATCTATCTAAATTTCTCCCAAGGTGTTCCCCTCTTAAGAAGCTCCTACTAAGCTTTTAGAATCACCCCCTCAAGGTAAGGTATTCTCTTCCTCTTCCTCTTCATTCAAGTACTTTTTTTTGTATTAAGAATTTTGATTTCAAATTATTCATGTTGTTATGTGTTTTTTACACATACATTTACTATCAATATGATTCCCAAATAATGAGAGACCACATTTCACTCTCATTAATCTCATCCATGAACCTTTATGTACACCTATTATGCTGTTGAAATTATCCCATGGTTTTCCATGCCATATTTTGTGTTGTGAATATCCATCCCCATTTACACTCAAGGGTATTTACCTAGATATAGAAACCATTAATTGATTGAAAACTTCCATGCATGCATCCCACACTCCTTAATCAGGGGATTATAAGTTGTGAAAGACATTATTATGTTGTATGATCTATGTGGATCATAAATGCATGTACATGATATAAATGTGATGGGTGGGACCATAATTATATATCCATCCAATGCATTGGGTAATATTTTTACCTCATGAGATACCATGTATCATGCATGGGGAGTTATACTAAATGTGCTATGTTATAAATTCTTGATGGTTATCCTTAACTTATGCTTATGATGTCAATTTTTTATTTTTGTCCCGTTCCTATGATACCTTGATGTTATCATCTTATATCGTACTTAGATGTCCATAACTTTGATTCTCAAATTTCTATGTCACCATGTTATGTCTCTTGACTTATATGTACTATTTTACATTATTATATTCCATGATTATTTCCTTAATGGGATTTATAGTTCACCCCTATCTAATGTGCATCCCCAGGATATCTCGTACAGTATTAGAAGATCAATGGAGTTTAAGGGAATTTTGTGTAGTTTTTAAATAATTTCATTGTATACCTATTTCAAGTTATTGTGTTATGTATATAATAACCCAAAGAAACTATGCCTCTCAAACTTATGGGATTGTATTATGTGTATTATTATATAATAAATCATGAAATAAAGTATATAAAAGATATGGGTTGCCATAGACTCCCCCACCTACCACATCAAAGACGATTCCACAGTCATCGAATAAATAAAACCTCTACCATTAATCTCATCTTTTTTGAGATGCATTATTGTGAGCTCTTCCATCCATTTTCAATCATCTTTAGACTCCTTAATGATTTCCCCCCATGAATTCTTATCCAAAGAATCATCCACAATGTTTTTTCTTTCCTCGAGGTGTAGGAGATCTTGAAATCATAATCTAAGAGAAACTCCATCCATCTATACTATTTAAAATTCATATCTCACTAGGAGAAGATATACCTTAGGTTATTTTGATCCATAAAGACCGTAAAGAACTTGATGATGAGGTAATGTCACTATAGATTTAGGGAAAACACTACAGCTGCCAACTCTGGGTCATGGGTAGTAGAATTATGATCATGGGGATGCAACTTTCTAGACCCATAAGAGATCATTTTTATTACTGCATTAAGTTGCATCTCAAAAATAAATTATAATCATCACAAAAGACCTCAAACATAACACCTTACTCAAGAAATTGAAGCTCTATAGCACTGATCATCTTTTCTTTCAGGTAGTCAAATTCTTCCTGACATTGATCAGCCCAGAGGAAATCATAATCTTTCCTGGTCAAGGTGGTTAAAGGGGATACAATATAAGATAATTAAGACACAAACATATGGTAATATCCTACAAGAAAAAATGAGTTGTGAACCTCTCCCACATTCTTGGGTGATACTCAAGAAACAACTACCTTTACCTTTGAAGAGTTCATGACCACACCCTACTAGGATTTCACATTCCCAAGGAGATGTACTTCCCATGTCCAAAACATACACTTTTATAGATTTCCATATAGTTGGTGGTGTCAATAAACCTATAGTAAACTCTAGGGTTATTGGCATGATCCCCCTCTGATCTAGAGTATATAAGAATGTTGCTGATAAATATGACCAAGAACTAGTTTAGGAAATCACAGAACACAAAGTTAATGATTCCTAGGAACATTGTTGGTGTATTTATGGAACTGAATGGTATGACTAGGAACTCAAAGTGAACATACCTAAATTTTAAGGTAGTATTTATGATATCCTCATACTTTACACTCATATGATGATATCCAGACCACAAGTTGATCTTTGAAAACCAGCTATCTTTATTAAAATAATTTAATAGATCTTTGATCCTTGGAAGAGGGTAAAAGTTCTTGATTACTACCAGATTTAACCTCTGTTAGTCTATAAAAAACCTCATATTATCATTTACCTTCTTAGAAAACAACACTGAAGCACCCTAATGGGACACACAAGATCAGATGAAACCCTTTTTCATTCACCCGAATAGCCTAAAAGCCTTCTTTTTTATTGATTTCTGATAACCCTCCTTTAAAGGGATGAGGGGGAACACTTACAAGGCATGTAGGCATAGAGATTAAATGACCCTTAGGTCTTAGGAAATATACAGTCTATAACTACATAGAAATTATCCTCCCCATCTTCTTCATCGTGATGTCATCTCTCAACCTTCGCATGGCTAGTTCGACTAGGCTTCTCGTGCAAGCACAGACTCGTCCTGATGGAAAATGTCATACCCTCTAGTGTCATCCAATAAAGAACCATTTAAATCGAAGGCATTCCCTAATAGGAATATGGTGTAAATATTTATATATTTATATATAGACCATTTCTTATTGCATAAAAGTTATGATTTGTATACATATAAGGGTTTATTATTTTATACAATATGTGATTACAGCAAACCGATAACTATTATCATTTTATATTTCTTCTATATATGATTTCATTCAATAATTCATTACATAAGATGAAATAGCTAGAGGATTTAAATTCATATATATATATATATATATATATATATATAAATGTACAAATTTTCTAAGGGAATTAGCTTATGCATTATAACACATGAATTAATTCGAACACCACCCATGAGTGTTCTTAGGTTCTATATAAACCCAAAATCCATATGATGGAATGATGTGTATATTCATACAATGACTCCTAGGAACCCAAATTTCTCTTTCATCTTCTTTATTTATATATGAAATGATAAAATAATATGAATGGAAGATTAATCTCATTTGAGCATTGGATGATTCAGCACAACTTGTGGATACACTACAGGGGTGGGAAACTTTTGTTTTCAAATATTTCATATATCTAAAACTCATTCAAAGGAGATTGATAATGATTCAGTGGATCTTCAATGTAAGGTATTCCAAATTTATAGAAGTTCTTCATTTCTATTTTATACTCATTTTAATATTTCTTTCATGAGAGATCCTTAGACATGGGTTTTTGAAGATCATTTTTTATGTTTTTCTAACATAGTTTTTTATTTGTTGACAAATAAATTTCATTAAATAATTTTTTTTTTGTAAAATATGTGAGGTTGTTAGAAGTCCAGGCATATTTCTTTGTGTAAAATTATTGGAGAAGGAAAATTCATAAAGTTATAAAGTTGTTAAATTAATAACCTTAAGTCAGATGATTCTATGCTAATCACAAAGTTCCTTACATCATGAAAACTTTAATGATACAAGTATTCTGTTAAAAGGGGAGTTAAAATTTTCTAGTCACATCTTATTAGATAGAGAATCCCTGGATATATAAGTTTTCATAAAACTAGAAGTATGAATTTGATGAAGCATTACAAAGTTGATGATCATAAGATCTATGGGAAAAACCAACGGTTGAAGATTTCGTAAGTCTAAGATTGTATGAAGGAACTTTTTTAAGGAAAAAAAACAAAAATCATCAGATAGATTATAACATAGTTTTATGGATGTAGTTTTCCAGAGGAAAATCTTCAAACATAGATTAATAGACAGAAAAAATTCTGATGGAGTTTTGTTCAAATTTGAAGTTTACATACTCATATTTTTGGACACATTTCTCTGGATATAAAAACTGCAATAAAGATAAAAGTATGAACTTGATAAATTTTGAAAATTTTAAACCTTTCTAAATAGACAAAACCTTCCAGATAGAAAGTTATTATGAAGATTTTGGTAAAACAAATATGTTTTTTTTAAATTCACAGAGTGTGAAAAAGATGAGAAAAAAAAAGATAATGGTTTTCAATCAGGATGATAAGGAAATAGTTTTTAACTGATAAAGAATGCAGTTGAGTTTTGAAAAAACAAAGGGAGAGATCATCTATAGTTTTAGAAATGATATTCCAGAAAAATATTCTAGAAAAATATTTCTGAAGAAGTTTGAAGATGCATTAATGAGAAAAAGATGTTTAGGTGGAGAAGTCACACGAAGTGAGTTAATTTCATGTTTTTAATCATAAATAATTTTCTAAACATACAAGAATGGACACAGTGGATCAGAAAAAGTCTCCAAAAAAGGAAAATTTTAGAAATGTTGAATTTTATATAAAATAGTCATTGAAGTAAACTAAAGTCTTTAGATGTTTCAACAATTTAGTCAACCATCTTCAATTAGCTTGGAGGGATGGATAAAATAAAGTTTTCTTTGTTTATTTTGAGATAATTTTACTTCATCGAGTCAAGATCATATGATGGAGGAAGGTTGAAGTTTGAAGTTGTTAATTTTTTATGATCTTCTTCATAAATTCCATTAGATTTTCTTTTCATAAGAAATTCAATCAGGTGAATATTTCATAAGAATGTATTTCAAACAACATTTGTTTATGAAGTGTGAATTGAGAAGAATGGAGTTTTCACAAGAACCTTTTTGGTATGTTTGAGTGTGTTTCAAGTGGGTAAATAGGTCAATAAAAATTATGAGTTTTACAGATATAGAAGTTCCAAACAAACATCTCTAGATAGAACTTTTATAGAAATTTGTAAAGTTATGAAGATGAGAAATATTGAGAATGATGAAGTTCTAGAGAATTATAGAATATTTGAGAAGACTACAGATGTGTTGAGAATATTTTAGAAGTGTTCAAATGAAATTAAAATATACTAGAAATTTGGATTTATGAATTTGGGTGATCAGGAAAACATTTCAGGTTTCCCACCTTTGCTATTTATGGACCACCTATAAATAGAGGTGAAAAGTACAGTAGCACTTGAGATGGTTCACCCATGCATAAAAGATAAATCAATGCAGATTTGGTTTCAAGATAGATCTTTTAACTAAAGTTGGGTTTTATGTTGAAGAAGAATTTTGTGATAGAGGATTATATCATAATATCAAATTGTAGAAAGTTTAGATTATTGGACAAAGTTTTACTGAAAAGTGAAACAGAAAGAAATTCTATGTAGAAGTTTTATGAGGCACTGATTTTTCTAATCAGACAGAACAAAGGTTTTGTAAAATATACAATTTCAAAAAAGGTGCATCAGATGGAGATCATCAAACTTAGGCCCATTGGACATAGTCACATAAGACATAGTTTCTAGATGGACCTTTGGTGGAGCAGTTTGAACAAAGTAACATAATTTTGTTTGGCTCAAATTTTGTGGGAAAAAATTGTAAACTGAAGGGGGTTAGTATAATCATTCCTACCTAGAGATAGAAGGTGTATAATAGGATTTGAAATAGAATTTTTATTCACTTATTTATTATAGTGAATTTATATAGCCCAATAAGAGTGACTATGAAAAGGACGTAGGTTCTAAGACTGAGGCCAAACCCTGTAAATCTTGTGTGATTGGATTATTTTATTACTTTTCATGCATGTGAGTTTACTAAAATGTGATAAGGAAATAACTCTAAATTATTTAGGGGTTATGCTTCTTAAATATAGAAATTTGTAAAAAGATAAAAACTGATCCACCCCCCGACTTGTTCTACGATCCTTAAGAACTTCAAGTGGTATTAGTGGGGGTTACCCTATTAAATCCTTATCATGTAAAATCTTAATTCTATCAAAAATATATGAATTCATAACTTTGATAGAAAAAATTATCATGAATAGAAAAACAAAATGATTCCCTATCTTTTCTCACGTGGCCTAAAAGTTTTTAATACTGCTAAAATTGGGTTTCTACTAATTGAGAAAGACATACCTATGAATTTTTCTAATAAGAGAAACATTAAATTTGATGTAAAATCTAGAAATACAATTATTATGTCTCTATCAGAAAATTTTTACATGAATGAAATGGATTTAAAAACAATAAAGATAATTTGGTACAATATAAAAAGTATTTTCTAAGGAAATACTAAAGTGAAGGAAGATGATGTTTGTATAACTTGTAAAAAATTAAATATGATTACTAAAATCCACAAGAAATTAGAAATTTAATCTACTATACCTCTTGATATTATTCACTCTGATATTTTTAGACTGATGAGACATCAATAAAAAAAGGATATTTGTACTTTATAACCTTTATTTATGATTTCACTCAGATGAAAAACACTATGTTTATGAAACATAAATCAAAGGCTATATAAATGTTTAGATCTTTTAGAAGAGATGTTGAGATAGAAATGGGGGCCTATATAAAAAATTTGAGAAATAATAATAGTACATAATTTACATGAAATTATTTTAAATCATATATAAAGAATCATGGAATCAAACATCAATATAGTGATCCATAAACCCCTCAAAAAAATAGTGTAGCAAAAAGGAAAAAATATAAATTTGGTTAAAATGAGAATAATCATGTTTTTAGATTACAAACTTTTAAAGTTATACTGAATATCATCCATTAGCACTGTTGTACATGTGAGAAATAGAAGTTTTTTAAGTTCGATATCAAATAAGACTTCCTATTAAAAGTGGTATAAAAAACCTTTAGTGAAATATTTCAAGGTTTTTTGGAAGTCATTATTTACTAAAAAACAAAATTCTAAATCTTTAGAAATTTTATGAAAAAAGATGAGGAAGGAACTTTCATAGGATATTCACTCAACAGAAGAAGTTACAAATGTTGAATAAAATATCTACAAAATTTGGTGGATTTATATGATGTAAAAGTTAATGAAAATACAAATTACATGTTGAAAATGTTGAGGATGGAAAACTAAATATTTCTAATGAAATTGGAAGTGGACCAAAACATATATATCAAGAATCAAAGGAATTGTGTGATGAGGAAAGTGAAAATAGAAGCTAAAATTTAAAATTTCCTACCCTATAGAAATAGGTTAAAACTAAAAATATACTTAGAAACAAAAATGATCCAATTCATACTAGAATAAGGTTAAAATTATAAAATCAAACATCACTCATTTCATATATTGAACTAGAGTCAGTTTTAGAAGTAGTAAAACATAAAAAAATGGCTCAATGAAATGAATAACGAGTTGGATCAAATTGTGAAAAATAAAATTTGGTAACTTGTTCTACATTCAGTAGGTAAAAATGTTATTGGAACAAAACGAGTGTAAAAAAACAATTTGATTGAGTATGGAGAAGTTTCAAGAAATGAAGAAATACGTGTTTTTAAGGTTATGCATAAGTAGAAGGTGTGGACTTTGAAGAAATTTTTTTCTTAGTTATAAGATTAGAAACAATCATAATGTTCTTATCATTGGATTCACATCGATGTTATAAATTTTATCAAATGGATGTAAATTAATCTTCCTTAAATGGGGAGATTGAGGAAGAAGTGTACATTCAGAAACCTAGTGTATTTTTACTTGATAATGATGAAAAAAAGGTTTACAAATTGAAGAAATACTTGTATGGGTTAAAACAGTCTCCACATGCCTGGTACTCCAAACTTTATAGTTCTCTAAAAAAGTTGAATTCTTCTAAAGAAAAAGTTAATAAAAAGTTGTATGTGAAATAAGTGGATTAATTCACCCTAATTATAATTGTTTATGTGGATAATATAATTTTTTCTAGAGATATAGAAAATGTTTGTAAATAATTTTCTGAATAAATAAAGAAGAATTCTGAGATGTCAATGCTAGGATAATTAATTTTATTCCTAGGTTTACATGTTAAAAAAAAGGAAAAATAAATCTTCCTATCTTAAGAAAAGTATGTCAGATAATTGTTGCAAAAGTTTGACATGAAATATTCTAAAGAAGTTTCTAATTAAATTTTAGTGAGCATAGAGTTGAGTAAAGATGAAATTAGAAAAAATGTAAGTCGGAAATATTTTATGAAGCTTATAAAATTTTTCCTTACCACATAGCTTCAATACCTGATATTGTTTACGTTGTGACTTTATGTTCTAGATATCAGAGTGCTCCAAAAGAATCTCATATATTGGTAGAAAATATAATTATAAACATGTTAAAGTAAGAACATCATAGGGTCTGATGTATAATATAATATTTAATATGAACTTTCATGGTTATACTAATTCGGATTAGGTTGGAGACTATAATGATAGAAAATCAACTTCAAGAGGAACATTTTTCTTGGAATAATTTTGTGTGATTTTTCATAGTAATAAATAAAGTTTAGTAATTTTGAGCATAGAAAAATCATAATATGTTGTCACTACCTTGTCTTGTACTCAAATTTTTTGGATGAAAGTTTAGCTAGTATATTTAAAGTGAAATTTTCTACAACATTGAAGATACTTTGTAATGATTAGAGTACAGTTGATCTTTCTAAAAAACTTATCCAAAACTCAATATCAAAACACATTGATATTAAGTTTCACTTCATAAAAGATAAATTTTCTAGTAGAGATGTTTTTCTAGAATATATTTCAATGAATTATCAAATTACTGATATCGTTAATAAAGTTAATCCAAAATATAGATTTGGAGAATTGAAGTTATAAATTCATGCTTAGTCCCCACCAAAGACTTATTAAAACTTCTTAAGGAAGTCCCCCACTATTATTTGGATTATGTTAACAAAGGATTAGAGAAATTTAAAACTTTGTAAGAAGTTTTTACAATTATTTCTTTAATGAATCTAAATATGTGGTTATCATAAAATGGGAGAAAGAATAAAAATAGAGTGAAAATTTTAAGTTTTAAAAATTAAAGATCAAAGTGAGGGGGGTTTATCTTAACATGGCCACAAATTTATTTTTCAATGAGGGATGTAATTCCTTGAAAAACATTACTTTATCTAATAGTGTGGTTTTATGACACTATATTTTAATAAAGGTTATTTTTTGGTAAAATTTTAAAAAATTGAGCTGTAAAAAAGATGAGTGATGAAAATGATGAGTGTTAGAAGTTTTTAATGAATAAAGTCACAAAATCTAAAGGGGGGATTAAATTGAGTGACTAGATTCACCTCGAAGAGAACAACTTGTCATTAAGTCCTTCATGCATCAAAAACCACCTTCATTTAGTGGATTTATTGACCCATTGATTGTTGTAAACTGGATTACCTATATAGAAAAGATCTTTTCTATACTCCACTATTCAGAGCTAGAGAAAGTCACCCTGGAAGTATGCCTCTTAGAAGAAGAAGCAAATAAGTGGTGGACATCGATTAAAAACGTGAAGCTAAGAAGGTAGATTGATTCTATAGAGTGGGAAGATTTTAGGGGAATTTTTTCAATAGATAATTTCCCCGCTCAATGTGAACAAAAATACATAATGAATTCCTACAGTTAAATCGGAAGGAAAATGAAACATGGGAAGCTGCGAAATGATCTTTAAAAGACTCTCTCAATACACCTATAGCTTTGTTATGGATCTTAAGGGAAAGGTTGATAGATTCTTCAGTGGAATGAGACCCCGGTTATAGAGGAATTTAACAAATCAAGACTATAAAATCTATTTGGAGATAGTGTGAAGTTCTATGAAGGTTGAATTGTAGTTTGGAGAGACATAATGGTCACATAGTCTGAACGAAAATAAGAGAGAAATGGATCCAAACTCAGGGAAGAATTTTGATCACAAAATAAGAGGAAAGAAAGTGAAACTTCGCACGTGCAACAAATATGGGAAGAAGCATTCAAGGAACTACTTTCTTGAGAGTGGAAAGTACTACAAGTGTGGAAGTGGTGGTCATATAGATCGAAATTTTCATATTGAGGTGAAGGCTCAACTACTCAACACTGACGACAAAGGGAAGATGGTGCAGGCCCGACCTGAAGTTTAATGCTTCAAGTATCGACATCTTGGTCACTTTTCCAATCAATTTCCAAATCAAAAGATAATGGAGGAAAACCACCATCAACCTCATTATAGGCCAAGGGATTAAGGTTAGTCATTTCTATCACAACTGAAGTAGAGTCTCCAAATGTTGTGGTGGTAGGTAAACTCATTGTTCTCTCAAAAGTAATAAGTGGTTTGTTTGATTCTCATTCTACGCATTCCTTTATTTCATCCAAATTTTCAAAGAATATAGAATCAATCTCTAAGCTTCTAGAAATTAGAGTTATGAGTCAAGACTCCTGAAGGGATTATCCTAGCATCAACAGTGTATAGAAACTCTAACTTTGGTGAGTACAATAACATCACAAATCTAGTAGTCATTCTCATAGTAGAAAGAAAATTTCAGTAGACTTTAATGGAAAATATCTAGTCATTTTCAAAGGAGAGATATCTCAACTTGAGCTTTTTCTAGAAGCACCTCCGATGACCTTCTTTATGGGATGACCAGTGGGAGAAGGAAATGAAAGTGTAAGGATAAAAATTGATACTATCATTCAAGAATACATTGACTATTTCCAAGATTTACCTAGACCTCCCCCAGAAATAGAGGTAGAGTTCTACACTAAACTCATACAGGGATCCAAGTCCATATTGAAGACCCCGTATAAAATAGAAAATGTGAAGTTAAAAGAATTAAAGAAACAACTTCAAGATCTTTTGGAGAATGGATTTGTCCGACCAAGTGTGTCTCCTTGGGGGGAACAAGTTCTTTTTGTAAATAAGAAGGATGGATCAATGTGGCTATGCATTGATTATAGAGAACTTAACAGGATCACGGTGAAGAACAAGTACCATCTCCCAAGAATTGATGATTTATTTGACCAGCTTCATGGGGCTCAATTCTTCTCCAAGTTTGACCTCTGGTATGGGTATCATCAATTGAGGGTGAAGAAAGAAGATATTTCAAAGACTGTCTTCCGAACAAGATATGGACATTATAAGTTTGTTTTTATTCCCTTCGGCTTGACTAATACTCCTGATATATTTATGGATTATTAATAAAGTTTTTAAGCACTATCTTGATAAATTCATGGTAGTTTCTATTGATGATATTCTGATATATTCCAAAAGTCGTAAGGAGCATGAGGAAGGATAATCTATTTGGAAAATTTAGCAAATGTGAATTTGGTTACAACAAGTTGCATTCTTGGGGAACATTGTAACCAATGAATGAATCTCAGTTGACCCTACCAAGACAAAGACTGTAGAGAAACGATCACATCCTATGATAGTAACTGAGATTCATAGTTTTCTTGGTTTAGTAAGATATTATAGGAGGTTTGTAAAAACCTTTTCATGACTTTTTAATCCACTAACCAAGTTAACTTGAAAAGGAGCTAAGTTCATATGGACAAAGGAGTGTGAAGAAAGTATCCAAGAACTAAAGAAGAAATTGGTTACTACAACTGTGTTAACTCTAGACTTTTACAAAGAAGGATTTTTTATTTATAGTGATGCCTCTATGAAAGGGATTGGGTTCATCCTCATGAAAGATGATAGGGTGGTTGTTTATGCATCACAATAGTTAAAGTATCATCAACAGAATTATCCTACGCTTGACTTGGAGTTAGCTGTGATCATTTTTTCTATAAAGATATGGAGGCACTATCTTTGTGGGAGAAATGTGATATATACATAGACCATAAAAATTTAAAGTATATGTTCACACAAGGATAATTGAACATGATACAACAGATATGGTTGGAGATTCTTAATGACTGTTCAAATCATTATCACCATGGAAGAGAAAACAAAGTTGTTGATGCATTAAGTAGGAAAGACCAACTTGTGTTGGAAATGATTATGATTCAAGGAGATCCATTGATCAAGGTGATTGGTGTGTCAACACGTGAAGGTGGAGCAACAAAATCCTAAAAGGGTATTTCAACCACTTCCCATATCATCATGGGAGTGAGATTATATCACTATAGACTTCATTATTGATCTCCTAAGAACATCCAAAGGAAACAATGTGATTTGGGTTATAGTGGATCGACTCACTAAGACTTCCCATTTCATTGCTATTTCAGAAAGATTTATCTCTTAACCAACTTGTCAAGATATAAATAAAGTGGTGAAGCTGTATGGGGCACCACATTCAACCGTTTCTGATCATAATCCAAGATTCACATAAAAATTTTGAAGAAGTCTTCAAATTTTTTAAATCCTAAATTAAATTTCATTACGATCTATCACTCCAAAATTGATGGTCAATCTAAAATGACTATCCAGACACTTGAGCACTTGTTGAGAACATGCTCAATTGAATTTAAAGGTGGATGGGATCAGAAAATCTCATTAGTTGAGTTCTCATACAACAATAGCGTTCACTAGAGTACTAAAATGGTGTCCTATGAAGCTCTATATAAGAAGCGATGTAGAACTCCTACTTGTTAAAATTAAGTTGGTGAGAGAAAACTACTTGAACCTGATCTTGTGAAAAAGATGAAAAAAAGGTACATGTCATCCAACAACATATAAAATCTTTTCAGAGTTGTCAGAAGAGTTATGGTGACAACCATCGAAGGGACTCGAAGTTTGATATTGGGGGAAACGTTTTCCTTTTAATATCACCATGGAATAGAGTCATGTGATTTGGAAAGAAATTGAAATTTAACCCAAGGTACATTGGCCCCTTTGAAATATTTGATCGCATAGGATTAGTAGTCTATCAACTATCACTTTCACCAAATATAGATCAAGTTCATGATGCATTTCGCGTATCTCTCTTAAGAAAATATATACATGATATCTTGCATGTACTGAATCTAGAGGTGGTGCAACTGGAACATGACCTCTCCTATGAGAAGTAGTCGGTGGAGATCTTGAACCGTAGAATACACTACAAGACAACTCACATTATCAAAGTGTTGTGGAAGAACCATAAATATTTAGATGCGACGTAAAAACTAAAGTAAACAATGAAACAAAAGTATCATCATATATTATCAACTGAGAATATGAGTTGAAATTTAAGGGGTGAAGTTTAAAAGGAGAGAATGTAATGACCCATAATTTTTAAATGATATTTGTTTCCTAAGAAAATGTGTGTTATATTATATAATATTATACACAAAAAATATATAGAAACCAACAAAATCACATCTCATTAATAAATATCATTACCTTAGTCAACTACGAAACCAATGGAAATATCACACATTATAATGAGACAAAAAATATAAAAATAAAAGCTAAAATGGAAAAATATGGATCGCTCATCGCTCCAACGACCAACACTATATAAATGAAACAAAATATTAATAAGAAAATCAATATCTTAAAAAATGAAAATATAACCTTGGGGGGAATTTTAGTAAATATTGAGTAAAAGAATGAAATGGTACCTAAAGAGAGCGTTGGAATAGTAATGCGATTGTTGTCAGTATAACCTTTGGTCAATTTGACCATTGGGACTATACTCATTGGTAATAATTTTATCTTTATAATTAGTGTTTTAAGTAGTAATGAAAAAAGATAATTGATGCATAAAGAAAAAATAGTGGCATCAACTAGTAGATTCATGACGTTTGAAGCTCATTTATCAACTAAGGAGGAAGGTAGTGTCGCCAGGTTCACCTTTGACCACGGCCAATTTGATCTTCAACAAGTGAAGTTTGAACAAAATCTATTATGGGAGAAGTTCAAATTAGTAAACATCACCAATCGGTCAATATTAGATGAGTCACCCCATGAAACTATCATCATCACACACCTTATCATTAGGGTGTACTCGAGTGTAATAAGGGGTTATGAATTCAGGCCTTAATTGCTTAAAGGGTAATTTTCTTAGGATAAATAAAATGGTCATTCCATCAATCTCATTTAGATAATAATTTTTTAATAAAATATATGTTTAATTAAGACCAATTTGATAAATTGATTATTGGATGCAAATAAAACATAATTATTTTTTTAGAAAATATATACACTTGAAATAAACTCAAGTATTCTAAATAATATTTGTTTCAATGAAATAGTCTTTCAAAACACTCTTATTTAAATATAAATGATAAAATAATTTTATAATGTCCTAACAAATTTTGATAAGTGTTAGAAATTTGATTCTTAAAAAATGCTATTTTCAATAAATAATGATGTTTTTATTTAAAATTTAAAATTCTCATATTTAGATAATTTTTTTTACAAAATATATATTATATTTGAAATCAGCATGCCAAAATTAGGCTAAAGAACTTCCTAAAATACTTTATTTCTCAGTGTATGATGAAAATACAATTTTGAGTTTTTGTATGCTTTGACTTTATATTTACATCATAATAATGTAATAATTAATTAACCATAATCCACTACCTAAAATATGTTATTTTACGAATATTAAGGAACTTGATATTGTTTAATCAATTTCGAAACCTATAAGTGACTTTTCAAAGTCTAAAATATAAAATTTGATTTTAAAACAAAATTTTGTGAAAAATATTATTTTTCATGTCCAAATAAGTATTAAATAATGTTCAGTTATAATTAATTAAAATATAATCAAATGTGACTAAAATTTTCAAAACCATGAGAAAAAACCACCAAGAAACCAATGATTTTTCATTTTGCACAACCTAGATTTCAAAGTCCTATATTTGAAATTATTAAATAATTTTTCTACTTTTGGTATAAATACCCACCCATATCACATTTTCCATTCATCTCAATCCATCCTCCATGAAGTTATGGTCATTTTTCCTTCCAAAAAATCCCTCTAAGGTGTCATTAAACCCTCAAGGTTTCATCATCAAGATTTAAGATCAACTCATATTCATCTTTTTCATTCAAGTAATTCTTTTTTGTGTACACATTCTAAAGGGTATGTTACTTTATTTTCTTATGGTTTTGATCATCCCCTGACTACTAAAATGATGCTTTATCCATGTTTATTCACCTATATGTTAATATAATTTATTAATTCAAAAATTTACATATACAAAACTCACATTCCCTTTTCATGAGTTAATAATGATGTAATGATTGTCTTTAATCACTTTTGAATGTCGAGATTTTGATTATTCTCCACATTATTAATGAAATGATTTATTATGATCAATGTGACTAAAATTAATTAAGATATATAAAAGATACGTCCTAATAGTGCATCAATGCATTGTGTAACACTTCTTGTTCTCTTAATCATATTATATTATTATACCTCATGTTCTTATTGATATGTCTCACGATCATGAAATGACAAACATAAACAAAATAATTATAACTCAATATATGCCCCCATGTCGTACCTTCCCACGAGAAGAAATCACATAAATTAGTAACTAAAAGACCAAATTCTAATCGTTCAAGATAAAATCAAATCAACTATAATAAAAAACATGATCAACATTCTCATCCCTAACAAAAGGTTTTCAACTAGCAATGAGAGTCTAACGACGGTACGGTGGTGAGACTATACCCTCTAGATCAGTACTAAATGCAGCTGTAATAAAGGAAATGAATAGGAGGTGAATAATAGTAAACAGACAACCTAGAATGTGCCAAATAAAACCAACTATGCAAAAAAGTACACACCAATCAAGCATACAATAGGTGATACTCATATAACATGTAGAGGTGTTTACAGGGCGGGGCAGGTTGGCCCGCATGGCTGATCAAGCGGGTTGCGAATTTTATTGAGCAATCCGACCCAATCCGAAAATAATTCTGGCTTAAAAATCTACATTACATATTTCAAATTTTTACTCCAAATTATAATAGAAATATATAAATACATAAATAAAAAATTGAATTTTCACTAGAAATTTTCATTGCAAATTTTTGACACAAAATAATTACTACAAACTTGCACTAAAATTTTAATCTGAATCTCCACTTAAATTTCTAATGTTAAATTCAACTTTTTTTCTATTACAATTAAAATAAAAATTTGATTAAAAATTCCAAAATAAATGAATTCTTAAATTTTTAGTTTAAATATATTAAAACAAAAATAAATAATTTAATTTTACACTAAAAATTTGAACCGCAAATTTTATATGGAAATTACAAGTAAAACATCTTGAGAAATTTGAAGTGCAAATTCACTAAAAATTTTAATTTTAAATTTTCACATAAAATTTAGATGTAAATATATTAAAACATAAATAAAAAAATAATTATTCAACAAATAAAAACTAAAATAAAAATTTACACCAGAAACAATAAATGAAAAATTCCATTTAAAATTTTTATTTAAATGTCTAATTAAAATCAAATTATACTCTATGAATTAAAATTCTACTATTATGAATGCAAATCAATCCTCAAAATTTGCACTAAAATTTAACACTAAAAATTTGAATTAGAGACTACATTATCAAAATTTTAAAATAAATACATGTCCAGATTTTAAATTCAAATATAATACATAGTATTATATATTTATTATTATTGTTTATTATTTATTAATTTTTTTTAAGTTACTTTTAAAAACTCAACTCTAAAAAAGAAAATTTTGGTCATTATTTTATATTTTAACTCTAAAAAATATTTAAATTTTAACATATAAAAAATCATGATAAAAAAATTAAAATAGATAATATAGATAAATAAAAATATTAGTATTATTTTTGCAAGGTTGGTTATGAGATGGTGCCAAAATTTTCAAGACCCTAACTCACATAAATCAAAAGACTAATAGATCAGCACCCAATCTTGCAGAATTTTTGAAAGGTCTGAAAAAATGTTTATGTGAAAATAAACAAAAAAAAATCACTCCTATAAATAGCATGAGTACATGGTCGAACCACTGCTCCTAGAACAAGCCCTAACCCACAACAACTGCATGCAGCCATGAGACCTTCTCAGGTACCAAGCACTGGCCAAAACAATGTGTGAAAAAGATATTAGGTGACCACCAACAATGTATCATACATCTCCAATATCTAAGTATAAAACATAATGATGCACAATATAGAAATAAGGAGTAAAGTAAAGAGTAATCAATGAATACTGGTACTACAGCCTAAGTTGGATTTCTAATCATGGGACCCAATAATGGATTATAGGACCCATGACATATAACTCAGGAATCCAAGAGAAAGTATCAAAGGTGAATCCAGATTACCACGCAATAGAACCATACAAATCTAAGAAAATATTCACTGCATTACACGTGTTAAAATGTAGAGCCAACCCATGATGATCAACCTATTGTGTAAAGGTCTTTTCAAGTGTTAAAATGTAGAGACAACCCATGATGATCAACCTATTGTGTAAAGGACTTTTCAAGTGTTAAAATGTAGAGCCAACCCATGATGATCAACCTATTGTGTAAAGGTCTGGAGTAAGATCTGAGGGATTAACGTTCGACTTTGAGGATGCCAAATAAGGACTTTATATGGCTATTTCATCCATTGTACAACATATTCAACCTATACAATTTAGTAAGGATGATAATATGGGAAATGAAATTCATAGAAAAACATATTGAAATTCTCCATTCATATCTTAATGATTTAAGTTTAACCTAGAACAATGAGATTTCAATTTGTTTGTCCAAATTTTTAAACTTATTGTTGTTGCATCTTCTTTTAGTACGACTCTTACTACAAGAGTTCATATTGTTTTTAATGAAACTATGTTTTGGTAGATAGTGAGAGAATAAGAAAAGATGGTTTTGGAAATAAACTTTCACCTATCACAATGATATTTCAATTTGTTTGTCCAAATTTTTAAACTTCAACCCTATATGCATGTTGCAGATACACCTATGCTGGCTCCGCCTAAAATTCCTCTCAAACCTCTCGAACAATCATCTTTTTCAGAAGTTCCAATCGCTACCTCTGCAAACCCTACCTCTGCTCCTTTGGAATCACTCCCATTCTGGTTGTACAACTTAAATCAATTGTTAAGTTTTGTAAATGGAGAACCTTGCACTTATGTTCTCAAGCCTACAGCTAAAGCTTTTATAACCAAGAGCAAACCAATTGAATATCCCAAAGCCTTGGGAAAATTTTTATGATTCATATTCAAATAAAAATATTTGACAAGGCACCTATTGTATTTTTTATTGAACTTCTCTTCAATATGACAAGTTTGGATCAACTGTGCGTTACACTAGATCAACTAAAGAAGCTTTTCCAAGTACAAAGTAAGCACACATTGAAGTCAAAGCCACCGGTGTCAAACAATCAACTATTAAGACACCCAACAATTTTCCAAGTGTTCAAAGGGTTTAAACAACATTAATAAACACATTAACTGCAAAAAGGATGAATAATGCCGAACACACAGTAGCTTTAACGAAAATCATGATTCACTTAATTATTTTCAAATAAATTAATTACTATAAAAATATATATTGTAGTAAAATTGAAATTATGGCTAATGCCTGTAGTAAAATTGAAATTATTAATAATGCCTAATTTAGTAGGTTTTTGTGATCAATTAAAAAATTCAAATGATAAAATTCATTTATATCGTGATTAAATGTTAGAATTAAAATCATATAAAGGTGGATAATTCAATTGGAATCCATGACATCATTATAATTGACATCTTTTAAATCCAAGAATTACCTAAAAAGATTTCTTTTAAATTGGAATTGGTATTTGGAACAAGAATTTTTTGAGCAAAATAACTTTTATCCCAAATCTGGCACAAATATGAATTTAAATTTACCTAAAATTAGATCTAAAAATGAGAACTTATAAATTCATATTAAATTTATCTAAAATTCAATTTAGAAATGCATTTTTTAAGGTGCATGAACCTTAGAAATCATGACATATTGAACACATTTTTAAATATAATATATTTAACTGAGCAAATTAATTTTCTAATAATGTGTTACAATGGCTAGGAAAATTTTGTGTCCAACCAGAGTTTACCGCATCAACAAGCATACATAGAAAACCCATTAGTACAAATTTAAAACAAAAAAAAACATCCAAATTATGGTTACAAAAACAACATTCAAACTTTGTAAAACTGAAAGTAAAACATTCATAATAAAGTATAAATAAATTTAACAGTCATGCAATTGATCTCATTATATTATTTGAAATGATATATCAAAAAAGAAATCATAAAAATTACAAATAATGAGTTCTAAATCACAAAATCAGAGCTCATTATCTGAAACCCTCAGTTTTCACTTATTTATAATATCAAATAATATAATAATCCAATTGCATAAATGTTAAATTTATTCACACTTTATCAATAAAGGATAACCACTTCAGTTTCACACAATTTACATGTTTTTTAAACACAATTTGAATTATATTTTAATTTATTAATGAACTTTAAATTTGAAAGAACATGATTTCTTCATATTTATAAAAGAGGTCCTTTTGAAATAAATTTTAAAATTCAAATTTCACATCATTTTTACTAATTTTTTACCCCCATCATTCTTACATCTTAATTGAAGGTCAAAATCCTACACTGGTACCGAATAAGACTTCTAACCAAAAGGTTGAAAACAGAATTACAAAATAGGATTGTACTGAATGAACTAATGTCCTAGACAAGGATGAAACACTAAAACAGTACCAAGATAAATCTTACCAGTTCTTTATACTTATTATTCAAGATATATGCTGATATGATGGTTTTACTATTTTACCTCTATTCTTAGATCCCAATGGAAGGTATAAATCTTATCCTCGTACCCAATAAGACTTCTAAACAAAAACGAAAAAAAACAGAATTACAAAATAAGATAATAAAATTAAATAATGTTCAAGATTAAAGGATAGAACACAATAAATGACTTGGATAAAAGGATCTTGTCCATTTAAGGTATTGTTATTTATTCTTTAAAGGAAACCATTATTTTTTAAATTGAAATCAGGCTCTATGGAAAAGTTTTTCAAATAATGAATAACTACGGTAAAATGCTAACTAATAATGGTGCCACCACAATGCAACGCCAAATTTAATGAAAAAACATCACAAATTTAATGACAAAACATCACAATAGCATTAAGAATTTTATGTCACTATGCCAAAACTTCACAATGGAGTGAAGAACAAGTTTTTCCTGGATTGGATAAGTTGTCGGAATTTTTCTCTACAGAGCCTAACTGACCTGAGGTTAGGTCAGATAAGTTGGGTATGTAAAAGAAAACAAAATGCAAGAAAAAATAACAAAAATGAACTATAAAAATATTGATTAAATTAAAACTAAACAAATTTAAACCACTTAAAAATTTCAAAATTAAAAGACCAAACAATACTCAAAAACTTTAATGCAAAATTATAAAACATTTTAATTAAAAAAAAACAAAAAAAAAACACCAGTGTACGTTCCCAAAAATTACCAGGGCTAATGAAACTGTGTCCGAGCCAATTAAATACGAATGAAAAGAACTCCTTCAGAATAATCCATGCACATTTCTTGAAATTATCATCCAACGAAAAACATGTACATGGTTCAAAAAAGAGAATCTTAATAGTAGTATTTATAGGTACAGAACGTCACTTGTTGCTAATTTTTTTCAAAAGGCTGAATGCAACTATAATGCATGTTTTATCTTAGTGCTTTTGTTGTTATTTATTAATGTGTTGGTCACTTTATCGGCTTGATAGTATCAATGCTTTCCTATGACACCTTAAAAGAGGAAGCTTCCATGAGTTTTAGTGGTGGGTCATTGGTGTGGCAACATGAAGAGGATTATATGGCGTTGAACAAACTCCTTGTGCATGGTTTAAAAAACACAGGTATGCAGAGTTAGGGTTTCAGATCTGCCTATACATGGAACATGCTAATGGATTTGCACTAAAAGATTTGGTTGAACTGAATTGGCGCTTTAGCAATCAAGGTATGGAAAGGGCTGGTAACCCACACATATTAATGACTTGTTAAAGATGAAAAATATGTATGAACCTACGCCCATCTGAACTCTAGTGACATCAGTGATTATCTGTAAACTTTAAACAAATTAAGATCAGGGAGATCCTCAATCATAAGCGGCCGAATAATTCTTGCATATTGTAAGGATCAGCAGGCCAAAAAAATTCCTCCAATTTTGACAAAATTTTCTGATTTATCCATCGAATTTGGATCAGTCACCAATGATACTTAAGAGACCGTACCTAATTTGTTAAGGTGCGAGTCTTAGTGTGAAGTCCATAAGCATAGCTTTCTTTGAATTCATTTCTGCTTAATTTGATGTCAAAGATCAAATAAAAAAGCAATGGGCGAAATAACATCATTATTACAGAACTGATGCATGAAATCACAACAAAAAGGATCAGAAAGAACGCATCGAGGACAAATCAATCACATGAAAATTGATACATAATTCCTCCAATGGTCTCTTCATTTCCATTTTGTTCCAGCTTCACATAAAATGTCAAAAAAATAAAAATCAACAAATAAGAAAAATCATAACAGTATGTATCAGAGACATTTCCAACGCAGAAAACGGGTGGTATAGTTGAGGCAAAATAGTAGGATAAACGAATGAGACGAACCTGGGGCAGCATTGAAAAGACGGTGGAATTCCAGAAACCCTAGCGCGTGTGGTATTTTATAGGTGTTCATAATAAAATAAATGTAGTTAATTTAAATTTATTTATGTGGATATTCAAAAATTTAAATTTTTACTAACTCGGGACTCTAAAATTGAGATCCGCATAAACACAGATGCATCGGCTCGGTTAGCAAAACCCACAACCCGCCAGGACCGGGGCATGGGTCATGTTTGCTCGGCCACAGTCCATATTTATGTGTATTTTTATTAAAAATATATAATTTATTTATAATAAAAATATGATATATCTATGATGTTTTGAGATAATTGTAATTCTCTCTCTCTATAACAATCAATATGATGTGTTATTTATGATACATTCCAGATATTTAATGTGTATTTTATAATTTATATACGTATATATAATGTTTTTTGTGTTATATTTAAATATGTTATACTAAATAATTTGTTTAAAAATTAATAAATTTTGTTTTTATTTGGTGGCATGCGGGTAAGGACAGGACCAGGGCTATCATTTTACACCCAACATAAAAAATGCACCAAGACGACCCAATCCGCAAAAGGTGTGACCCGCATGGATTCATCTACAACTCTACACATCCGTTTTACACATATGATATTAGAGATGCTGCAATATGTGTTGTGTCAGAACCTGCACTTCAGAAAAAACCACCTCTAATATGGAAGTCATCTTCTAGAACCTCAAATGCAGAACAAGGAACCTGGAATGTCTGAAATGTCATGACGTCGTAGACTCAAAGTATCCAGAACCGAGAAGTCTCGCACCTCAGGCATATAATGGTTTGTTAGGTTAAAGTTGTGATAAATGTTCTTCACCTAAGTCTTGAAAATTTCACTAGTGATACTAGAGCAACTTATAATGTGGAAGGTAGGGGACATTCTGCTCAGAGGGGAAACCAAAGCAATAAGAAGGGAAAACAAAACATGGAGAAATGTTATGAATCACACACTACAACACCACTAGCTATGAAACCACTTTTTGGGAAATTTCATATGTGCCACCATCTAGAACCCAAAAACTGGTTTCAAAACATGTGATTCAGAAGCACCAACCTCTTGCTATCACAAGTGATTTGACAGACCTCAAATGCAGAACAACCCGAAAGTTCTGAACACCACGACACCCCAAAAACTAGGCATATGGAACTGAAAAGTCTCAGCATCCCAGCCACCACATTGACTTGTCACACTCTAGTTCCAGTTCTCTAGATTTCAATTCAACAGGATCTTCTATCTGAAGACAACGAGCAAGCATGAAACAAGCATACAACAAACAAGCGAAACAAGCACAACACAAACAAGATTACATGGTTCAGACTTTAGTCCTACACCCATGAGAGAACATGTTACGCTTTATTCAAGGAACACATTGTCACGAACCAACCCATGAAGGCCCGCATGGCCAGTGGTAAGTCAAGAGTGACACCTCAAGCCCGCCTCTAATAGGTCTGAGGTTAGCAACAAGCACTAGGTAGACATATCACACGCATGGGGGAGCCTTAAACTGAGGTACTTGTACACACACACACACACATATCTCCAACCACTAATACAATGTTGAAAGGACAGACACAACTCATACCAAAATGCATGTATATGAGTATATATCACATCAGATTACGAAACAAGTACTCGAAAGCATAAAGGACCAAATACAAGCCCATCAAAACTGTAAAAGAGTTCAACCTGCTAATAAGGAGGGAACTGTTGTCAAATGCAACTCTTGGAACCAACCACAACCCGTTTAGCTCAACTATACTCTGCAAGCTCCTGGTCTACCCAGGACTCTGTTGTAAGGTTTGTCGTCTACATAAGACATTACATGTATGAGTGGATCTCATGTAGGGGTGAGTATAGCATACCCAGTAAGACACTATGAAATCACCAAATATAAAGCATAAAGAGAGAGAATTTATAACAACCTCTCTCTTTATTACACCTTAATACATGATTTAATTACATAAAATTACACTTGATACAAACCTGGAAGATCGAGAAGTTTAATGTCTTTGGAAATTAAGTACATTGTATTACAACATTAAACACGAATTACAACATATTTATTGAAAACTTCTTTAACATGTTTGAGTTAAAACTATATTAGATAACCTGAGGAAAATAACTAAGAAAGAGGTGATCCATAAAGCCCAGTAAGGGAATAAACATGAAATAACATGAAGATAATAATACATGTTAGACTAGGAATATCAATGAGGCATAAAGGAACATGAATACTAAGGCATGATATAGCATGATAATCATAACATGGGAAATGCGACAACAACTTATAACACTGCATCATAAACATAAGTCAAGGCTAAACCGCCAAGACTTCATGGTGAACAAAGTATCATTAAGGAATCAGGTAAAACCCTATCCCAACATAACATATCATGATACTAAACATTACCCAATGCATCAGAGCGCTGTATAATTCTAAACGCACCTGTCACTTTCATTTTATTCTTATGCTTAACTATGCCGCATAGATCATAACTCATAGATTCATTCATCATCACAACTTATTCCACGATCAAGGAGAGTGGAATACATACATGTAAGTCCCTAATAAGAAGGTATATACGCATAAAATTGAACACCCTTGATAGGAAATGGGTTCAACATTCACTACATAAATGGTTTGGCATGAAAATCATGGTAAAAATTCAGCAGCATAACAACGTCACTTAAAAGTTCATAAAATGGGTTGATGAGAGCGAAATGAGTCTCTCGTCATTTGGATATGAAGTGGATAATAACAGGGATATGGAAGGACTTGTCCACACATTTAGAATTAGAAAAAAATAAGGCATATGATAATAAATAAGTTTGAAGAAAAAAGGAAAGGAAATAGAATCAAAAGTATGTTCACTATTATTGAATGAATAACTAGCGTACCTATCAAAACATCATTTTTGAGGTTCACTTCAGTAGTAGTTATGAAAAAATCTCTCCCTTTCTACCTTGTAGGTTTTTGGTTTCCTCCAAAAACCCTTAGATTAGGGAACTAGTTTGCAAGGTGCCCTGATTATTTGTAGTTGAAGCAATGAACAATACATTGAGGGTCGAATGGAGCGTTCCTCTCCTCTTTCATAGCATCAGGTTTTTCTTGTCGGTAGTTAATAACTAGGTGTCCTGCTCTTCCACACCTAAAGCATTTCCTCACCCCCTTTAGGTAATTTTTTGGGTACTTATTTCTGCACCTTTGGAAAGTGGGGTGCTGGATTTTCTTAGCATCATTGGATTTATCCATCGGACCACCAGAATTAAAGTCCACATTATGCTTCTTATCCCCATGATACCCTTGAGATTTTCCGATCTGCATTTCGACCTTGAGGGCACATCGGACAATTTCCTCATAGCTCTCGAAGTCACGGATCACTAGGGTTTTCTATAGGCTAGGTTTTAGCGCACCAAAGAAGTGGTCAACCTTGAATTCGGGGGTAATGAAAAAGATAGAGGTGTATCATTCTATACTTGTGAAGTTTTCCTCATACGCTTCGATGGATTATTCATCTTTTTTTATTGAGGAAAAGGAAGTCCCTTTCCATCTTAAGTTGAAGGGTGCAAGGAAAATATTTATCGAAAAACATTTTATGGAAATCCTTCCATTACAACACCTCGATCTCATCCTCAGGATTCATATTTTTGATCAATGTACACCATTGATCAACTTAACCCTCCATACGATAAGCATCCAGAAGTACCTTATCTTGTGCAGAACATTGAAGTATGGAGAAGATATTCTCAATGGATTTGATCCATTATTCAACGATTGAGGGATAAGATGATCCATTAAAAGTAGGAGGCCTTTGTCTCATGAATCTCTTGATTGCAGATTGTTTTTTCTTAGAGGGGGCTGAACGTTCCTCTTGACCCATGTTTCTATTCAAAACTTAAGTTAATTGAGAGAGTATCGTGACAAAGTTTTTGATTCCTGCTCCCATCGGATTGGGCATCTCATTAGAATAGTCATCACATTGATCTTCGCATCAGTTGTTAGCCCGAGTCCTCTTATTACTGACCATTGGCTAGAATTAAAAGAAAGTTGGGGGTAACACATAAAGGGGAATCCAATGACAAAAAGAGATAACTTATAAATCACATTTATTTCGTTAACTTTTCTATGTTATCCATGATCTACTTCCCAATATATATTCTCAGGGGCATTTTTTTAATTCCCTTAATAATGGTTCATACTAAGCTTATGAATTTACCAAAGTATATCCCCTAGGATTTTTGTAACCAAGAGTGCATCAAGGCCCATTTTCGTGCACCAGTTTCCATTCGAGTCTAGCTTAAAGTGGTGTTTTCATATTTTACCCCTAGATACATCTGCGCCAGAGCTACCTCTACCTACTTGTATCTATACAGGGACATATTTTCTTGATAAACCACTTACTAAATAATTAGTAAAATTTAGGGATGTTTTTATTATACTTAGTCTTATCCCTAAGGATTTTACTAGGATTTTCTAATCCTAATCCCAAAAATAAATAAACCTATACTCTGATACCAACTATAACAACCCTGCTCTTTATTTAACACTTAAACATAATTTATTACATAAAATATTTACTTGATACAACATATAAGATCAATAGGTATAGTGTCTTTGGGGCTTAGGAACATTACATAACAACTTAAAAAATGAAATACACATCTTCATCTAAAACTTCTTTTACATGACCACACACATTCCTTCATACTTAGCATTGCATGAGATAACTTGAGGGAATTTATAAGAAAAGGGTGAGCTATAAAGCTCAGTAATGGAGTAAACAAGGAATAACATGAATAATACAGTACATGTTAGGAAATAGGCATATTAATAGAGCATAATATAAACATGAACATAAAGGCATGATATTGTATGATTATGATAACATGGAAATGTGGCATCAAAATTTAACATGATATTAGCATGAGATAAGGATCATTGCACATGAAGCATGATTAAAACCTAATTTAACTTTAATTATCATGAGTAAACCCTCATTTCACTTGACATATCATGATATTAATCGTTGCCCAATGCATTAGAGCACTATCAGGGCGTACCTTTCTTAATCATTTCATTTCATGCATAAGTGTGCCACATGGATCATATAACATGGATTCATTAAACAAAATAATTTATTACATGATAAAAATTTTTGGAATTAATACATGAAACTCTACAATCAATAATTAAATGTGCATAAAGTTGAATAACCTTGATAGAAAAATGGGCATGATATTCACTACACAATGACTTTGGCTTGGAAAATCACGGTGCAATTTCGACAGCATAACGACATTACATAAGAATTCATAAAAATGGTTGATGAGAGATAAAGGGGTGTCTCATAATATGTACATGAAATGGACAGTAAGGGGTTAATATAGATACATTTCCCAACATATGTAATGGAATTTAGATTCATAATCCAAAATAATTGCTTGAATGTAAATGAGAAGAGATAAATTCTTTATAGAATTTTGGCATGGTAACAGGTGTAGATGGGAGGAATTAATGAGATATAAATAGGTCTATAGTCATTAAAACATAAGGTGGGAAGTATGGGGGAGGTGTGAAATCATACCCTAATATTTGTAATTGAAAAAAAAATGATATAACAACATAATGAAATTTGAACAAAAATGAGAAAGGAAGAAGTCCTTTACTTGGAAGTGTAATCTAAAGGCTTAAGAGAGGCTTATTGGGAGATTGAGGTGACTTGGGGAGGATAATATATAGAGGATGGTAGACTAGGGATGTTCTCCAAGGGTTTTTAGTGAATAAAAGTAGGAGCTTGGGTGGGTTTATATAGGAAAATAAAGGGAATTCTTTATTATTTAGGTTTTGGAAACCACACATTAAACAAATAAAAACCACAAACCAACCCATGGTTTTTGCAAAAGGAGAGTGGAAAAAATTATTTTATAAGGCCAATGGCCTAACTTCTTGAAATATTAGGCTTGCTTATGTGGAGGTGAGTCACACTCTCAAGAAAATCATTTTAAAAGTTAAAATGTTTTATAAGTCTTGGAGGGTCCACTAAGGCACCATAAAATTAATCAAACAAATATAAAATCACATTATTTGGAAGGTAAAATATATATTGTCCGAACAAAATTTTTATAGTATTTTATTACATCACTATTGGGTCATTATGATGTCATAAAACACATTATATATTTAAATGGTATTTAATTTTTACCCAAAAATTCGTCTGTCTCAGAAAATTACTAAGAATTCACTATTGTATAATTTAGACATCCTGATTGAAAAAATAATATTTATTTTATCTAAATAATTTTCTAAATATGTGATTTTTTTGTTTTAAAATAAAAACTGACATTTATAAAAAATTCATGGGTTTTGACAAAAACAACTTTCAAACCTTAATAAAAATTACAATTGTATTCATAAAAAATTATACGATCATTTAAATTTAATAAAAAGTAATTTATTAATAATATTAAAATATTATTTAATTCAAGAAGCTATTAATTCATCAAAATAGATTTTTAAGTTTAATATTAACTAAAAAAACTATTTGTGCTTTAAAATCTATTTACAAAGTAACAATAATAAAATGAATTCATATTCTCTATACAAAAATAATGCACATAATCATAGTGATAGAGTATTATTACATAACCCCTTAAAAAACCCGCATAAGACCTAAGGGTAAGGTGTGTGATGGTTACAGACTCTTAGGGAGGTTCAGATAACATCTCTCAGGTAAAAATCTCTATTAACTTCCACTTCTCCCGTAGGTGGTTCCATTCAAGTTTAACGTGTTGAAGCTCAGCTTGGGCTTGGACAAGAGTGAAGCCCAATGATTCTACCTCCTTTTTGAGCTCCAAAAAATGGGCTTTGTATGTAGAAAATCTACTGGATGAGGCCATCACTTACTTTTTCTGAGTAAATTGGATTTGTTAAAGCCCTATATTTATACTAATAATGTGGTTACTGTTCAAAAACTATATTAAAAACAATAACAATTCTTAAAGATATTTTAAAATCCAAAAACATAAAACCAAGGAAGTGCATATTTTATATAAAAATTTTACATAATAATACATTTAATTAGATGAAGAGGAATTTTCATTAATAAAAGTTTAGGTCGTTACAATACCACTTTCACTTTGGAACCTCCAGGGGTTGAACCAAACTTACTGGAACCTGGTGCTCAACCTTCACCTATTGAGAAGTGATACATCAAGAGATAATCCCAATTATGCACCTCTTCACCCCTGGCCACTAGAACTAACGCCAAAGGTTCTGACACATCTTTTCCACTCCTAGATGTACTACTAGGAGGGGGTTTATGAAACTCCCTCATTAACTCCTCTCACAACATCATTGGTCCCATCATCTATCCTTATAAAAGAATGATGCGCTTTCCACCTTCAAAAAATCCATAAGGAGCACATCTAGTTGATATATGAACATTAAAGGCCTCATAATTGATATCTCCAAGTCGAGACTCTCTAACACGTCGAAGAAGTAGAGGGGTAAAAACCATCAACTAGAGGTAAGCTGCATCATCCTCATTTTCAAGGGACAACTGAAATGAGGCCAAATACTTTGATTCCTCATTCAACAACTATAAAAAATATATTCTACTGAGAGCATATTTCACCATGTTCCCCTTCTCAGAAGTATAGACTATCTCAAAGTAATAATCTTGGAGGAACTCTATACACTAAATCTATTACAACTCATGAAAAACATGTTGGAACCTCTACATCCATAAGAAAGGATCCCCATTTCAGGTTAAAGTAGTCAAGGGTATCAATATACTGGATAAATCAGGCACAAATTTCTAATAGTAGCTTACCAACCTAAGGAAGCTCTACACCTCAGACTTGCTCTTAGGTGGATTCCAAGCTATTACTGCCTTAACCTCAGCCGATTCTACTGCCACACCCTCTTCTGAGATGGCATGTCCTTGTAAGTAGACCTCTCAAATCTAGAACTGACAATTTAAGAGCTTTCCATAAATCCAGTGCTCTCAGAGTATGTTTAGGACCATCCTCAAGTGTCTTTCATGCTCCTCCTCTGATGTCGAGTACACCAAGAAGTCATCAATGGAGACTACCGTGAACTGGTTCAGGATAGACTGAAAGATCTAGTTCATAAGTCCCATGAACATTTTTGAGGTGTTATCCATGCCAAAAGGCATCACCAAGTAATCGTAGTGACTGTAGCCTCATCAAAATGCCATATTTGATATATCCTCATCTCAAAATCAAAGCTGGTGATAACTCGACCTAAGGTCAATATTTGAGAACCACTTCACCCCTATCAACTAGTTAAATAGGTCATCTATTTACCATAGTGGATACTTATTCTTGAAAGTCTCCTGATTTAAGAAAAAGTAATACAAACATAGCTTCAAGCTCCCATTTTCCTTCTTAGCGAACAAAACTGGGGCTTCCTAAGGTGACACACTAGGTATGCCAAATCCCTTCCTCAAAAAATCTTCTAACTACAAATTAAACACTCAAGGCTCTCTGGGTGAATTCTGACATGATGGTACAAATATTAGGGTAGTTCCTTGGTAAAAGTCTATGCAGAAGTCAATATCTTGGTGGGGAGGTAAGCTTGAAACATCCTTAGGGAAGATGTCCTCATTTCCTACTACAACTACAAGAAGCTGAAATATCATGAAATATGTTTATCCATTGGTAATACTAACCAAATTATGAGTAATCAGTTGTATAATTTTGTGAATGAGCCTATCCTGCTCTATCTGGGATTTCTTATCACTGATGAAGGAAAACCTCATACTATCAATGCAGACACACCACATCCTCTACCTAAAACAATTAATATATACACGAACTACAAAGAGATAATACATACCTAGAATGATGTAATAAGGACTCATCATGGCCATAAAAATATACCATAATAATCTCCCTCCTCCATTAGTCAGGTCACACTATTGGCAGAAGCATGTGATTAATGAGTCTTCCCCAATATGAGTCTTTAAACATAAGGGTCAAGCCAAAGGCTCCACTGGAATCTTTTAGATTTCAAACAAGGGTCATGGAAATAAAAGAGTGGATCAAACTTGTGTCTATAAATACTATATATAAAGTAGATAATACATAGATCGTACCTTGAATTATCCCTGGAGCCTCTGAGTTATAGGCCGCTACTGCCTGCAGCTATCCTCATCCTTGACCACCAGCTCCCTGATCCTGGCATGTGTTGGATTTGGTGCCTTAGAACCAAATTCTTTATACTTTATGATAACCTATTTTCATTGTTTTTAATATTAATAAACTCCATATCACACCATTATTTTTCTTCCATGTGACATAGTATATGTGATAATGTCATAAGAGTAGTTGTCACACTGAAAGGTTATAGAAATTCCCTGCTATGAAGAGAACCCAAAAGTACAACAATAATATTCTTAAATATATATTATATAGCTAGATGAAATCAATTGAAGGAAACAAATGATAAAGGCTATCAGGGTTGGAGACTTATAGAACTTTAAGGAACCTTCTCAGGATGTACTTCCTTGGTAATTTTCAGTGTAGGAAATTATGATAAGGGGACATGCCAGTAAGAAACCCGTATTTTTTTGGATGTTCCTATCTACGAACACGTGTATTGGTCCTTAGACTTTAATATTATTATTAATTGATTTTATGAGTCACATAATTTGATGTATTAATGAAAACTATGATGAAATATGTTCACGATGAATTAGGATACATTGAGTGCATCACAAGTAATATCCCACTAATGAATAATATGAGAAAATATTTCTCTCTTTTGTTCTTTTAAAGTAATTTGATATCTCATACCCTTTGATGTAAATGATATAGCCTAAATAAATCCATAGCCATAGTGTTCTATAGGAAAGTTCAATTTCTATAAAGTCAAATAAAGAGACATAAAACATATAGGTTGATGGCACCAACATGAAACCTGGTAGATTAGAGATATCGAGATAAATGTATTATATTACACAGTAAGAATCCACGTGTGGTTTTATATTATTGTGAAATTTATTTATTTATTTATGGGTACCTTATCATGTTTTTTAATGATAAGCTTGGACTTTGGTTTGTTTCACCTAATGCCATTGATAAAGAGGCCCAGTGGGTCACACACTAAGTGTATCAAGATCCTCATTTAAATATTATTATTATTTATTATTTAACAGGTTGAATGAATATTATTCCCACACGTGGTTTAATAATTATTCATGTTTTTTTGATTTTATATATCCCATCACCAGTTATTTAAGAGAATATTTTATGATTATAATATCTAATAATTTGTTATTTACTATTTAGTGAATATAATATTTATTTATTTATTAACAAATAATGCAATGATATTTATTTATTAAATAAATATTCATCGTTCAAGGTCAGATAAATATTATGGAGGAATGATAGATCTAGATTAATGGTCAGGCGAGAAATAATATATATTGAATATTATTTGAATAAATAATATTTAATTTAATTTGTGAGTTTAACATATGTCAATAATAATAATAATAATAATAATAATAATTGACATGGGGTTCTGAAGAAATTAAGAAAAATAATAAGGACACACGCATAATTATTATTTTCTAGCCCTAGTGATATATATACCCAATTATATTATTTTTTTAGTGGTGGACAATTTCATTTGGCTATTCACAATGACATATAGAGAGAATTATCTTGAATCCCTAGAGAAATAACTCTCCAAGAACACTCTTAATGATGAAGATCGATCCTCATACACCACCACTCTCAATTTTAGATATATCAAATAGAATCTTTCTTTAAGTGATTCCCGAGGAGATCAAAGGTGAATGGCACAAGCATTAAGATCTACCATGCCAACACTTGAAGATTCCTAAGATTATGTTAGAAGGTTCATGGAACACATGTGGATAACCACTAGAGGGAATATACTCTTGATTCCTATAACACAACGAAGATATGATGTAGTGAGATTGTCAGATCCATCAACGAAGAAATAATTAATCATACGGTAATATTTTAATTCTTTAATTATTTAATATGCCACGATCCTGTGTCTTAGTTCCAATGTTAAATTATCAATTATTCTTTGATTAATTTTAGTTTATCATGGGGTTCATATTCATGTAAATCTATGATTAATCATCGATTATGATAAAAATTTGAGCTGGACATGCTCCATTCGGAGCTTCAATTGCGCTTAGAAGCTTCAATTGGTATCAGAGCGATCACATAATTATTTATAATTATTTAAATATTAATTATTATTTTACAAATTTATCATTAGTTTTCAATTTAGATTTAATTTTTATTTAATCTGAATCATGATATTTTCTTTTCTTCTTCTTTATATTTGCAAATATAATCAAATTGATTAATTTTATAAATGAAATACATTTGAAGAACTCATCAGGAGGTGTTATGGATTTTGTCTATATAACATAAGAGTAAACACCATGTATCCCATTGGTACACACCATGCATCCATGTTGTAACACCCCAAGATTTTATGGTACGTATATTTTTAAATAAATTTAATTTATTCGATATCTTTCGTTGCACACGACACTCTGCTTAAACAAACAATGAAATATTATTATGTTATCGTTATAACTTAGTTGTTAAATTGGAAGGAATGAATAGTATTAACTACATTATGAAATATATAATTCTTCAACTCATTTATAATATAGTAATTAATGCTTGGTTAATAAGCACTTAATTTTTTAGTAAAATCACTTTATTCTTCAAAAAATACATTTTCTTCAAAAATGGTTTTCTTACTTTTTATGAGTAAATATTATAATCAATTTCTATAAATTATATAAATTTTATTTTAAAATAATAATATAATTTTTGAAATCATCATATTAAATTTATATTATGGTAATTTTTGGTTAATTTTATGAGAAGATTGAATTTTCAGTGAATAGTGAAAAATACCGATTCTTATAAAACTGTCAATTTCTTTATATTAAAAGTCGCTTTATGATTTTAATTTGATATCAATGTAACTTAATTAAAATTTAGTCATATATAATCTAATTAATTACATTTTAAACATCCTTATACCTTATTGTGGTATAAGTACATTTTGGGCTTAAAAATGCATTTTCAAGAAAACTATTTTTCATTGCATTTTGCGAGATTAATTTTAAATTAAATTCTAAAAATTTTGTATTTTGAATTTTTTAAAAATTATTTAAATATTTGAATTCATAGGTTCCAAATTTATTAAATATATACCTTTTATTTTTTTTCCAATATAAATAATAACCCTGACAATTTTTGTTACCACGATAAACGGTAAATTGTGTAATATAGGTTAAAAATAAAATGACAAGGACTATAAAATGACCCCAACACTTGAAATTTTTTATTTTATGATTAATTTTAATTCATAATCATTTAAATATCAGTTATATGATTATTTATATCCATTTTTATGAGTTATGATATTTATAACATTTTATTTAAAGAAAAGTCAAAGATGTCACATTCATGTTTTTAATAACGACAACATTTTTAATATGGTAATATGAAAAAGATATATTCAACTATAAATATTAATTTTAAATATAAAATAATTATCTACATCATTATAATTTATTTTTAAATTTTAGTGAAGAAATAATTACCTTAAATAATTGTACAATTATAATGTAATAATTATTTTATTTATGGAATACCAAATAAATGATATTAAAAATATTAAAATAAATATAATTTGATAATATTAACAAAATAATTTTTTTTTTGATTAATTTTACAAATTAGAGATATATTAAACTATTTTTCTTGAAGTTACCTTTTTTTATTAATTTTATTAATGTCAAAGTAATGAATAGTTCTTAAAATTGACATTATGAATATTTTACAGTAAATATTATTTAATTAAATGATGTAAAGTTTATTAAAATATTATATTCTGAAAAATAATTGTTCTAAAGTTTAAATGTTACCCATGATCCATTTATGGGCCGTTTTTAATTTTATAGTAACTATATTAACCCTCAAATAGTAAAAATTCATTTTGTGAGGGTAAAAGTTAAAATGGTTAAATAAGGGTTAAAACAAAAATATAAGGGTATAACCATGACCTAAACTTGTCAAAAAAAATTATTGGATGAATAATATTCAACCCTTATAATATTAGGATCAAATGTTTGTTGTTTAATGGACACTTGTCAATGAAAATGACTTATATATTATTTAAATCAATGATAGTTACAAAATGTCACTCTCTTTGCATTTAATATCTTTTATGTGTTCACATAGGAAAAAAATCTTGATATGAATGAAAATAAATTTATATTTTGATCTTAATGAAATTAGGTTTATTATATATATATTTAATTTTTTATAAATTATATAATTACCTTAATTGCTTGTTCAATATTAATACCATATTTATTTAATTAACAAAAAAAATAAAAATAAATGATTTTAAAATATTAATTTTGATATAATTTGACATATTTAATATGTTAAATAAATTTTCAAGATCTATATAAAATATTAGAGAGTTTTTAAGGCATTATATTCTAATTTCCCCTTTGTCTTGATGTATTTTAAGTATGTAAATTAATAGTGTCAAAATTGACATCAATGATAATTTATCAAAATAATATTTTATTAAATTATTTAAAATTTATTAAAATATTATATTAATCCATGTTAATGTAATATGGTTTAAAAAATCATAAATTTTCTATTTATAATCCAATTTCCTGTTTATATAAACATTATTAACCCTTTGTGATTAAAATAATGATCACCATGGTTAAGGTAAAAAATAACTAACCAAGGGGCTAACCAAAATGATAAGGTTTAAAATGAAACCATAACATGTCTAAATTATATTTTTTATGATATTAAAACCCTATACAATCTTATATTTGAATTACTTTCCATATGAAGGATTTTTTATGATAGATTAATTTATTATAATTTAATATTTTGAGAAATTCCAAAAGTGTCCCTCACCTCAATTATAAAAGGGCACCTCCTTACTCACTTATTAAAAATATTTTTATCCTTATAGATTGATAATGTCTGGACCATTTATCTTACTAGAATCCTTATATAAATTTTTGAGGGCCTGGTCTTCCACAAAGACCAACCTTAGCGTTCTTAAGAAGAGATCCAAAGGAAGTCCGCCGAAGAAGAGGTAATCATATTTTCCGACTCTTTCAAGTATATTTCTTCTTATAATTGCTATTCATGTGTTGTTTACATGGTAAAATAATAATTCCAGTATCATATATATTTTTAGATGTTATTATTATTATTAAATTACTATATTCTACTTTTTATCCATCCTATGAAAAATGAAAGCACCGCACGTACGTACGTATGCCTTACCATCTCCAATAGTAGTGTAATTCATTTTTCATCACCAATTTACTTGTATGGTCATAATGATGAAAATAATAGATATATATGATAATTATGACATGTTTTTTATTCTATAAAATTAATATACCATCCACTTTCTTACCCTTTCAACCATTTAGAAATGATATCATCGCTCGTTCGTACGTACGACTTACCGTCTCCATAAAGTGACACGATTCATTTTCTATGTTAAACATTAAATAATGGTTATAAAAATATATTTAATGATTAAATATTATATTATATTTAATTAATAATATCATGTATATGTTTTATCTATATCCTATGCAAGAGAACCGATACTTTCAAGACAAAACATGCATGATAAACAAGACAATTAACACCCGAAATAAAAAAATAAAAAGTGGTAAAATATTCTAAGGGGATCATATATGATATAAAAAATATTAGTATGATCATAATATAAGTTAATAATATGTTTAAAACCAATATATATAAGGTTCAAACACGTACAAAGCAAATCATACCTAAGGTAAGAGTTTCTCATCTCACTTTTACTTTTGTGAGACATATGTCATACTCAACACTTATTTATTTTGTGTGGTGTATATTATAAAATTTTATATGTTATATCATGAATATATTTTTCTTAATGGGATATAAAGATTCATTTTAAGTTATTTATTTCATGGTAATATGATTCAATAGATTACAAAATGGTAAGAGTTTATTTCTCAATCTCATCATTATTCAAGTTTGTTTAAGCTTAAGTCTCTACTGAGGAATATTTCTTTTCTATGCCCACATTTTCTAAAATGTTTTCAAAAATATTTTTAAAATTCCACAATTATTATTTAAATTCATTTTTACCCATTTTTTTTATTTTATATAATTTTTTTTAAAATAAATATTCTTTTCATTTTCCAAAAAAATTTATTTTATGATTTTTATTGAAAAAGTCTGAAAGGAATGTTTTTTTAACTTACACGGCATGGAAAAAATTTCCATACGTCATGATTCCTTAATAATTTAAATATTAATTTAAAAATTTACAATTTTATTTTAAAATAAAATTATTTCTTTATTACGTACACCATTTTTATATTTTAAAAATTATTTTCAAAGTAAAAAGAGTTATTTTCCTCATGAAATATTCCAATAATATCTTTATAGTATTTTCAAATATGGAAATGTTATTATTGAATTTTCTGTTGAGTATGTGATCTAATGATAACATTTATCATATTTATTTATATGGTTTATGATTATTTTGACTGGGGAAATATTGATAAATCCGCATCTTTTACTCAATACAGATATTTGACGATAAGACACATTATTTATAAATTAAATCAGTTATTTGATATATGATGAATACTTTGGACATGAAAGAATGGGTGGGAACCATATATAAAAATACCCTCATTGCATCAGTAGGTTTCATTAGACAAACCAGTTGTCCAAACCTAATCGGTTTGTACCAATTAGTTTTAAACCATCTTGTAAAAGGTCTTGATGGTAAATGTACCTAAATGCTTGAGATCATGACATCCAATAATTAAGAAGTGTATGCATTAAGAATTTATTTTATTATTATCCATGATATTTTCATTATGATATTATCTCTAGGGTCATTTAATTCTCAATTATTATTTAAATGGCATGTGTGTTTAGTTATTTACTTTTCCATGTTGATTATGCTTATTGATTCATAATAGCTTCCACTATACTTAACCCCTACTGGGAATTTGATCTCATCCTTATTTGGTTTCCTTTCCCTAAGGATCTATGAAGTCTGCTATGATTATTATGAAAGGATATACTAGAGGGAATAATGATATTCTTAAAAAAAATTGTTGTAATTTTTGTTTTCAAATGTAATGTGGGAATCATGTATGTATCCATTTTACCAAGATTAATAAACTATTCATTCCTTCGGGATGTGATCCCTTGTATCTTATGCCAATGTAATAAAGTAACTACTAGATCTGGGATACTGGGGTTAGTTTCTTTACAGTCGGTATTAGAGGAAGTTTAGTAGAAACCTTGGGAACTAGATTTAGGAAAAAATACATTAGAGAACGAAACCATATGATAGAATTTAGAAATATTACCAAAGAAACCAATATTATGCTTTAAATATTAGTTATAACTAAATTTTAAATTTAGTTTAAGTGTTTCAGAGGTTTTAAAATTATACATTATATTTCATAATGTTATGATCTAATATATTATATTCCATTGTTTAGAAATGACACCTAGTAGAAGGAATGTGAACCGTATCAATGCACGTAATCCATGTAGGGATTACCCTCCCAGGAAAGATAATGATATTAGAGTTGGAGTTTAATCTAGATCTGAAAAAATTATAACTATAATGGGAATACTAAATCATGTTATGAGCAATAACCTTACCTATATAGAGCAGCTTGATCTATAACATGGTGTAACAATGTTAGACTGCTTTATGAATCAGTAAAATCCATTATTGAATTGAACTAAAAATTAATTTGTAGTTGAGTAATGGATAAGTTCCTTAGAGAAGATACTTCTCAATTTTGTAAGTAATGAAATAGAGAAGGTTTTCATGGTGATTTATTATCACTTAAGAGATGTGGATCAATAGTGGTAATTAATTCAAAACACTAAGGATGCAGAAGAAATAACAAGCATGGAATAAAAGGATTTTAAGGAACGTTTCTTGTAAAAATATTTTCCTCAAGAAAAATAAGTGAATATTGAGAGAAAATTATTTATTCTAATATAAAAGGAAGAGGAAAATGTTATGAAGATAACTTTACAAGGTTACCCAGGCATGCTGCGGAATACACATATAATCCAAAGAGTAAGATCGACTGTTTCTTTGATGGGTTTAAACAAATTATTCAAAAGGCACTAGTCTCCCAAAAATTCTCAGCATATGAGGATATAATATATTGTGCTATCAAGATAGATAATTAATTCTTAAAGACTTATTTTTATGAAGGAAAACAAGATAAGAAAAGGGTGGAAGAGAAAAAATTGGATAAGGGGAAGAAAATAAAGAAGGAATTTTCCATATGTGATAACCACACTACAAAAAAAGGCATCAACGACGGTTTTTTCATGGACTAGAGGTGGTTTAAACCATCACATAATGGTATAGTTGTGGTTATTAAAACCTCTGTGTATTGCACAATCACTAGTCATTTAGCAGTGGTTTCATTAATTATGTGGTGGTTTTTTTATGTGTTGTTTTTGAGCATTTAGAGTTGGTTGTTTTATAAAAATATTTCTGAGGGAAATATAAATAAAATGAAAATAACCACCATTGAACATATGAGCGGTGATTAATTTTAACAACTACTAAAACATAATTTATTTAATGTATTTAGTGGCAGTTACTAAAAACCTCTGCTAAATCATATATATTTAAAAAAAATATTTAATAAAAAACTGTAAATATAAAAAAACTGACATGCAATAAACTAAAACATGAATATATGATCATTGAACTCCTGGTTTTAATGATAAAAAAATCATGTTTCTCATGATTATTAATAAGTTTCATGTTTTATGTAAGCATCTTATAATCTGAGACATGTGATGAAATTTTTCCTATGTATGAGTCAATGTTGAGTTAAGACATTGTTGTAGATAAGTCACCATCGAGACTGACTCACCACTAGAAAAAGTCTCATCATCATCTTGAGACACTGTTAGTAGTGTCATACTGCTGAATCAGAAATTTAGTAAAGTATGTAATGACTCACCGCCAGGATGTCATACCATGAGAACATAATTTTGACAAAGTTTGAGATACCACCAGCCTAACCCACCATGAGAGGAGTCGCTGCCATAAGGATGACTCACTGTCAACTGAGACACCGCTAGTATAAGCCACCACAAACAGTGTGACACCATTATAAATCCTCAGCACTAGAATTAGAAACCACTATAGAGAGACACCGTTACAAATACACACTGCTAGAATATTGTCACTATTCTAGGACTCACCGCCACTGTTTCTTAAAATTATCTTTTTGAATTAATTTCTCAAATGACTATTTTTTTTAATTTAATGCGAAGTGTTATTTTAATGATTTCTCTTAATGGATCTACATAATGCATTAAAGGATGTGTCAGCCCTGAGTATGAGGATGTAGAATATCCAAATGCTCATGTGGATACTCATGAATACTGCCGATAAAAAGAGAATAAGACTCTCTTATGTGTAACAACAAGTATAAAAAGTGAAGAGAAAGAGAGATCACATACTGAACACACATAGATCAGAACCTAATTTTCATGAACTTACCTGTTGCATCCTACTACACTCAATTGAGGAAGCCTAAGCTCATTACACATCTAGTGTTTTCTTATATTCAAGAATAAAAGTGTCTATAATACTCTGTTCTACTGAAGTTTTCTCAAGAAAATGACTCAATATACACTACAAATCAAAATCAAGAGTCATGAAATACACTTCATAACAAACCGAGCATCTATATCTATTCATACTTATAATTTCTCAGTTTGATTATTGTATTTTACGTTATGTGCAGTGAGTCTTACTATATTTATTTCACAACACACTATCTCCTACTATAACGGGAAGATACATTGATATCTTCTTAACTCTTTTTACACCCATTTTCCCATGAAAACTGTAGAAGTGTTCCTATGCGACCTACAATATTTAGTACTTTTGCAGATAATAATGGAAGAGGGATTGTTTTGTCTAGATAGTAGTATACTATTGTAAAAACTAATCCAGGATGTGGATCAAACTATTTATTTATATAAAATACTTGGTGGTAGGTGATCACCAAGTAAAGAGGACTAATTCTCAGCTTGATATTGAACCTCTTGTATTCAAAATTCCCCTGCATGTTTTATTTTGTTTTATTTTGAATCTATTCTTTAAAACCAATTTTTTTTAAACTATAAAAAAAATTAATACATTGATAGTTAACCTTAATTATTGTTTTTATAATATTTTAATTAAGTAAATTTATTTCAAAGAATTAAGTGATATTGTATATTATTTTATCAGAGACCTAATCAATCTTCTAATAAAACTTTTGAAAGATTGTAATTTATAATTATCTATTGTTTTCATTAATCAAGATGATTTTAAATTAATTAGGGGAATCTATTTTAATTATTTTTGAATGAAAATTTTTATTGGGTACTAAATTAACCCCCTCTTGAGTTACTCACTCCAACCAACATTTGGTATCAAAGTTTTTCAAAAACTTTTCAACTGTGATTTTTTGTTAATATTTAAAGATCTTAAATTTATATTATTTCTAAATTTAGTTCTTTAAATGGATAATTGACAAGAAAGTTCTACTACTATTAGAACTACCTTTTTTAATGGTAATAATTATACTCAATGTAAAATAAAAATAAAACTTCACTTTGAGAGTATGAATTTTGAAATTTGGACTACTATAGAAGATAAATATGCTATCCCTAAAATACTAGAAATGATTGGGATGATGCTACAAATATTGTTTATAATAATAATAATTGTAAAGCAATGAATGAATTTTACTGTGATTTAGGAGATGAAGATTTTAATAGAATATCTTCCTGAAAAACTGCATATGGAATTTGGGATACATTATTTATCTCAAATTAGGGAATAACTAATGTTAAAAAGATGAGACTTAACACATATACTATGAAGTATGATAACTTTAATATGAAGCCTAATGAACCTATTTTTGACATATACCTCAGGTTCAATGAGATTTTGAACACAATAAGATCACTTGAGAATCCTGTATCTGAAAAGGAGTAGATCATATGACTTCTTATATTTTTACCTAAAAGATAGAGAGGCACATCTATGTCAATAAGAGATTATTGTGATATTAGTAAGCTACCTATCAAAGAGTTGATTGGTAAACTGATGATGTATAAAGAAGATATTTTAGTCAACTGTGAAGATAATGAAGATCCAAAGATAAAATTTGTAGCCTTTAAGACTACCGCATCTAAACAAAAAGAAAAGGAGAAAGTTCAAGCTACCAGTTCAAGTGACAATGATTCACTGCGAGATAATGATGAAGATATGGCCCATCTAGCCAGACGATATAGGAAATTTTATAGGAAAAATAAATTTTTCTGAAAACCTAGTCACAAAGGAAAGTATGATTTTATAGGAACCTAAAAGAATGATTGGAATAAGTATGATAATGAAGTCACCTGTTACAAGTGAAAAAGGAAGGGACATGTCAAGTTAGACTATCCAAAACAAAAGTATAAAAACTGATATAATGAAAAAGATAGAAGGTACAAAAAAACAATAAAAGACACATGAAGTACTTATGAGGATAACTCCAGTGATTCTGACTCTGTTCATAAATTTAAATCTGATAGAGACAACATATGCTTTATAATAGAAATCATTGAGGTACCTACTGTATCATCTATACATATTTCTAAAAATTATGAGAATGAAAAATTTGATGATGATATGACTAAGTAATAAATGTTTGAATACTATATTATGATTGAAGATACTTTTAATGAGATTAAGTATAAGTACAAAGTTCTTAAAAGACAACATGCTTTATCTATAAACATTAAATCCGATCTGTCTGTTGAAAAGGAAAAGAAATCTCAACTATTAAAAGAGAATACTAAACTTAAAATTTCAAATGAGAAACTAAATAAAGAATCGGAAAAATTAACTAATGGTACAGAAAATATCACACAAATTTTAGGAAAAAAAATTGCACCTAAAAATGTTATAAGTCTAGGATATCAACCTAGATAAAGGAGAGTAGTGAAGAGTAATTTTGTACCTAAGTCAAAACCTAAAAGTTATACTACTATATATTTTTCTATAGGACCTAACAAAGTATTTATTTCAAAACATATTCAGTGTATTTATAGGAAACCTATCAAATAAATGTGTGTTCCTAATTCTTTAATTACTAACATCTTTGGACCCAAATAGATATGGGTACCAAAGTCATTCCTTGTATAATAACTATTTTGTAGGAGAAATATTTGAATACCTCCTATAATAGTCTATGGTACTCAGAAAATAGATTTTCAATATATATTATAGGATATTATTCTTACTTCAAGATCCTCATTAATATTTATAGTGTTCATGTTACCTTTGGTGATAATGAAAAGGGGAAAATCATCAGCCTTGGCCAAATTGGTAACAATAATCCTATTTTAATTTCTAAAGTATTATTTGTTGATGGTTTGAAATATAACCTGTTTAAAATTTCACAATTATGTAGTGATGGTTTTTATGTTAAATTTGAAAATAATTCTTTAAATGCTTATGATTCTAATAATGATTTAATTTTTACTGCTTTAAGGAATGACATTGTTTATGCTGTTGATCTTAACTCTTTAATTTCTAAAAATGTTTCTTGCTTGAGTGCCTTTCACAAAGAATCTTGGATTTGGAATAGGATACTAGCCCATTTCAACATTCACTAACTTAAGAAGCTTACTAGTAAAGGGTTAGTCAAGGATATACCAAAACTAGAGTTCCCAAATGATAAAGTCTGTAACCCCTGTCAAAAAGAGAAGCAACACAAAATTTATTTTAAATTAAATAAAGAATTTTCAACTTCTTAAACTCTTGAGTTGGTTAATATGGTTTTATCTAGATCATCAAGAGTTTCTAGACTAAATAGGAAGAAATATGTCTATGTAACAGTATATTAATTTTCTAGGTATACTTGGGTATTCTTTCTGGCTCACAAAAGTGAAGCCTTCTCTTATTTCACCAAGTATGCTAAATATATAGAAAAATTAAGTGGGATTGGAATTAAGACACTAATAAGTGACCATGGATATGAGTTTGAGAACCAAGAATTTGAATATTTTTACTCACAAAATGGATACAATAATAACTTATCTTCTCCTAGGACCCCTCAATAGAATGGAGTTGTAGAAATAAGGAATACAACTCTTCAATAGATATCCCAGACCATGATAAATGAGTATAATCTACCCATCTATTTTTCAGTAGAGGCTATGAATAAAACATTCTACATCATAAATAGAGTTTTAATTAGACCAATTTTTAAGAAGATACCTTATGAACTTTGGAACAATATAAATCCTAAGTTTAATTACTTTAGAGTTTTTGGATGTAAAGTCTTTATTCTTAACACTAATGATAATCTTGACAAATTTTCCTCTAAATGTGATGAATGAATTTTCCTAGGTTATTCAATTTCTAGTAAATCCTATAGAGTTTTTATTAAGAGAACAAAAAATATGGAAGAATCCATTCATGTAAACTTTGATGAGACATATCCACATGAGTCTAATACCTCCCCAGAAAACCTTGAGGATGATTTTTGTTCTATGAACTTAAATTCTAAACCTACCGATTTTGCTGTGAAAAATTCTGAAAAATCATCCAGTTCTGAAGCATTTCTAGAACTTCCTGAACCCAAACCTATAGAAAATCCTGAAGTGACAAGCCTTACTTTTTATAGAGATGCTAGAACCCTTAAGTATCACTCCCTAGATGCTATTGTAGAATATATAAATAGTGGTACACAAACAAGAGATTCTATTATAAATTAGGCTGAACATCAAACATTATTGTCTAATCTAGAAAATAAGAACATCAATAAATCCATTAATGATGAATTCTAGGTGATGGAAATGAAAGAATAATTAAATAAGTTTTAAAGAAACAAAGAGTGGGAACATATTGATAAACTTAAGGACACCTTAACTATTGGCACTAAATGGGTTTTTAAAAACAAGGTAGATGAGTTAGGCACAATAGTTAAAAATTAGGAAATACTAGTTGCACAAGGTTATAGTCAAGAAGAAGGAATAGACAATGAGGAAACCATTGTACTAATATGTAGACTTGAATCCATTAGATTTATGCTTTCACATGAAACACATTTATATTTCAAACTTTATAAAATCGATGTTAAGAGTTCTTTCTTGAATGGTTTTATAATTAAATACATTTTTTTTGAACAACCCCTGGTTTTCAAAACTCCCATTTTCCAAATCAAGTTTTCAAATTAACTAAATATTTCTATGGTTTAAAATAGGCTCCTAAATCTTGGTATGATAGGCTCAACAATTTTCTTATTTCAAAATTATTTTCAAAAGGTATAACTAACCCTACCCTTTTTATAAAACAAATTTCAAAAGATGTTTTAGTAGTAAAAATTTATGTAGATGATATAACTTTTGGATATTCTTAAAATTATTTATGTACTGATTTTTATAAAATAATGAAAAATGAGTTTGAAATGAGTTTTATGGGTGAACTTAAATTCTTTCTTGGATTTTAGATATTTCAAAATAAAGAAGGAATTGTTTTAAATAAAAGTAAATATATAAAGGATATTTTAAATTTTTTTAACTTGTATATCACTAAGAGTAGCGATACTCCTATGAGTACCACCTATAATTTGGATCTTGATGAAGCTGGGAAGATAGTGAATCGAACTATTTACAAATGTATGATTGGAAGTATTCTCTACTTAACTACTAGCTAACCCGATATAATGTTTAGTGTGTGTATGTGTGTTTAGTTTCAAGTTAATCCAAAAGAGTTACACTTGGTTTCTGTCAAAGGAATTTTCAAATACCTCAAATATACAACTAATTTAGGATTTTTTTTATCCAAGAGGAAAATAATTTTATTTAGTTAGTTATTGTGATGCTGATTTTGGTGGATGTAAGTTAGATAGAAAAAGAAACTCTGGAACATGTCACTTTTTAGGAAAATCTCTAGTTTCTTTTAGTAGTAAGAAATAAAAATCTATTGCACTATATACTACTGAATTTGAATACATAGCTACAGGTAGCTGCTGTGCACAAATGTTGTGGATAAAACACACATTAATAGACTACGGATATCAATTTTTGACATTTCTCCCTAAATCATGAAAATACAAGTGCTATTAACATTTCTAGTGATCTTGTATCACATTATATAAAAAAATATTGATGTAAGAAATCACCTTTTGATAGATCATTTTTAGAAAGGTGATATCAATCTTGAATACATTGGTACATAACATCAGTTGGATGATATCTTGATAAAGCCTTTGAATTATGAGAGAATAAATTACATAAAAAATAATCTAGGTATGATTAATTTTGATTAAGTTTAATTCTCTAAAAAAACACTATTGGGTATGACACACCATTGGGTATGAAACACCATTGGGTATGACACACCGTTGGGTATGACACACCGTTGGGTATGACACACCATTGGGTATGACACACCGTTGGGTATGGAACACCATTGGGTATGACACACCATTGGGTATGACACACTGTTGTGATTATCTCACCATTGTGTTTATCCCACCATTTTGGTTGTCACACAATTGTGGTTGTCTCACCATTTTGAACTTCACACCATTGGTTTTCATGCTTTTACAAACAAAAAATTCTCTTCTAAATTGTCAAACCACCAATTTTTTAAATTCTTTATAGTTTATTTAATTTTTTATGACTTGATTCAATTTTTTCCCAATTTTCAATTTTTATTTTTAGATATCTAAAAATAACAAATGATAAATGTGATATTTTTTCTTTTCCAACACACCTATTTCCTCATTACTTTTCTCTCAAATTCTATTTCACCTCTTTTCTCTTCCGATCTTCGACCTTCGACCTCCCTTATTCATTTGAGCTTACCGAATTGATCTGCATGTCCAAAGTGAATAATTCTTATAATTCTTCACCAGATGAGTCACATCTATTAAAAAACATAAAGGGGAGTCCAGTAATCGAATACTATACAACCAGTGAATCCTGAGTTATAAAAATGAGTTGTAGTACCCAAAAAGGAAGTTGAATTTGAATAGATGCTTTTGGGTAACTCATTGGTGCTCAATGTTCTTCAGAACCAAGGTTGGTTGGATTGGTTCTATTCAAAAAAGAGACACTTTTATCCTAAGCTAGTTTACATGTTTTTCCAATATATTGAGTTTGGTTTTAATAATGAAGAATAATATTGGTTGAGGACAAGAATAAATGGTCACATAATATATTTTTCCTCAAAATAGTGGGCAATTTATTTGGGAGTTTCACCAGAAGGTGTTTTCAATGGTTATCAAGGAAACATACTGGATGATGGTGATAATTTAATTTATGAAGAGGCCCTTACAGAGTTGACATGTGATGGAACTGTGAGAATACCAGTAGCTTCTAAGTTTTATGGGGAATTCAAACTACTGTTTAAATTTATCCAACACATGCTATGCCTAAGGAAAGGTAATTTTTCTACCTTAAGGTATCAATATTTATATCTAATGAGTCTTATTAAAAGAGGAAAAAAGATAAAATTATTTAGGTATATTATGGTTCATTTTTCTATAATGATCAAGCCCACTTCATAATATTACTCCCTGATTTATCCCAATATGATTTCAACTATGCTAAAAGAAAAAGAATTTGTTGCTGATGATGAAGAGTTGGCTATATACTATGGTGGTTTTTGTATCTCAAAAGTGATTTGTTTAAGGATGAAGATTAGTTGGAACCCTTGGAAAAGGTGGTGGGTAGCTGATGGTGAAAAAATCTATGTTGAGTTTAATCCTTTAGACTATCCTTCAAGTACAAAAGACCATGTTGATCTTGGTTTGGAACTAGATGATATTGTAGAGTATTCTGATGAGAAGTAAGAAGATTATATTTGTGGAAAATAAGAAGAGGAATATCTAGTAGATGAGGGTAGTGACCCTAACCTATCTCCTAGATCTCCATATATTACTTTTGGAGCTCCTAGAATGCCTAGGAATCTACCCAAAAGAGATAAATTAGTAATAAGTGAAGAAGAAGAAACTGAAGACTCTGGAGAATAACAATTTAAAATTAGTTCTAAATATGACGATTCAAATGAATATGATTCTAATGGTGAAGATGACGAAGATAATGAAGATGATAATAATGGATATTTGGATCCTAATGGTTATATTGGGAAAATCAGAAGAGAGGATTTTGATACTCCTCAAGATCTAATTATTTCTCCTGAAGGATCTATTTCTAGATAAGAAGAGATATTGAGTTTTTTTGGAGAAATGGATGTCACTATAAAAGAGGGAGATGCATATGTTGAGGGGGAGAAATCCCCAAGTCATGGAAGTCATAAGGTAGTTGATATAGTTGAAAATATATCTATAGTTGGTGATCAAACAAAGTCATATATAGTTATTGTTGAGAAGATTGGAATTATTGTTACTATTAAGAAACATGTGGCTGAGAAGATGGTAAATGAGCCTCCAGTTGATGATTAGTTGAAAGATGTGGCTAATTCAGATAAGACTTCATTTGATGAAAATTTGGAGGAAATGCCATCTATTGAGAAAAGGATAGTTAAGACCTATGTTGGTATATCTAATACAGTGGAGAATACTACTACTAATTATTTAGTAGTTGAGATTATTGAAAAACCTTTTGATAGATGGATTGATCATATAATAGAGGAATGGTATTTATGCTCTGGAAAGGCTATAAGTTCACCAAATAATGGTAAACCTACCATTCAAAAATAAAGAAATCCTAAAGGATCGATGGTTTCTCAGATTGATGTTTTTGGTTTATTAGAGTGGTTCATTTCTATAAGAGAACCTTCTCTTTCTATCCCTATAATTCCTATTGATGTAATTACCAAATTTGATTTGGAATCTTTCTATAAAAGGATATTGTATGAGTTTTATGTAAAATAGAGGAATCAACCACCTCAAATGTCTATAATTAGTGAGAAATATTCAAGATATATCTTTGAGTTTATGTTTCATCACATTCAACCAAAAAATGTTTCATCATATTCAAGAGGTATAGATTGAAAATAGAAGGTTGTAAAGTGACCTTACAACCTTAAAATATTCTATGGAAGGAATGCAATAAGCTTTTATAGCTAGTATGAATGCCCTGATTGAAAGAGTGTAGAATCTCACTTTCATAGCATATAGTTCTATTGAACCTCCTCCACCTGATGTTGATACTAACCTGATCAGAACTATTGTTAGAGAAGAAATTTCTACTCTTTTAACTGGACCTTCCAATGGTAAACCTATAATTCCTTTGTAAATTTAGAGGAAGTTTGAGCAAAGCACTGATTATGATCACATGATTATAAGAAAGTATGCAAAATAAATGAAATCAGATAGAGATACAATTACCAAAAATATAAAATATTATCTCTCAAGAATTTATTCTATGCATGAAATGGATACCAATTTTAAGTACTTGGTTTAGAATTTGAGTTTTCCACCAGTTACCCAAGCCTTTAAGGGGAAAGTCAGACATTTGGTAGAGATGAATCCAGTGATTCAATGATTTTTGGAAGAGTAGGATTAATTTTTCAGTGTCATGGATAGAGGAGGGTGGATCGTCATGGACTTCATCTATCTTATTAATCCTTTCCTTCATGTTCATGGGACTGTTGTTGTGTCTCATGAGGCCATACCAGTGACTTCCCATATGTCTCATCTAGTCACAAATCCATGAATTGATATTGCATTCTATCTTTAGCCAGAAATAACCAGAGACCCCCTTTCTCCTCTTCCACTCGGTTTACAACCATTTTCTTTATCTCCTGAAGAATCTATTAGGAACCTCATACCCATCTTTACCAAATAACCTCACTATTTTCTTGTTTTACCTTCCACCTTGCCCCAACCTTCTTTAGCTACAACTGATGTTCCTACTACACCATCTATCACCGTTGCTTCTGCCTCAAACCAGAGCCAAGTTAATGATAAGGGAAAAGCACTAATGAACCCTTCTGTCAAAACTTGAGATTTTTGGTGGATTAGAATTTTTGTCTTTGATGAGACTTTTGTCTTGTATAACTTTTTGTGGATACACTTCTGTAGTTTTTAATGAAAATTATCCTGATCCTTTTATTTTCTTACTTTTTTATTATTTTATTTTATTATACTCTTTTTGATAATCCCAAAAGGGGGAGAACTATTGTATGGAATTTATTTCTGCCTTTATAGGTGATTTTATTTATTTATCTTTGATACCACATATATACCATGTCTTGGTTTATCTTTGATATATATGTAATGATTTATTTTTTGATCTTACCTTTGATGCCATGATTTGTGATCATCAAAAAGGGGGACATTATTGACCTCATTGTTGTAATGATAAAAAAATCATGTTTCTCATGCTTATTAATGAGTTTCATGTTTTCTTTAATCATTATATAATATGAGACATGTGATGAATTTTTTCCCAAGTATAAGTCACCATTGAGGTTAAGGCACTGCTAAGGATAAGTCACCATTGAGAATAACTCACTGCCAGATAAAGTCTCACCATCATCTTAAGACACCATCAGCTGTGTCATACTGTTGAATTGGAAATTCGGTAAAGTATGGAATGAATCACTGCTAGGATGCCATACCGTCAGAATGGAATTTTGAAAAAGTACGAGATATCACCAACCCGACTTACCATCATAGGATTCACTGCTAGAAGGACGCCTCACTATCAGTTGCAATACCGCTAGCATAGAATTTTGGCTAAGTATAAAATGTTACATTGCCAGTACAAATCACTACCAACATTGTGACACCATTCCAAAGTCTCACTACCTTAGACACCACTATATAGGGACACCATTGCAAAGACTTGATTCCAGAATCTTGTCACTATTCCATCACTCACCACCATTGTTTCTCAAACTTATATTTTTGAATTAATTCTCCAATAACTAGTTTATTGAATTTAATGCCAACTGTTATTTTAATAATTGTTTCTTAATGGATCTACATGATGCATTAAAGGATGTGTTATCCCTGAGTATGAGGATGTATAATTTCTGAATGCTCACATGGATACTCATGCATACTACTGATAAAAATAGAAGCAGACTCTCTCATGCGTAACAATGAGTGTATAAAGTTAAGTGAAGGAGAGTTCACATTGTGAAAACACATACAGAAGAACCTAATTTTCAATAACTTACCTACTTCATCATTCTACACATGAATAAGGAAGCTGAATCTCATTACACATCTAGTTTTTTCCTACAGTCAAGAATAAAAGTGTCTACGACACTTTGTTCTTCTAAAGTTTTCTTAAGAACCTGACTCAAGCTACACTGAAAATAAAAATCAAGAGTCATGAAATGAACTTCATAACAAACCAAGCATCTCTATTTATTCATACTTTTAATTGATCATCTTGCTTATTGTATTTTACATTACGAGAAATATGTGTGTTGCTTTATTTATTTCACAACACACTATCTCCTACTATAACTGGAAGATACATAGATATCTTCTTAACACCTTTTACACCTGTTTTTCCATGAAAACTATGGATAAAACTTTTTATTTATATAAACTACTTATCAGTAGGTGATCACCAAGTGGAGAGGACTAAGTCTCAACTTGATACTAAACCTCTGGTATTCAAAATTCCACTTCATGTTTTATTTTGTTTTATTTTGAATCTATTATTTAAAACTAGAAATTGTTTTAAACTGTAAACAAAATTAATACTTTGATAGTTAACCTTAATTACTGTTTTTATAAGTTTTTAATTAAGTAAATTGATTTAAAAGTATTAAGTGATATTGTATATTATTTTATCTAAGATCTAATCAATCTTCTAAGAAATATTTTGAAAGACTAAAATTTATAATGATATGCTATTTTGGTAAACTGGGATGATTTTAAATTAATTGGGGGAATATATTTTAATCCATTTTGAATAGAAATTTGTATTGGGTACTCAATTCACCCCCCTCTCAAGTTACTCACTCTGACCAATAATGATAAATCCATTATACATATTTCATACATCCACAATCATATATACAAACATCCACAATCATCATAACCTTAGACTGAGTCAACCCATAAATCTATCAACCAATACGTCGATAATCAATAAATACAAATAAAATATCTCCAAAAATAACTCATGCCCAATATATATCCACGTCATGACCTCCACTGCATCTGTTTGCCTCCACATCATCTCATTAACTGAAACTGACAATACCATCTCATTAACTATAACAAAAAAATAAAACAAAAATTAAAATAAAACATAATAAATTAGAATTACATAAGAATAATTGATAAAATTTTAACATACCACAAAAAATAATAACCATCATGAATTCTTTCTGAAGAAATTCATGGATCAAAATGGTCAACCTCTTACCTGCTATCAGCATCTTCCCCCTACAATGAAAACCAAAAAATTTAATAAAAAAAAATATAAAAGAGAAAAGACAAAGAATACATTATTAATGTTTCACATAAAACTTGTTATTTTTTTAATTATATAGAAGAAATTTTAACATAAAAAAAAATATATAATGAAAAATATTTTGAAAACACAAACTTACCTATTTAAGATAAGAATCAACACTTGAAACTGAAAAGGGATAAGTAAGTATTCTAAAATTTTAAAGCAGCGTGCGGTGTTATTAAAATTTACTTAATAAGAAAATTTTAAAGACTTTTATATCAAAAAATGTATTATATTTCAAAAACAACTCTTCAGTGGTTCTCCCAAGATTACATATCAATATAAGATCGTTTTCTATGATTCTGACTATTCCACACACGTTTTAGTGTTTTAAAACACTAAATATGTGTTTACAACCTTCTTGGGAAAACTGTAATTCAGAATGAAGTGTCGTAGGTCCATAAATTTCAAAATTAAATATACTATCATTTTCTCCTAATTCTAGGGAAATCCAACACCATTTTCCTAGTTTTGACCCCTCAATACTTGTTTTTTAAGGATTTTATACCTTTAAGAAGTGTTTACCAATAATTCCAACCACACCACACATTGGATTGATGTTTTGTCTACGCATACTTGTCAAAAACAAGTCAAATGTGGTTTTCCCATGATTTCACATCAATATAAGTTCATTTTCTATGGTTTTGACTGTTCCACACATGTTTTTGTGTTTTAAAACACTAAAAATGCATTTACGACCATCCTGGTAAAACTATAATTCAGAATGACATATAGTCATTTCCTACATTTCAAAATTAAATTTTCAGTCATTGTACCTCGATTTTAGGGTAATATGACATCATTTTACTAGTTTTGACCAATCAACACTTGTTTCTAAAGGCTTTTATACCTTTAAGAAGTGTTTACAGAGTAATTCCAACCACACCGCACATCATATTGACACGTTGTCTATGAGTACACATAAAAAACAATATATAAGTGGTTTCCCAATATTCCACATCAATATAAAGTCTTTTTATATGGTTTTGACCATTCCATGCATGTTTTAGTTTTTTAAAATGCTAAAAATGCATTTATAACCATCCTAAGAAATCCCTAATTTGTAATGATGTTCCTTTAGTTCCTACGTTTCAAAATTAATTCTAAAATCATTTTCCCATGATTTTAGGGAAATTTGACGTCATTTTCCTAGTTCTTACCCCCTGACACTTGTTTTTAAAGGCTTTTGTACCTTTACAAAGTGTTTACCAAGTAATTTTGACCACGCCACATATCATATTGATGTGTTGTTTTTGTGTACACATAAAAAATAACTTATCGACGACTGTCCCATTATTCCATATCAATTTGAGGTCATTTTCTATCGTTTTGACCATTGCATGCACATTTTAGTGTTTCAAAACACTAAAAATGTGTTTAAGACCATCCCAGACAAACCATAATTTGAAATGAAGTTTTTCCAGTTCTAAAATTTCAAAATTAAATCTACAATCATTTTCCCATGATTTTAAGGCAACTTGACGTCATTTTTCTAGTTTTTACCCCCCAAACTTGTTTTTAAAGGATTTTGTACCTTTAAGAAGTGTTTATAGAGTAATTATGACCACACTACATGTCATATTGACATTTCGTCTGCACTTACATATAAAAAACGACTCATATGTGGTTTTACCATGATTTAAAATTAATATAAGGTCATTTTTTATGGTTTTGACTATTCCATGAACGTTTTAGTGTATTATGATGCTAAAAATACATTTAGGACCATCCTGAGAAAACTGTAATTCATAATGACATGATGTAAGTTTATACATTTCATAATTCAATATACAGTCATTTCCCCCTGATTTTAGGGCAATTTGAAATCATTTTTATGGTTTTGACCCCCCAAAATTTGTTTTTAAAGGCTTTTATACCTTTAAGAAGTGTTTACTGATTAATTCTGACCACACCACATGATAGATTGACGTGTTATCTATGAGTACACATTAAAAACAACTCAAAGGTCGTTTTACCATGATTTTATATCAATATAAGGTTTTTTATATGGTTTTGAATGTTCTATGAACATTTTAGTGTTTTAAAACACTAAAAACATTTTTACAGCCATACTAGGAAAAATTTAATTTTAAATGACATTATTTCATTTATTACATTTAAAAATTCAATCTATGGTCATTATCTCCTGATTTCAAGGAAATCCGACATTGTTTTTCTAGTTTTGACCCCCCAACACTTGTTTTTAAAGGCTTTTGTACCTTTAGGAAGTGCTGATCCAGTTATTACGACCACAACACACATTAGATTGATGTTTTGTCTATACATATACATCATAAATAACTCAAATATATTTTTATTAGGATTTCACCTCAATCCGAGGTCATTTTATATGGTTTTGACTATTACATGCACATTTTATTGTTTTAAAACACTAAAAATGTGTTTATAGCCATTACATGAAAACTATCATTTAGAATGTTGTGCCATCAATTCCTAAATTCCAAAATTAAATCTATAATAAATATCCCCTGATTTTAGGGAAATTCGACATTGTTTTCTAGGTTTTGACCCCCTGACACATGTTTTTAAAGGCTATTGTACCTTTAAGAAGTTTTTACTTAGTTAAAACCAAGAAAACAATCTTGGATTGTTTTTAAACTTATAGATAATGATCTATAATTCATTTTTGATGTGTAGGAATAAACCACCCATCAATTTGATACAAGAAGTGGTTGGTATGAATTGAAATGCATGTTTTCTATATAAAAGTGTCATTTTAGTTTTATTTATGGATGTTGCATGTGTTCTTTACAAATGTGTGAATGATCTATGGAATTTAGAATTTAACTTGGTGGGATAATCTATAAGTATATAAATTTCCTCAAGGATCATTCTGGTCATCCTCTGAAATATAAAAACTAAAGTATTTTCCATTTGTTTCCACCATTGATCATGTGTTTGACTTTAAGAGTCTTGTTATTTCAATTTTTCTTTCAATATTGGAATTTCTCTTTATGATTCCTGATCAACGACACTACTCAAACCCCATTGGGTGTAGCAGTAATAGATGATTCCACCCTACCAAAGACAGCTGACGGAGTAGGCCCAAAACCCATCCCCTATACATATCCGGGATACTCCTTCCCTAAAACTATTCCAACTACACCGTTCAGGTAAATCGATGATGATTGTGAAGGGTTTTCATCCCATACTTCTTGAATTTTAACCTGTTAAAAAAATATTAACAATGATTTTTTAAAATATCCAACTTCATAATATTATCTAATTAATAAAATTTTCATTACTATTTATTATTATTTCATTACTATAATAAAATAATAATTAAAATTATATTATAACAACAAATAAGTCTTAAACCCAATTAATTGGGGTCAAATAGTTATATTAAATGATACCAAATTGGTATCATTTGATCCATATATATATCCCCATTTAATTATGTTTAAGGCTTGTTAGTTGTTATAATATATTTTTTATTATTATGTTTTTATGGTAATGAAATAATATGAAATGGTAATGAAAAGTACTTACTCCAATGTATTTGGTAGGGTCATTTACAAAACTAACATCAGGTCTGCTATGCACTTTAAAACACATATCTGTTTATCCAATATAGTGACTTAATTCATTATCCTTTATAAAAAATAGAAACAAGTTACAAAAAACCTTAAGTTATAATAAAATGCTATAAATAATAATTAATAAAATACAAACTGAAAATTTTCTTTTTCTCAAAAAACTCTGAGACCCAGCGATGGGAGGAATGACTTTATTCTCACAATTTACAATATTTTTTTAGTTAATTCCTATAGAAAAGAGAAACATTAATAAAAATTATAATTTCATTGTGTTTATGTTCTTAAGATACTGTAAAATATACAATTACCTCATGAGATGTATCTCTATTGATATCAATAAAGTGCTTCCATTTCTCATGATAAATGACTTCATGCACTTTCTCATACATCCATCATGAGCTCAAAGAAGTGTCTTTAAAATCATGCCATAATCTCAATTTAAAATCTCTCCATTTCTTTCCCAAATTTTTCAAAGTCCATGGGCGTGAAATGGAGTCAGGGTTATCAAAATGAAAAAAATCTTGAAATAAAAAACATAATACTTTATAAGTATATTAAAAAAATTTACTCATGTATTTTAAATTAGTTATCATGGAATATTAAATTAATATTACCCTTAATTGAGTATCAAAGACCTAATTTTTACAAACTATAGAAATATTCCTCCAATATTTATAATTAATGGGAAAGTTCACTATCTCGTAAGCAAGCTACCTAAGAATTCACCCATAGATTTTGACAGTGTCACTGATAGGAACCTCAAACTCATTAAATGGAATGATAATATTGATGTTCTTTAGGTCCCATACATCTTTCATGTTCATATTTGAATCTATTATATGGTTGTTTTTATCTGTTTGAAAAATGCATTAAACAATTAATAAAATATAAAGTTTTTTTGAAAAATGACATATATACCAGTAATGGAAACTCACCAATATACCCTATATAGAGGGGTGACCAACTAATCCATCTCCAGAGGTGAATTAGGAGGTGTCCTACCAATGAAATTTGGGAAAATGGACCACTCGCTAGTAGTCTTAGGTACAACAAAATCACTTGGATCCACAAAAGATGACAATAGTGGTGGCATGCTCTAAGATGCTGATCAACTAGGATCTTGATTTTTTTTGTTCTCAGCATTCTTGTATTTAAAATGGTTAAGGTATATTAAATTTATGAAAAATTTAAAACTAAAAGTTTTTTACATAAAAAAGAAAACTAGAACAATTTATATATGTACAAAACACTTATCAGTGAGAAATTGTAATATATTTTCATTACCAATTTATACATTCAATTATCTTAATCTTTATTATCTTCCTTTTTATCAAACTCCATTGCGAAAAGTCCTTCATTTTTACCCTCTCTTGCAAGTTCTACTATTTCAATGTTTTTAGGAAAAAATTGTTCAATGTTTTTGGTTGATGAGGTTCACTATCACAAAGCACCAATTGATCTTCATCACCCATATCATATAATTATATCTACTTTAAGTGCACATCAATAGTCCAATCTTCATGTATTTCATCATCCACATAATAAAACATATTTAATTATGAATTAAAGATAAATGGATAATGCTCTGTATGCTCACTGGTATCCATCAAGTGAGAGAAGTTGACAGAAGTAAAATGTAACAAATATTTCATTATACCCCTATCAATGTTGGACCAATTTCATTTTAATAAGAGAACTAAAAACTTTCCATCATAGTTTAATTCAATTATATCATTCATCTTCCCATATTATCCCACCTCTACAAGTGTAAATACACCACTATTTTTAGATTTGAAGTCTTCTTCTCAATAAATTGTATGAAACCTGAAGCCATGAATATTTTAGGCATCAAATCTCTTAGCTTTCCTTAGAGGACCAAAAGCCAAAAAATTCAAAAAATTCGACATTTTAGCTCAATTATCAAAATTTATTATCTAGAAAAAATATATAAGGTTTTAATTTTAACATAGAAAAAATAAATACATTTCAATAATATAAATATGAGTATATAATTACACGACGGGAAAACCATTCAACAAGATCCTTATTAATAGATTTTTTTAATTCTAGTTCATTTCAAGCTCGACCCCTTAGTTGCCTCTTTTTATTGCAATTTTAATTATTCGATAAATGGATTGAAAATAACACTATTGAGTAGCATATATCTATGTGCTTGTAGAATCTTCAATTTAGTTAGTTTAACATTTAACCCATTTCCAATTGGTCATCCAATAGTTGGAAATACTAATGACTAATTTTCATAATGAGAATTATTTGAGATGTCTCCAGCACATCTAGCATGATTGCATCTAGTACAAATCCCATCCAAATACTTAGAATAGAAGGTCAATAACTCTTTGGCTATGTAACCTTCAGTAATAAATCCTTCTGGTTAAGTTTTATTCCTCATATATGATTTCAAATGACTTAAGTACCTAATGAAAAAAAAGAAATATATTAAAAAAATTACGCAATTATTTGATAAAATTAAATTCATCATTTAAAATAAATATAATATCAACATACATCTCAATTGGATACATCCATCAATAGTGTACCAGTCCACCAAGTTTAACATCTACCAAATGAACAGTCAAATGAATCATAATTATGAAGAATGAAGGGGGAAAACATCTCCAAATTAAATAGTATCAAAACAATTCTTTCTTGAAGTTTATAAAGCTTAGTTGGATTTAAAGTTTTTCCAAAAATCTCTATGAAAAAGGGACAAAACTCAACTAGAACCATAATTACTTTTTCAGGCAAAGTATTACACAAATCCAATGGAAATAATTTATCTATCAATACATGCGAGTCACAACTTTTCAATACATGTAAATTTCGATGTTTTAAGTCAACACACCTTGAATATGCTACTTGAATATCCATTTGGTACTTTTAAATTCTTTAAAGTTCAAAGGAACACATATTTCTCATGATTTTTCATTGTAAAAATAACCAAAGGATACTTTCCAATCTCATTTTCCCACAAACCATGATTTATATTCATTGAATCCAAAATCCTTATGAGCATTAAGGTGATCCTTTGATTTACCCTGCTCATTAATCATTGTAAAAATTACATTCTCACATACGTTCTTCTCAATATGAATTACGTTAAGATTATGATGTATCAAATTAAAATCCCAATAAGGAAGTTTAAAAAATATACTCTTTTTCTTCCATTGTAGTGTTATATCTTCTTTGAATACTGTATCTCATACCTTTTCCCCCTTTCTTTAAACTGATGGCATTTTCCAAATTATTCAATGACATTCATTAATTATCCCAATATTTCTAAACCAGATCACACCTTAAATGAATTTATAATTTCAATATCTCCATTGAATCATGTCTTATTAAACATTAATTTATGAGAATCACCAAGAAATAAACAATGACACATAAAACACCATTTTTTTCTATGAGGTAAACGTTGAGGTTCAAAATCAAAATCACAAATTAGACAAACCAAACTAGTATGAGTGTTCCAACTAGATAAATTTACTAGTCTAGGTAATTCACTAATTTTCCACATTGAAGCAGCGTGCATTTTGAATAGTTATCTCACCGAAGCATCATATGTTTCCATGCCATCATCCCATAATTCTCATAATTATTTGATTTGAGGTTGGAGGTATAAATAAATTTCATTTCCAGGCATTTTATTTCTAAGAATAATCATTAAAATAATTAAATAAGTCTTCTTCATACACATCTATGGAGATAGATTATTGGGGATCAAAATAACTGGTAATTAAAGTACCAAAAGGTTTAAAACCATCAAAATCAAATAAAAAACATACATTCCTTGGATATGAAGAAAAATATAGATATAAAAACTCAAAAATATTCCATGATGTTGAATCTTTTGGATGTATCATCAATCCATCGTTACTATCTTGAGCATGCCACCTCATCTCGTAAGCAGTCTTATATGACATGAATAATATTTATAAGCATGGTTTCAGAGGAAAGTAATGAAATAATTTTGTAGGAGTTTTATTATATTATTTATTCCTAGGGTTGAATTGATTTATACTCTTATTGTTGTTCATTGACTTTCATCTTATTATATGACATCTTGTACATTCTTGTTTATCAGTCTCTTCTCCCCAGTAAATTTTACAATCATTAGGGCATGCATGTATCTTTTTATAATCAAGTCCAAGTTTGTTGATGTCTTTCTTCATCTCATAGAATGATTTAGGGATCATAGATTCAATAAATTCATCATGAATAAAATCTAAAATCATAGAAATTTCTTTATCATTACTTCTATATAAACAATTGATATTATACAACTTAAGTAGAAAAGAATAGTTCAAATACTTGGAACACCCTTTATAAAATTCTTGTTGTCCATCTTCAAATAATTCATACAAATAATTTTTTTGGACACTTGAAGTTCTAAGTAACATTAACCTTCTCACGATCAATTGAAGGTTGGATTGATCTATTAAAATCTTGTACATTAGAATTCTCCTCTGCTTGGTCACTTTGTATTTTGTTGAGAATATTGTCATTATTTTTAATTTCCATAACATTTGATTCACCATGCCAAATCCAAAATACATATCAAACAAGAAACTATTTCAATATCAAATTCTTATATACTTAGTTTCTATTAAACCATCACTTGAATTTACAATCAGGACACATACATTTTATTCTACCATCCACTGATCGGTTTGCAATTGCATAATATAAAAATTCTTCCAAACCCTTGACACAATGAAGTGTGTTTCAAGGTAAATTAATACAAATTTTATCTATAGGTATTGGATTTTATTCTCCTTGTATATTTAGATATAAAGATATAAATGTTTAATCAAACAAGTATAATCGAAATTAAATATCACCCAACTTTTTCATTGAATCTTTCATAACAACTATAAAGAAAAATGGGATGAATAAAATAATGAAAATTTTCTTACTAAACTTATAATATAAAAAAATAAATCAAATAAATTATTATTTCTCACAAACATAGATAAATAATGACATAAATTATATGACCACCACATTTTATCACAAAGGAAACCCATGAATTTTCTAATAGATATCAAATATGTATTCCTAAATTGAGAGTTGGAAGATGAAGTGTCTTTCTCAGTAAAGATAAAATTAATTTTTTCTAAGTTAAAGAAGGATCTATATGGGTTAGAATAAGAGTCAAGAGAATGTTATTTGAAGTTAAATACATGATTGAAACAATTAATATTTAATAATGGAAGTGTGGAAAATATCCTCTATATTAAATATGATAAAGATGTGTCAATTTTTTATATTTTATATGTAGATTATATTATTTGGGGGGGGGGTTGATCTTGCAACAAAATTAGGATTTATGGAAAGATAAAAAATTGATATCTTTTTTTAAAATTTAGTGTAATAATGTGCATATATAAGAAAATTCACATTGGGAAACCTATAATATATTTTGGCAAAATTAATTAATTATGATAAGTTTCAATGGTTCAAATCCTCAAACAACCTAGTGAAAATGTAAGAATCATAACATGATAACATAAAACAAATATGGAAATGTGATTGATTTTTAATCGAAATTCCACGTGAAATAAATTTCAAAAGAATAAAATAATAGGCATAATGGATTTTGATAACAAAAACCAACAATGCGGGCTGTCAACTAAATAAAATATTGGGGAAGAAACCATTAGAACCAATAATTGACTATGCAGGTCACCCATTTAAATTAAGTTTCAAAAATTTGATAGCTTACCCTCAACTATGAATTTATATCCCCCTCTTTGATCAATCAATATTCCATAAAATGAGCCTATAATTATTTGTGAATCCATTTGAATTTCTTGAAATATAATTTTTCCTTATTTGTGAGATATTTTTGTAAAAATTATATTATAATATTGAGAATGTGTACCCAAATTTCCACATGGTGAAATCATTCCATTCCTATCCATGTTATTTTATCACGTATTATTTTTTAGGGTTTTTCCAAGTAAAATTTTTTCGCCCACTTTTATATTTACTTTTTTAATTTATTTCTCAAATTTTCACCCCAATCCAGCATTAAGATGGTCTTGAATTTCAAAGAATTAATCCTAAAATAAAATTAGATAAATAAAAAATAATGCCTTCATAAATATCCCTTCAAATAATCTTCAATGTCCAATGAACGGTCAAACTAAAAATTCAACAAAATAAAAAGTTTATCAAATAGGAACTAAGTAGTCTTTGTGTCATGGTAGTAACCATTTGGGGTGTTAGGTGACAAAAGTTTTCAATAGGGGATTCGGGGTCAGGGTGGTTTCTGGTAGAGGGGTATCCATGGAGTATGGGAGAGGGAGAGGGAGGTCGAAAGGGATCTGGGGGCGCTTGAAAGGGGGATCTAGAGAGAGGGAGGTCGGGGGGGGGGGGGGGGGGTCATGGGTTACTGTTGACGTGGGGGAGGGGGGTCTCAGGTCACCACCTTGGTGGGGGAGGGGGTCTGCATCTCTACCGAGGGGGGATCCGAGCCGAGAAAGGGAGTTAGTGGGGGTGGAGGTCATAGGGGTTAGGGTAGCCACTGGGTAGGGGAGAGGAGGAGGACAGGGGAGGGGGGGATAGGGGCTGGGGTCACGCAGAGGGAGCCAATGAGGGGCAGAAATTAATGATTTTTTATAACGTTTAGTGGTGGTTTAATTGAAACCAATGATGATTGATAAAATAAAATTATATAGTGGTAGTTTTATTAAATCAATTATATATTATATTATTTTTTAAACAAATTTATTTTTTAGTGATTACTAGAACCACTGATAATAATCCACCGCTAAGTAGTTCTTTTTTTGTAGTGCTAAGGAAAGAAACACCATGGTACTTTCTTGAAGAGAATGAGAGTTTACTAAAAATATAGATAGAAATGATACCAGGACCATGATTTAAAGGTAAGAAAATAATATTCCTATGTCTAATACTTAAACTTTAAGGAAATGGGGCACTATACAAAAAAATGTTTCATGTGTCAAGGAAATATAGCTCAGAAGAAGAAATGGGATCAAGGTCAAGCTTATGTTGTTACTATAGATGAAGTGGAATGATTAAAGTATTTGAATATTTTGATTAAATAATTATGTTGTAAATATATTTTATCAATGATATTATGATTATAAGAATCATTAGGATTGTACTACAATATTTTTTCTTTAAGGATTGGGAAGTATATGATGAATAGTACTGGTAACCAAGAGAAGTGATTCTATAAAAATTTGATATTTTAAAAAATACAAGATTGAGGGTGGATAAACTTAATATGTGATTAATGTTGAAATAATAATAAAGAGATGCTTGTGGGATAGTATTGGTGACCATGAAGGTGGTTAGTGATTTGATAGTTGATGTTATCTTTGTTGGGATTATTAGATGTTTGGATTTAAGGAATATATTCAACAACCTGAGATTTAATTTTTGGAAGCATACATATTTTCATTAAGGTTTAAATGTGATCAAGGTATTAATATATTTGGTATGTAAAAATAAGAGATAAATTATGTTCTTTGGGGAAATCTTATGTTAAGATGATTTTTGGAAATTTAGTGACCTTTCTTCTAAATTTTTAGTATTTGAATTTGGACAGACATATTTTGGATGAGTCTTAAGATTAAATACTTATGTAATAGATTAAGTTAAATATTGGATATTATTTTTTATTGATAACATATGCTAACAATTTTTGTTTTAGTGAACATTTAATGGTTAAAGGAATTACTTTGGATATGATGATTCATTAAAGTGCTTTATGCATGAAAATTTCATCTTGAACATCAATTTCCTGGTGTAATAGATGAATTGAAAATAGATCTAAGCACAACCAAAGGATGATATTATTCTTATGACATAAAAAGAAATCAAGTAAGTTTATTTTATCAAGTTATTATTTGTATAGTAAAATAATATTTCATCTCTAGGAAAATTATTTCGAAACAAAAATGTTATCAGTTTACTTTTCTTATAGAGAAATAAATGGCCTTTTAACCCATAAAAAATTTATGGTTTTATGATGATTAACTTTATAATGACCATGTTCTCTATTACTCTCCATCAAAACTTGATAGTTATATTTCTATTCCTTGTCCATGTTTTCACTTACCACTAATGTTCTCCTATTCAAAATCCTAATTTTATGGTGACCTTCACATTTCCATTTCTATCTTATTAAGAAAATGTTTTATTAAACTTATTTACTATGTGGGTTTCCCATAAAGGAATTTTCAAATAGAAACCTTTTATTTTCAAAGTGAAATTTCAAATTGTGAGGACACAATTTATTTAATGAGGAGATAATGTAACACCCCATGATTTTATGACATTTCTCTTTTTAAATAAATTTAATTTCTTCGATATCTTATGTTGCACAAAAAACTTATCTTAAACAAATAATGAAATTTTATTATGTTATCATTATAACCTAGCTGTTAAATTGGTGGGAGTGAATAATATTAACCAAATTATGAAATATATAATTTCACAACTCATTGATAACATAGTAATTAATTCTTTTTGAATAAGTGCTTGATTTTTTAGTAAAATCATTTTATTCTTCAAAAAATAAGTTTTCTTCAAAAGTGATTTTCTTGCTTTTTATGAGTAAATATTATAATAAATTTATGTAACTAATAAATTTTATTTTATAAAATTAATATAATTATTTAAATCAATATATTAAAATTATCTTATGGTAAATTTTAGGTAATTTTATGTGAATATTGATTTTTTAGTGAATAATGAAAAATATTTATTCTTATAAAACTATCAATTTATTTATATTAAAATTTCATTTATGATTTGAATTTTATATCAATATAAATAAATTACACTTTAGTTATATTTAATCTAATTAATTACACTTTAATCACCCTTATACCTTATTATGGTATAAGTACATTTTTGTGTTTAAAAATGCATTTCAAGAAAACTGTTTTCATTGCGTTTTTTGGGATTAATTTTAAATTAAATTCTATTTTTTTTAATTTTGATAAATGGATTATATATTTTTATTAATAAGTTTAAAATTTATTAAATAGTTTCCTTTTATTTTTTTCAAATATGAGTATTAACCTTGGTAATTTTTGTTACCATACTAAAGGATAAATTGGGTTATATGAGTTAAAAATAAAATGATAAGGACTATAAAATGAACCTAAAAATTACCCAAATTTTATTTTATGATTAATTCTCATAAATAAATTTTTAAGTTTTAGTTATATGACAATTAATGGCCATTTGGATGAGGTTAGGATATTTATAATATTTTATTTAAAGAAAAGTCAAAGATGCCACCTTCATGTTTTTAATAACTATACATTTTTTAATATGGTATTATCTAGAAGATATATTTGAATATAAATATTATTTTGAAATATAAATTACTTATATACATAATGGAAATTTATTTTTAAATTTTAGTGAATAAATAATTATATTAAATAATTATACAATGATGATGCAGTAATTATTTTATTAATGGAAATATCAAATAAATGATATTAAAAATATTAAAATAAATATAATTTGATAAAATTAATATCATCCAAAAATTTTATAGATCAATTAGACATATTATTGATGTATTAAAATATTTTTTTGAAGCTATAATTTTTTATTAATTTTATTAAATTCAAATTAATGAATTGTTCTTAAAATTGATATTATGAATATTTTATAATAAATAATATTTTATTAAATGATATAAAATTACTAAAAATATTATATTCAGAAAAATAATTGGTATAAGATTTAAAATATTATCCATGATCCATTTATAGGTCTTTTTCTATTTTATTGTAACTATATTAACCCTCAAAGAGTAAAAATCTATGTTGTCAAGGTAATAGTTAAAGTGGTTAAATAAGGGTTAAAATAATAATATAAGGGTATAAAAATGACCAAAACTTGTCAAAAAAAATTATTGGATAAATAATATTCGAGCCTTATCACCTTATTATATAATTGTAGTTGTTTAATGGAAACTTTTTCATGAAAATTACTTATATATTATTTAAATATAATATAGTTACAAAATGTTACTCTCTTTGTATTTAATATATTTTATGTGTTCATATAGAGGAAAATAAAGATATGAATGAAAATAAATATCTATTTTTATATTAATGTAATTAGTTTAATTATATATTTTTTTATAAATTATATAATTACCTTTAATGCACGTGCAATACTAATACAATATTTATTTAATTAATAGAACAATTTTGATATAATTTGAATTATTTAATATTGGAAATGAATTTTATAGATCTATATGAAATATTAAGAAGTTTTAAATCATTATATTCTAATTTAATCTTTGTCTTGATGTATTTGAAGCCAAAGTAAATGAATAGTGTCAAAATCGAAATTAATGATAATTTATCTAAATAATAATTTATTAAATTATTTAAAATTCATAAAAATATTATATTCATATATTTTAATGTAATATAGTTTAAAATATCATAAATTTTCCATTTATGAGTCATTTTTCTATTTATAGTAACATTATTAACCCTTTTTGATTAAAATAATGGTTACCACAATTAAGGTAAAAAATAACTAACCAAAGGGTTAACCAAAATGATAAGGTTTAAAATGAAACAAAAAATGTCTAAATTATATTGGTTGAAGATATTAAAAACATATCCTATATTATATTAAAATATTTTTCCATTTTTAATATTTTTTTATGATAAATTAATTTATTATAATTTAATATTTTGAGAAATTCCAAAAGTGTCCCTCACCTCAATTATAAAATGGAACTGCCTTCCTCACCTATTCACACCAATTTGAGCCCTTTATATCAACCAATTCCTGAAAATTTATCTCCCCAAAATAATTATCCAAATTATTTAGGTATTGGTCTTCCAAAAAGACCAATCCTAGTGTCCTTAAAAATAGATCTAAAGGAAGTACACTAAAGAAGAGGTAATCATCTTTATCGAATCTTTCAAGTTTATTTATTTTTCTACTTCATATTCATGTGTTGTTTCCATGAAAAAATAATAAATCCAGTATAATCAATATATTGAGATGTTATTATTATTATTAAACTACCATATCCTAATTTTTATCCATCCTATAAAAAATGAAATCACCGCATGCGCGTACATGCGACTTATCATCTCCATGTATCGGTGTAATTATTTTTTCATCACCATTTTAATTGGATGGTTCTAATGATGGAAATAATGGATATATATGAAAAATATGATATGATATTTATTCTATAAAATTAATATACCATCCAATTCCTTACCCTTTCAACCATTTAGAAATGATATCACCATTACTGCGTACGTATGACTTACCATCTCCACGGAGCGATGCAATTCATTTTCTATGTTAAACATTAAAAAATGGTTACAAAAACGTATTTAATGATTAAATATGATAATTATAAAATTAATATTATTATTTATATTTTGGATCTATATCCTATGCAAGAGAACTGGGACTTTCAATACAAAATAAGTATAAGAAAATAAGGCAATTAACACCCAAAACAACAAAATAATGAGTGGTAAAATGTTATAATTAGATCATATATGATATAATAAATATTAATATAATCTTGGTATAAGTTAATAACATGTTTAAAACCACTATATAGGAGTTTTAGACACGTATGAAGGAAATCAGACCTAAGGTAAGGGTTTCTCCTCTCATTTTTACTTATGCGAGACATATGTCATATTCACCACTTATTTTTTTTATTGTGGTGTATATTATTAACTTTGATATATTATATCATGAATATACTTATATTCATTGTATATAAAGTTTCATTTGAAATTATTTCTTTCATGGGCATACGATTCAACTGATTACAAAGTGGTAAAAGTTTATTTCACAATAACATCATTATTCAAGATTGTTTAAGTTTAAGTATGTATTGAGGAATATTTATTTTCTATGAATATGTTTTATAAAATGTTTTCAAAAATGTTTTTAAAATTATTCACTTATTTTAATGTCATTTTTACCCCTTTTTGACTTTTTACAAAATGTTTTAAAATAAATCTTCTTATCATTTTCCAAAAAAGGCATTTTATGATTTTTCTTATAAAATTTTAAAAGGAATGTTTTTTAACATATACGTCATGAAAAAAAAATTGTCATCATTAGGCCTTAATTGTTTAAAGAATACTTTACAAGTTTACACATTTATTTTCAAATAAAATGATTTCTTTATTACAAGTGTAGTTTTTAGATTTTAAAAATTATTTTTCAAAGTAAAAAGGGCATTTAATCCTAAAATATTCCAATAATCTCTTTAAAGTATTTTCATATATGGAAACATCCTTGTTGAATTTCATATTGAGGATGTACTCTAATGATACCATTCATAATATTTATTTGGATGTTTTATGATTGTTTTGACTGAGGAAATATTGATAAATCCATATATTTTACTCAATATAGAAATTTGATGATATGACACATTGTTTATGAATAAAATTAATTATTTTATATATGAGGATTGTTTTGTACATGTAAAAATGGGTGGGGACCATATATATAAATCCCCTCAATACATCGATAGGTATCATGAGACAGATCAGTTGGACAAAACTAATCAGCTTGTACCTAGTAGTTTTAAACCGTCTTGTAAAAGGACTTTACAGTAAAGGTACCATGATGCATGAGATCTTGGCATCCAATAGTTAAGAATTTCATGCATTAAGAAATTTAGTTATTATTAGTCATGATATTTTCACTATGATATTATCTATGGATTCATTTCATTCTTAGTTATTATTTAAATGGAATATGTGTTCAGTTATTTACCTTCCCATGTTGATTATGCTTATGGATTCATGATATCTTTCGCTGCACTTAACCCCTACTGGGTATTTGAGATCACCCTTATTTTGTTTCCTTTCCCCAAGAATCCATGAAGTGTACTATAATTGTTATGCATGGATATGATAGAGGGAATAATGTTATTCCTAAAAAAATTATGTTGTAATTTATGTTTTCAAATGTAATATGGGAATCATGTATGTATCTAGTTTACCAAGACTACTAAACTATTCGACCCTTAAGGATTTGATCCCTTTTATGTTATGCCAATGTAATGAAGTAACTACCAACTCTGGGCTACTAGGGTCAGGATCTTTACACAGGTTCAATGCACTAATAATTAATTCGAAATTAATTCAATCCATATGAATTTATTACATGTGGTGTGTTTTTTAAATACACAATGTGTTGACCGGGTCATCCTAGTGCACGGTTAACTAGACTACACGTCGTGTAATATCTTTACATAATGTGTGTTCTATTAGTAAAAAACGAGCCATGTATTTCCATACATGACCTACATTATTGGTGACCATGTAACTCAAATACCACATGCCTTATATCCCATGTACATGCCACATAATTTATTATTTTCTATGGTATGGTTACACACAGAGTACCTAGGCATGCGTCATAGATAGATGGTGAGAAAAAAATACACACTATGTAGCTGTATTGTACACTCTATGCATATTTCCAAATTATGAATAATTAAAATAAATTTATTATATTACTTTAACCTTATAAACAAGTGTTCTGTGTGGTCATTAAGTTTATATTACACACCATGTAATAGGTTATATATATATATATTAAATGTCTAATTAATTTATGTGTAATGTTCGAAACTGCATATCATGTATAAGTCATAATACATTCATTACTCTATGTGAATTGAAACATAACATGCTCTGTAAATACCATGTGTTCATTATCGTCATTAATTTAATAGTACAAACCATGAAATTACAAGTTAAGATGTGTATTTCACATGATTCATGAGTAAACTATATATGAATATAATACATGTTGGGTAGTTCGGATGGGTACTCACTATGTTACCTCCAAGGTACATTTTTGTATACATTTATTTTTGAATAAATTTATTTAATTTGTTTAAAATTACGATGGATGAGAATATTAAGAAAAATTTGGGCGAGAATTAAGATAAAATAATTTATTAATTAAATAAGATAATTAATTGATTTGAGTGTGATTTATCTTAAATAAGAACAATTAAAATTGAATGCAATTTTTATTAAATGTGTAATTCATTACATTTATGTGGATGATCATGATAATAGACTATAATTTTATAATAATTGGTTTCCTTTTAATTTATTATTAAATTAAATTGATGGACAACATGTCACCCCTCCTCTCATTATGTAAGGGGATACGAGCCCATGATTTCTTTTATGTAAACCCCTTAACCAATCATTTGGTTCCCCTCTCATGTGTGTAAGTAAAATCTTATGTAATGGACAAAGATTCCAAGCTATTGGATACTGTTTAAGTTTAGAGCCTAGGTGAAACCAATCCAATAGGTACACGTGTGGACAGGTGGAAATCCACAACACGAACCATAAAATGGTTCAATGTGTTTTCCCCCTAGGTTGAGGGTTAGTTTATCATCTTCTAGACAGAATAAACATTAGTAAAATCTCATGATCATACCAATTTATTATTTTATTTCTATCAAGTTTGATGTTTATTTCATTATGGATGTTTTTTATGATTACACAAATTAATGAATTAAAAAGTATGAAAGTTAGAACTAAAATAAATTGGCTTAGGTGTAGATTTTATATAAGACATGGTTAATCACATAAGTAAATATACTTAATATTAATAAGAATGTAATAAAGATAAAATGGGAAATTAACACATAAAGATAAAATCCCACAATTATATATATTAATCTGGTATTGCCTTCCACTACTTAAATTAAAATTGAACCATAGTTAAAAGTGCTTGAATAGCTAAAGTCAAGGTGATTTCAATTATCAATGAATTTTAACTTGAAGTTTTGGGTTGAATTAACTTAGTTCACGTCAAGGTTTGATATGAAAAGTAGTAATTGGTGTAACTAAGATGTAAAGGTTTAGGAAATACAATTTAAGGATTTAAGGATTGATGATTCCACTCAAAATATCAAGGAACTATGAGTTAATGTAGTTGGAATTTGGAATGCATACCTAAAACCCTTCAAATTTCTTGACTGTCCAAAGTCAGGGTGATGAGAAGGGGAATATAGAACCTTTCCACTATAATGTCCATGCAACATGATATTCTAAAACCAATGGTGAGGGAAATTGGGTTTTGATAAAATAGTGAAAGATTAATAAATATAATATTTATTTATATTTTTATTTTTATCAGAAAAAGTGCTAAAATTAAGTTTTTCTTATTTGTAGAAATGATAATAAATATGTATTCAAACATATCACTATGATCCATACTTGAGAAGGATAACCTTATCACATGAACATATTTCCAAAAGTTGAAAAGGCACTTACATGTTATCTTACACTATAAAAGGAAATTGTATGTTATTAAATAACCTATTCCAAAATCACCTGGTAAAGATTCTAGTAAAGAAGAGTTATCTCTCTATGAGATACATTTAAAAGATGCCACAAATATTTAGTGTTTCATGCTATTATCCATGACTAATGATATTTTGAATTAACATGAGGACATGAATGCATATATCATGATGTACTCCCTTTAGGATATATATCAAGAGAAGGTGAGACAAGAGAGATACAAGATATCCAATGCTCTATTTACAACTAATCTTGGAGAGTTGGTGCTAGCTGAACCTCATGTAGTCAATCTTATTGGCTATATTTAACACTTAGACATATTAGGTATTAAATTCCCAGAAGAGTTTCACACATATTTCATACTTTCCTCACTACCCAAGACCTTCACTAGTTTTATTTTCAATTATAATATGATTAATAATGAGAAGAGTATTTTAGAACTTCATAATCTGATTCACCAAGTGGAAAAGGACACGAGGAATGATAAAACCACAATCCTTATGGTGAATAATAAAATGAAGAAAAAGGAAAATGGGTCTAAGAATAATAAAAAGTATAAATCTCTTAAGAACTGCTCTTCCAAGAATAGGAATATCTATAGACAAGGAAAGGAAAAGGAAACAATATGTTCTATAAATGGAAAGCAAGGCCACTAGATGAGGAACTGCACCTGTTACGAACCATCCTAGGTCAACCCTGAACTGGTCACCTGAGTCGGACCGCAACATGGCATGAAGGTCATTCCTGATCCCCATGGGCTAGAAACTAGTACAGAGCATCAAAACTAAATAGGTGGGAACGATTTGGACCATAAATTAAATACAGATAAATAAATAAAAATTAAACTGAATAATAAAAGTATGTGCTCATAAAGGGAATAATTAATCTTCTACACGTACCTCCATGTTACCTCATGGTTCACCACCAATCACCGAATAAAGGTCGCTCCGAGAGTGATATAAAACTGGGAGAACATGAAACTGAAAAGATAAAGTAGAGGTTATCACTAAAATGCTTAGTAGAAAATCACCAGAGAATCCATTTGTTGTCCTTTCCCAAAACAACCCATTAACACTAGTTTTAAAATAAAGACATGAATATAGGTTGTTCTCATGTTGGTAGATAAAATTACCATTCATTTTTAAATCAAAACACACACACCACCTTTCCATTTTCAAAATAAAAGTTCACCATTTTAAAAACCAAAACCCACAAAAAATAAATACCGAATAAGTTAGAAACAAATATACAGGGAAAACTAAAAATAAACTGAAAGTTGATGAAAACAGACTAGCAGTGTGATAATAAAACCAAAATAAAATAGATACAATCAATCAGATATATATAAAGTAACCATGAGTGATCTTAAACATACCTATAAGACCCTTGGATGAACTCGGTTCAGAATCACCAACCGACGTATGGTGAAGGCCCTAATTCTATAACCAACTAGCCTCCCTAAACTATCCAATAAAGTGGCACATCCCTCCTGGCCTAACTAAAATCCAGGGGGTACCAACCTATCTAATCGATATTGATTAGAAAATATCACTCCATCCTCTAAAATACACTCAGTAACCCATGGTAGATATAAATAAACTATGTAAGTGGGAGGCCCTCGCACATGTGACTCACCTTACCCGCCATCACCGTACTTGTCTACCCCAAACACAGAAACCCTACATGATAATCTATAAAGGGATATATCTATTTTATAGGTACCCTATATATATATATATATCAAATCATCAAAGGTTCCAACCATAATTTTATGTTTTTAAACCCAAATTCGTTTATAACGTCATAAAGTGCCAACCAGGCTTGCAATACTTTCCATTCCAATACATCATGAAATAGCTCTAAAACATTTCCAAAACAACCTACTATATCTACCAAGTTTAAAAATCTAGACAGGACCTTCAAAATACTAAATCTAAACACTTTTAAAAAATACTTTATATAATTTGAGGAAATGTACAATCTTATAAAACATGCTAAACATGCCCTTGAGCCAAGAACTTACCAAAACACACCCTAAGTACCAAACAAACATACCTTTTTAAGATTTCATTCAAAATCACTTTTATAAATCCAACCAACACCCCTTAGAAACCAAAAATCCATTTAAAAAACCAAGGCATAATTTGAAAACAAAAGAACCATTAATGAAACCAAAGTTGAAGGAAAGCACTATTTTAAAATACCATCTTCATTTGAATTCCCATCCATGTGTGCAATCTATGCACCCATGGATGTGACAAAATGTAATGAAACTTCTCAAGAGTTCATGAAAGCACCCAAAACCAATTTTAACAAAGCACCACATATTTTCCAACTAAAACAATAGGCTATAGAAATCACCAATTCACCCAAGCAATGCCCAAACTACAATCCAACCATTTTAAATAAATATTTCTAAGGGACAAAACCACGAAAAACATCTATTTTCTCTATCAAAATTCTATTTTAATTTTATCAAACTCATTTGGAACGAATTAAAAAGGAACAAACAAATAACCACTTCAAAACTAATTTTTAATAAATTATACCAACACAAAAACACCATAATAAACTAATTAAATGAATCATGGTGGTGAAAAAAATATTTAAAAAATATTTGAAAGCATCCAAATTGCACATCAACCCAAATTCATAAGTTAAAACTAAATTATCAAAACATTTCAAAGGAAAAAAATCACAGCGAGGCTTGATTTCATCTTAAGAAAATAATAAGTATTAAATCAAACATGTTAAGTGCACCAATACATAGGCATGCTTGAAGAATCATATCAAAATATATTTTTAAAAAGTTATAAAAATTAAAAAATACTATAATAAACTAATTAAGTGTATTATAAATCTATGTATCATGTTTAAAAATTCATTAAAGCATTCAAGCATCAAGGGTTTTCTTCTAAAAGGAGAAAAACATGGAATTACCTACCATGTTGGCATGCGAATGCAATAGAACTTAGAAGGGAGAATTAACAAAGAATCATTGGCCAACTGCACACCCTAGATCCAAAGAAAACTGAGATACACATCAACCCTAATATATAGGGTTAAACCCAACAAGAAACCCCACCCAAAAACCTTATAAATTGAGAGAGGAGAGGAGAAGATGAGGAAGAGGACTCACCAGAGGAAACCAAAAAGGCCTCCAAAGGGAGAAAGGGACGTGCAACAGAGGGCCTCAGTTGGAGGGGAGGTCGTGCAAGAGGTAGAGAGCAGGGGGCCATGCAAGAGGGATAGAGAAGGGGGGTCATCGTCATCTGAAGAGGGCATGCTAGAAGGGAGGTGTGGCCATCAGAGATCACTAGAGAGGAGGAAGCATAGGGGAGGTCGTGTAGGAGGGGTAAGGGGAGGGGGGATACATATGGGGGGTGAGGGTGATGGGGAGAAACAAAAACAAAACCCATTTAGGGTAAAAAAAATAAAAAATAAAAACCAAAACTAATAATAATAATAATAGTAATAATAATAATAATAATAATAATTTTAATAATCATAATATTAATATTCTCAATAATAATAATAATAATAAAACTAATAATAATTATAATAAACTCTAATGATAATAATAATATTATTCATTATAATAATATTATCATTATTATTATTATAAAAACATTTTTCATTTTGTTTTATTTCATTTCATTTTATTTTTCATTTAATTTTATCTGGGAAACTGCACGGTTTAGACCGTGTGTAGGCCATTTCCTAGGCCTAACACCCTCACACGATTACCTGCAAGTAGGCATGCAGTTGAGCAACCATGCTCCAACCGTACCAAATTGAATTGTCCTAATGACGAAACCTCACACATGGTTGCTGCACGATTAATCTTAACTGTGCGCAACTGGTGGACATGACCCCTCCTTTCTCAAAACTTTTAAATTTCAACCCATACCAGCTCGAAATCAAAAATGATGATAAAAATAATGAAAATAATTAAAATTTTGAGTTCGAGGTGTGAAAATTCTCCCCACCACAAAAACTTTCTGCCCCCAGAAAGTCACCAAGATGAAATCTGGTCAAAACTTAAGTTTATGCCTGATTAAAACCAAGGAAGACCATAAACCCCGAGATGAAATTTCTCCCCATAGGTCACACCCAACCTATTCAAGAAGAAACCAAAGCCCATGATTAAGGGGAGAACACAAGAGGGTTCTCCCCACAACACAAATTCCACTAACATAGAAACTTTAAAATATGAAAACACCACCCCAAGGAGGGGCTAAAGTGGGAAATCCCAACCCAAACTAAACAAAGGAACATAAAAACCATCCAACCACCTCATGAAGCCCAAATATCTCTAAACGATCATGCTAAAATCAAAACTAAAACAGACCCATCTAAGATCCAAACACCCCTTAAAGAAAATAACCGATTCAGAAAAACTGCATTCAGAGCAGACACAACTTCTTAGATTGTGTCAAAGAAAGTTAATCACACCTTTAGAATAAAACGATGGAATTAAAACAATTAGAATAATTGAAACTAGGGAACTTTAAATGTTTCCATCATAACACTTAAAACTAAAATTGGGCCAAGGTTTCAAACATACCCATGGAAACCCTGACTATGCATGAGCTCCACCCTGAGACCTATGGCTGGGGCTCTGATGGCTAAAGCCTCTCCATCCTCACAGTTAGGTACAATAATACCTTGTTCATAACCCATTATTTGAGAAATTATTCCTATAGAACTTCTCTAGGTGACCCAAATTTCCACAACGATGATAGGTCATCAGAGGGATGCGACAAGTTGGCTTTGAATGACTGGACTGACCGCACTGATGGCACACTAGAAAGCAGTTTGAAGAGATATAAGTCAAAACCAACAAATAAGATTCCTTAAAGACAAGTTCCTCTGGCATGTACTTCTTTATAGATGTGAGACCTTTACGAATGACAAGAAACACCACATTGACAACTATCTACACTCCGGAAACCCACTCATATAAGTGGTCAATATTGAACTTCATCATCTATTGGACTTTTTGAACACACTTGAAGTCTTACCTATTCTTCATCTTCACCTCCTCGACTATAAACTATCGGATAAAAATAGACTTAAACACATCCCATGTCATCCCAACTTGCATTAGAAACTGGGCAAAAAACTCCCATTCGTCTAGAGATGGAACTTCAAAAAGATCCAAAATGGAACACACTCTGACAACTTCAGGAGTTCCCAATACCCTGCAAAAACACTCAACCTCTTCAACCCACTCCACTACCTCTAATGGACATCAATCATCGTGAAAAACATGCAAAATTCAGGTATGACTCATCAAAAACTATGGGGACCTTTCTGGGTGGAACTCTCCGAATAACAACAAAACACAAAACAAAAACTGATATCAAACCAAATATCAATTGAAAAGGACACCCTAAGATAAAAAAATGGGCTCACAATGGAAAACAATACAAACGATCTAAATAAAATTACTTTCAAAAGCCACCAATTTCATTGAAACTTCAAAACCACCTTCTTCCAGGGCCATTTTATAAATACCAAGAACCCTTTGTTAAAAACAAATTCAATTTACAAAAATAATTTCCTTTTTCAAATTCATTTTGGAAAAGAAAGGCCAAGCCTTAAATTTCAAACACCCACCCTTGGCACCCCATGAACCGTTGCACATGTGTTCATCCATTTCCACCCATGCATTCCAATATGCACCTTCTTCTCATATACCCTCACATGTGAAAATGTACATAAAGAGTATAGAGGGTCGCACCCGATCCATTTTCTTAGAAAAACCAAACATTTACCAAATTCGCAAACCAAAATAATTTCAATTTTTGAACCCATTTTACCAATGTAAAACCATTTAAAAGAAAGAATATTCATTTTAAAAACCCTTTTCATTTTCAAAAACATGCTTACACCAACCAGAACCAAAGTGAACCACAACTTGAACCAAAATTCCAAAATGAGGAACTAGTAGTTATGATTAATCTGACAAAATGGTAGTGAGACATTACCTAGGTAAGCTTCAAAAACTAGGAGGTACTTGAACTATGTAATTAGACTCCACATGGGTCAATACTCCATGTGAAATCATGACATAACACCAGCTTGCCTCCATTTTCATCCCTCAATCCTAAAAAAAACCAAGACAAGGCAATGATTCAATTTCAGGACTTCCCCTGGTAACTTACGTTGCATCATGAGTAGTGGTGATCAAGCACCGAACCATAACCTACCTCCTGATCCCTAACAACCCTAGTCTCTAACTACCAGACACCCCAAATAACAAGGTCCTCATCTGATACCATTTTGTCACGAACCAACCTAGGTCAAACCTAAATCAGTCACCCGATCCAGCCTAAAACATGAACCGAAGGGCATTCCCAATCCCCACAAGCTGTCAACTAGTACTGGGCATCAAAACTAAACTGGTGGAAACTATTTGGACCATAAATTAAAGATAGAAAAATAACTGAAAATCAAACTGAACAATAAAAGTAAGCACTCACAGAGGGGATAAATAATCTACTACATGTACCTTCTATGTGACCTCATGGGTCGCCGCCAATCACCGAACGAAGCTTGCTCTAAGCGCGATTTAAAATTGGGAGAACCTAAAACTAAAAAGATAAAGTCGGGGTGAGAACTAAAATGCTCAATAGAAAATCACCACAGAATCCATGTGTTGTCCTTTCCCGAAACAATCCATTAACACTAGTTTAAAAATATAGATATGAAAATAGGTTGTTCTCATGTTGGTAGATAAAATTACTATTCCTTTTTAAATCAACACAAACACACACACACACACACCACCTTTCCATTTTCAAAATATGAGTTTAACATTTTAATAACCAAACCCCCAAACAAGGAAATATTGGCTAAGTAAGAAAAAAATAAACAGGGAAAACTAAAAATAAATTGACAGATGCTGAAAACAGACTTCCAGTGTGATCAAAAAACAAAAATTAGAGAGATAAAAACAAGTCGATATATATAAAGTAACCATGGGTGATCCTAAACATCCTTAGAAGACACTAGAAGTACTCAGTTCTGAACCACCTGCCGACATATGGTGAAGCCCTTAAGTCTATAACCAACTGGCCTCCATCAACTAGCCAATATAGTGGAACATCCCTCTTGGCCTAACTACAATCTAGGGAGTAACAACCTATCTAATTGGGGTTGATCAGGAACCGTCACTCGATCCTCTAAAAGATTCCTTGGAACCCATGGTAGATATAAATAAACTGTGTAAGTGAGATTCCCTTGCACGCGTGACTCACCTTACCTATCATCACTATACTTGCATACCCCAAACACCGACACCCTACACGATAACCCATAAAGAGATATACCTCTTATAGAGGTGACCTATATATATATCAAATCATCAAAGGTGCCAACTCGAATTTTATGCTTTTAAACCCAAATTCATTTATAACGTCATAAAGTGCCAACTGAGCCTATAATACTTTCCATTCAAATACATCACACAGTAGCTCTAAAGGTGAGGTTTTTAACTTACAAAGTCTATCATTCCTAACTCATGTCTAATGTAACTTAACCTATCTGAACTTAAAGTTTTGGTGAAAATGTTAGCCAATTGATGTTCAGTACCTATAAATTCAAGAGTAATATCACCCTTTTGGAAATGATCTCTCAAAAAGTGGTGCCTTACATCAATGTGGTTGGTCCTAGAGTGAGATACAAGATTATTTGAGATGTTAATTGCACTAGTGTTGTTACAGTTTATAGACACATGTCTAAATTGATATCCATAGTCAAATAGAGTGTGTTTTATCCACAAAATTTGTGCACAACAACTACCAGTAACAATATATTCTACTTCAGTAGTAGACAATGCAACAAAGTTCTGCTTTTTACTACACCAAGATACTAAGGACTTACCTAGAAAATTACATGTTCCATAAGTGCTCTTTCTATCTAACTTGCAACCAGAAAATTCAGTATCTGAATAAATTATTAAATCGAATGATTGTCCTTTTGGATAAAATAATCCTAAGTTAACAGTATGTTTAAGATATTTGAAAATTATTTTAACAACAAGCAAGTGTGACTCTTTCAGATTAGCTTGAGATCTTGCACACATACACATACTAAACATAATATTAGGTCGACTAGAAGTAAGGTAGAGTAGGCTCCCAATCAAACCTCTATAGTTGGTTTGATCCACTGGTTTTCCAGTTTCATCAGCATCCGACTTAAAAATAGTACTCATAGGTGTATCACTTTCCTTAATACTATCTAAACCAAAAAATTTTAAAATATCCTTTGTATATTTACTTTGATTTAAAATAATACAATTTTTATTTTGAAAAACTTGAAATCCAAGATAATATTTGAGTTCTTTCCATTAAACTCATTTCAAATTCATTTTGCATACTCTTTGAAAAATCAATACACAAAGTGTAACGACCCGAAATTTTGAATAAATCTTGTTTCCTAATTTCATGTGTTATTTTATTTTATTTTTATACTCAACAAAAATGTTTTATTTGATAAACATGATTATAATTAAAATGAGACCATTGGGTTTTGACTGTTATATGACCATCGGTCAATATGACCGCTGTGAACAAAATGTTTTGATTATTGTCTCTAAATACAAGTAATCTTGGTTAATTAATATAGAAAGAAGATTCGATGGCCTCACCCAGTAGTCCTGGACCGATCGAAGCCCATCTAACAGAACTTGGGAAAGAGGTAGCACCACTGGGCTTTGCTCTGGACCAAACCCAAGATGAACTTCATCGTGTGAAGCTAGAACGGGATCGCCTTCGCGAGAAGTTCAAACTGATAGAAATTACTACTCGTGCGATGTTGGCCGAGCCTCCCTCGGATTGTCTCACCTTATCACACCTTACACTTAGGTCCTATGCTGGTGTGATAAGGGGCTATGTAAGGAGACCGTAACTGCCTTGTGTAATCCTTGGTTTTAAATAAAAATTGGGATTTCTTCTTATGAAGAAGTTTATGAATTTTCAAATGACCGGATAAATATAGTATGCATATTTTTGATGAATTTTAGAAAAAGTATATTTTAAAAAATGTTTTTGTAAACTTTAAATAATTAAAAATGTGTAATGATTTGCAAAAAATGGTCTTCTACAATTATGTTCAGTACGAAATTTAGAGTCTAATAAGATCAATTTGATTTTTTATGAATAGTAAATTATGAATAGTGATTTTATGATTAGGATTAGTAATATGTACAAATGGATTAGTAATCTCACTTAAAGAAAGTATTAATATAATCTAGGCACCTTGATTAAGTAATGTGATTCAATAAAATGGTTAAATAACGGTTTCATAAATTATTATTCAAGTATTAATTTTTTCAGGTGAATAGTGTTTTTAATTAAAAAATTAAATTAAAAATATTTAGAAAAATATTTTTATAAAATGGATTTCATTTTTTAACTCAGAGCATCGATATTATGTTATGGTAATTTTTGGAGATTTTTCTAAAAAAATGAATTTTCAATGAATAGTGTATTTAATTAAAAATAAAATTAAAGATATTTAGAAAATTATTTTTATAAAATGGAGTTAATTTTTTAGATCAGATCATTGATATTTGATTAAGGTGAAATTTTGGGATCTTTCTGAGAAAGTTAAATTTTCAGTGAATAGTAAAAATACAGTTTTAGGGTTTTGGTATGTTTAATGACATCATAACTGTGTCATGATGATGTCATGAGATATTTTAAGGGTTGGCCGGACAAGGGTGATGAATTATTGTTTTGGGGGCCCCATGTGGCCTAACTCCATGGTAAATGCCAAGGGAGAGCACATGGGTTTGAGAAAAGCACATGTGAGGTGTCCCTTGGCCATTAATGCCTTGTCCCCTCACTTTCCCTATAAATACCAAGCCCTCCTCTCATCCATTCAACTACCCACTCTTCCCCAACAATGTTATAGTCTCATTACCTCCCAAGGAGTCCTCCCAAGGTGCCCCAAGCCCTCAAGGTCCAAACCTTTGAGTTTTAAGAGTTACGTTTTAAGGTAAGGGATCCGACCCCTCTCTTTCTTTTCAAGTGATCTGTTTTATGTAATTCCTTTTATGCTCAATGTTCTTATGTTGGAGGATGTTCTTTTATACTCCTCTTACTGCCCTTTTTATGTTCATATAATTATAGATCCCCTCTTACTCTCATTATTTCGTTTTATGAAGTTTTAAGTGGCGTCGTTAGGCTGCCGAAATTTTTGTAATTGATTCTTTCTCCCTTCTCATTTTTCAAGATCTATTATCATCTAAAGTATATCAAGTTCCTTTTTATTATGTTGGGGTATGATCTCTAAATTTATCATACTTATCTTTTATGATCATATGATGAGAGACCCCATTTGATCTCTTCAATTCAGTATTTTGAAGTTTTAAGTGGTGCCGTTAGGCTGCCGAATTTTTAAGTGGTTCTTCACCCTTCTCGTTTTGAAGTTCTACTTTCATGTCAATTATTTCAAATTCCTTTTTGTTATGTTGGGGTATGATCTCTATATCTATAATACTGATCTTTTATGACAATATGATTAGATACCCCATTTTATCTCTTCAATTCAGTATTTTGAAGTTTTAAGTGGCACCATTAGGCTGCCGAATTTTTAAGTGGTTCTTCACCCTTCTCGTTTTGAAGTTCTACTTTCATGTCAATTATTTCAAGTTCCTTTTTGTTATGTTGGGGTATGATCTCTATGTCTATCATACTGATCTTTTATGACCATATTATTAGAGACCCCATTTGATCTCTTCAATTCAGTATTTTGAAGTTTAAGTGGCGTCGTTAGGCTGCCAAATATTTAAGTGGTCCTTGCACTTTTATCCCTTTTCAAAGTTCTAATTCCATGTCAAGTCTTGAAAGTTCCTTTCTATTATGTTGGGGTATGATCTCTATATCTATCATACTGGACTCTTATGTTCATATTATGAGAGACCCTATTTGAACTTGTCAATTCATTTTTTTTGAAGTTTAAGTGACGCCGTTAGGCTGCCGAATTCTCATAAGAGAAATCTTATTTTTGTCTTCCTTTCATGTTCTTCATTTCATATGGTATATTTTCAAATTTCATTACCATGTTCTTAAATCCCTTATATTTTGTCCCTATACTGTTTTATGGGTCATTTATGAATGTTTGACCCATGTCCCCTCTCTTCTCAATGTTTTCTAAAACCCCGAAACATAGCCGTTATGCTGCAGAATTTTTGTCTCAAAGTGCCTCTCTCTCTCTTTTCTCAAAATTATTTTATGTTATAAAGTGAATACTCAAAGCTCTTATTTCTACAGGGGTATTCACATATATATCAAAATGTTCTATTTTAAATTCTGGGATTTACATACATGAAACCCTCTTTCCCTTTCCGTGGGTTTAAAGTGACATAAAGATCATGTCTTTAAAGCAGTTTTTAAAACGTTATGATTATGGAATGAAACCCATTTCTTTTATGCTATATGGGTTGTTTATGAAATTATTGATGATGATATATGTGGCTCACATGATAATAAAGTCAAATTTAAGGGTGCGCCCTGATAGCGCTCCAATGCATTGGGTAAAGACTTAATCTCTAGAGATGACCATTTTTAACGATGCCTTGGTGAATAACCTTGGTAAAATTTTAACGACACCTTGGGGATGGACCTTGGTGAAATGAAATGATTGTCAATATTAAATGTTTTAGCCACATCTTCAAGTTATGAAAAATGTTATTTTTATTATGATATGCTTCATGGTTTCATTTTCATATCTTAAAGTTCTTTTCATGTCCTTATTGAAGTATCTCAAGTTCACATGTAAAATGTTTCTCTTGTTTCCCTTACTAGGCCTTCTGCTCACCCTTTCTTTTGATGTATGTCTCCAGGTTATGAGATGCAGTAATGAACCTATGATGAACTTAAGGATAATCCTTTCAAGTGTTTAAGAAGAATGTTTTATGTATATTTTCATGTTTTAAGTTACTGGTTTCCAAGACACTAAACCTTAAAGATCCTCGGTTTTGTAAAATGTAATGAAAGTTTATGTGATAAAAAGGTGGGATGTTATAGTTGGTATCAAAGGATGATTTGGTTATTTGTGGAAATTAGGATATGAAAAATTTATGAAGAACCCTATAGATTAGTTTAAATATATGAAATCTTCCTGGTATTTTGGTGAGTATTGAGTAAGGGGTTTCCAAGAAAATACATCACTGTCTGGGTACGAGCAGGTAGAGGTGGATCTGGCACAGATGTACATAGGGGTAAAACCCGAAAACACCGCTTTGAGCTAGACTCGAACGGGAACTGGTACACGACAACGGGCCTTGCTACACTCTTGGTTACGACACTCCCGGCGGATATGCTTTGGTAAATTCATAAGCTTAGTATAAACCATTGTTAAAGGAACAAAGATAAAATAAAATAAAGGTTCACAAAAGAATATATGATCATGGATAACCTAGATGGGAACCTAGGGGATCACAAGTTAGGGTATAATTTTCTTCTACAAGTTATCCTTATATGATTTAAGTTTATTTTCATGATTATTGGCTAAGTATTTAAGCCCCTAATTATAGCTTATTTTCTTAGTAAATGGTGGGAAATAGAAGAACATGTCCCAATAACCAATGTGATAGGAAATTCTACGATTGTCGTATTAATACGACAGAGATGATTAGGGGATTAAAAGATGATTATTATTTTTGAAGACGTTCACTATTTTGAGGACCCTATATGATCAAGGTAAATAGATTACTATGGTATTTTAATTGAGGAGTAAGGTTGAGTTATATTTTGAAGAATAGATGAATTTAAGGTGGACTTATAATAATTTAGGTTACTTACGTGAATGATTAACCTATATTGGGTAAAATATGTTTAGGTTAGCTACTTTTGTTATAAGATGTTAGGAGTGGTTGATGTTGTTTGGAGATGAACAATGAAGTTTATTTCGGAAGACTATGTTATCAAATCTTTCTTGTATTTGGGTTTCAATCTTAGTTTGGTTTATTTTGAGGAATATTAAGGACCATTATTTACGGAATGGTCTATTATGAACTTTGGGTAGTACCATGGAACTTTGAAGATTTAAAAGTAGTTTCCATTCCTATGGGATTCTTTTTGAAGAGTTGTTTTACCTTACCCTTTCTAATTTTGGGATAATGTTTAAAGATAGAAGAAATAGATAGTTGATCTTTTGTGGATTATGTGATTCTCTAGAAGATGATTCTTGTGTTTTGATGAGACTAAGTAGTTTTGAATGCTCATCGTTTAGAGAAAAGATTAGTTTTGGTAGAAACTTATTAAAGTATGAAACTCTACATGAAGATAGAAATATTTCCTTATGTTTTTGTTCTATGTTGTAAATGAATTCCTCAAAGTTATTAAAAGGAACGTAAAAAAAAACATTGTTGGTTTACGTTTCCTACTAGGTAATCAAAGACCACTTACACACATCATATTTTGGGATTTTCTGGTGGTTAACTTCCTCCTAATCAAGTTTTCTATCACTCTCCTTTCGAACGTGACCCTTTGTTTTCTCCTCCATGTCCATGTTTCCTACATGGAATCTTAGTATGAGTAAACTCGGGTGGCCTTTGTACTTCCTTTTCTTTCTTTTAAAGTAATGGTGTTACTGACTCTTTTTCCGATGTGGGACTTTCAATGAAATTTCAAAACCCAATTTTAAAAAATTGCGAGGACGCAATTTCTTAAGGAGGGAAGATTGTAACGACCCAAAATTTTGAATAAATCTTGTTTCTTAATTTCATGTGTTATTTTATTTTATTTTTATACTCAAAAAAATGTTTTATTTGATAAACATGATTATAATTAAAATGAGACCATTGGGTTTTGACTGTTATATGACCATCAGTCAATATGACCGCTGTGAACAAAATGTTTTGATTATTGTCTCTAAATACAAGTAATCTTGGTTAATTAATATAGAAAGAAGATTCAATGGCCTCACCCAGTAGTCTTGGACCGATCGAAGCCCATCTAACAGAACTTGGGAAAGAGGTAGCACCACTGGGCTTTACTCTGGACCAAACCCAAGCTGAACTTCATCGTGTGAAGATAGAACGGGATCGCCTTCTTGATAAGTTCAAACTGATAGAAATTACTACTCGTGCGATGTTGGCCGAGCCTCCCTCGGATTCTCTCACCTTAGCACACCTTACACTTAGGTCCTATGCTGGTGTGATAAGGGGCTATGTAAGGAGACCGTAACTGCCTTGTGTAATCCTTGGTTTTAAATAAAAATTGGGATTTCTTCTTATGATGACGTTTATGAATTTTCAAATGACCGGATAAATATAGTATGCATATTTTTGATGAATTTTAGAAAAATATATTTTAAAAAATGTTTTTGTAAACTTTAAATAATTAAAAATGTGTAATGATTTGCAAAAAATGGTCTTCTACAATTATGTTCAATACGAAATTTAGAGTCTAATAAGATCAACTTGTTTTTTGATGAATAGTAAATTATGAATTGTGATTTTATGATTAGGATTAGTAATGTGTCCAAATGGATTAGTAATCTCACTTAAAGAAAGTATTAATATAATATAGGCACCTTGATTAGGTAATGTGATTCAATAAAATGGTTAAATAACAGTTTCATAAATTATTATTCAAGTATTAATTTTTTCGGGTGAATAGTGTTTTTTAATTAAAAAATTAAATTAAAAATATTTAGAAAATTATTTTTATAAAATGGATTTCATTTTTTAACTCAGAGCATCGATATTATGTTATGGTAATTTTTGGAGATTTTTCTAAAAAAATGAATTTTCAATGAATAGTGTATTTATTTAAAAATAAAATTAAAGATATTTAAAAAATTATTTTTATAAAATGGAGTTCATTTTTGAAATCAGATCATTGATATTTGATTAAGGTGAAATTTTGGGATCTTTCTGAGAAAGTTAAATTTTCAGTGAATAATAAAAATACAGTTTTAGGGTTTCGGTATGTTTAATGACATCATAACTATGTCATGATGATGTCATAATATATTTTAAGGGTTGTCCAGACAAGGGTGATGAATTATTGTTTTGGGTGCCCCATGTGGCCTAACTCCATGGTAAATTCCAAGGGAGAGCACATGGGTTTGAGAAAAGAACATGTGAGGTGTCCCTTGGCCATTAATGCCTTGTCCCCTCACTTTCCCTATAAATACCAAGCCCTCCTCTCATCAATTCGACTCCCCACTCTTCCCCAACGAAGTTCTGGTCTCATTACCTCCCAAGGAGTCCTCCCAAGGTGCCCCCAAGCCCTCAAGGTCCAAACCTTTGAGTTTTAAGAGTTACGTTTTAAGGTAAGGGATCCGACCCCTCTCTTTCTTTTCAAGTGATCTCTTTTATGTCATTCCCTTTATGCTCCATGTTATTATGTTGGAGGATGTTATTTTATACTCCTCTTACTGCCCTTTTTATGTTCATATAATGATAGATCCCCTCTTACTCTCATTATTTCGTTTTATGAAGTTTTAAGTGGCGTCGTTAGGCTGCCGAAATTTTTGTAACAGATTCTTTCTCCCTTCTCATTTTTCAAGATCAATTATCATGTAAAGTATTTCAAGTTCCTTTTTATTATGTTGGGGTATGATCTATAAATTTATCATACTGATCTTTTATGATCATATGATGAAAGACCCCATTTTATCTCTTCAATTCAGTATTTTTAAGTTTTAAGTGGCGCTGTTAGGCTGCCGAATTTTTAAGTGGGTCTTCACCCTTCTCGTTTTGAAGTTCTACTTTCATGTCAATTCTTTCAAGTTCCTTTTTGTTATGTTGGGGTATGGTCTCTATATCTATCATACTGATATTTTATGACCATATGATAAGATACCCCGTTTTATCTCTTCAATTCAATATTTTGAAGTTTTAAGTGGTGCCATTAGGTTGCCAAATTTTTAAGTGGTTCTTCACCCTTCTCGTTTTGAAGTTCTACTTTCATGTCAATTATTTCAAGTTCCTTTTTGTTATGTTGGGGTATGATCTCTATATCTATCATACTGATCTTTTATGACCATATGATGAGAGACCCCATTTGTTCTCTTCAATTCAGTATTTTGAAGTTTAAGTGGCGTCGTTAGGCTGCCAAATTTTTAAGTGGTCCTTGCACCTTTCTCCCTTTTCAAAGATCTAATTCCATGTCAAGTCTTGAAAGTTCCTTTCTATTATGTTGCGGTATGATCTCTATATATATCATATGGGACTCTTATGTTCATATGATGAGAGACCCTATTTGAACTTGTCAATTCATTTTTGTTGAAGTTTAAGTGACGCTGTTAGGCTGCCGAATTCTCATAAGAGAAATCTTATTTTTGTCTTCCTTTCATGTTCTTCATTTCATATGGTATATTTTCAAATTTCATTACCATGTTATTAAATCCCTTATATTTTGTCCCTCTACTGTTTGATGTGTCATTTATGAATGTTTGACCCTTGTCCCCTCTCTTCTCAATGTTTTCTAAAACCCCGAAACATAGCCGTTATGCTGCAGAATTTTCGTCTCAAAGTGCCTCTCTCTCTCTTTTCTCAAAATTATTTTATGTTATAAAGTGAATAATCAAAGCTCTTATTTCTACAGGGGTATTCACATATATATCAAAATTTTCTATTTTAAATTCTGGGATTTACATACATGAAACCCTCTTTCCCTTTCCGTGGGTTTAAAGTGACATAAAGATCATGTCTTTAAAGCAGTTTTTAAAACGTTATGATTATGGAATGAAACCCATTTCTTTTATGCTATATGGGTTGTTTATGAAATGATTGATGATGATATATGTGGATCACATGATAATAAAGGCAAATTTAAGGGTGCGCCCTGATAGAGCTCCAATGCATTGGGTAAAGACTTAATCTCTAGAGATGACCATTTTTAACGACACCTTGGTGAATAACCTTAGTAAATTTTTAACGACACCTTGGGGATGGACCTTGGTGAAATGAAACGATTGTCAATATTAAATGTTGTATCCACATCTTCAAGTTATGAAAAATGTTATTTTTATTATGATATGCTTCATGGTTTCATTTTCATGCCTTAAAGTTCTTTTCATGTCCTTATTTAAGTATCTCAAGTTCACATGTAAAATGTTTCTCTTGTTTCCCTTATTGGGCCTTCTGCTCACCCTTTCTTTTGATGTATGTCCCCAGGTTATGAGATGCAATAATGAACCTAGGATGAACTTAAGGAGAAGCCTTTCAAGTGTTTAAGAAGAATGTTTTATGTATGTTTTCATGTTTTAAGTTCCTGGTTTCCAAGACACTAAACCTTAAAGATCCTCAGTTTTGTAAAATGTAATGAAAGTTTATGTGATAAAAAGGCGGGATGTTATACAAAGCATTTTTAGAAGATCCAAAAATAATATCATCAACATAGATTTTCACTATCAAAACATCTTTATAAATTCTTTTAATAAAGAGATTTGGATCAGCAATACCTTTTGAAAAACCTTTTGAAATAAGAAAACTACTAATTCTATCATACCAAGATCATGGAGCTTGTTTTAAACCATATAAAGCTTTAGAAAGTTTAAAAACTCGATTTGGAAAATGAGGATTAGTAAATCCAGGTGGTTGCTCAATAAAAACATCTTCAATTATAAAACCATTTAGAAAATCACTTTTAACATCCATTTGATATAACTTGAAATTCATATGAGCAACATAGGCAAGTAGAATCCTAATAGCTTCTAATCTAGCTACAGGTGAAAAGGTTTCCTCATAGTCTATTCCTTCCTCTTGAATATACCCTTGAGCAACTAGCCTTGATTTGTTTCTAATGATATTTCCTGATTCATCAACTTTGTTTCTAAAAACCCATTTTGTTCCTATGGTCAAAGTGTCCTTAGGTCTGTCAACTAATTCCCAGAATTTGTTTCTTTCAAATTGATTTAATTCTTCTTGCATATCCATTACCCGAAATTCATCATTGATAGCATCATTGATATTTTTAGGTTCTAACTGTGAAAGAAAAGATTGATGTTTAACCTGGTTTCTTAGAGAAGCTCTACTCTATGTCCCTATATCAAGATTGCCTACAACAACATCTAAAGTATGGTTATTTAGAATCCTAGTTGATCTAGTAAAGGTAGGACTAGAAACATCAGGTTCTTCTCTAGGTTCGGTTCCAATAGAAATGGGTTCTGGAAAATTTCCAGAATTGCTTGGTTTTACAGCAGGTTCACTGTTTTTACCATTAAAGTCCAAAATAGATAGATCTTCTTCAATATTTTTAAGATAAGACTTAGGTTCATGCAGATCAGTTTCATCAAATTTTATATGTACTGATTCTTCCACACATTTGGTTCTTTTATTGAAGACTCTATAAGAATTACTGGTTAGAGAGTAACCTAGAAAGATTCCCTCATCACTTTTAGAAGAAAATTTGTCAAGATTATCCTTAGTATTAAAAATAAAGACTTTGCAACCAAAAACTCTGAAGTAACTCACTTTAGGTTTCCTATTATTCCACAGTTCATAAGGGGTCTTTTTGAGAACAGGTCTAATCAAGAATCTATTTATAATATAACAAGCTGTATTCACAGCTTCTTCCCAGAAGTAAACAGGTAGGTCATACTCATTAAGCACAGTTCTTTCAATTTCTTGAAGGGTTCTATTCCTTCTTTCTACTACACCATTCTGTTGAGGTGTCCTAGGGGCAGAGAAATTATGATTGTAGCCATTGTGTGAGCAGTATGATTCAAACTCATGACCATGATCACTTCTCAGGGTTTTAATCTTAAGTCCACTAAGGTTCTCTACAGAATTGGAGTATTTAATAAAATAAGAACAAGCTTCAATTTTGTGAGCTAAAAATTATACCCAAGTATATCTAGAAAATTCATCTACTAAGACATAAACATAGTGCTTCCCATTAAAACTAGAAACTCTAGAGGGTCCAAACAAGTCCATGTGAACCAAATCAAGAGGTTGAGAAGTTGACACTTCTTTTTTTAATTTGAATGAAGCTTTATGTTGCTTTCCATTTTAATAGGGAGTAAAAACTTTGTCTGATGGGAATTTAAGTTTAGGTAGGTCCCTAACTAAATTCTTCCTAGTCAGTTTCTTAAGTGAGTGAACATTGTAGTGTCCTATTCTTCTGTTCCAAAGCCAAGACACTTTATGAAAATAATTTAAACAAGTAACCTTTTTGTTTGGCTAAAGAATTTAAATCTACAACATAAACATTTTCATTTCTCAAGGTAGTAAATACCAAATCATTTTTAGAATAAAAAACATTGCAAGAATCATTTTCAAATTTAACATTGAAACCATCATCACACAACTGAGAAATGCTTAATAGATTGTATTTTAATCTATCAACAAATAATACTTTGAAAATTAAAATTGAATCAGTGTTACCAATCTAGACTAAGCCAATGATTTTTACTTTTGAATTATCACCAAAGGAGACATGCGCTCTATCAACCTTGATTAAAATTTTGAAACATGAAAAATATCCTGTCATGTGTCTTGAACATCCACTGTCCAAGTACCATGTCTTCCAACATGAAATCTTTAAGCAGGTCTCCTACAAAACAGGTTTAAACAGAAAATGATTTTGGTACCCAGATTTTCTTGGGTCTAGATAGGTTAGAAAGCAGAACTTTTGGTACCCAGATTTGTCTAATGGGTTTCATATAATCAATAGATTCAAAAGATTTTGAAAGATAAACTTTTTTTGATCTATAACTATGTGAATAGTTGGTTGAGACATAGGAATTTCCAGAGCTGGAACTAGCAGCATACTATCCAGATTTAGGAATAAATTTATTTTTTGTAATATGGCTCTGTCCAGGTTGATAGCCTAAACCAGTAGTATATTTTGGTGCAACTTGTTTTCCAAACATTTGAGTTAGAGTATTCTTTCCATTAGTGAACTTCTCTAAATATTTTATAAGTTTCTCATTGGACAATTTAAGTTCAGTATTCACCTTTAACAGTTGATAATTTTTATCCTTTTCTACTTCTAATGTAGATTTAACAGTACTGGACAAGGCATACTGTTTCTTTAAGGTTTTATACTTATCTTTCAGCTCATTGTAGGTATCCTCTAGCATGTAACAATATTCAAATAATTGTTCACTAGACATGTTTTCAGAATCAGAATCAGAATAATCTCCAGAATAATAAGAATTTAAAACAGGAGTATCCAATATTACCTCAGATGTGTTTGTCATGAAACACATATTAGCTTTTTGAGATTTTTCATCCTGAGTAGAATCAGAATCACTCGAACTGTCTTCTGAAGCACTCCAGGTTGATTTCATAGCTTTCTTATATTTTTTTTCCTTGTAATCATATTTTTTCTTGAACTTTAATTTTGGATAGTCAGCCTTAATGTGTCGTTTACTTTTGCATTCATAGCACACTATTTCATCATTTTTATCAGCTTTATTCCAATCTATCTTCCAATTAACTCATTGGTCATACTTACCTTTATAATTTGGTTTTCTGAAAAATTTCTTCTTCCTATAGAATTTCTTGAATCTCCTAGATATTTGAGCCATCTCTTCATCACTATCAAAATCTGAACCTCCACTTGTTGAGCTTTCAGTAGGTATGTGAACTTTCTGTTTGTCCTTTCTCTTTGAGACAGTAGACTTAAATTCCACCGAATTCCTCTTTGGTTCATCATCTTCCTCTTTGTTTACCTTTATCTCTTCTTCATACATCATCAACTTGCCAATTAACTCCTTAAAAGGTATCAAACTTATATCACATGATTCTCTTATTGAAACTGATGTGCCTCTCCATCTTTCTGGCAGACATATTAGTATCCTCATGATTTGTTCTTTTGCAGGAATAGCTTTTCCAAGTGATCTCATTGTATTTAAAATTTCGTTGAACCTGAGATACATGTCAGAAAGAGGTTCATCAGGCTTCATTTTAAAATTATCATACTTAATAGTGTAGGTATTCAATATCATTTCCTTCACATTGGTTGTCCCCTCATGGGAAGTAGCCAAAGTATCCCAGATTCCATAAGTAGTTTTACAAGAAGTCATTCGATTAAATTCTTCATCTCCTAAAGCACAATACAGGACATTCATTGCTTTACAATTATTATTGTAAGAATTTTTTGTAATTTCATCCCAAGTAGTTATTTCAGTTTCTGGAATATTATAATGAGTCTCTATAGCAGTCCAGATATCAAATCCCATACTCTCTAAATGAATTTTTATTTTAAGTTTCCATTGGGCATAATTAACACCATTAAAGAAAGGTGTCCTGTTGGTAGCATCACCTTATAGTCTATTATACATAATTAGATTTTATAAAATATATTTAAAGAGATAAAATTTAGAACTAACAAAAATTTAAGATCTTTAAGATACAACTGAAATAACAGTTGAAAAAACAGAGTATTTGTAAATCCTTTATAAATAAACAATCATCTGATACCAAATGTTGGTCGGAGTGGACACTCAAGAGGGGGGTGAATTGAGTTCCAATAAAAAATTTCTGTTAAAAATATTTCTATTTAAATCCCCCAAATTAAATAATAAGCTAAACTGTAGTGAATTTATAAATCTTGAAAGTTTTCAATTAGTTTTCTCAAAGATTGATTATTTCTTAGTTAACTCAATTTGAGGATTAGTTAACTTTTGAAACTAACATACTGGCTAACAAAAGTTATAAACACTTTCTAGTTTAACTATCAGAGTTACTTAAAAATAGATTTGTATTTAAAGTAATTAGTAGTAGAATATAAGACAACTTAAACTAAAAATAAGATGCACATCAGATATAACCAAGAGGTTCAATCTCAAGCCGAAACTTAGTCCTCTCAAACAGTTTTATATAAACTATGATCCACACCCTGGATCGGGTTAAACAACAATAAAAAGACTATCCAGGTCCTATGACCTCTACCACAATTCTTCATGGGAAAACAAAACAATAGCATACATGCTATCTAGGTCACACTTGACCTATACCACTATCCACAGTGGGATACAAGAGTGTAAGGGAAAGATTGAGTGAGGATTTATAAATCCTCCACTTCAGCACAAGAGACAGTGTGTGTCTAAAAATATAGAGCAAAAACACTGCTCAAAATTTAAATAAATGAAACAAAAATAGAGATAAAAAAATAGATATGAGTTTATAATGATCTATGTGTTTTGAATAAAGCTTTGGATTCCTTAGATTGGTGAAGATGAAGCTTTGAGTCCTTCTCTGGTTTTTGAAAAGAAAACAGAGTGTCGTTTTTGTATTTGACTTCTAAGTCCAAGTTGATCAGCTTGATCAGGTTGAGTGTAGGTGAACTCGTTGAAGCTCTTTACACCTTGAATTTTCAGGTTCTACAGATTCCATATGTGTTCTTTATTCTTCTTCAATACATGTAAGTCCTTGAGTATCTCCATATGGTTGTCTCGTATATGCATGTGAAGGACTGAGCATTTCTTATTGTTCTTCTTTCTTTAGTAGTTCTAGGTTCCCTTATATACCTTCAGCTCCAGAAATGGGAATGATTACATTTTTACAGGTACGAGGTATGGTTCCTGAAATGCCAACAACCCTCATTAATTAATAGCAGTTGCATTAAAAACATCAAATATGACCATTGCTAAATAAAAAAATAGAAATAGACTTTAGAGAAACAATGACTGGTTTCCATCAGTAGCTCTTAGTATCAGTGAGCTTGTAACGGTGGACTTGAGTCAGTCTGTATTAGTAGCTATTACTCTTTATAATGGTAGCTCTATGTATCAGTAGCTCTATCCATCGGTAGCTCCTTCTATCGGTAGCTTCTTCTATCGGTAGCTCCTTCTATCGGTATCTCTTTCTATCGGTAGCTCCTTCTATCGGTATCTCCTTCTATCGGTAGCTTCTTCTATCACTAGATACTTCTATCAGTAGATCTTTTTATCAGTAACTCCTTCTATCGGTAGCTCTTATTGGTGACATTCTTGTATCGATAGACTTTGTAGCAATAGTCATCTGTCTGTTTCAGCAGACTTGTATCGGTAGCTGTCTATTTCTATCGGTAACTGTCTGTCTGTATGTATCGGTAGCTGTCTTCTGTGTTGGTGACTATTGTGCATACCGGTGGACTTATGCATATCAGTGGACTTAATCTATCGGTAGACTATGTACCAGTCGACTTGTGCATACCAGTGGACTTATGCATATCAGTGGACTTACTCTATCGGTAGCTGTTCTATGCAAAACATATCCAGATTGAGTTAGTAACATTTCTAAACAAGTGTAAACATAAATAACCATTGATTAAAAAATTCCAATGATCATTTTGATATTTTATAAACTTAATAATATGATGTCATATATTGAAAGAATTAATATATATATAAACATTATTTGGGATTATCAAAGAATATTAAAACATAATTGAGATTATCAAAACAGGTGAGGTCAACAGTTTCCTTAAAAGTAAATGTGATCCATGTGTTTCCAAGTATTTTAGTGCGAATGTGGTCATTTTCCTAGTAGTATATGTTGAAATCATATTACTTATTATAAATGACATACCTATCTTATAGTATGTTAAATATTGGTTAAAAAAGTGTTTATCTATGAAGGGTTTAGGTGGAGAAACCTAAATTTTAAGGATCAAGATCATTCATGATAGATCCAAGAGGTTTCTTGGACTAAGTCAAGGTATATAAATTGACCAGATGCTAAATAAATTTAGTATGGAAAAATCCAAGAGGGGATTGGTTCCAATTTCACATGGTATAAATATTTTAAAGAAAATGTGTCCTCAAACACAACAAGAGAAAGAGATAATGAGTAAGATATTATGCAATTTAGTGATAGGATCAATCATGTATTCTATGTTATTTACTAGAATTGATGTTTACTATGCATTAATCATGGTATATAGATATCAAGATGATCGAAGAGAACAACATTGGTCTTCTGTTAAGGGTATCATTAAGTATTTAGGAATAACTAATTATATTTTCCTAGTGTATGGAGGAGATGAGGAGCTAATAATTAGGGGTTATATTGATTCTAGTTTTTAAAAAATCAAAATGATCTGAAGTTGCATCCATGATATGTTTTCTGTATCAATGGAGGATCTGTGTGTTGGAAGATTTCAAAGTATCTAGTTTTCGCCGATTCTATAGTGAAATCCAAATACATAGTAGCTTGTGATGCATCCAAAGAAAACACTTTGATATTAAACCTTTTCTTTGAGCTTGATGTGGTACCTAGAAATTAATACACTAAAACATTGTATTTTGATTATACTTCAATGATGACTCTTGAAAAAGTGGTAAGGTCACCCCAACGAACAAAGTATATAATCTATAAATATCACCTCTTAAGGGTTTTTTCTTAGAGGGGTGAAGTTATAGAAAGAATATTTTTGATGGAAGAAAATTTGGAAGATCCATTTAGTAAAGGAAGATATTAGCAAAAGCATGAGTATCACATGAGAGCTATAAGAATGAAGGTTGTTAGCAATTGGATCTAGTAAAAGTGAGAGTTTGTTGGATTTGGGGACCTATAACCAATTTGTATATACTTCATGGTAACATGTATTCATTGTTTTTAATATTAACTCTTTATCACATCATGATTTTTTTTCTCCATGACATAGTATGTGATAATGTTCTAAGAGTAGCTATCACAATGAAAGGTCATGAAAGTTTCTTACTATGATGAGAACCTAAAAGTGCAATGCCAATATTCTTAAATATATGTTCTATATCCAGATGAAATAATTTGATTGAAAAAAATGATATAGTCTATAAGGGGTAGATATTCATAGGACTTTGAGGCACCTTCTTATAATGTACACACTTGGTAATTTCCAGTGTTAGAAATTATGATAATGGCACCTTCTAGTAGGAAATTCACATTCATATGTGTCATTAGATGTTCCTATCTATGGATGTGTGTATTAGTCATTATAATTTAAGGTTTTTATTAATGGATATTATGAGTTGCTTACTTTGATGTATTGATGAAAACTGGGATGACATATGTTTACAGAAAAATAGGATATGTTGGGTGCATCATGAGTAATATTCCATTAAAGAATAACGTGAGAAAGGATTTGTCTCTTTTTTTCTTTAACGGGAGTTTATATCTCAATTATTTTTATGTAAATTATATAGCCTAAATAAATCCATAATTATGGTGTTCCACAGGCAAGTTTAATTTCTATAAAGTTAAAGAAAGAGATATCAAGCACATAGGTTGATGGCACCAACATGCAACCTACTTATTAGAGATATTGAGGTAATGGGATTATATTACACAAAAAGTTTTTATGTGTGGTTTTATGTCATTTTGAAGTTAACTTATTTCAATATGGGTTCCTTGGTGTGTCACTAGATACTAACCTTTAACTTTAGTTCACTTCACCTAATGCTACTGAGAAATAAGCCTAGAGGTCCGCACACTAGGCGTATTCAGAACCACTATTAAATAATAAAAATATTTATTATTTAACAAGTTTAATAAATATTATTCCCACACAAGGTTTAATAACTATTCATGTTTGATTGATCACATATATTCCATCACAAGTTATTAGAGAGAATATTTAATGAGAAAAATATTTAATAAATAGTTATTTGTTATTTAGTGAAAATAATATTTATTTATTCAATGGTGAATAATGTAGTGATATTTATTTGTTAAATAAATATTTATTTTTCAAGGTTTGATAAATATTTTGGAGGAATGGTGAACCAAGATTAATGGACTAGTGAGAAATAATATATATTTAATATTAATTTAATAAATAATATTTAATTTAATTCGCGAGTTTAGCACATGTAAATAATAATAATAATTATCATTATTGTCATGGGGTTCTGCATGAATTAAGAAAAATAATAAGGTCACATACATAATTATTATTTTCTAACCCTAGCGGTATATAAACCCAATTATATTATTTTATTTAGTGGTGGCCAATTTCATTTTGTCATGCACAAAGACATCTGGAGAGAATTCTCTTAAAGCCATAGAGAGATACCTCTCTAAGAAAAATCTCAAGAATGGAGAGAGATCCTCCTCCTCCATCACTTTCGAGTCTAGAGAGTTCAAAGATAATCATTCTTCTAGGGATTCTCAGGGCAATCAAAGGTGAATGATATAAGCATGATGATTTACCATGCTAGCACCCAGAGATTCCTACAATGAAGTTTGGAGGTTCATGGAATGAATGTGGATCATTTTTGGAGGGAATATGATCTTGATTCCTATAAAAAAACAACAATATGTTATAAATACATTGTCAGATCCATTAACAAAGAAATAATTAATTGTAATTTAATTCTTTAATTATTTAAATTAATTATAAATAATTAGTTATGTTCTACATCTTAGTTCCAATGTTCAATTTTACATTATTATTTGATTCATTTCCGTTTATCATGACATTTATCATCATGTAAATCTTAGATTAATCATTGATTATGAAAAAAAGATGAGTTTGGTATGCCCCATGTGATGATTCTATTGTGATAATAACCTTAAACATAGACCACCTAGGGTTGGTGGTGCAAATAAATCAAATTATCAGCCACCTATTACTTCTATCTGGGTTTCTCTAACACATCCACCACCATATATACCTTTCTTATCTAACGGTTGTATCTACCTATGTGGTCCATCAACTGTATACCAGTTTGTCACTTTGCAGGTTGGATAATCCCGTATGAGATGTCCCTTCCCATCACAAGAGAAACATTACCTATCCTTCGGTTGACCGGAGTCACCCTGAGATCCCTAAATTGAAAAAACACTATTCTGATATTGTCTCTAAAACCACCTCACATACCTAGATACTTGAGTCTGTCATTGACTACCTGCTACTGAAGTCTTAGCTCTAGGGTTCCCACTTCCAACACCAACTATTGATGACTTCTCTACCAAGAATCTCTACACCACCAAGGATCTCTCAATCACCCCAACATAAGTATGGATGAAAATAGATATCACTCCAGCCCTGATATCTTAGTAAAGGCCACAATCAGAGGCCCATACTTGAAATGAAACATATCAAACCATATCCATGGAGTATTGCAAGAGGTTAGTTAACCTCAATGCATAATCTCACAACATTGTTGGATAAAACTTCTCTCCGAAGAAATATTTGAACTTTATCTAAGAGAGAGGTATCTCTTCATGCATATTATTCACCAAACTCATCCATATAACTATAGATCCATGGATAAGGGTCACCTCTAGGACCAAAATTTTATGGAGAGGACTCCTAATAAGGATAAAAAGTCACACAACTCTCTCAAGTTAGTCCTCTACTGCATAAGGTCTTGGATCATCCTAAAACCCATGGGGTCTATAAATTTGAAACTCATAGAGTGCACTCAGCCTATACACATCCTCTACTAGAACCATCATAGAAAACAACTTCTTGATGGGTGGAGGTAAAATTAACAAATCACCCAAAGGTACCATATCTTTCACATGTACCTATATCGAAGCCTCATAATTAGACAGATCATCCTTATGTCACTACTGTGGAATCCTAGTTGGATATTAACATGGAGGCATCCTTAAAAATTCAAGACATACCATAGTTAATAAGTATATCTGGAGAGATGACTTAGGAAGGAAATGGAAACCAAAACCCATTCCTATAAGATTCTTGTACCAATGTTTTACCTATAACCAATACCAATATATATTGAGTCAACAAAAAGGTTATCAGAGTCCTAGTGAGTGGATATGTTAGAAGACACACCATCATTGGGTTCCCTGGCTTGAGATATTAACTCAATACACTTTAACACTCTCGAACTAGTTCCTAAACCAAAACTCACAACTATACAATCTCTAAACTTTTTCCTTATATAAATCACTATGATACCACTCTATCTCGAACTGACCCATAAGGGCCCACTTGGCTAGCGGTAAGCCAAGAGTGAAATCCAAAGACCACCTCCAATAGGTCGAGGGCTGACGATGAGCATCAAGTAGGCATATCACATGCATGAGAAACCATATCCTAAGATACTTGTATACACACACACACACACACCCACACCCACATATCTAACCACCAATAAAATGTTGAAAGGAAAGACACTACTGATACCAAAAGGCATGCATATAACTATATCCCACATTAGAGTATGACAAAACTATGGGAAATCATAAAGGAAAAAATTTCAACCCACCAAAACTATAAAAGAGTCCTACTTACTAATAACAAGGGGAATTATGTCAAATGAAACTTTTGGAACCAACCACACTCTATTTATCTCAACTATAATCCACCTCCTCCCAGTCCACCTAAGACTCTGTCATAAGACCTATCATCTACATAAGACATGACATGTGTGTGTGGAGCCCATGTAGGGGTGAGTATAACATACCCATTAGGACACCCGGAAATCACTAAACATAAAGCACCAAGAGAGAGAGAATTATTCATATCATCATAAAGATATGTCAATTAGAATAATATAAAATAATAATAATAACCCATATATACTCAAAATAAACACCAAGTATCAAGGTAATTTCACAACCATACTTCCAACCTAGGATTTTGTTCGAGGCTTTAAGGTAATGCTCATCCAAGAGAACTCACTTATCAGATCTTGCTAACGCTGATGGAAATTATTTTATAGGTCATTCTCATCAGACCTATCCATGAAGAATAATGCGCTATAACTTTGAATATATTAATATAAAAATAGGTGATCTCTCCTAGGGCCTATGGGGGATACCTAACCATACCTAGATTAAACCACTAGGATGGGTATCACATTCCCTGAAAGTTAGTAATGGGATTCCTGACCCAACCTAGGGAAGAAAAATATAGGATCACACCTCGGACCACATAGAAAGATAACCAAATCTATCCAGGACTGACCTATATAGGGGATCAATCATCCTATGCTCAGGAAGGGATGCCTTAAAATACCCTCATAGGGATGGAACAAGGGAACACACCCTACAGATACTCATATATACTAAAGAAAATGAGGGCCTCAACCTACCTTGGAAGAAGTATATGATGTGTACAAGGAGTACATGACATGCCATAGCTAGCCCAGATATTCCAATGTCCTCTAGACCGTGACCATATCTTCTGAACTATGCCTGTATGATCTAGTCATTCCCATGTACACTAGCTGTGCACATGTACTTTTCCGTGTCTAAGTACCTATCCATGTTCGAGTACTCTATCCATTCCCATGTATCCTAGTTGTGATCATGTACTTTGGACATACTCATGTACCTGGTTGTGCCCATTCCCATGTACCCTAGAGGTACATGTTGAGTTGTTAGCATTAGGTCACATGAAATGTGATCTAACCACATGGTGTGTGATATTCATCTCAGTACGAAAACCATTTCCATCATAGAAGGGAACCACATGATGATAGTTATTTTTAAGTACATGGTGTGCATGTAAATATTTTATAGAAACTCTCAAAGCTATAATGAATCCTTTCCCGTTCCACTACCTATGATACTATTATAAAATCTTCCAAGGAACTCGGATATAATATTTACTGATCCTAAATCATCACTAGTGGTCAGATTCCGGCCACCTAATCTCCCAAAAAATGATTCCCATCGCACCATTTCACTAGATAGAAAACCCATGAACCAAAGTTCACTAATCCATGACTGATCTCCTATCACACCACATCACACCTACATCATGATCTCAATACTAATCTTGAACTAGTGGAAATAAACCGTTGTCCTAAAGATCGATTGTGAAATGATCAATTTACATGTATTTTTTGAACCACCAACCAAATGGAATATCGATGATGAACACATAGAGAAAAAGGGGAGAAAATCACAAAAAAAATGTTAGGAAAAAAACCCAACCATTAGTCAGGATGGACACAATCCATTAACAGAGAATACATCAAATGAATAAAATAATCAAGGATCATAACAAAATTATCCATTCCAAATTCTAAGAAGATAAATGAATAGCTGTAAATCAATAATCAACCCACGAATCATTTTTTATTCAACATGGGATAAACAAAATGGTGATTAATCCAACATAAACAAAAGCCCCAAATCAAGTTTGGATCAATCACTAATGAATAATAGTTCTACGTCATTTTTTTGGGTGAAATACATGAACTCCTTTGTTGAAGATGAACTCCTTGGCACATCGATCATCAAACCATGATCTCGAGGTTCGTCATGGATCTCCTCTACGTTCCATTTCAAATACCCTGGGTTGTGCGACTAACTTTAGGGTTTCACCATAACTAGGATTATATAGAGGATAGAGTTAGGTCTATCCATTTAATAAATAATAAATTAATTTATTAATTTACTAATCCACCCATGAACACTCTTAAATCAAACACCCGATGTACATAAAGGTTATGTCATGCCTAGGGTAAAACCTACATTCTGAATTTAATAGTGATATAACATTTCCTATCTGAGACACTATTTGATAATTTTTTCATTATTTTAGAAAAAATGTACGTGTGTGATATAATATATATAATATTTTTATTATATCAACATCAAGGCTCTCCATACCCTGGAATCCTGTGCTGACTTAGATCCTAGCTTTGAAAACATTATTTAAAATATTATAAAGTTTTACACAGAAAAAATAGATTCCTTACACAAATATTTGAGTTATAAGGGAACCGAGTCCCAAAACCCTATGCAGATAAATGAAAGAAGCCTTATCAATGAAATCCATGACAAAACCCTATCACAAATGATCACATTGTAAATTGTTGGGCAAAAATCCCACAAGGAATCATTGAAGTATTTTTGAGGTGATTGTGTTTTGTCAACAAAGTGAACATCTGCGTTGTGACTGTTGAGAATGAAAACCATGACATACAAATTTATTGAAAAAGGAGATTTCATGGTGGAATGTCGAGTTCAAGAGCTATGGTCAACGATCCATGTTTGATTCAAGAACATAGACAATGGAATGGATGATATGGAGGTGGCATAAGAAGAACAGATACAAGGTGGCACCATTTCCCAGTGTTTGCCAAATTTTTGGGCCTGAAAATCGACAAATGAAGAAAAGTGTTTTTGGCAAAGGGACTTGCGCATCGAGGCCTTGTAGGATAGGAAACTTGTGTGACATATGTTTTTGAAGATCAAATCATCAAAATATGGCAAAGGGATAAGGATCGAACAAGTATTGGGTTGGTCACGTAGGTAACTTGCATGCTGAGAAAGGACTTGCGCGCCAGTGCCTAGGAGATTTGGAAACTTGTGCGCCTGTTGTTTTTCAAGATCAGAAGATCAAAATATGGCAAAGGAAGGAGGGTCGCGCGAGTATTTGGTTTGGTCGCGCAAGTGTCTAGGAGGACAGAAGACTTGCACGCCGAAACTTGCTCGCTGAGGGGTGACTTGCATGGCGTCGCGCAGGGTGTTCACAATGCCTATAAATACTGGACCACCCATCCTCATTTCTCGGTGGAGTTAAACACTTTGAAGATTCAGAGCTCCCATCGCGCAGGTGTGGGGGTCGCGCAAGTGGTGGTGTGTCGCGCAAGTGGGACTTGTGCGCCAGATTTGAAGAAGGGCGCTTGTTGCTAGTTGCACACCAATATTGGTTTAGGCGTAAAGGGAAGTGTGTTGTGCAAGTTTGGAGTTGAAGAAGCTTGTGTCGGGTAAGTGTCTGAGGTTTAATTGCATGCCATTTGTGACTTGCACACCGGATTTGACATGCGCGCCAAGTAAGGTTGATTTTCCGGCAGTGTTCTCAGGCTGTGTGGAAGCTAGAAGTTTGCCCGATACCTTCGGTGCAAAGAGATATTCATCTGCGGGTGAAAGTTGGACTTCAACAGAGCATCTACATATAGAGTAAGATGCATTACTTCATTCAAATGAAGATACCTACAGGTCTATATACTATGAGTGGATTCCTTCTAGAGCAGTGAGAAAATTAAGAGAAAGAAGGTGATCCTCTCCACCGATAGTGATCCAGAGAGAGAGAAACAGAAAGTGACCCTTGGGGAAGCAGTGAGATGACCCTAAACCTTGTAAAGGTAGTGAGCCTAGGATAGAGTGACTGTGCCCAAACCTTGTAATCCACAGCTAGTGAAGTTTAGTGGAATTTGGTACGACCGACAACCTATCGGCGTATGCTCCTTGGACGTAGCCCTTAGCGGTGAACCAAGTAAAATTGCTGTGTCCTGCGCTTGCTTTACTTTCTGTTTATATTGTGCAATAGGAAAGGGAGAGAAGAGTGTTTTTCTTAACAACAAAACAAGATCAAAACAGGCTTTAATTTTAAATTAGTCATACCCTGATTCACCCCCATCTTAGTGTATTCAGCCTTGTGGACCTAACAATTGGTATTAGAGGGAAATGTTGATATTAGTTATTCTCTCAATGGAGGTCACTAATCATAAAGGGATTCCGATCTTCGACGGATGTAATTTTCAAATATGGAAGAATCGAATGCAACACTATTTATGATCTTTGGGAATGGATGTGTTTTCAGCAGCTATGCATGGTATCACAGCTGATATTAATAGTGGTTCATTATCAGAAGCTGAGCATAGAGAGTTGGATGCTGATTCCAAAGTAATCAATTCATTAGGGGGATCCCTTTCTAATCCCATATATAAAAAGGTGATGTCATGAAAAACATCACATGCCATGTGGGAAAATATTTTGAATATTTATGAAGGGGATACAAAGGTCAGAGAGGCAAAGCTGCAAGTGTTGTAGAACAATTATGAAAATATGAGAATAAACCCGAATGAGTCTGTTGATGCATTCTTTGACAGGGTAAATGCTATGGTAGAATACATGCGAGGTCTTGGTGAGATTATTTAAGACATTAAATTGTAAAGCGCATCTTGAGAAAACTTCCACCTTGGTTCAATCCGAAAGTTTCTGTTTTGGAAGATAGAGACCCAAAAGAGCTGACATTGGATAACCTGCACAACACTCTTGTTGCATATGAAATGAGAAATGATGATAACGACACTGTGGAAAAGGGGAAATACAAAGAGGTGGCATTTAAGACCATAAAGAAGCTGATCATTGAAGATTCTCAAGAGGAAGAAGAGACATATGAGGTGATGTCATTCCTTTCTTCAAATCTGCAAAGCGGAAAAGGAATGTTTAAAGGGAAACTTCCACTAGCATGATTTCGATGTGGAAAGGTTGGTCATCTTGCGACAAGGTGTCCCAAAAAGTTTCAAGATAACGATAATGATGATGACAAAGTTGAAATTCCCAATAATAAGTATTTAGAATTTGTGAAAGGAAAGAAACAATTCAAGAGAAATTACTTCAAGAAGAAGAATATTCTTTCTCAAGAATTTGAAAGTTCAGATGAGTCTGAAGAAGAAAAGGATAAAGAGATTGAAAACTGCAAAGATCGTGGGGAAAATGCCATGGTAGCCATCATCGGTTGTTCTCAGGAAAAAGAAGAAACTGGCGTTGGATAAGAAGAGGAAGAAGTTGATGGAAGAGTTGATTTGGAAGCCGAATTAGAAGTATCTCTTGAGGAGATAGACGTTTGGAGAGCCAAAACAATGAAAGCCAATAAAGTGGTTCATGATGCCAAAATCTATTTGCAACAACAGGATGAAGAAAAGTCTGAGTTGTTAGAATAAATTGAGAAACTCAAGTTATCAACACCAGATAACCTGGAATTAGTTAGTGGGTATAAGCTCAAGATTGAAGAAGAGAAAAGGGAGATCGATGGCTTGAACAAAAAAGTGAAAGATCACGTCAAGTGTATCGAAGAGCTTGAAAAAGAAGTTGTCGGTCTGCAGAGAAAAGTTAAAGACCAAGAAAAACCATTGATTCCCAATACATTCTTGGGAAAGTAGGTCATTCCAAAGACTGAAAAGATGAAAGAGGAGCCTAGTAGTTCAACAGGAAAGAAGAAGCAATTGAGCTCAAATGTTAAGGCTGATTCAGGGCTTGATCAGAAGCAAAAATCAGTGGCAATTGAAGTGAGATCGCAAGCACTCATCCCGAGATTGAAGGTTGATTTGGGAATAAAGAAGAATCAGATTATTCAGAGATCCCAAGGGAAAACTCTTAGTGATGAAGTACCACGAAGTAATGCACCATATATTAGGTGTTATTGTTATAGGAAGATGGGACATTCACAGTATTTGTGTTCCATATCCAAGAGATATCAAAGGGAACAAGAACAAAGATGGCAGTCAAATAGAGAACGGTTCTCCAGAACATATTTCTAAGGACACTATTTTTGGTGTGGAGGATTTGGGCACATGGCCAGGTACTTCACTTCAGCCATACAGAGGAATGTGCCAAAGAAAAATAAAAATGTTCGCAAGAAGCCGATCAATAAACCAACAGGTGAGTTAAAAGTGCAAAATAGATTTGCAGCATTGCAAGATGAAGCTGGTCCATCACACTCTCGAGAAGATCAAGTTTTCCAAACCACACCGAGCGTGAAGTCGAAGACATGGATCAAAAAGAAAAAGGAAGAAAAGGAAGTAGTTGTGGAAATTACCCTTAAAGCTTCAAATTGTTCAGGAATATGGATCCTTGATAGTGGTTGCACATCTCACATGACAGGTAATAAGGATCTTGTTACAGGCATAAAATATGACAAAGAAGGAGTTTTTAAATTTGGAAATGATGTAGTCCTGAAGATTGTTGGCTCAGGAAAAGCCAAGTTTGGGGGCAAAGAAATGAGATGTACTGATGTCTTAGTTGTAGAGGGTCTTAGTCATAACTTGCTTAGTGTCAGTCAGCTATGTGACTCTGGGCACTCTATTCGATTTACTAAGAAGATGTGCATTGTGAAAGGAAAAGATGGATCAATTGTTCTACATGGAAAATGGACAAAGGGAAATCTTTACCTTGTAGGTGGGGAAGAAGATACGTGTCATTTATCCAGAGAAGAAGAAAACTAGTTGTGGCATAAACAACTTGATCATCTATGCCAACCATCCATGGAAGATTTGGTAAAGTGTGACACTACTAGAGACCTTCCCAAACTATCATGTGATCACACTCAAACACGTTATGCTTGCCAACAAGGGAAGATCATTAGAAAGACATACAAGCCAAAGGAACAGAAATCAACTAGAGTACTCGAATTGGTGCATGTTGATGTATGTGGACCTATCTCACCATGAGTTATAAATGGGAAAAGGTACTATATTATTTTCATTGATGATTATAGTAGAATGGCCTGGGTATTTGTCATTACCCATAAGATAGAGGTGTTTAGTTTCATAAAGTAGTATAGGAGGGAATCAGAAAGGATGTTTGGGCATAAAATTCTAAAGTTTCCTACTGATAACGGTACAAAATTCACAAACAGTCAAGTCAAAAACTATCTCGAGAAACATGGGATAAGGCATCGAGTTTAATCGTTGAGAACTCCCCAAAATAATGGAGTGGTTGAGAAGAGAAATAGGATCATTAACAAAATGGCCAGAATGATGCTTATTGAAAAGGACCTACCAGAGAAATTTTGGAAGGAATCAATTTTGACATTGGTCTATATTTCAAACAGGTCTCTGTTGTGTCCAAAGGAAGGGAAGACTCTGTAAGAAATGTGGTACGGAAAGAAGCCAATGCTAAAATACTTTCGAATCTTTGGGAGTAAGTTATTCATTCTCAACAAAGAAAATCACATGAAGTTTGAGTCACGAGGAGATGAGGGGATATTTCCTAGATACTTAGGGAAAATCAAAGCATATAAATGTTTCAACAAGAGGCTGGGAAAAATTGTTGAGAGCAATGATGTCACTATAGTTGAAAATGAACAGAATACTCAACGACCAAGTGAACAGTTTCTAGATGAAAGTGATGATGAGGTAAGCAAAACAGGGGGAGCAGAAGTGGCGGAGGATGACTCAAAAGAAGATACTGATGATGAACAAGATAGTGTCAAGTCTGTTTCTGCAAGGAATCCAAAGAGTGAAGCTGAAATTGACAGGCAGAATATCATTGGTGACCAGACAGCTCCAGTTCAGACTCGAAGAATGAAATAATTATAGCAAACATCGTTTTTATCTCAGGTGGAGCCAAAATGTTTTTTCGATGCCATTGAAGATGAAAAATGGGTTCATGCTATGAATGAAGAGCTTGATCAGATTGATAAGAACCAGACGTGAGAGATTGTTTCGAGGTTAGTAGACAAGAATGTCATCGGGACTAAATGGGTCTATCGTAACAAGATGAATGAAGATGGCACAATGATTTGGAATAAAGCACGACTAGTGTGCAAGGGATACTACCAGATGGAGGGAATATATGTTGATGAGACATTTTAACCGGTTGAAAGGCTGGAGACAATCAGATTATTTTTGGCCATAGCAGTGTAAAGAAAGTTCAAAGTGTTCCATATGGATGTCAAATATGCATTCTTGAATGGTGTTCTAGAAGAGGAGGTGTATATGGATAAGCCAGATGGTTTTCTCATTCATGAGGATGAGAAAAAAGTTTGCAGGTTGAAGAAGGCATTGTATGGGCTGAAACAAGCACCAAGGGCATGGTACTCAAGGCTTGATCAGTACTTGAAAAATCTTGGTTTCCAGCGTGGAGGAGTTGATTATAGTCTCTATTTCAGAAATGACAGTAATCAAAGAATGATGGTGTTGGTGTATGTTAATGAAATAATATTTGGCGGATCAGATGAAGCTCAGTGCAGACAGTTTTTTGAATTCATGAAAAATGAGTTTGAAATGTCAATTATTGGAGAGCTAACATTTTTCCTTGGTCTACAAGTGACACAAGGAAGGAATGGAACATTAATTTCTAAATCCAAATATGCCAAGGAGGTTTTAAGAAGGATTGGCATGGAGAATTACAAGGAGATGAAAACTCCGGTTGCAACCTGGATGAAATTATCAAAAGATGAGGATTACAAGGTAGTTAATATCACAGAATATAGGCAAATTATTGGAAGTATGTTGTACTTGACCGAAATAAGGCCTGATATTGTTTTCGCAACATGCCAAACAGTGAGATATCAGAGTAATCCCAAGGAAATCCACATGCTTGAAGTGAAAAGAATACTTCGGTATATCTAGGGCACAGTGGATTTTGGCTTGACTTATACTGACAAATCTCAGACAGAGTTATTGGGATATACTGATGCAGACTGCTTCGGTTCAGCGGATGATAGAAAATCAACGTTAGGTGATGCATTCTATCTTGGTGGATTGTGTATTTCTTGGCTAAGAAAGAATAAATATTGCATTTCATTGAGCACCACAGAAGCTGAGTATATTGTGGCCACTCAAGCATGCACACCGTTATTGTGGATGAAGCATCATCTTGAAGATACGGGAGTTTAAGTGAAGTCTCCGATCGGAATCCAGTGTGATAACTCAAGTTCTATAAATCTCAACAAAAATCCCATCCATCACTCAAGAACAAATCACATTGAGATAAAGTATCATTTTATCAAAGAGAAGGTTGAGCATGGAATTGTGAAGTTGGAGTATGTGCCTACAGAGCTACATGTTGCATACATTCTGACAAAGTCCTTACCCAAGGAAGCTTTTGAGAGGCATCTACTGGCTCTAGGAGTTCAGTCAACTCCCTGCACTTAAAATAGTGTGGATGTGGACCCCCCACCCCCTCTCCTCGAGGTATGATGTGTTTTTCCCTAATGTGCTGATATGTGTTCTCTACTCTGTTCCAGACTACAAAGGGGTGACCTTTGGGTTCTTTGACAAAGGGGGAGAAAATAGTGATTGTTCAAGGGGGAGATAGTGTAGTTCTTTGATAAATCATGAACGATATGGGGAGAAGCTGACAGGTGGAGCAGCCAGATAGGGGGAGTTGAAGCTAGTTGAACGTGCTTAGCCAGAGCTTAGCTTGGAAAACACAAGAAATAGGGCTAAAGAGGTTTTGAAGCTAACAAGGGTTGAAGCTGTGAACAGAAAGGGGGAGCGTATTAAATCTGATGATGCTATAAGTGATCGATCAAAGAATAGATATCACGACAGCTGATGATCGTGATAAAAGAAAAAGAGAGATGTTGGAATGTGGTAAGAATATTTCCAACAATTGGTATCTGTTTGGTAAAAATTGGCATCAGTTTGGTGTCAACAGTGGATGTTAAAGATGAAGTGATTCATTGATGAACTTTTCATTTAATCTTGTTTCTCACGCCGAGCATTGCTCATGTGGGCTTAGAGAATGTGTTGAGTAAATCCTTGATCGCTATCAGGAATTACAAAGGCAAATGGTGGCTGAATAATTAATGCTATATCATTTTATGAAATAGTTGTCAACAAACCCAAAGGGGGAGATTATTGGGCGAAAATCCCTTAAGGCATCATTGAAGTATTTTTGAGGTGATTGTGTTTGTTAACAAAGTGAACATCTGTGTTGTGACTATTGAAAATGCAAACCATGACATACAAATTTGTTGACAAAGGGGATTTCATGGTGGAATGTCGAGTTCAAGAGCTTTGGTCAATGATCCATGTTTGATTCAAGAACTTCGACAAAGGAATGGATGATCTGGAGGTGAAATAAAAAGAATAGATAAAAGGTGGCATCGTTTCCCAGTGTTTTCCAAATTTTTGGGCCTGAAAATCAACAAATGAAGAAAAGTATTTTTGGCAAAGGGACTTGTGCGCTGAGGCCTTGGAGGATAGGAAAATTGCACTCCATATGTTTTTGAAGATCAGATCATCAAAATATGAAAAAGGGGATAAGGATCGCGCAAGTATTGGGTTGGTTGCGCAGGTGACTTGCGCGCCGTGAAAGGACTTGCGCGCCGGTGCCTAGGAGATTTAGAAACATGAGCACCTGTTGTTTTTCAAGATTAGAAGATAAAAATATGGAAGAGGAAAGAGGGTCACGTACGTATTTGGTTTGGTCGCACAAGTGTCTAGGAAGACAGAAGACTTGTGCGCCGAAACTTGCGCGTTGAGGGGTGACTTGCGCGGCATCGCACAAGGTGTTCAAAATGCCTATAAATACTGGACCACCCCTCCTCATTTCTCGGCAGAGTTCAACACTTTAAAGATTCAGAGCTCCCGTCGCGCAGGTGTGGTGGTCGCGCAAGTGGTGGTGTGTTGCGCAAGTGGGACTTGCGCGCCAGATTTGAAGAAGGGCGCTTGTTGCTAGTTGCGCACCAATATTGGTTTGGGCATAAAGGGAAGTGTGTCGTGCAAGTTTGGAGTTGAAGAATCTTGTGTCACGCAAGTGTCTAAGGTGGACTTGCGTGCCAATTGTGACTTGCACACCAAGACTTGTGCACCAAATTTGACTTGCTCGCCAAGTAAGGTTGATTTTCCGGTAGTGTTCTCAGGCTGCGTGGAAGCTAGAAGTTTGCCCGATACCTTTGGTGCAAAGAGATATTCATCTGTAGGTGAAAGTTGGACTTCAAAAGAGCATCTACATACATAGGAAGATGCATTCTTTCATGAAAATTAAGTGACCTACAGGTCTATAAACTGTGAGTGGATTCCTTCCAGAGTAGTGAGCAAATGAAGAGAAAGAAGGTGATCCTCTCCACCGGCAGTGAGCCAGAGAGAGAGAAATAAGAAGTGGGCCTTGGGGAAGTAGTGAGATGACCCTAAACCTTGTAAAGGCAGTGAACCTGGGACATATTGACTATGCCCTAACCTTATAATCCACATCTAGTGAAGTTTAGTGGAATTTGGTACGACATACAACCTGTCGGCGTATACTTCTTGGACGTAGCCCTTAATGGTGAACCAAATAAAATTGTTGTGTCCTATGCTTACTTTAATTTCTATTTATATTGTGCAATAGGAAAGAGAGAGAAGAGTGTTTTTCTTAACAGTGAAACAATATCAGAACATGCTTTAATTTTAAATTAGTCATACCCTGATTCACCCCCCTCTCAGGGTATTCAACATTGTGGACCTAACATAAAGACACAAAAATGGTGGGATGCTGATCTCTGCATGACTCCTAAAACACTAAATAGATCCATTTTTTTATTCTTTTCCTTTCAGTCTACCATCCTTCTAGACTATGACCTCCTACCTTTGATATCAGAATGTAGTGGCATGATTTTTTTTCAAGTACCATTCACCTTACTTTCATCCATTCTTTCAGTTTTTTTGACTATGATTTTCTTGGGTGTAATCTAGGGTATCTTATATTTGGTTTTAGAGGTTTTTATATAAAACAATCATATATTTTTAATAAATTTTTCTCTTTAAATAATTTTAATTATTCAACAGCTTTCGGTGAACGCAACCGTGAGTTTAAATGAAATGTGTAATATTATATCTGTTATAACCTAGATGTTAAATTAGTGGGAATAAATATGAACAAATAATTTATGAAATAAATATAAATTTCTAACTCAATATTAATGTATTGGTAAGTTCATAGAAAATTATCACACCATTTTTAGTAATGTCACTTTATTCTTAAAAAAATACATTTTCTTCAAAAATGTGTTTTTCTTATTTTTGTGAATGGATATTAATTTTTTAAAGTTCTAAAAAATGTATTTAAAAAAATGAATTTCATTTTTGAACTAATCATGTAAACATTATCTTAATTTTTTTTATAATTTTCTGAAAATATTTATTTTTTTAAGGAATAGTGAAAATACAGATTTTTATTGAAAAATGTATTTTCTTTAATGTATTTACAGGGTAAAATTATGTTTTGTTTCAGTTTTAAATTTTATTTAGTAAATTATAATTTTAAATAATCCAATTATGTTTTTTGAAAAGTATTTTATACATGAATTTTTTATAAAAACATTTTATGTTTTAAGAGGGATTTTTTTTGAAAAACTGTTTTTCATAACGTTTTATTGGTTTTATTTTAAATTAAATTCTGAAAATTATATGTTTTAAATTTTAAAAAATTGATAAAAAATATATATTCAAAAGATCCAAATTTAGTTAATAGATCCCTTTTATTTTTTTCCAATATGAATGGTAACCTTGGTTAATTTTGTTACCACAGTAAAGTGTAAATTGGGCAATTTGTGTTAAAAATAAAATGATAAAGACTGTAAAATGACCATAACTCATGGAAAAATTTTATTGGATGAATGTAATTCAACCATTAACACATAATTATTTAAATTAAGTTGTTTAATGGACACTTTTCCATGAAAATGACTTATATAATATTTAAATCAAAGAAAGTCACAAAATGCCACTTTCTTTACCTTAAATATCCCTTCTATGTCCACATGGGGACAATGGTATGTTATGAATGAATATAAATATAAATTTTTAAATTAAAAAAAATATTTTTTTGATAAAAATTTGTTTTTGGATTTTGGCCACTTATATGACATTATGATATTTATAATATTTTATTTAATAAATATTTAAATATGTCACATTCCTGTTTTAAATACTATATCATTTTGAATATAGGGTTACCCAAAATATATATTCAACTATAAATATTCATCTAAAATATATAATATTTATATTCATAATGGTATTTTATTTTTAAAATTTAGTGAAGAAATAATTAAATTAAATAGTTACACAACATTGATGTGGTAAATATTTTATTAATGGAAATATCAAATAAATGTTATTAAAAATATTAAAATAAATATAATTTTAAATAGTTAATTTAATAAATTAATTTTATAGATGAAATTGATCTCTTTAGGACATAATAAAATATTTTTTCTAACTTAAGTTGTTATCTTGATATTTTTAAAAGTCCATGTAATGAATAGTTCCAAATTTGACACTAATGATATTTTATCAACATAATATTTTATTAAATTATTTGAAAATAATAAAACATATTTTAAAAAAATTATAATATGGTCTAAAATGTTATAAATTGTTCATTTATGGTCCAATTTACATCAAATAAGTAAAACTTACAACCTTTCAATATTGACAAATTTGTTATCATAGTTAAAATTAAAAATGGTTAACTAAGGGTAAATTAAAATGATAAGGTTTAAAATAATACAAAAACTTGTATAAAATATATTGGTTTATGATATTACATAATTATATCATATTATATTCAAATTTGTGGAATTTTTGTGGTATTTTAATTTATTATAAATTAATATTTTGAGAAATTTCAAAATTGGCCTCCACCACAATTATAAAAGGGAACCTCCTCCCCCACTTCTTCACATCACTTTGAGCCTTCAAGATAAAAAATAACCTAAAAATTTATCTTATAAAATTACCTATACACATTATAGTGTTTCTTTTCTTCTCAAAAGACTATCCTTAGTGTCACTAAGAGGAGATCTAAAGGATGTTCACTGAAGAATAGGTAACCATCTTTACCGAATATTTTAAGATTATTTATTATTATACTTCTTATTCATGTGTTGTTTCCATTATAAATTAATAAATATATTATAAACTATATGATGATATGTTATTATGATTTTGGAACAACCATATTTGACCTTTGATCCATCCTATGAAAAACAAAATCACTATGCGTGCATAGGGACGACTTACCGTCTCCACGTAGCAGTGTAATATATTTTTCATCACCAATTTATTTAAATGGGTATAATGATGGAAATAATATATATATATATATATTATAATTTTAAAATTATATTTATTCTGAAGGAAAATTAATATACCATCCTCTTTCTTACCATTTCACCATTAAGGGAATGATACCATCGCTCATGCGTACATACGACCTACCATCTTTATGATGTGATGCAATTCATTTTCCCTGTTCACCATTAAATAATGATTATATAAATGTATATAATGAATAAAAATGATATATATTACCTTTATATAATTTTGGATATGACGGAACTATATCCTATGCATAAGAACTGAGACTTATACGACAAAAAAAGAATAGGAAAATGAAGCAGTTAACACCAGAATGAAGGGTAATAATGGAATATTATTAAAAAATAAGTGATAAGATGATATAAGAGGATAATATTTGATATCATAAATATTAATATTGTGTGATTATAAATTAATAACATTATTTAAACTATTTTATAGGAGTTTGAGATACGTATGAATGAAATCAAACCTAAGGTAATGGTTAATTTCACAATCTCATTATTATTTGGGATGGTTTATACATAAGTATATATTGGGGAATATTTATCTTCCATGTCCATGTTTCTTAAAAAAATTTCCAAAATATTTTTACCATTCTGCTATAATTGTTTAAATTCATTTTTACACATGTATAAATTTTTACAAAATGGTTTGAAAGGAATCTTTTTGTCATTTTCCAAATAAGGTTCTTTGTGATTTTTTTAGAAAAAGTATGAAAGGAAAGTTTTTTTAACTTATTCAGAATGAACATATTTTTCTATTTTCATGATGTCATAATGCCTTGAATATTACCTTACAATCTTACAAGTTTATTTCCAATGAAAATATTTTCTTTTAAAATTGCATGGCAGAAAAGATATTTTCATCAAGAATTATTTGAAGTGATCTCTCAAGATTATTTTACATCTATGATAACATTATTTGATGTTACTTATGATTTACTAGGGAAATATTTCAAGAATAATATTCTTATTCTTTTTATGATTGATTTATGCATATAATCTAATAATAATTATAAAACTCATTTCTTTTCTAGGGGTTATACTAAGATAAAATGTTTATGAAACTCATTTCTTTTCATGGGTTATGATATGATAAATGAATTATGTTCTTATGGAACACATATATATGATTTACATTATGTGATGAGTGGGACCTATATCTCCATCCAATGCCTTGTTTAAAGATTTATATCTCATGATAGAGATAGGACAAGAACCAGAAGTGAACCCAGTTCAGTAATACAAGACTAAAACAGGAGTAAAATCTATTTAGTAAGGGAATTTATCCACTATGATGGTATTGGAAGTGATACTTGACTAATATGAAAATAATTTTATATACTTATATTCATGCCACAATTTCATGTCTTATGTTATACTCTTATGAATTATGTTATTTATAATTCATATCTTATGTACTTCCATGATTTATTCTATAACTCAATATCATGATCCTTGATATGTGGGATATAATTTTAAAAAGTTATTTTCATGTTTTTATGACTCTATGTTTACGTTATCTCCCTTGATTACCCTTAATAAGCATCTGATCTCACCCTTTCTTATGTTTATTTTTCCCAGGATATGAAGAAAGGTATCAAGTAAGATGTGTAAAAAAGGGTTCTAATTATGAAGGAATTAGTGGGTGATGATTTAGATGTGTTATGAATCAGTTATTTATATTTACAAGTTTCCAAAGACACTAAACCTATATGGTTTTGAAGTGGGTTTTTATGTTATTTAATTAATATTATTTTATTTATATTTTACATCTATTTATGAAAACTATGATCCATTATAGTTGTAATTAGATCAAGGTTTAGTTAAATTTTGGAATTTTGGATGAGAAAACTTAGTAAGAACCCTAAAGATAAGTATAAGTATAAGATACAATGCTAGAGTTTTGACGACGATCATAAATAACCTTGGATAAAACTTAATGTGTCCTAAATAAAAATTTTATAAGTAATTTCTCTTGATTATGTGGTTTTCCCACTATGATTAGTGTTTCTTACTCTATACTTTTTGGTTTTAGTCAATGAATTAAACCCGAAGGAACCATGTTAATGATGAATGCGACATGCAATGAAATGATTATCCTCTCAAGAAAACTAATGTTATTGGAGTTGGAATGAAAAATATTATTGCTATGATAACAAAACTTTCTCAAGATATGAATATTACTGGACTTACAATTGATAAAAGCAGGAAACAAAATTCTATTGAGTCCTTTATGAAGAAACACCCACCTTATTTTAGTGGGTCTTCTAATCTAATAGTGAAAAAACAATGTATCAGTACCATTGGAAAGATATTTTTGGTTCTCCAATGTTTATAAAATGGGAAATTAATTTTAGTAGTCTATCATTTGGAAGGTGAAGTGGATCTATAGTGAAATCTCATTAAGAATATGAGGCAACAAGATGAAATTGACTCCATGGAATGGGATGAGTTTAACAAATAATTTTTTAATAAGTATTTTCCTCATATTCTTTAAATGAAGACATAGAAGAAGTTTATTGAGATTAAGAAAAAGTAGGATGAATACATTGGTACCTACCAAGAAACTTTTACAAGACATGCAAGGTAAGATTCTGGAATTATCATCCAAACTGAGAGTAATGTTGATTGATTGTTCAGTGGATTAAACCAAGTCTCCAAAGAGCATTATACATAATGGAATTTAGTAGCTATGATGAAATTGTTTTACGTGTTCTCAAGGTTGAGATAATGATTAGAGTTACCCATCAATCTTATGGGTTTGATAAGAAGAAAAAAATGGTAGTGAAAAGAAGATGATATTTTATTTATGCTCAAAGTGTTGAAAGAAACATGGAGAAAACTATCTTAAGAGGAATAATAAATGTTTTAAGTGTGGAAAATAATGTCATCAGGCAATTGACTATTGAATTGATGAGAAAAAGAAATCCAATGATGCGAATAGAGAAAAGGTTACACAGAATGCACCTCCCACCCATCAATGGTTCAAGTGAAAGGAAAATGGGCATTATTCTAACCAATGCCCAAATATTCAGGTTATTAATGATGATCAACATCAAAAAACTCTTAAGGACAAAGATAAAGTGAAATCACATGAAATGTCTACTGGAGATGTGGAGTATGACCATTAAGTGGTGAAAGGTACACTTACCATCTAATCTAAAGAAGTTAATGTTTTATTTGATTTTGGATCCACCCACACTTTTATTTTTAAATAATTTTCTAAGAGTATATTTGGATTACCTCAACAATTAAATGTTGAGTTATTTGTGAAAAATCATAATGGCATAGTAGTCACATCACAAGTTTATAATTCTTCCCCAGTTGAAGTTTGTGGGAAAGTACTTCCTACAAATCTTGTGATCCTTCAATTAACTTTAGTTTTACCTTTTCATAACTTTGTATTACCCTTACTTAACTTTGTTTTACCCTTAACCAGATTTATTTTACCCCTAATTAAATTTATTTTCCCCTTACATAGATTTATTTTACCCTTACTTAGCTTTAGTTTTACATTTACTTAACTTTAGTTTACCTTTAATTAACTTTAGTTTACCCTTAATTAACTTTAGGTTTCCCTTACTTAACTATAGTTTACCCTTAAATATATTTTTCCCTTACTTAACGTTGTTTTCCACCTTACTTACCTTCAGTTTAACCTTACTTACCTTAATTTACCCTTACTTACCTTTAGATTACCCTTACCTACATTTCTTTTACTCTTACTTAACTTTGTTTTACCCTTACTTAACTTTAGTTGATCCTTACTTAACTTTTTTTACCCTTACTTAACTTTATTTCACCATTACTTAACTTTAGTCCACCCTTACTTAACTTTAGTTTACCCTTACTTTTTAGTTTACCCTTATTTAACTTTGTTTTACTCTTAATTAACTTTGTTTTACCCTTACTTAGCTTTAGTTTACCCTCAATTAGTGTTCTTTAATTTACTATACACTATAAATTTAATTTTTATTTGAATTTTGATATCATTGTAATTATAGTTTACATTTTTTATTGGAACATAACTTTTTTCCTTATAATAGAATGGATAGAAGCTGGATGTATCATACCGATCATGTTTAAACCGATTTTCAAGAGAATTTGGAAACTTTTTTAGATTTTTCATTTAATAATGATTCATATATAGGTTATATACAATTTCCAGGTTATAATTGTGTTGGAATAACATGGTTAATCTTGGAAGAAGTTAGCGACCATATAATGAAATATGGATTTAAAACAAACTATTATATTTGGTATCACAATGGAGAGATGAGACGGTCTTCTACTATTCATGAATGAAAAAAATAATTTACAAGTAGAATTTGATATTTGATAGGTTTCAATTTGTGTATCATCATAAGAGAGATAGTATGACAGTATAAAAAGACAATCATATCAATAATCATAAGGAAAATATTGAAGATGATGATGTTGAGAGAGTAAAAAGTTTAATGGATGATGCCAGAACTCCTATATATCTGGAATGTACTAAAATGAAAAAGTTAGAATTTTTAATGTTTTTATATCATGGTAAAAACATATATGGAATTTCTATTACCACCATTGATTATATTCTTACCTTTTTGAAGGACTTACTTCCTGATGGTGTAGATATTACCTTGAATCATTATAAATCATGAAAGTTAATTAAGTAGCTCAAAGTTTCTACTAATAAAATTCATGATTGTTCGAAAGAATACATTTTATTTTGGGAGTAAAAATATGACCTTAATGACTATGAAAAATGTGGTACATCTCTATGGAAGGCTAGTGTAGATGGAATACCATCTCTTATTCAATAGAAAGTCATGTGGCACTTTCCAACAACTCCCAGGCTTCAAAATGTATTCATGTATAATGAAATCTTATCCAATATGTGATAGCATGATATTGATATAATTAAAGGTAATGATGAGTTGGTTCATCCTTTAGATAGATTAACATGGTGGGAATTTGATTCAAAACATCTTGATTTTGTAGCTGAGGTGCATATTGTTAGGTTGACTATATCTTGTGATGGGTTTAATCCATTTGTTCAGATGCTTACTACTCACAACATGTGGATAACTTTTAATAACATTTATAATCTTCCTTTATGGATGTGTATAAAAAACATTTCAATTTCTTGAGTATACTAATATCTGGACCTTCTGATCCTATAAATTATATATATGAGTAATTTCATCCTTTAATAAGAGAGTTTAAGTAGCTTTAAGATATGGGTGTGCACACATTCAATGCTTCTTCAAAAAATATATTTCAGATGCGTGTTGTCCTTATATATACTATAAATGATTTACCAGTTTATGCAATGATGTCTGGTTGGATCATGAATGGAAAACCATCATGTCCTATTTATATGAAGAATACACGATCAAGAAAGCTTAAATATCATCATAGTTTCAATTTCATGGGGCATCGATGATTCTTTCTAATGGATCATCAGTACAATAATAATTTCTAGAGGTTTTATAATATTATTGACACCGAACAATCACATCAACATATTTATAGAACTAATATGGAAATGAATTTAAAAATTTCAGTTTTTCATTAGGAAAATTTCATATGAAATCTAAAAAGAGGAAAAATATTGAAAGTGAAGCCACTTACAATTGGAAAAAAGAAGTATCTTTTTTTTAGTTTCCATATTGGTCTATCAATTTGTTATGTAATTGTTTAGTCATAATAAACATTGAGAAAAATATATGTGAAACATCGATCTCAATTATTCTAAATATCAAGGGGAAGACCAAATATGACTTCTGATCTTGCCAGGACTTGTTGGATTGGGGTATTCTACCAAAACTTCATCTTGCTTGTATCGGTGAAAACAAATGGAAAGTTCATTGTGCTTCTTATGTGATGAAACCTTTAGAGAAAAATAAATTTCTAGAAGTATCAGATAATATCAAGGCTCCTGATGGCTATTCCAGCAACATATCTAAATGAGTCAATAAAAGGTATTTAAAACTAAAATCCCCAGAAACTCATGATTATCACATCCTTATTCATGAATTGATTCTAATAACAATTTGAAATTTTCTATCTAATAATTTAAGGGTGATAGTGATTCACTTGTGTCATTTTTTTTAGAGTCCTTTGTGCTAAAATTATATCAAAGTCTTTCTTGATAAAAATAAATCAAGAGGTGCCATTAATTTTGTGTGAGTTAGAAAAACATTTCCTCCATAATTTTTCACCCACATGCTACATTTAATAGTTCATCTTCCAACTTAAACACTTATTGGGGGATATGTTTCTTTTTAGTGGATATATCCAATTGAAATAAATATGTCCATAATGAAATATTTTGTCTAAAATAGAAATCATCTCGAAGGTTTCATTATGAGAGGTTATCTAGCTTAAGAATGTATATATTTTTTGTTTAATGTATTTATATGATGTGAGCACAAGACATAAAAAACCAACGAGAAATGAAGATGAGCAGTATGGGGAAATTGAGACCTAATTTGCATCTCTTCCCTAAATAGGAGGAATTCTTAGGTCCTATACATTGATTACATCAAGCCCTGAAGAGTGGGATATGGAACATCACATAGTCTTGTTTAACTATTTTTTGTTTGATGACTATATCAAGTAAGTAATTTGGATATTTATATGTTATCTCATACTATGTCATTTCACATATATCTTAGACTTTTATTTTAATTTTATGTAGGGAACATAAGCAAATTATAATTAGAGTTCATCAATCTTTGCCAATGAGAAGGAGAGAGGATTTTCATAGCCAAGAGTTTCCTGTGTGGTTGAAATCAAAGATACGACCATCAATTTAATTGACCGAAAATATAGATATTAACTTAATTGTATTATTTATATATATTTAAGGTATTGAGTTTACCTATTGACTCCATTTCTCAATAATTAAGATCGTTGGATTTTGTTCCCAATTCTTTAGTTTGTGAATGAAAATATTTAATAATCAATGGTTATAAATTTTTTATAATTGATCGAGTGGTGAAAATGAGAACACAACATGATGAAGTTATATTAACTGATATAAAGATCTATTATTCCACTACATCATATAGTCTTCCCCAATATGAAAATGCATCTTATTATGGACTTGTTGAGAAAATATTGTTATTGGATCACTACTTTCAAGGTCAAGTCATTATGATGAAATGTAAATGGTTTGATTCAATGATGCAACATGGTATATTTATTGATTATTGTAGTCTTAAAGTTATTGATATGAGTCTATTATTGGATACCGATGAACCATACATTTTGGCATCAATGAAAAAACAAATTTTTTATGTGAAAGATCATCTAAGTCCTGATTACATTGTCATTAATTAAGTAATCCCAAGACATATTTTTCATGATTCTGTGGAAGAAATTGAAACCATTAACACCTATATTGGTGTTGATCTAAATATTTCATTTAATGACTCAAATTTTCCTATTGTGAGATTTGATATTAAACCTAAAGTAGTGGTGGGTAATATATAGAAGCAACCATATATGTTGACAGTTTATTTAGTTTACCTTGACATGGGTTTCTCAGGTTGGTATTATTATAATTACTTTAATTTAGTTTTATTTTGGAATGATATGTTAATTTTATTATTGTTTTTCTAATTTAATTTAATTATATTTATTTCAATTAAAAAAATTGGGTTTTTAAAAAATGTATATCTTGGTTTTAAATTATTGTTACTAAAAAATTTTATGACACTTTTTATGACTTATTTGACTTCTAAGTTATATGCATGATTTTTAAAAACTGTTTCTAAAAAATGTACACTTCATTCTTATGCATATTATAAAAAATATGAAATAACTTTGTAGGAAGTGATTATTTGATGTTGATCGACACATGCATGAGTGTGGGTTTCCTTCTACGGTTCCCTTAGTGAGTATAATAATTGCAATATTTCTATTTTTTATTACATATGATGTCATGTTCATATTATTTATCAAATTTTTTAGGGACATTTAGTTGCAATAGAGTTAAATCCTCCTTATCCTACTAGCATGGGTCTAACCTAGGATGTGTTAATTTAGAATAATACAAAGATAAAACAAGAGGGGGGGGGGGGTGAATTGTGTCCTTTTTAAACTATTGACAAATTCTAGTTTGTAAATCTCTTAGTGATTTATGAAAATATGCATCATTCTATTTTGTAATAAATAAGATCAGCGGATAAACAGAAAGAATGAACACAACAATTTATAGTGGTTTAGGGTACAAATATCCCCTACTTCACTCCACCAACACTCTCTCTATGATCTCGGTGAATTTCAATATAAAGGTCCTCTTATCACAATACCTTAAAATCTAGAACTAAGTGCAGGCAGTTGACACCTTAATAATAAGGTTAAAAAAATTATTTTGGTTCTTTTATAGGGAACCTATTATCCACATCTTAGAACAAGAAGCTGATACTCAAACCACAACTAAGTACGAGTAGTTTATACTCCAATAAATCAAAAGAGTTTTATTTGATGATGGTTCAGTTTGATCTTCATAGTTTTATGAGCAAAAACTGACAGTAGATGGATCTTCTTCTTTAGAAATTAATGTCTTAGAAAAGGAATAACTCTAAAGAAATCCTAGTTTCATATTATCTTTAGTTTTAATATAAACAAACAACAATATGAGGTTAAAACATGTATGTCTCCAAATTTTTTCCACTTCTGAAAATAACAGAGTCGATCATTTTTTAAAGTAGAACAATAAAAGATATTCACAAGAATACAATTGTATATGTGAATGAATGAAACTTGTATCACCTGTATCACATATATCACACACACCACCACCACAATAATTTCAAAATACTTCAATAATGTAAATAGATTTATTTTGGTTGATTAGATCTAAGAAAATTGCATGAGAGAACATGGAAATTCAAAATCATATTACTAGGGAAATCTTAACTTCCCTTAAGAAAAGGAGTGATTTTTCCGATGAATAGAATTATTTAAATTAATCATAACAAGATTTAAATTAGTCATAGAGAGTATTTAAATCAGCCTATAATTCGTTCAAGACCATTGCATGAAACTATGATAAAATTATGAATTTAAAACCCCACTATTTAGTAGAAAAACTTAGGGTTGAACTATGTAGAGTGGGGTTCCTTTTCATAGCATAGGGTTCCTACCAATGTATAGTTCCTTTACCAAAATTTTATCTGTGTGTAATGTAGGGATCAAAGTAATGTAGGGATAATGATCCATATGTTTATCCTTTTTAGCGTAAGATTCTGCACATATCATTGATTAACCATACATTAAATTTCCCAAATGTAGGGTATGGACAATGTTTCTAGATTCCAACGTAGGGTTGATATTCAATACGTTCATTGATTCCCAAATTCCAATCCATATGCTTAATATACAACATAGTTTTTCCGTTCCATATGCAAACTATTCGTCATAATGTAGGGGTGATGAACCATATGTTCATTCACTGAATGTTAGGTTTGAACAGTGTTTTCATAACACATCCCGTAGCTTTGTATTTCATCAAAGATAAAAACATGATATATATTACTAAAAAAATACTTAACACAACTTCATTAGAAAACAAACAGGGGTATTTATGAGCATCAAAATCATCATATATTATAGAATATTTTTTGAGACAATACATTCCCAATAATCTCCCCCTTTTTGATGATCACAAAACCCATAAAATAACTAAAAAAATATAGGATTTGTAAACACTCTAATAAAATATTTTGATTTCATAGAACTATTTATATTTAAAATTTTTCTCCCAAAAAAATATGTATTTCTCAAATATTCTCTCAAATTTTGTGATATAAAAAATAAATTTTAAAATAGAAAATGATATAAACTATAGTTAAAATAACACTTAACTATAAATAAATGTTATAATATACTGTTAAAAAAAGATATGTGATATGGTAGTGTAACTTTAAATACAAATAATATAAAAAAAAATAAAACTATATAAAATGCACAAAATATAAAATTAAAGTAAAGTAAGGTTAAAATCAGATCAATTTTTTTTGAAAAATAATGAGTATAACCCATAATCAAATAAAGAGTTCTTCAAAATAAGGGGCTTTCATCTGATTGGTTTCCTGGGTTAGAATCTCCATGGGTAGTAGTTTTTGCAGCTAGATAAGGAAAGGTCTTAACAACACTATGAATTTCAAGAATCTTTACCAAAAGACTCTGAAAATGGCTATTGAAGACATTTTTCCATTACTGTAGTAGCTTCCTTGAATCTTGTCCCATCTTAAAGCTTTCCACCAAATTTACCTTAATTAACTCATTCAATGATTCTTCAGATTGAACAAAGGCTATTAACTGATCTCTAAATTGATGAATGAATGGTCCCAACCAGGATTCATTAGAGGTCTGATGACTGATTAAATCTCTCTAATTATCCAAAATAACATTTAGAGTTGTACTATCACACTAGAGAGTGTGCAACATATTGTTGAATTCATCCATCACAATAGTTATTTCTTTAAATATTCTTATCAAGTCAGGAGAAGTGGGTTGACATGTAGAGGTCAAAGATTGATGGCTATCTTTGATGGATTGAAATTCTCTTCCCAAAATAAGCTTCAGTTCATCAAAATTAGATTTATTCACAGACTTATCTTTCAAAGATTTGAACTTCCTACCCAAAGAAGTGATAAAATATTCAACATATTTCACTGAAATAAAATTTTATTAAACATATTTGAGTTGATTTTTAAGGGATTCAAACTCAGCTGTTGGAATAGTTGAACTTCCTAGCTCCTCAAATTTCTTCTTCTCATCTTCTAAATCTTCTCACAAAGGAAAATTATGGCTCTCCAAATGCATGTACTTTCAAATCAAAGCATCATCATAAGAGTTAGAAGACTCTAGAGTGATATATCTTGAAGGATTTCCACCCTCTACCATATCCAAACTTGGCTCTCCATGAAATTATAATCTATATCTAAATACAGATCCTTCTTCAAAAATAAAATCAAGAGTAATGAGTGAAAGGTTTTCAGGGCTAGGGACATATTCCCTACGATGATCTTCTCCATGAGCCTCTTTATATACATTAACTTGACCCTAATGTTCAACTATATTTTTATCTTCTTACACAACTTCAGGAATGTTAATTTTAATTCTTATTATTTGAACAAGATGAACTTCTTCAGGTCTAGAGTCAACCTCTTCACCAGGCCTTAGTCTGATATAACCAATAGATGGAATCCTCCTCTTCTTCCTCTGAGAATATACCATCAACTTCTATTTTTTTCAACTATAATAGTTAAAATAATGTTGCAATATTTTTTCCAAACATATCCTAATTTTTTCTTGAATGGTAGCATAATGACATCTATATCCGAGAGTCATATTTAGGATTCTTCATTTTCTAAATAAAAAAAAGTAAAGGATTCTTCCATAGGAATAATATCACATCTTTGATTCTTTGTGACAATAATAAATTATATACCTTATCATAAAACAATGGAAATTAAACTTAACTTGGTTGATAAACAGAAATAGAACATACATTTCTAGGTACATAACTTTCTCTAGCTCAGTTGTTCTTGAGAAAATTCCAATTTGAATAAACTTTATAATAAATTTCCGATCAGGAGTAAGGTCCTTGGTCATAAATTTCTTAATGGTTATTGTTCCAAACAAAGAAAACATAATGGACTATGAGTTATATTTTTCATCACCAATACTTCTCAAGTAGAAATGAAAATACCCCTCATGAGGGCATTAAAACTTGGCTATTTCCATCGAAGAAACAGAAAATTCAGTATTGCGAATCATAGAGATCATAATGTCTTCATCAATTACAAAATTTAACTTGAAATTTCTACAAAACTCTTTTACTTATATGTCAAACATTAGAAGAGTGTTATCATTGAAAAAATAAAAAATAATCCCTTGAAATCTAATCGTTTCCTTTAACAAAATATTTATCTCATTTAAGTACTCAAAATCTATCACCTTACCTTGAATAACTTTACGATAATTCACTAGTGGGTAAATATATACACCCAAATCAACGTCTTCAGATCTTGCAAGTTTTTCCATTTATGAAGATTTTGTGATTGAAGGTTCAAAGGTTTTGGGTTTTGGTAAAGTAGAATGTAAAATGCTCTGAAAACCGAAGGGATGTGAAGGAGAAAATTAGGAGAAGGAAGATGGTTTTTTAACACCTATGGAGAATGTAATCATTACTTTTCAATTTGAAAAGACGAATAAAAAAATTGAATTGAAATTATTTTTAAATTTAATAAATACATAACTGATCAAAATAAATATCAATAAATAATTAAATATAACATATATAGATTACTTAAAATAAAAACAGAGAGATTAAAAACAAATTAATAAATATTCATTTAAAACTAAATAATCCTAACCTCTCCTTAATAAAATCAAAACTTTCACTGAGAAGTGGTTTAGTAAAAATATTAGCTAATTAATATTAGGTATTAAAAAATTCTAAAGATATATCCTTTTTAAGAACATGATCTCTCAGAAAATGATGCCTTATATCAATATTATTAGTCCTAGAATGACTTATAGGATTTTTCGAAATATTTATAGCACTAGTATTATCATATAAAATAGTTATATTATTAAAATTTACTCCAAAATTTAGTAGTGTGTTTTTCATCCACAATACTTATGCACAACAACTACCAGTAAAAACATATTCTACCTCGGCTGTTGACAGGATAACTGAGTGATGTTTCTTTCTCGACCATGATACTAAATATTTTTTTAAAAAGTGATAGGTTTTTGAGGTTATTTTTCTATATAATCTATAAACTCAAAATTCAGTTTCTGAATATGAAATTAAATTAAAATCATAAGTTTTTGGGTAAATAATATATTAAAAAATAGTTCCTTTTAAATATATAAAAATTATTTTAACAGTAGTAATATGAGATTCTTTTGGACTTGATTAAAATCTATCACATAAACTTACAGAAAACATAATGTATGCTCTATTAGTAGTAAGATATAACATACTACCAACCATATCTCTATATAACTTATTGTCAACTGGTTTTGCAGCTTTATCCAAATCAAGTTTTATATTGGTACACATAGGAGTTGTGTAAGTCTTACTATTTTCAAGTCCAAACTTTTTCAATAAATAAATAATATATTTACTTTTATTTAAAACATTTCCATAATCATTTTTATGAATTTGTAATCCTAAAAAAAATTAACTCTCAAATCATACTCATTCCAAATTCCTTTTGCATTAGTTTTGAAAAATAATTACAAATATTTTTTATTTTTTAAACAAAAACAACATTATCAACATAATGTTTTACTAATAAAATATTAGAACAAAAAATTTTCTTAAAAAGTGTTGGATGATCCAATACATAAATAAAGCCATTTTTTAAAATAAAAGATCTTAATCTTTCATACCAAGATCTAGGTTCTTGTTTAAGTCCATAGAGAGATTTAGTAAGTTTAACAATAGAATTTGGTTTATGAGGATTTTAAAAACTAGGAGGTTGTTCAACACAAACTTCCTATAGAAAATATCCATTTAAAAAGGAAAATTTAACATCCATATAATATAATTTAAAATTCATATGATATGAATAAAATAAAAAGATTCTAATGGATTATAATCTAGCTACAGGGGAAAAGGTTTCATCACAGTCTATTCCTTCTTTCTAATTATACCCTTTAGCTACTAATCTAGCTTTATTTCTGGTTATGATTCCTTGACCATCTTTTTCATTTTTAAAGACCCACTTAGTTCCTATTACTAGATAATTTGATGATCTTTCTATTAATTACCAAACTTCATTTTTTTCTGAATTGGTTTAGTTCTTCATGCATTTCTAACATCCAACTCTCAGATTCTAAGGCTTATTCAATAGACTTAGGTTCTAAATGAGATAAAAAGGCAGAGAATTATTCTAGGTTTCTAATATTTCTTCTAGTTATAATTCCTGTGTCTAGGTCTCATATAAAAATTTATAAAGGTTGGATCATTAAGGTTTTAGACTATCTAGGAAATAAAATTTCAATTTTTCGAGTTTCATGTTCTTATAAGCTTGACTAAATTTTATTTATATCATTTTAAAAATTATTTTTAGGGAATTCAAGTCTCATGCTGTCAAACAAATCAGTAACTTCATTTTTTTGATCTTTATCTTTAATAAAAGTGTAAATTTCATCAAACTTCACATAAAATGATTCTTTAACAATCCTTGACCTTTTATTATACACTTTATAGGATTTAGAGATAGCAGAATATCCCAAAATATTTCGTTATCAGCTTTTGGATCAATCTTACCAAGGTTGTCATTAGTATTCAAGATATATACCTTATATAAAAAACATTAACGTACTTTAATTTAGGTTTTCTATTATCCCAATGTTCATAAGGAGTAATTTTAGAAATAGGCCTTATTAAAAATATATTCATGATATAACAGGCTGTGTTTATAACTTCTATCTGAAATAGGTAGGAAGAATGTATTCATTTTGTATAGTTCTTTACATTTTTTGAATTATTCTATGTCTTATTTCAAAAATTCCATTTTGTTGAGGTGTTCTTGGTGCAGAGAAGATGTGTTTAATACCCAGATTTGAGAAAAATAATTAAATTATTGATTATCAAATTCTTCACCATGATCACTTCTCAATGAAATTATTTTAAAAACTTTTCCATTTTTATTTTTTTAAAAAATTTCAAAAATAGTGAATACTTCACTTTTTAATTTCAGAAAATATACCCAAGTAAATCAAGAACAATCATCAACTAAAACATAGAAATATAATTTACCATCCAAACTTTCTACTCTGGATAGACCAAAAAAATCTATGTGGATAATTTCTAAAGGTTTAGATGTAGAAATTTTGTTACTAGATTTAAAAGAAGATTTGTGATATTTTCCAATTCAAAAAGTATCACATAATCTATCATTGTAAAATTTAAAACTAGGAAAATAAGAAACTAATTGTTTCTTAGATAACTTATGTAAGGAATATATATTTCAATGTCTAAGACTTCCATGAAAAATCCATGAATCATTTGTCTTAGGAGTTAAACAATTCAATTTATGTTTACACAAGGAATTTAAATCCAAAGTATAAACATTGTTATTTTTAGGTACTCTAAATTTAATAAAATTATCTTTGAAAATTGAGCAAGAATTTTTATAAAAATAAACATAAAAACCATCACCAAAAAGTTGAGAAGTACTTATCATGTTGTGTTCTAACCCTTATACATACAATATTTTATCAATTGAGATAATTTTTGTATCTCCAATAGTTCCAACTAAAATAATCTTTCCTTTTTCATTTTCACAAAAAGTGACAAGTACTTTATTCATTTGAGTCAATGTATGTAAATTTGAAAAGTATCCACTCATGTGCCTAGAACAACCACTATCCATATACCATATAAAATTCTTCTTCCTGTGGCCTTTTTCCTATAAAATAATTTAAACACATGTTTAATTTGGTACCCATATTTTCTTGGGTCCTACAGTGTTAGCAAGTAATGATCTAGGAATCTATATTTTTCTAATCTTACCATAATTTACATTACTTGATTCAGAAAAACTTTTAGAAATAAAATTATTTTTAATACCACTAATTTGAGGATTTCTCAAATAAAAATTGTTAGTGAAATAACCCTTTATTCCACAATAATAATAGGTAGCATCTTTTGAATTGGGCACAAAATAATTTTTTTATAGTATTGTTTTTTCACCCTTACTTCCTATTCCAAATATGTATATTTTAGTTATATTCTTTCCAAGAATATCATTGAGAGTCTTTTATCCTTTAGTAAAAATGAGAGTAGTAATTTTATAAGATTTTACTTCATCCTGAAATTATTTAATCATTTTTTCATGATCAATACAATTTGATGCAGAATAATTGAAATTTTACACAAAATATTGATGTTATTTTTGCATAATATCTCTTTATCCTAAAACAACACTGTGAATATTTTTCAATGATTTATGATTATTTAATATATAATCATATTTCCATTATAAAATTGAAAAATAGGAATCTAATTTATCATTTGAGAAACTATTAGTTTCATAATCAAATAAGTAATATGATTGTACATATTCTTATTAAACCATGAAGTGTATGTTGGATTTGATATTTGATTGATGTTTCTCTGAATTAGATTTTGAATAATTTTTGGAGTCTTCATATACACACCAAGTAGCTTTCATTTCTACTTTTTCCCTTTATACTCAGGATCAAAATTCTTTTGATATTTATTTTTTGGACTTTTTATTTCATATTTAAATTGAGTGAAATCAGGTCTAATGTGACCTATTTTTTTTACATTAATAGAATCAAACTTATCTAGGTTCTTTCTCTTCCTTCCTAAAGTATTTTCTAAAGCATATTTTCTTCTTGTAATTTTTTTTTAAATTTTCTACCTAGCTGAGCTAGTTCCATTTCAAAATCAGAGGAGTCTAAATTTTTATCTTCTATGGATTCTTGTTTTGTTTTTTTGATCATGCTTCTGAGATGTCACTTTGAGAGTAGTATTTTCCCTTTTTACTATAATCTTATGATCTTCAAACTCATCTTTCATTTTTGCTTCGTACATCATTAGAGTAACAATTGGTTCCTTCATTTTCAAATTATTGATAGGAGATGATTGTTGAATTACAGCAGATATGCCATTCTATTTAGAGGGTAGTAACTTGAGTACGTTTAGTGCTTGATCAGATTGAATGATGGGATCTCCCAAGGTAGTAATATTGTTAACAATCTCTGTTAACCTCACATTCATCTGTGTTATACTTTAACTATCAAACATTATAAAGGTGTCAAACTTTATCTTTTCTGTATCATATATCATTTTTCTAATATTGTATGTTCTTTTATAATCAATTGCAATAGTTTTACACATATCATAGTCATTAGGAAATTTTAATACATGATTAAACTTATCAGGATCAAGTCCACATATTATAGAATTCATTGCTTCAGAATTGATGTTATATTCAACTTCTGTTTTAGCAGTTCAAGTCTCTGGTTTCTTAGGAATTGCATAAGGAGAACAATCTTCGAATAAACATTGAATCCAAGATTCTTCAAATAGATAATAATTCATGATTTCCATCATCCATAACTTCTACCATTAAATTATGGATCACAAACCATAAACATTCCTTATTTCAGATCAACTATTGATATCTAATTTGTGTATACCTTATTCTTTTCATCTTTCCACAGCTTTATCCAAAAATCCCACCTCAGATACCAATTATTATGTCGTAATAATAAAAATATTACACAAGAGGGGGTGAATTATGTCTTTTAAAAACTCTCGATAGATTCTAGTTTGTAAATCTCTTAGAGATTTATGCAGATATGCAAAGTTCTCTTCTACATTGAATATGAGAAGTGGATAAATAGACATAATGAACACAAAAATTTTATAGTGGTTCAAGGTGTAAAGATCCCCCAGTCCACTCCATCAATGCTGTCTCTGTGATCTTGGTGAATTTACTAACAAGGTACTCTTATCACAAGACCTTAAAATCCACAACCAAGTGTAGGCAGTTGACACCTTTACAACAAGTATAAACAAAGACTTATAGTAATTTTATAGGGAACTGATTATCCATAGCTTGGAAAAAGAATCCGATACTTAAACCACAACTAAGTATGCATATTTGATACCCCAATAAATCAAAAGAGTTTGATTTGATAAAGGTTTGGGTTGATCTTTATAGTTACAGCAACAACAATTGACAGTAAATGGATCTTCTTCTTCAGAAATGAAAGTCTTCAAAAAGGAATAATTCTAAATCAATATTGGTTTTAAATTATCGTTATTTTTAATAACAACAAATAGCAGCATGAAGTTAAAACATGTATGTCTCCAAAGTTTAGCCTCTTCTATAAATAAAATATTTGATCATTTGTTGCAGCAACACAATAAAATACATTCACAACAATACAACCATATGTGTGAATGAATAAAACTTGTATCACTCATATCACATATATCACGCACACCACCACCACACTAATTTGAAAATGATTTGATCATATAAATAAATTTATTTTTATTTATTATATCCAAGAAAATATCCTGAGAGAATAAAAAAATTGAAAATCATATTGACCAAGGGATTTATAACTTCCCTAAAGAAAATGAGTGATTTTATATGATGAATACAATTGTTTTAATTGATCATACCTAGATTTGAATCAGTTATAAAGAAGCTTTCAATAATCCTGTAATTTTTTCAAGACTGTTTCATGAAACTTAGATAAAATAATGAATTCAAAATTCCACTGTTTAGTAGACAAACATAAGGTTGAACTGTGTAGCATAGGGTTCCTTTACATGGTGAGGGGTTCTTACCAATGTATGGTTCCATAAATATAATTTTATATATGCATAATGTAGGGATCAAAGTAACATATAGATGATGATTCACACGTTCATCATTTTTAGTATAAGATTCCACACGTAGCATTGATTAATCATATGTTGAATTTCTTGAACGTAGGGTATGAACATTGTTTTAAGATTCCAATATAGGGTTGATATTCCTTATGTTTTCTGATTCCCGAATGTAGGGTTTTTGATCCATATGCTCAATATCCATCATAGGGTTTCTACTCTATATGAAAACTGTTCAGTGTAACATAGGGATGATGAACCATACGTTCATTCACTAAACGTAGGGTTTTAATAGTAATTTCAAAACACATCCCGTATCTTTTCATTTCATCAAATATAAAAAAATGATATATATTTCCAAAATATACTTAACACAACTTAACTAGAAAACAAACAAGGGTATTTGTGAGTATAAAAATCAAAATACATTATAGAGTATTGTTTTATACAATACATGCCCAATAGGATGATCCTAGACCTAAATGAAGAACCCTTCATACATGTTCCCATCCTGATCCACCAGCAGACACCCCATCCACCACAATGGACAACCCATCTACCACACCTTTTCATCCTCTGCTTGAACCCCTAGGTATGTTCCTACCCATTCCTCCATCATCATCTCATTTATCCTCTTCTTCCCATACCATGCCTATACTGCCTCTAGGGTTGTTTCCACCTTTACGATATCCATATCCTTTTATGCATCCCTAACCCTAATACACATATATTTCCATGTCTACACTGACTCTATTTACTACTATCCATCCAGGGTCTGATGATTCTACTCCTTCAGCTTCTACTCTAGTGCATTCATATGCCCTAGAACATGCATTAGAATAATCATATCCTTTAGAGGCTACTGATCTAGGAAAACCCATGGATCCATCAGAGCCTATTGATCATCCAACATCAAGTTTTTTATGATAATCTCATTTTTGCATGGTTGTACTGTGACTTAATTCTTCTTTCCCCCCATTTATCTTATTTAGTGGGATCTTCTACTAAGTGATGTGGTCAGATATCTTGGCTTTTTGGGTTCCTAACAAAGATATATGTTCTATTTTTCTAGCATGGATTCTCTTCCTTCTTCATGTAATGACATTCTGAGGGCTGACACACTCATTCTCTACTACTTTAGACCTCCTTGAACTTTTTATTTCAGGTCAATTCCCAGAATGGAATATATATTTTACTTTGTAGTAGTATTCAAATAAAATGAAGAAAATAAGATGATAGGTAAACATGCCAGTTAATATAGAAGTTTCATGTCTACTTTATCCATGTTCCATGATATCATTCCAATGGAACCAATGTCATGGAGACATATTAATAATGACATCAAGGATCAAGCATGGTAAGCGTTATGGGTAATAAATTTTATTAAAGTTATATCTATATTATTGTTGTATTTATTTGAATTAACATGTTGTTTGCAGTATCAGTTCAAATTTATTGATGGTGAAGCTGCTAAGGTTAAAAGGATAATTGATCTTGGGGAGTTATGGTGATCATATAATCATGAGGTATATATCAGTTAGAGGAGTATATTTGGTTCTAATTTAGAGGGTGTATCCATATTCCCTGACTGTCCACTGACACAATATCAAAAAATGATCGAATATTGGAAGTCTGATGAGTTTAATCTATTCCCAGTCTTTAATGGTTTACATATAAAATTTAATTTGTATTACTTGTATTGAATTTTTATTTTTAGGAAGAGTAAAAAAAAATAACATAGATTCAATTACATATCTTCACACATTGGGGCATACTAAAATATCAGAGCAGGAAGAAAAAGGATGGAAGTGCAGTAAACGCACAAACACAAAAAAAGATTGTAAGTTTTTTATTTATATTTCAAATATTTATACGAAATTCATAATTAAATATCTTTTTTTATATTTTAAAAAATATACCCTAGAGGAACTAAATGATAAAAAAGATGGCAACTTTGGGCGAAAGGATCACTTGAGTTCTATATTAGGTGATGAGAACTAGGGAGAGTACGATGTTAACCAAGGAAAAACATTGCTACCACCAGGTATTGGACCTCATCAAGATTCTCTGAAACCTATCAGACCACCGAGCTATAGATAACTCATGTAGAAGAATATGGGCACAAAAAAATAGCTTTATAAAAGCGTGAAATAAGTAAATTGATCACCAAACATTTCTTGAAATATTTTTCAGTTATAATTCAATCGCTTCCATCAGAGGATGATAATAAGGCTGATTCATACATAGAATCTGTGAGATCTTTAAATGATGGCTCATGTGATTCCAATGAGGGTCCTAGTGGAGGTAGAACTGATAATGGTGGTGATGATGACGTTAATAATGATGCTGTTACTCTTGATGATGCTGTTGGTGATGAGGATGTTGTTGATGGTGATGAGGCTGCTGATATTGAAGATGGGGGATATACTAATCCCCTCTATTTTTGACTTAACTGTAAGGAGACATGTAGATGTTTTTAATGAATTAAATTGTTTTATTATATAGATTTATATGTATATTATAGTATTTTAAATGGTTTGAAAAGTAGTTGGTTGAATGATAAATATAAAATATTTTTATTTCATTTAATGTTACTATGTTATTTATTTTATTTACAGGTTTAGGGGATGGAAGAGGTGTAATTGATACCAAATGGGTATAGCTACCTATACCCTGTTGGAGTTATTTCCGTAGAAACAACTTATTTTTACTTTATGATAAAATTTTATTCATGGTTTTGAATATTAATAAACTACTTATCACATCATGATTGCTCTTATGCATAACATTGTATGTGATAATTTCCTAAGAATGGTTGTTGCACTAAAAGGTCATAACAATTCCCCACTATGATGAGAACCTATAAGTGCTATGACATTATTCTTGAATATATGTTCTATAGCCAGATGATATCATTTGAGGGACACAAATGATATAGGCTATAAGGGATGGAGACTCATAGGACTTTGAGGAACCTTCTCATGGTGTAAGCACTTGGTAATATCTAATAGGATATTATAAGAATGAGACCCGCCAGTAGGAAATCCACATTTCTATATGTTATTGGATGTTACTATCTTCTGATGTGTGTATTGGTACTAATACTTTAATGGTATTATTAATTATTATAATGAGTCACACACTTAGATGTATTGATAAAAATTGTGATGAAAGGTATTCACAGTGAGGTAGGATATGTTGGGTGCATCACAAGTAATATTGCATTAATGAATAATGTGAGAAAGGATATATCCCTTCTATTATTTAATAGAATATAATATATTAGTCCCTTTTATAGAAATTATATAGCCTAAATAAATCCATGGAAATGGTGATCAATAGGTAAAATCTATTTCCAAAAAAGTCAAAGAAAGAGATATCAATCATATAGGTTGATGGAACTAGTATGCAACCTACCCGATTAGAGATATTGTGATAAAGGGATCATATTACCTGGTAATAATTTGTATGAGGTGATATATCATTGCAATATTAACTTCTTTCTCTATGGGTTCCTTGGTGTGTTGCTAGATGCTAACCTTGGACTCGAGGCTGCTTCGCCTAATGCCATTGAGAAAGAGGCGTAGAGGGTTACACTAAGTGTATCCAAAATCTCAGTTAAATAATATATTATTATTTAAATAGGTTGAATAAATATCATTCCCATACATAGTTTAATAATTATTCATATATTCTTGATCACATATAAATATTTATTTGCTTTTTAATAAATATAATATTTATTTATTTATTGGAAAATAATGTAGTGATATTTATTTAATAAATAAATAGACATTATTCAAGGCCCAATAAATATTATGGAGGAATGGAGGACTGAGTTTAATAGTCTGATGAGAAATGATAATATTAAATATTATTTAATTAAATAATATTTAATTTTAATTCAAAAGTTCAGCACATGTTGAGAAATAATAATAATATTATTATTATTTGACATGGGGTTTTTCTAGGATTAAATAAATAATAAGGGTACCTGTGCAATTATTTTATTTTAACCCCAATAATACAAATACCCAATTATTTCATTTTTTTCATAAGGCTATTCGGTTGTGCATAAAAATCTTGGAGAATTCTATCAATCCTAGAGATCTCCCTTCTCAAAGAATACTCCCAAGAACAGATATCAATCCTCCTCCACCAGATCAAAGAGAACGCTTTGGAAGAAATTCTCAAGGTGATCAAGGCAGACGACACAAGCACAAGGATCTTCCATGCTACCACCCAGAGACTCCTTCAATGATGTATGGAGATTCCTGGAACATGTGTGGATCACCACTAGAGGAAATATACACTTGGTTTCTACAACACAATGATGGTGAAATGCGGATCTGCCACCATAATAATTAATGAAGAAAAAAATTACTTACAGGTAATTCTTTATCTAATTAAATTAATTATAAACAATATATGTTGATATCCTCTCTCTCTAGTTCTTGTGTGATTAATGTTGTCAATATTTGATTCAATTACATTGATCATAGTGGTTAAACATCGTATAGATCTTGGATTGATTATTGATTATGGAAAAAATCGAAGTTGGGCACTTCCCATTGTACGCTTTCACTGTACCCATAACCTACAAGTGGTATCAAAGAGGGGAAAATAATTGTTTATAATTATATAAAAATCATTAGTTATTTATGCATTTGTAATTTAGTTTTTCAATTCAAGTTCAATCATTATTTTATTCTAAATTGCGAGATGTATTTCTTACTCCATCGTTTCTTGCAGATCTGAGGGAAACAATTAATTTTATGATTAAAATAAAATTGAGGAAATCATCCAGAGGTAGCAAGGTTTCTGGTCTAAAAAAACCAGACTACATGCCATGTAACTAGAGTTAAATTCCATGTAGTCATGTTCAACGCATCAAGATTGATTCTGAAATCAATTTGAGATTACGCATTAATTAACACATTAATTACCTAATTAATTCACACCACATGTTGACCAAAATTAAATGGTGCATGGTCAGCCGAACTACAGGGCGTGTAGCCCATGTACATGACATGTATTCCCTTTGGGTTAGATAAGATCCATATATAACATACACAGCCTACACGACATGTGACCATGTAACACGAAGTCAACACGGTGTGTAGCCCAATGAACACACCATGTACTCCAAAATTTCCAAGGTACGCTTTGCATGCCGAGTCCCTAGGCACGTACCTCGGATAAACAGTGAGAGATGTACATTCCGTGTAGATTGGATCTACACACCATGTAATTTTACCAGTTAATCATATTTAAAATTTATTTATTATATAGTATAAACCTTGATACATGTACTTGCGTGTGGTCATAAATATTGGACATGCCATGAGATAGGTTTTAATATATATATATATATATATATATATAAATGTTTAATTAATATCTTCATAATGTTTAGATCTTCATATCATGTATGAGTCGTATTACAAGTTGTTACTCTATGTGCATTGAAGCATAATACGTGAACAAAAAATCATGTAATTCATGTAATCATCCGTGAAGTACACATCGTGAAATTATGTGATAAGTCGTGTATACCATATGTTACAAGAGTAAAAAAGTATACAAGAATAATACATGTTGCGTAGATTTGGACAAGTATTCACCGTGTTTCCTCCAAGGTACATTTATGTACAAGGTTAATTTGAAATGAATTTATTTAATCTATTTAAAAATTATAATGGATGAGAATCTCAAGTAAATTTAGATAAGGATTAAGATAAAATGATTTATTAATTAATGATAATAATTAATCGATTCGAGTGTGATTTATCTTAAATAAGAATGATTAAAAATTGAATGATAGTTTTATTAAATGTGTAATTTGTTGAATGCATGTGGATAATCCTGAGCCATACCATACCCTTTTTATATGATTGGTTTCATTTAATTTATTATTAAATTAAATTTTTGGCTTGTGTGCCTTCTGTCCTCATTATTATGTAGGGCCTGCGTGCCCATGTTTTATTTTATGAAAACCCCTTTCCCCCCACATTAACATGAGTAAAAGGTATATGTAATGGATGGAGCTCCCAATATAGTGGAGTACGTTCAAGTTCAGAGTTGAGGAGAAACCAATCCAAAGAGATACAAAGGTGGACATGCAAAAAGTTGTAAACACAAAAATCAATTGGTTCAAGGTGTTTCTACCGTAGGTCAACGGTTAGTTTATCAACTTCTAGATAAACTAACCATTAGTATAAGCTCATGATCATACCATTTATTTTATTTCTGTCAATTTCATGGTTATTTTATTACGGATGTTTTGTCACGATCACATAATTAATGAATTAACAAGCATGAAATATGGAACTAAAATAAACTGGCTTATGCGTAAATATTATCTAAGACATGATTAATGAATTAAGTAATCCCACTTAATACTAAAAATCATGTGATAAAGATAATAATTGAAAATTTACACATAAAAGGATAAAATTCCTCAATAAAATATGAAGTTGGTATAGCCTTCCATTACTTCCGTTAGAATTGAACCATATTTCAAAGTGATTGACCAACCAAAGTTGGGGTGCTTTCAATTATCAGGGAATTCTAACATCAGGTTTTGGGTTGAATTAACTTGGTTCACATAAATGGTTGATTTCTAAAGAAGGACTTGGTGTCACTGAGAGGCAATGGTTGAGGAAATCTAAAATTAATAATTTTTGGATTGGGGAGTCCGCTCAAAGGATCAAGGAACTGTGAGATAATGAAGTTGGCATTTAGAATTACTACCTAAAACCATTCAAGTTTCTTGACTAACCAAAGTTAGGGTAATGTGAAGGATACTATAGATCCTTTTCACTAGGATGTCCAAGAAATGGGATATTCAAAAGGCAATGGTGAGGGATATTGTGTTTCAATAAAATAATAAGAGACTAATAAATATAATATTTATTTATTTGTCTAAATTTTATCAGATAAAGTACTGAAATTATGATTATATTTTTTTATAAACAAAAATAAAATTACATCAAACATATCATTGAAATCCATACATGAGATAGAAAACCTTCTCATCAGAACTATTTTTCCGGAGTGGCAATGGCGCCTATGGGTCATCCTTTACCATGAAAGGAAAGTGTATGTGCTGGAAGAACCTTTACTAGTTGTGCCTAACAATGAGGTATGTGATGAAGAGATATCTCTCTATGAGAAATATCTAAATGAATCTAAATATGTTTAGTTATTCATGATATCATCCATGTCCAATGAGTTTTTAAAGCAACATGAGGATATGGATTCCCATAGAATGATGTCTCACATTTGGGATCTCTGTCAAGAGAAGGTGAGAAAAGTGAGGTCTGAGATCTCCAATGATTTGTTCACAACTAAGCTTGGAGAGTTTTCACCATCTAGTCCTCAAGTAGTCAAGATTATTGGATACATTGAACACCTAGACATCTTAGTGATTAAATTTCTAGATGAGTTGCGTACAAATCTCATACTTTCGTCATTTCCCAATACCTTATCCAACTTTATTCTTAGTTAAATATGAGAAATATTGAGAAGAGTCTTTTGGAACTTATGACTTTGATTATCCAAGTGGATAAGGACACAAGGCATGAAAAACATGTAGTCTTTATAGTGGACAAGAAAAGGAAGAACAAGGAAAAGGGACCCAAAGACCTATAAATAGTCTAAAACTCCCAAGAACCATCCTTCTAAGAAGGGGAAGATGTATAAGCAAGGTAATGAGAAGGAGGAAGTATGGTTTTAATGTGTCAAGCCAGACCACTAGAATAAGAACTGCACCCAAAATCATGGGGAAGCTGAAGGTGCATTCATTATTGAGATAAATCTTTCCATATCTACACATTGGGTATTAGATACAAGTTTTGGTGCTCACATGTGTATCCAAATGTAGGAACCAAGTAGATTCTAGAATATTACTAGAGGAGAGGTGGATCTGTGAGCTACCAATGGTGGGAGGTGGCGGATATGTCCATTGGTGATTACTAACTTTCATTGCCAACATGAATGATTTTGGTTTTAAGAGATTGTTATTATACACCTAGAGTTACTAAGAACATAACTTTTGTGTCATGTTTGGATACAGATGGGTTTATTTTCAAACTTGGAAATAAAATTAGTTTATTTTATAAGGAAAACATATGTTATGGTATGGTGCATTTAAATAACAGTCTTTATATATTAAATTATGAAAACCAAGTGTTGGAAATTGATAACGAATCATGTTCACACGACTCATATAACACCCAACTTTGGCATCACCATTTTGGTCATGTAAATAAGAATCATTTGACAAAGATCTATCAGGATGGTTATTTAGACTCTTCTAAGATAAAAACACTTGATATATTTCATGCTTGTTAACAAGGAGAAATGAACAAACCACTATTCAGTGGATAGGGTGAAAATTCCACAAAACTTCTAGGATAGATACACACTGATGTGTGTAGAAAATTTTTAGTAGAGAATAGAGGTGGATATTCTTACTTCATTACTTTTACTGATGACTTGTGTTGATATATATATATCTAATTGTGAAGGTATAAGTTCAAGTCCTTTGAGAAATTTAAGGAATTCAAGAATGAAGTAAAGAATTATCTTGGAAAGAAGATAAATAATATTCGATCAGATCAAGGTAGTGAATATATTAACCAAGTATTCATCAACTTTATACAGGAGATTGGAATTCTATCTCAACTCACTCCACCTTATACACTACAATGGAATGGTGCTAGTGAAAGGAGGAATCATATGTTTTTGAACATGGTAAGGTCGATGATGAGTCATGTAGATCTTCCATTATCCTTTTGGGGATATGAATTACAAACTACCACATTTACATTAAACCGCATACCAACTAATGAAGAAAATGAATTTCCCTTTAATATATGGAGTACAAAGAAACCCATTTTGTCACATACACATGTATGGGGTTGTGAGGTGTTTGTTAAGGCTTTCTCTGTAAACAAACTAGAACCCTAGGGAACAAGGTGTATCTTTATAGGGTATCCCAAGGAAAGAAAGAGATACTACCTATACAACCCCTCAGGAAATAAAGTAACTGTCGCCAGACAAGTCATATTTCTTGAGAGGGAGAATATCCTCAAAATATACAATGGGATAAAGACTGACTTTGATTAATTTGATACTCAATATACATAGGATTTGTTATAGGAATAGATTCCATAGGTCCCCATGGAAGAAGTAGTTCCAAAAACACAAGTACTGCGTAGGAGAATAAGAGAGGTAATAAAACCAGAGAGATACGGTTTTTTGGTCACTGAGGATGGTGAATCATTATTGGTTGACAATGATGAACCTCTCTCCTATAATAAGGTAGTATATAGGTCAGAAGTTGCAAGATGTATATAAGATATGAATTATTAAATGAATTATATGTATTAGAACCATGTTTGGGTTCTGGTTGATGCACCAGTTGATGTAAAGCCTGTTGGATGAAAATGGGTATTCAAAAGGAAACTGGACATGGAAGGTAAAGAACATACAAAGAAAGGCTAGTAGGAAAAGGGTTTAAAAAACACTAAATAATTGACTAAGTTGAAATATTTTCACCGGTTTCCATGTTTAAATCCATCAGAATCATACTTGCTATAGCAGTTTACCATGACTATGAGATTTGGAATATGGATGTCAAAACTGGATTCATTAAAGGTAACCTTTAAAAAGATGTCAATATGACACAAACATAAGGGTTTTTAACTCCAGGTGATGACAAAAGGATTTTCAAGTTATATATATCAATTTATGGATTGAAGAAAGTATCTAGATCATTGAACATTTGATTTGATGAATCCATAATAGAATTTAGTTTCATTAAGAATGAATGTGAGTCATGTGTTTACAAAAGGTTTAATGGGAATGTAGTTGTTATCCTAGTAGTATTTGTTGATGACACATTAATTATTGGAAATGACATACCGGTCTTAAATTTAGTTAAGGAATAGTTAAACAAGTGTTTCTCCATAGAGGACTCAGGTGAAACAACCTATATTATAGGGATCAAGATCATTCATGATAGATCCAAGAGGCTGCATGGACCAAGTCAAAGTACCTATGTTGACCAAATACTAAAGAGATTTAGTATGGAAAAATCAAAGAGGGGATTGATTCCAGTGAAACATGGTTTACATATTTCTAAGAAATTGTGTCCTTAGACACAACATGAGAAAGAGAGAATGAGTAAGATCCCATATGATTCGACGATAGTATCAATCATGTATTCCATATTATATAATAGACTTGATGTTACCTATACACTGAGCATGGTAGGAAGATTCCAATTAGATCCCGGAGAACAACATTGGACTACTGTTAAGGCTATACTAAAGTATCTGAGAAGAACTAAGGATATGTTCTTGGTGTATGGAGGAGACAAGGATATAGTCATCAGAGGTTATACTGATGCTAGTTTTTAGACAGATTAGAATGATCTAAATTCATAATCAGGATATGATTTCTGTCTCAATGGAGGAGCTATGAGTTGGAAGAGTTCAAAGCATCTAGTTTTTCCTAATTCTACAGTGTATTCCAAGTATATAGAAACTTTTGATGCATCCAAGGAATCCATTTAGATTCAGAACTTTGTCTAGGATCTTGATGTGGTTCCTAGAAGTAAAGACCATATCACATTGTATTGTGATAATACTATAGTAGTGGCTCTTGCAAAAGAGTTAAGGTTACACCAATAGACCAAGCATATATTCCAGAAGTATCACCTCTTGAGGGATTTATATAAGAGGGGTGAGGTTATAGTAAGCAGAGTACCCATAAAAGAGAATGTGGTGGACCCCTTAACAAAAGGCCTATCTTAGTAGAAGCATGAGTATCATGTGAGAGATATCAGACTAAAGGCTGTTAGTAGTTGGATATAGTTCAAGTGTGAGTCTGTTGGAGTTGGTTCCTTAGAACTAACTTATTTGTACTTTATGATAAACTTGTATTCATGGGTTTTAATATTAATAAACTACTTATCACATCATGATTGTTATTCTGCATAACATTGTATGTGATAATTTCATAATAATTATTCTCACACTAAAAGGTCATAGCAATTCCCCAATATGATGAGAATACAGAATTAATATGAAACTATTATTTAATATATGTTCTATAGCTGGATGATATAATTTGAGGGACACAATTGATATAGGCTATCATAGGTAGAGACTCATAGGACTTTGGGGCACCTTCTCATGGTGTACGCCCTTGGTAATATCCAATAGGATATTATGAGAATGAGACCCGCCAATAGGAAATCCACATTTCTATATGTCATTGGATGTTCCTATCTACAGATGTGTATATTGTTACTTAGACTTTAAGATTATTATTAATGAGTATTATGAGTCATGAAATTAGATGTATTGACAAAAACCTTGATCATAGATGTTCGCAGTGAGGTAGGATATGTTGGGTGCATCACGAGTAATATTTCATTAATGAATAAAGTGAGAAATGATTTATCCCTTATGTTATTTAACAAAAGATAATATCTAAGGACCTTTTATGGAAATGATATATCCTAAATAAATCTATTTCCATGGTGATTAATAGGCAAGTTCTATTTTAGGAAATTCAAAGAAAGAGATATTGAGCATATAGGTTGATGGAACTAGCATGAAACCTGCTCGATTAACAGAAAATTCTCTTTTTTTTTATTTTACAAATACCCCCTTTATGGGCGATCGATAACCACAACACAACTTACACCAAACATGGGATCTAAATTCTAAGGCTAAAAATGAAAATTCAAAATTCAAAACAACCACAGGACCCGAGGAGACCTCGAGCCACGAGAACCCACAATTGCCAATCATGATGTACACCATCATCATGCATCCATTACACATCATCAACTTCATATAAAACCTCACCAATGAAGACAGAAACCCAGTCGCCAGAACATAGCCCTGCCGTAACGAACCCATAATCCTCCCACTGAAACCGCAGCCGCAGATCTGTGCTGAAACCGGGAAGACACACCGGAGGCCTAATCGAGCAAGCTTCATAAAGAAGAAGAGGGGGAGACCAGCAAGGACAAAGGGAAGGTCCATACCGATGCTGCGAAGCCGCGAAACCATCCTCAGACCATCCATCATCAATACCACCCTGAAAAAGAACCACGAAAATGCCGAGTGCATCACACCAAAAGAACCCACACACCCCGTAACGAATCACTTCACCAAAATCAACAAAATAAATCAATAGTAAGAAGAAACTATCTTCTTGAACAGCAATCCAAACCAATCTCAATCAGCATAAAAAGATCCACCCAGCGAAGTCGAACCATAGCAAAATCAAAACAAAAAACTACAAATGAGGAGCAAGAATCTCGAACCAGCACCGATTGAGGACCTCCCAAATCGCACTGGAAGAGGACCTCGCCAAAGCTAGAGCTACGGATGTCGCCGCCACCTTCAAACCCGCACACAGAGACCAGCCCCTCTAGCACACCCACAACTGACCCGAAGCATGACGACAACCCCCGAGCCGCGGCAACTGAAGCATGAACTTCAGACCAACACCGCTCTGCTGAGAAAACCCTAACCAGAAGCAAACAATGGGATCTATGAGTGTCACAAAACCACATGAATCCGCAACAGGAAGGGGATGCATGCCACGAATGCACTGAGCAGAGGAGCTGAGGATAAATCCGATCCATGACGGTGAAGATGAAGGCAGTGCGGGGGAAACCCTATCATCACAAGGCCCCTTACGGGCGCATCCATCAATGAGAGTGCTCTATTTGAGATATTATGATTAAGAGATTGTATTACATGGTAATAGATCATATAAGGTGACATTTCATTGATACATTAACTTATTTCTCTATGGGTTCCTTGTCATGTTTCTAGATGCTAACCTTAGATTTTAGGCTGATTTGCCTAATGCCAATGAGAAAGAGTCATAGAGGGTCACAGACTAAGTGTATCCAGAATCCCAGTTAAATAATATATTATTATTTATTATTTAAACAGGTTGAATAAATATTATTCCCATATATGGTTTAATTATTATTCAAATTTTCTTGATTGCATATAAATATTTATTTACTATTTAGTAAATATAATATTTATTTATTTATTAGTGAATAATGTAGTGATATTTATTTAATAAATAAATAGACACTATTCAAGGATTGATGAATATTATGGAGGAATGGCGGACTGAGTTTAATGTTCTGGTGAGAAATGATAATATTGAATATTATTTAATTAAATAATATTTATTTATAATTCGCAAGTTCGACACATGTCGAGAAATAATAATAATACTATTATTATTTGACATGAGGTTTTTCTAGGATTAAATAAATAATAAGGGCACTTGTGCAATTATTTTATTTTAACCCAAGTAAAATAAATACCCAATTATTTCATTTTTCTCATAAGTCTATTCAGTTGTGTACAACAGTCTTGTAGAATTCTCTCAAACCTAGAGAGATCCCTTCCCCAAAAACGCTCCCAAGAAAGGCAATAAATCCTTCTCCACTGGATCAAGGAGAACTCTTTCGAAGAGATTCTCGAGGTGATCAAGGTGAAAAATGCAAGTGAAAGGATCTTCCATTCTAGCACTCGAAGGCTCCTTTAACAATGTCTAAATATTTCTGGAACATGTGTGGATCACTGCTAGAGGAAATCTACACTTGGTTTCTACAACCCAATGATGGTGCACCACAGATTTGTCTCCAGACTCATCAACAAAGAAATAATTCCTTATAGCGAATTCTTTATCCAATTAAATTATTTATAAACAATATGTGTTGATATTCTCTCTCTATGGTTAAAACATTATTAATGTTGTATATCTTTGATTTAATTACATTGATCATGATGATTAAACATCATATAGATCTTGGATTGATCATCGATTATGGAAAAAAACAATGGCATTCACCACCCATCACACACTTCCACTGCAGCCAAAACCTACATACCCATGGTTTGGAGAATCGTGGGTATAGGAATAGTGCTGGGAAAATCTATACCCACATTTTTGAAGACCATGGGTATAGATATATACCCACTGTTTGGGTTAAACCATGGGTATAATGAAATCCTCTCAATCTATACCCATGGTTTCTATAGAAACCTTAGGTATAGCTCTATACTGATGCCTCCTAATTCCACAGTTTCTAAAACCATGGGTATAGGTTATACCCACGGTTTTAGTGGCTATAACCACAGTTTAGAACCATGGGTATAGTGTATATTTCCAATAGTGTTACTTCCATATTTCAGGTCTTACTTCCAATAAATTAAGGTTATAAATCTTATATTGTTGGGGAGAAACTCACCGTTAAGGATACACCTATTGTACCATAGTTTGTTGATGCCTTTTCAAAATAATTTCCAGGTCTTCCACCAAATCGTAAAGTTGAGTATCCAATAAAACTCATACTGGGTGTAAGTCCAATTTCAAAGACTCCTTATAGAATGGCCCCAATTGAGTTGCATGAATTAAAGAAGAAACTCCAAGAGAATATTGAAAAGGAATTCATACACCTTAGTGCATCATCTTGGGGTGCACCTATTCTGTTTGTTAAGAATAAATATAGATCAATGAGACTCTACATTGATTATCAAGATCTTATCAAGATCACTATCAAGAAAAAATATATTCTCACCTATATTGATGACTTATTTGATCAACTATAGAGAGATAAATATTTTTTAAGATTTATATTCATTTTGAATATCATCAATTGAGAGTCAAGAAGGAGGATATTCCCAATATGACATTACATACAAGGTATGGACACTATGAATTTATAGTGATTCCTTTTGGTATTACTAATGCCCCAAATATCTTCTTGTATTTAATGAATAGATAATTTAAAGACTATCTTGATTAGTTCGCAGTAGTCTTTATAGATGATATTCTTGTATATTTAAAGAGCATGGAAGAACATGAATATCACTTGAGGATTCTACTAAATAACCTATGAAAGGATAATATATAATGTATTAGATTTTTTGGGTTTTTTTTAATTATATGAAATTATTTCGAGACCGCACGCTTTGACGACACGTGATTCCAAGGCCTGGTGAGCCCGAAATATATTTTTGAACTTTTTTTAAGGTATGCTCAGTAAACGTACGAGCATGATTTTATATCTTTTGAACCAGTGATTAGATTGAAAATACAAGGGCACCGTTGAACTCTGAACGCCAAGATTTAGCTAGAAAGGACTTAACATTTACTGGCAAGGGTCTGATAGAAAAGTTAATTTTTGGGACTTTTTAGAAAAATAAAAAAATAAATTTAAAAAGTTTTTTTTTTATTTTTCCTTCACACTGTTGAGTGGCGGACGACAACGCTGTGGTGCAGCGATGAGGCAACGACAAGGCACAATTAAGGAAGCCTCTTAATGGATCATTTTCTAAGCATAACTTCTACACTATTTCATAAATGAAACAGTGTAACGACATAACGTTGCAGCATAACAGATATGCTGCGATGTGTTTCTTTTGATTAAACGAATGCCTTGGTGGAAGGAGGAATTAAACTAAGAGGATTCTATAACAAAACTATGACAAAAATTACACTCTAAGGAAGAAAGACAAACAAAAAATAACATCAAACATCTTTGATGCACCTTGAAGAATAGAGTCAGAAGTGAAGAATGATGTCAACGTCTTGAAACCTTGAGGACATAACACTACAGAAACAAACGTCAAAGAGGTAAGGGTTTAATTTGTGTAAGTTCTTCCCCATTCTTATTCTAGAAAATGTGAACATAGATCAACCCACGAATAGGTCGATCCATGAATCATGCGTTTATGCAGGAGGGTGACTTTTCATTTGGGAGTTATTATCCATGATTAGTTTATCTCTAGTTTGATTAAGCCACAATCCCCGAGCTTCACCATGATTATAAACTTCTAACGTGAAGGGTGTAGGATGACACGAATAAGGCTTGAGCCCCTCCGTATGTATGCTCTTTGTGAACAGATTGTATGAATCAATAGTAAGCCAGGTTTGAGACCTTCGCAGTAAAAGAACGTTCCCTGGAGACCATAGGTGCTGACATAATGGAAAATAAACCACTAGAGAAACTCTGGTGGCCCGCTGAAGGAACCGCTGGCGGTCGGCACTGACGGCAAGAGGCAGCGGCCAGTAGGCCACTGTAGCAGTGGGATGACACGACGCCACGTGGAGGGGTGGCCCGCATCTGAGCCACCCGAACGAGCTGGAAGCCACAATCGTTTGACCATGGAAGGAGGAAGGCCCTGTGTCTATAGGGCTAGTAGGGAGGGGACATGGTTGGCTACTGCGTCCCAGGCGCACACCACCAACTGCCCGTACGACCAATATTTGGGATGGTGGGTTGCGCCCCTAGCCACTGGGCTGGACCGGACACGTATCGGTGGGTCGTACCCATGCCTTTGGGATGGACCACCACCTAGTGGGCCATACCTGCATCGACAGGCTATACCAGCGCCCTTCGGGCTGGGCCAGACTAGACTGGGTCGTTGGGCAACCCGATAGACTGGACCCTAGGCCAAGCTGGGCCGGGCAGGACTGAACCAAAACTGAACCAAGTCAGGTTGGGATGGTCAAGTTAAACTGGGGTATGGGGAACCCCTAGTCCAAGTTGATTGGGTTGGTCCGACTGGGTCATACCGGGCCCAGATGCAACCGACCCCTTTTACTAAAATGCCTGTATCTCTCAAACTGGGCGTCTGATTGACGTGTTGTTAGTGGCGTTGGGACCCTTGCGATAAGTTATTCCTTCTGAGATACTCTACGTGAGTTTTTTAGGAAGTTGGTATAAGACCAGGTTGGATCAGACTCAAAACCAACTAGATCCTTTTTCCAAAAATTCTCATATCTTACAGAATGGGCATTCGTTCGGCGCACCGTCTATTGCGTTGGGACTCTTATGACAAGATGGTACTTTGGGGTTACTATATGTGAGACTTCTTGGTGTTTGAGGTATGACCGATGTATTTAGGAGTGGATCCTCCTGTAATTAAGTGTGCTAAGTGTGGGAATCCAGTGGCTGGCTATGACGTGAATAATGAATAGCGATCCTGTGTGGGTCAGCACCTAATGATCCTGTGTCAGTCAGTAGCTAGAGATATTGTGTGGGTCAGCACCTAGAAATCCTATGTAGGTCATCACCTAGTGACCCTGTGTGTATCAACACCTAGAGACCCTGTGTGGATTCAAAATAGAGCCTCTCAACAGAATAAGATGATCTAGTTTTATGAATAATCATCTTTACTTATATGTGTGATCTACGTATTTTACTTTGTGCTATGTGTTTGAGATATTACTTGTTGGTATTACCTCTATGTTATTTCCTTTATGATGTTTTCCTTCATGGATTACTGAGAGAACTTTGGGTGTCTCAGATTACCTACTGAGTATTGTTATACTCACCCCTGCACGGGCTCCACACACACCTGTTGTGTCTTGTACAGACGACAGACTACTTTGATTGGGACTTTGGGGAGCCAGGACTAGACGGTTCTTGGAGGTGGATCGATAGATTTTGTGTGCTGTAGTGAAATACGATAGAGATCTGTACCCACCCTTCAGGTAGGATCCTTGGCGAATGACCTTTGAATATTGCACTTATTTTACAGTACTTTCCTTTTAGTTGAGCTTGTATTCTGGCCCGTTTACATTCAGTTTACACACTTAAATATCAGTAGTGGTACTTTGTGGTGGTTGTATTAATTTTCTTTCTTTTGTGGTTAACTTTATGTATTTTTACCTTTCTATTTGTGTATGGGTTTAAAGTAAATTCCTCCCCTTATTAGGATATGCCTTTCTTGTTCTAGTCACCATCCCCTAGCCTATGAAAGGAAGGCTTGGGGTACTCACGACACGGGCCTCAGGGGACATATCGTGAAAAAGTGGTATTAGAGGGGTGATCGGTTCTACTAGAAGAACTAAGAGTCTGTAATTTTCAATGGGGGAAATAATTTCAAGTGTCTCCATTTTTTCTTTCAGTCCAAGGAGTTCAGTGTTGATGCGGAGACTGACGTATCCATACACAAGGACCCTGAATTATATTTTCTGACTTGGTACATGAAAACACTAGTTTCATGTGTTTTGGAATTTGTTTTTCTCTTGATATATTTTGAGTCAGCTCACCAGGTACAACTTATTAATTGTGGCACATTTGTTTCTCTACAGGATTCCTCCACGAAGACATCCAACAAGGATTCCATTGAGAGATCACGTTAATGGTCCACCAAGAAATGAGGTGTCAGTGGAGGGACCACTTACAGTGATAGCACCTCCGGGTGGTGTACCAGCAGCACCACCACCCGGAGAGCAGTAGTTTCCACCAGCCCCACTAGTGTATAGTGCACACTAACTAAGTGTGCTGAACGAGTTCTAAATATTGAGGCCTATAAGGTTTCGAGGTGAGATAGATCCTCAGGCAGTTGAGGATTTGCTGGAGGTAGTTACTTGGGGTTTTCTCCTGGTGGAGACACCTACAGACCAGATGGTGGTTCTAGCTACTAGACTTTTTCAGGGAACGATGTGGATATGGTGGAGATTGATACTCCAGACACATGAAGAGGTGACCCTTGTATGGTTGGAATTTGAGAGCCACTTCAGGGTGGAGTTCATACCAGCAACATTACAATCGGTGTGTATTTAGGAGTTACAACATCTAAATCAGGGCAACCTGACTATGGCCCAGTACTCAATGAGTTTTACCGAAATCTCCCTCCAATCCATCGACATGGAAAGTGACCCTTTATTCAGGGACTGAACCTTTGAGCAAGAGATCTGACAAGAGATTATAGTGTCAATGATTTTGCTCAGCATCTCAATGCAGGATGGAGTGCTAGAGCGATCCCTACTGGTGGAGAGATTATTAACTGAGTAGGCATCGATGGTGAGAGCCACCACCAAATGACAGTTGGCTGAGTCATCTGCAGTAGGAAGTAGGCAGATGACACAGAGGCCCAAATGGGCCAGACCTTCCAAACGATGACCCCTAAAAGTAGGGTCAGAGGTGCAAAGATTGCGAGGAAGAGGAGGTCATTTGAGGGATATATTTTTTTACTCTTACGGAGGACATGGGCATATGGCTCGTGACTGTCTCCCCACACGGATGATCAGCAGGCAGTCGACGGACCACCGAGACAACAATAGAGGTTTAAGCGAGGAGGTCCACATAGAAACGGATGTGGAATAAGAGTAGGACGAGTGGCAGGTGGTGAAAGACAGTTTGAGGTACCACCACCACCACCCCTAGGAGGTCCACCATGAGCTCTGGGAGTAGGTGGACAAGGGTGGGTCTAGCTTTAGGCGACAGAGGCCTATAAACATAATGCTCCAGAGATGATTAGAGGTATGATCTGTGTCTACTCCAACTTAGATATAGTACTTATAGACATAGGTTCTAGTCACTCTTTCCTTTCTATTGACCTTGTTCGAGGCTTGGAGATTCTAGTGGAGCCGTTGGATCAATAATTATGATAAGATACTCCTACGGGAGAGTATTTTAGGATTACACACTAGTACTGGTAGTGTGAGTTTACTATAGGAGGAGAGAGATTCAGTTGGTATCTCCTAGTAGCAGTGTCGAGGCGTTACGATTTCATGTTAGGTATGGATTGGTTATCTATAGTCCATGATCAGATCAACTATTTTTGGTGGAAATTTCGGTTTATCTATGATGATGGGACTAGTTTTTCCTTCACCGGTGAGAAGGGGACCTTTGCATCATAGGATGAACTTTCTTGGAGGAGGGTGCAACCAATCAATCACTATTTGGCTAGCCTCACACTTGGTATGGTGGATGAGGGGAGTCCGAGCTTTCCTGTAGTGGTGGACAAGTATGAGGATGTATTTCTAAAAGATGTACTAGGACTACCTCCTCGCAGAGAGGTATACTTATACATAGGAATGACACTGATATCTACACCTGCATATCGTATGGACTTACGCTGCCTCAACTAGGTGACTATAAAGAATAGTTATCCACTACTGAGGATTGATGAACTCTTTGATCAACTGAAGGGAGTGAGTTGGTTCTCGAAGATTGACCTTAGATCAGGTTATCATCATCTTTGGGTGCAAGATGAAGACATACCAATGACATCCTTTAGATGTTGGTATGGACACTATGAGTTTTTGGTGATGCCTTTCGGTGTGAAAAATGCCCCAACAGTGTTGATGGGACTCATGAATGAGATATTTTAGCCTTACCTCGATCGTTTCTTGGTATTCGTCATTGATGACATCTTGGTGTACTTAGTGTCAGAGGATGAGCATGCTACACACCTGTGGATAGTTCTAGACGCACTCTGAGAGCACCATATTTATGGTAAGCTCTCGAAGTGCTAGTTCTGGATTCAGGAGGTCCACTTTCTAGGAAATGTAATCTCGGAGGATAGAGTTTCTATGGATCCAGTGAAGATAGAGGAAATGATTGCTTAAAAGGCACCTAGGAGTGTGACTGAGGTTCAGAGTTTTCTGGGGTTGGTTGGGTACTATCGGAGGTTCGCACCAGACTTTTCCAAAATAACAACACCTTTTTCAGCTTTGACAAAGAAGGGATAAAAATTCTTGTGGATGGAGAGGTTCCATCAGAGTTTCCAAGATCTAAGGCCAAGAATAATGAGTGCCCCCATCTTGAAACTACCAGAAGAGGGCATTGGGTATGTCTTCTACTATGATGCATTAGAGATCAGACTGGGTTGTGTCCTGATGCAGGAGTGAGTAGTGATCACCTATATATCATGGTAGTTGAGGAAACATGAGCAGAACTACATGACCCATGACCTGGATTTAGCAGTAGTGGTCTTTGCCTTGAAGATGTGGTGGAACTACTTGATGGGTGAACTATTTACCATCTACTCAAACCACAAGAGTCTTAGGTATATCTTATCACAGAAGGACTTGAACTTGATATAGTGGCGATGGATGGAGTTTCTCCAGGAATATGACTTTGAGATAGTATATAATCCTAGGAAGGGGAACGTGGTGGCACACACACTCAGCAAGAGGTTTGGTTTGCAGCTGCTGAGTGAGGCGATGGAGTAGCTAGCCGCGGTGTAGATATCCTTCATGGATAGTGATGGAGAAGCTAACCTCTAGTCTATGACTATCACTTCCCCATTCTTACAGTGATTTTGGGAGGCACAAATTCTGTATGTTTATTGCGAGGCTCGACATGCTCAGATATCCTTAGGATATGCTCATGATGGATTTTCTATAGGTGGGGAGCACATCATCCTTTTCAAAGGATGCACTTTAGTACTAGTGATGTTATGGGAACAAGTGTTGAGGGAGTTCTATAATTCCCCTTTGGTTGTACATACTTGTGTGGTAAAGATGTACCAGGACCTCCAACATCAGTACTGGTGGCCAGGGATGAAGAAAGCGGTGGCCGAGTTCATTTCACGATGCCTAACTTGTCAGCAAGTGAAGGATGGGCATCAGGTCTTGACAGGATTGACAAAACTACTTGAGGTACTAAAGTGAAAGTGGGATGGTATCTCTATGAACTTTGTGATAGGGTTACCATGTACGTCTTGGGGCCATGATTCTATCTAGGTGATCGTTGATCGACTCCCCAAGTCAGATCACTTCCTACCCATCCGAGAGTAGAGATCGGTAGAGGGATTGGGATGCCTCTACATCCAGGAGATAGTGTGGCTTCATGGGGTGCCTTTCATGATCACCTCAGACCATGATGAATTCTTTACATCCCGGTTGTGGAAGGGCTTGCTTGAGGTGTTTGGGACTCAGCTGCCCTTGAGCACAAATTTCCACCCCCAGAAGGATGGTGAGACGAAGCAGACAATATATACCTTGGAGCACATGCTTTGTGCTTGTTTCCTGGATTTTTCTTGTAGTTAGGAGTACAACCTACCACTGGTGGAGTTTTTGTACAATATCTATCACTCCACCATTGGAATGACACTGTTTGAGGCCTTGTATGGGTAGCCTGGTAGATCACCCCCATGTTGGAAAGACCCAGGGGAGTCAGCACTCATGGGTCCAGAGTTGGTATGGGCTACCAACGAGAAGGTGCAAATCATCCAGGAGCAGATGAGGACTACACAGAGCAGGAAAAAGTTTTATGTCGATAGAAGATGGATACCCTTGGAGTTTGAGGAGGGCGATCTTGTTTTCCTTTGGGTCTCACCTTGATGAGTATTACAGAGATTTGGATGGGGTGGAAATCTATCTCTGAGGTTCATCGGACCTTTTTAGATCCTGGGCAGAGTTGGCGAGGTGGCTTACCACCTAGATCTTCCCCCAGAGATGCATCAGGGGCATGATGTTTTCCAGGTGTTGTAGTTTAGGATGTACGTAAATGATCCATTGCACGTCAACGACTGGGGCGAGATGGACATTGACGATGGGGTGACATTTTTGGAGTTCATGGTGAAGATAGAGGATCGACAGGAGAGGGTCCTTCATGGATGGTCGGTTCATCTAGTGTGCATTCTATGGTAGTACATGAACCTCTAGGAGAACACATGGGAGTGGGAGGCTCAAATACATGCCCAGTACCCCCACTTGTTTGATTAACCCTTATTTGGGATTTTGGGGATGTAAAACCCTAAGGTGGAGAGAATTTAGTGTCTTTGAATTTCTGTGTAATTTTTTTCAAATTGTATGGAATTATTTTGTGACTGCACGTTTTGACGACATGTGATTCTGAGGCCCAGTGAGCCCAGAATGGTTTTTTGAACTTTTTTTAAGGTACGCTCAGTAAACGTGTGAGCAGGATTTTTGAACTTTTGAACCGGTGCTTGGATAAAAAATACAAGGGAACCTTTGAACTTGGAATTCTGGGATTTTTCTAGAAAATAATTAACTTTGACCGAAAAGGGTAGGATGAAAAAGTTAATTTTTGGGAATTTTTGGAAAAATAATAAAATAACTTTAAAAGTTATTTTATTTTTATTTTGTACCATTGAGTAGAGGGTGGTGATGCTCTGGTGCAGTGATGAGGAAACAACAAGGCACAATTAGGGAAGCTCCTTAATGGATCATTGTGAAAGCATAACCACTAGGCTATTTTATAAATGAAACAACATAATGATGCAACATCGCAGCGTAACATAGACGCTATGATGTGTTTCCTTTTATTAAACAAACACATTGGTGGAAGGAGGAATTAAACTACCAGGATTCTCTGATGAGCCTTCGATGAACCTTCTCTCTAATGAAGAATGACAAAGAATGATGAGCATCAAACATCTTTGACGCACCTCGAGGAACAGAGTCAGAAGCGATGAACGACGTCGATATCTTGGAACCTCGAGGATGTAATGCTAAAACAATGAATGCCAAAGAGGTAGGGGTTTAATTTTTGAAAGTTCTTCCCCATTATATTTCTAGAAACGACAAACGTGGATCAACCCATGAATAGGTTGATCTGTGAATCGTGTATTTTTATGGGAGGGTGAATTTTCTTTTGGGAGTTATTATCTGGGATTAGTTTATCTCTAGTTTGATTGAGCCACAATCCCCGATCCTCCCAATGATTATAAAATTATAACATGGAGGGCACGGACCGACATGAACAAGGCCCGATCCCCTCTGCTTGTGCGCTTTTTGTGAACAGATTGTACGAATAGACAACAAGCTGGGTTTGAGACCTTAGTAGTAAATAGAACATTCCCAAAAGACTATAAGTGTTGATAGAATGGAAAACAGACCACTTGAACAACTCCGGTGGCCCACTTAAGGAACCACCGACACGCTGGCACTGGCGGATGGAGGCAGAGGGCAGTGGTGCACCCGTTGGCATGCCATGGCAGTAGGAGGCCGCAACAGCAGCAGGGTGACGTGGCGCTAGGCTGGTGTCGCGTGGAGGGGTGGCCCGCATCTGAGCCACCCAGACGAGCTGGCAGTCATGGAAATTTGATTTCAGCATGAGGAAGGCCTTACATCTGTGGGGCTAGCAGGGAGGGGATGAGGTTGGCTGCCATGTCCCAGACACGCACCACCGGCCACCCGTGGGGCCGGTCTTCGGGCAAGCGGGCCACGCCCTTGGCCACTGGGCTGGGCCTTTCCCATGCCCAATGGGCCGAACCCACACCTAGTGGGCTGAACCCACACCGATAGACCAGACCCACACCCTTAGGGTCGTTCCAGACTAGACCGGGTCACCGGGTGATCCAACGGACAGGACCCTCGGCCAAACTGGGCTGGGTCCGGCGAGGCCCATTGGACTTGGCCCACTAGCCAGGCCAGACCAGATCGACCCAGACCCAAACAATGTTAGTTCAAGTCGGTCATGTTAAACTGAGGTATGGGGGACCCCTAGGTCGGGTTGGTCAGGTCGGTCGGATTGGGTCAGATTGGGTCAGATCGGGTCGGACTGGGGCTAGACGCAAATGAACCCTGTCTACTAAATTGCCTGTATCTCTCAAAATGGGCATATGATTGATGCCCCGTTAGTGTCATTGGGACCCCTGTGATGAGGAAATCCTTATAAGATAATATAGTTGAGTTTTGGTATAATTTGGCAAACATAAGAATTGAATCCGACTCGAATCCAACCGGTCCCTTTTTACAAAAATTTGCATATCTTACAGACCAGGCATCCATTCGACACACTGTCTGTTGCATTAGGACCCTTATAATGAGACAGTAATTTGGGGTTACTCTATGTGAAACCTCATGGTAGTTGAGGTACAAATGATGGCTTGATGATAGGATCCTACTAGAATCAAGTGTGTTAAGTGCGATATTCCAGTGGCTGGTTGTGATGTGAATAATGAATAACGATCCTATGTGGGTCAGCATCTAGTGATTCTGTGTGGGTCAGCACCTAGTGATCCTATATGGGTTAGCACCTAGAGACCCTATATAGATCATCACCTAGCGATCCTATGTGTATCAGAAGCAGGGCCTCTCAATAGAATAAGATGATCTAGTTTTATGACTAATCATCTTTACTTTTGTACTTTAGTTATACCTTGCTTGAGCTATGTCTTTTATTTTGTGCTATGTGTTTGAGATCTTTCTTGGTGGTACTACCTTTATATTATTTACTTTGATGAATTTTCCTTCGTGGATTACTGAGAGACCTTCAGGGGTCTCAGGGTCCATACTGAGTATTGTTATACTCACCCCTACACAGGCTCCGCCCGCACCTACTGTGTCTTGTGTAGACGACATACATCTTTGACTGGGAATTTGGGGAGCCATGACTAGATGGTGATTGGAGGTGGATCGATAGATATGGTGTGTTTTAGTGACATCTGATAGAGAGCTGTACCTACCCTTAAGGTAAGATCCTTGGTGGACGACCTCTGAAGCTTGTACTTATTTTGATGTACTTTCCTTTTAGTTGGGCTTGTATTCTGGCCCCTTTAATTTCAGTTTAAACACTTTACTCTTAGTGGTGGTACATTGTGGTGGTTTTATAACTTTTCTTTCCTTCGTGGTTATCTTTGTGCATTTTTTCCTATCTGTGCATGTACAGATTTAAAGGCAATGCCTTCCCTTTTTGGGATATGCCTTTCTGGTGATAGTCACCATCCCCTGGCCTATGGAAGGTGAACTTGGGGTAGTCACGACACGAGATCTGGGGGATAGGTCGTGACATAATTTTTATAAAAAATTTACTAAGTGTAAATTTTGGATTTAGAAAGTTTCATTTTGGGGTCATATAATCTCAATAGAGGGGATATTCATAGATCCTGCAAAGAAAAAAGTTATTGAAAATTATCCTAGACCAAAAACTATAACTGATATCAATAATTTTCTTGGTTTGGATAGATACTATTGATTTTTTTTGAAATATTTTTCACGATTATCTAATCCTCTCACCAAGTTTAATTTGAAAGGAGTTATGTTAATATGGATGGATGAATGTGAAGAGAATTTCAAGGAGCTAAAAAGAAGGTTAGTCAGTGCACCAGTGCTCACACTATCCTGTAGTGGAGAAATATTTACAATCTATAGTGATGAATCAAAGAAGGGGTCGAGATGTGTACTCATGAAAAATAATATGGTGATAGCTTATGTATCCTGACAATTGAAAATATATGAGAAAAAACCCCTAACTCATTACTTGGAGATAGATGTGGTAATTTTTTCATTAAAGATATGAAGGAATTTTCTTTATGGAGAAAGGTGTAACATATATACTAATCATAAATGTTTAAAGTATATTTTCACTTAAAATGATCTAAATATGTGCCAAATAATATGGTCGGAGTTGATTAAATATTATGAATGCTCAATAGATTACCACCTCAGGAAAGAGGATAAGGTGGTAGATGCTTTGAGTCGAAAGGACCATGCTAGCCTATATATGGAGATGCTAAAATAATATCCAATATTTATGAATTTATAAAGGAAAGATCTAGAAATTTTAAAGGAAGGGGAGAAATATTATCTGGATTAAATGAATGTTCAACCATCTATACAAGTGAATATTATGGAAGCACAGAAGAAACATGTAGAGATACCAAAAAAAGTGAGAAATGTTCATGAGTTTAACTTTGATTATGATGGAATAATATAGTTTATAAACCATTTTTGCATTCCTACCATACCAGAATTAAATAAGGAGCTATTGGATGAGGCTCATAGTTCATAATTCTCTATTCATCCTGGAAGAACATAGATGTATAGGGATCTGAAAGAGTATTTCTAGTGGGATGACATGAAGAAAGATACTACAAAACATGTTTCTCAGTGCTTGGTTTTTCAGAAAGTTAAGTCTGAGAGATAGAAACCTAAATGGTTGTTACAACCATTACCCATACTAGAATGGAAATAAGAAAACATCAATATGGATTTTTTCATTTAACTTCACAAAAAATATAAAAACCATAATGCTATATGGGTTTTAGTTGATCGCCCTACGAATTCATCACACTTCATTACTATTATAGAATATTTTTCTCTTGATTAGATTTCTAGAATATATATTAAGGAATTGGAAAGATTACATGGAGTACCAATTTCCATTATATCTGATTGGGATCCAAGGTTTACCTTGAAGTTATAGATAAGTATTCAGTAGACTCTGGATATAGAGTTAAGTTTCATAACTACTTATCATCCTCAGATAGATAGTCACTCTAAGAGAAAAATTTAAACTCTATAAGACATGTTGCGATCTTTCTCTATAGATTTCAAAGGTAGTTGGGATCAACACCTACCTTTGGTAGAATTTTCTTATAATAATAACTTTCACCCCAATATTCATATGGCTCTTTATGAAGACATATATGTTAAGAAGTGAATAAATCCAACATGATGGATCGAAGTTAGGGAAATTAATATATTGAGTCCTGATCTAGTTGAGGAAATGGCAGAGAAGGTTATATCTATTCAACAACACATAATAACAACTCAGATTTGACAAAACATTTATGCTGATAATGGATGAAAAGACCTATAGTTTGAAGTAAGTGATAATGTATTTATATGAATATATCCCTATAAGAGAGTAATAAGATTTGGAAATAAGGGAAAGCTAATCCCTATGTATATCGATCCTTTTGAAATTATTGATCATGTTGGGAATTTAGCTTATAGATTTGTGATTCCACCAAATCTCTCTCAAGTTCCTGATGTATTCCATGTATCTCTCCTGAGAAAGTACACACCTAATCCTTAACATGTACTAAACTCATATTTCATACTACTAGAGAAAGATATTTCTTATGAAGAAAAATTGATGGAGATTCTGGATCATAGAGAAAAATTTCTACAAAATAAGACCACTCACTTGGTTAAAGTTGTATGGAAAAATAATAAATTTGTGGAGGCTATGTACCTGAGGATGTGATGAGGTTGAGGTAGCCTCATATGATTGTATCAGAGTGAAAACTTTTTAGGTTAAAATTCATTTTAATGGGGGTATAATGTAACACCTGAATATTTTTAATAAATATTTATCTTTAAATAATTTGAATTCTTCAATAGTTTTGTTGCATGAAACTGTGAGTTTATATGAAATATGTAATATTACATGTCCATTATAACCTCTCTATTTAATTGATAGAAATAAATATGAAAAAATAATTTATTAAATAAATATAAATTTCCAACTCAATATGGATGTATTAGTAAGTTCTTATCACACAATTTTTAGTAATGTCACTTTATTCTTCAAAAAAACACATTTTCTTAAAAAACGAGTTTTTATTCTTTTTATGAATGAATATTAAATTTTTATAAGTTCTAGAAAATTTATTTGACAAAATTAATTTTATTTTTTAATCCATCATGTAAGGAATAGTGAAAATATTTATTTTTATTGAAAATTGTATTTTCTTTAATGTATTTAAAGGTAAAATTATGTTTTGGATTAGTTTTAAATTTTAATTAGTCCACTTTAATTTAAAATAATCAAATTATGGTTTAAAAAAAAGATTTTATACTTTAATTTTTTATAAAAACATTTCATGTTTTAAAAGAGAATTTTTCTGAAAAACTATTTTTTATAGTGTTTTACTGGTTTTATTTTAAATTAAATTTTGAAAATTTTATGTTTTCCATTTTGAAAAATGGATACCAAATTTATATTCATAAGGAACAAATTTAGTGAATATTTACCTTTTATTTTTGTACAATACGAATAATAACCTTTGTAAAATTTATTAATATTGTAAAGGATAAATTGGGTAATTAAAGTTAAAAATAAAATGATAAATACTATAAAATGTCATTAACACATGTCAAAATTTTATTGGATAAATATAATTTGACCCTTAAAATATAAGTATCTAAATTATGTTGTTTAATGGAAACTTTTCTATGAAAATGACTTATATAATATTTAAATAAAAAAAGTCAGAGAATGTCCCTTTCTTTGTCTTAAATATCTCTTATGTGTCCACATGGGGAAAAGGTATGTTATGAATGAATATAAATGTAAAATTTTAACTTAATAAACATATTTTAATGATATTTTTTTTTGATTTTTGGGCCACTTAGAAGAGATTATGAAATTTATAATATTTCATTTAATAAAAATTTAAAGATATCACATTCATGTTTTAAATACTATATCATTTTAAATATAGGGTAACCCAAAAAATATATATTATAATATAAATATTATTATGAAATATAAAATATTTATATTCATCATGGTATTTTATTTTTATTTTTTAGTTAATAAATAACTTTATTAAATAATTACATAATGTTGATGCAGTAAATATTTTATTAATGAAAATATCAAATAAATGTTATTAAAAATATCAAAATAAATATAATTTGAAATAATTAATGTAATAAATAAATTTTATAGATGACCTTGTTATCTTAGGAATAGAATAAAATATTTATTTTGAAGTTAACTTGTTATATTGATATTTTTAAAAGTCTAAGTAATGAATAATGTCAAAATTGACACTAATGATATTTTTTCAAAATAATATTTTATTAAATTATTTAAAAATCATAAAACATCTTTAAAAATAAAAAATAATTATAATATGATCTAAAATGTTTTAAATGGTTCATTTATGGTCAAAATTTCATCACATAAGTAAAACTTATAGCCTTTCAACATTTAATTTTGTTTATCATAGTTAAAATTAAAATAGGTTAACTAAGGGTTAATTACAATGATAAGGTTTAAAATAATATCAAAGCTTATCTAAAATATATTGGTTGATAAAATTAAAGTCTTATATCATCTTATATTTGAATCCATGTAATTTTATAGATATTTGGATTGAGATTGAATTTATTATAAATAAATATTTTTTGAAATTTCAAAAGTGCCAGTCACCACAATTATAAAATGGAACCTCCACCCTCACTTATTCACATAACATTGAGACTTAAATCTTGACCATAACCTAAAAATTTCTCTTCTAAACTTACCTAGAAAAATTCTAGAGGTTTTTTTCTTCTCAAGAGATCAACCCTAGTGTCCAAAGAGGAGATCTAAATGATGTTCACCAAAGAAGAGGTGATTATCTTTAATGACTCTTTCAAGATTATTTCTTCTTTTACTTCATATTTATATGTTGTTTCCATTATAAAGTAATAAATAAAGTATAAAATATATTCTGAGATGTTATTATGATTATGGAACAATCATATTACACCTTTTATCCATCCTAAGAAAAACATAAGCATCATGCATGTGTACATACAACTTACCATCTCCATGTCATGGTGTAATCTATTTTTCATCACCACTTTATTTGGACAAGTATAACGATGGAAATAATATATATATATATACATATGATAATTATAACATTATAGTTATTCTGAAAAAAAGTTAATATACCACCCTCTTTCCTATCATTTCACCATTATGGGAATGATACCATTGCTTGTGCGTACGTATGACTACCATCTTCACGACATGATGTGATTAATTTTGCATGTTTACTATTAAATAATGATTAGATAAATATATATATAATTAATAAAAATGATTTATATTATCTTTTTATCATTATAAATATGATTTAACTATATCCCATTCACAAGAACTGGTACTTATATGACATACATGCATTGGAAAATGAAGTAGTTAACACAAAAAAGAAGGGTAATAATGAAATATTATTAACAAACATGTGATAAAATGATATAATAGGATCATATATGATATAATAAATTTGAATATATTTCTATTATAAATTAATAACATTCTTTAAACCATTATATAGAATTTTCAAATATGTATGAAGGAAATCAAACCTAAGGTAAGGGTTAATTTCACAATCTGATTATTATTTAGTATTGTTTATACGTAAGTATCTGCTAGGGAATATTTTTATTCTATGTAAATGTTTCTCAAAAATATTTTGTAAAAATATTTTTAATATTTTTATAAAATTTATTAAATTTAGTTTTACACATGTGTGAATTTTTACTAAACGGTTTCAAAGGAATCTTTTTGTCATTTTCTAAATGAGGTTATTTTTGACTTTTCTAAAAAAATTACGAAAGGAATGTTTTTTAAATTATAAGGCATGAATGGATTTTTCTGATTTTATAACGTCTTAATTCCTTGAATCTTATATTACAATCTTATAGGGTTATTTTCAATGAAAATGTTTTCTTTTAAAACTGCACTGTGAAAATGACATTTTCCTTAAGAATTATTTCAAGTGACCTCCCAAGATTATTTCTCATATAAGATAAAATTATTTAATGTTACTTTGGATTTATTGGGGATATTTTTCAATATTACTATCCTTATCATTTTTATTGGTTTATTCATATGATGGTATAATAATTATGAACCCCATTTATTTTCCATGAGATAAGCTAAGATGAAATGATTATGAAGCCCATTTCTTTTCATGGGTTCTGTTATGATAAATTGATTATGTTCTTATGGCACACATATGTATAGTTTTCATTATGTGATGGGTGAGACCTATATATCCATCTAATTCATTGGGTAAATATTTATATCTATTGATATATACAAGAATGGAATGGGACGTGAACTCAATTCAGTAATACAGGAATGGATTGGGAGTAAACTCAGTTCAGTAAGGGACTTTATCTTCCATGACAATCCTACCAGTGATCCTTGACTAATATGAAAATGATTTTCTATTCTTATGTGTATTTCACAATTTCAAGTCTTATTTTATAATCCCATGAATTATTTTCTTTATAATTAATATCTTATGAACTTCCATGATTTATTCCATAAATCAATATCATGATCCTTGATATACATGATATAATTTTAACAAGTTATTTTTATATTATTATTCCCTTATGCTTACATTATCTCTTTTGATTACCCTTACTAATAATTTGATATCTCCCTATATTATGTTTATTTTCCCCAAGTTATGAATAAATGTATTAAGTAATATATGAAAAAAGGGTTCTAGTTATGAAGGAATAAGAGAGAGATGATGTAGATGTTTTATGAATCAGTTATTTATATTTCCATATTTCTAAAGACACTAAAACTATATGGTTTTGGTGTGGTTTTGTTTTTTATGTAATGAAAACTAATATATTAAATGTAATATCAATGTATTAAAGGTATGAGATATTATATTAGAGACATAAAAGGGGGTTCATGGTTGGTGTATTGTTAGAGGAAACCATGCATCTTATTTGGAGAAGGAAGATGAATGGAACACAATTAGAGCTAATAATGTTACTTTTCATAGAAAATCATATAGCTCAGGATAATTAAGAAAAGAATAATTAGGGCATGGTTTACCAAACCTTTTAGCTAAACCATGTAGATTTCTTGAAGTATAATAAATCCTCACACGGTTAGTGTATGGTTTAGAAAACCATTTGACCAAACCATGCATGGGGTTTTAATAAATCTAAAAATTGGGTTCTAAACCCAAAACCTATCTGAAACCCCTCATTCCTTATCTTATGGATACATATCTCAAACATATATACTATGATGGTGATTCTTGGTGGTTACTCTCCCTAGATACTCCAAATCTAAAGTATATTGAGTGTTAAATCATGTGGATTCAATGTTAGAGGTCATTTCCCCCTCTGTTCTAAACATCTATCCTAGAGATCCTATTTCTACCTTGAGATAAATCATATATTCAAGCTACATCTAGATCTATTAATTCTATAATAATCTAATGGATAATTCTTGGTTGTTTTTTGGATATACTCAGGATCTTGGGAATTTTAATCTCTTCCATAAGTGGATATAGATCTAATATTTACAATGAATCCCTTTTGGTAAGTTGATGTGGTTTTCACCCCTTAGAATTATTCCATCATTGAATTATAATCCTAGAGGTTATATATTGATGGATTGGATCTTTTTCTAGTGAACATTGGTGTGGGATGTGATTTGGGTATCATTCCTTAGTGAATATTGGATTTTGTAATCAATGAGTTAAAGTTTGAGAGTCATTATCATCATGGGATATTGTATGGAGTTGTTTGGAATGATTGGTGTGTGTGTGTGGGCCTAGTGTAGATACCCTTTCATGATAGGTACATCAGACATGCGTAGGGTGGACCATGATACATTTTCTTAGTTATGAATTGTGTGTTCCTTGATATGTCACACCATATATGTGGTTATTTCATAATGAGTGGAATATTTTATATTCCATGTTGTTCCTATTTATGTTGTGTATTACTTGTGTAAAATTTCATAGTAGATTAGATAGTTCTTATGATACATTTTCATGTTTTTACTTGGTATTTTGTGAATTAATTATTTAATATTTCATAGACCATGGAATATTTATTGTGATATATTTTTCCTTTCAATGTTATGACTTACACATGGATTGTATATATCCAGTCGAATCTCTATTTAATTGTTCAGGTTGACAGGTGGCCTGATGGACTTAGTCAGCCCCTTAGAGGGGGGAGCATGGATGACATGACTCATTGATTATGGATTTGCAAAGGATGGTTAAAAAATGATCTTGGAATGTGTTTAGCCTATGGTGGAATACTATAAACTATTGGAAGGGGTTCCATGGGCCATTATGAATTAATGATGGGGAACATCCTTTCTTATATATAGAGTTTCAGTGATTCAGATGTTCCAAGTGTGTGTACTATCGAATGTGAGTAGGTATCCATTAGTCATGGGAGTGAATATCCATTAAAGGCATGCTAGGAGTTGTTATTTGAAGGTGTAATGTTCATTTTACTTAAAGGTAGATGTATATTAAAAGTATTATCCAAGTCACATGATGACTATGTAAGATAATCTACTGACATAGCACCGAAGAAGGTATGATTGGGGTTCATGAAAACCTAATTAGCACATGATCGATCAGTATATAATTTTTCATATTATTGTATGATAACTCACCTTTCCATCAGGACATACACCTCTATATACATGTGAACTTGTGTAAAGGATGCATTGGTGGTGTCTTACTAGATTTATACTCACACCCTACAAGGGAATCTTGATGTGCCTGTAGAACTTCATGATTAGGGATCCAAGGAAGGGCATCGACCCAGTGGAAGATTACTGAGGAGCTTGGAGTTAAAAGAGGGATTCAGTATCGAGACAGACTTCAGAAAACTACCAAAATAGCTTTTATTTATTTTATTCTTGTTTTAGTGCTTACACTTGTTGACCTACCACATTGGGAATCTATTTGGTTTGACATTTCTTGACATGACATGACATTTATTATAGCATCTAAATTCTATTATTTTTTATTGTAATGTTTAGAAATATTATTCTTATGTTTTTGTAATTTGGTTTTTATTTATGATTACCGAGGGTATAATATCCCTATGACACTATTAGACCCTCACTAATAATTGGAAGCCTCTTTTGTATAGGGAGTCTCACATGAGGTCAGGTGGCACTTTAACTTAGACCTGATGATTCGAGTTAGGGTGTTAAAAAATGGTATTAGAGCTTGAGTTGTATTTATTTCCTTATTATCTATTCAGGTATATGGAAGAAATGAGACATTCTTATAGAACCCAGGAATGGGGTTTGTCATATGCCTAGCCAACTCATGTGTAACGGACCTCCGAGTTACCATGACATGATCGTTGTTATAGATTATGGGATTTGGGTGTATTCATACATAATGAGTAGACACGTATGATCACATGTCATGCATATACCTGATGTTTTTTCATAGTATTTATTTAATTAAATTCTTTGATTTTTTTCTATCTATTTAGTGATATATTTTTATTCTCAGTTGTTTTGATATATCTATGATGGAATTAGTTAGTTGAACTTGTACATGCTATTATGAATTATATATTCATGATTGTGAGTAACATACAAGTATGGTAGCCTAGGATTAAGTCTTGTGTAAAACTATGAGGGTTATACCTTGTGTGTGGGAATACCCTAGGATAGTCCTACCTATAGAAATCCTATACGTGTTCCTTATAACTACTTAAGTTATACCCATAATCATGTTTTCATGGGAACTATGAATATCTCTTTGGCTCAAGAATAAAAAAGTCACAAAGAGATGGTGGGGAATTATGATATTAGAAGATAAGCATGAGAGTCTTAATTCAGAGGCCTTAAAGTAGGTGTCCTTTGAGGAATTATTTTCCAACATGCTGAAGTTGGACTGAGCATCGGAGTTTATAGAGCTTCAGTAAGGGACGATATCAATTTCTATTTACTATGCTTGTTTTATGGAGTTACAATGTTTTGATCATTTTTTATCCAATAATGATGTGTATAAGGCTAGAAAGTTTTATATTAGCCTTCTTTTGGAGATTAAACATTAGGTTAGGGTCTTTTACTTGATGAAGTATGTTGAGGTGCTTCACAAGGACCTGTCTTTTTATAAGGGTCTAGAGGAGGAAAAACTTAAAGGTTTTCTTCTAGATTATAGTTCATTAATGACCAGAATTTACAATTCTCTAGCAAGTGCCTCTTTCAGTAGAATAAAGAGGAATACTGGGGTGCCATAATAGGGTGACATAAAGATGGATTAGAGTAAGGTTTTTTTCTACACCCTCTATGGGAGGAGGTTTTATAAGGTGATATAACTGTCGATATAAAGGAAATTTTAGGACATAAAGTGGAAATCCACCTAGGAAATGTCACTTATATAGAAAGGTATGTTGTTTAACACTTTTATTCTAATATTCCACATCCATATTTTTGGAGCTCAGGTCAAGGTGCAGGCATGATTCCTTAGTAGTATACCCAATCATTTAATAATTTGGTGACTTAGGTGATTCATACACCCCATAGGTAAGGTTATTCTCTGGAGATAGGTTGGATATACATGATGAACATGGTTACAACCATCAGTAGAGAGGGACCTTATTCAGTTAGAGGTACAATTTCAATTACCTTCACACTATCTACTACCTTGTTAGATATAAGAGCTTCATATTCTTTTATATCTACCCAGGTCATTGTTGGTTTATATTTAATGGTTAAGTTATCTTCTGAGTTTCTCTCTCTTTAAATTCCTTTGGGAAAGAGAGTAAATCACATCCATTGATATCCAGGATTTCCCATAGTTATTTCTAGATCCATACATATATGGGACTTCATGATCTTAGATATAACTAGTTTTGATGTGATATTCAGAATAGACTTTTTAACTAGTTATCAATATCATATCAACTACTACTGAAGACATGTATCTTTCACCATGACTTAAGGAGAGATGTTCCCCTTGATTAGTGAGTGGGATGTTATAGAAAGCAAGATGGGTCTAGATCTAATCCAGTTTGGAGCTATCATGGAATAGGTAAAAGGCTTAGCTCTCACAATTAATTTATCATTATCTCCCTTTATCATTCCTCCAATTATAGATTGTTATTAGGATGTCTTCCCAGATGAATTATTAACACTTCTTATAGACTGAGGAATTGTATTTTAGATTGAATTTATACCCGAGGAATAATTGATATTGATTCCTCCTCATCATATGACACCGGTTGAGTTGAGAGATTTGAAGGTTCAGTTTGAAGATTTAGAGTCGAAGGGATTTATCAAACCAAGAAAATCTCTTTGGGGGTGCTCTAGTGTTGTTATCCCAGAAGGTGGATGATAATCTATGGATATGTGTAGAATACAGGAAGATAAATTTGGTAACAGTGAAGAAAAACTACCCTTTACCTAGGATTGATGATCAGTTTAATATGTTATGGGGATCCTACTAGTTTTCCCAGATTGATCTTCATTCATGATATCATCAGTTATGAGTCAGAGAGGAGTAAATTCCTAACAAAGCATTTAGTATTAGATAAGGATTGTCTGAGTATATTTTCATGCCTTTTATATTGAAAAATACTCTAACGGTGTTCATGAATATCATAAAATTGAATTTTATCCATATCTGGAATCCTTCATCATTGTATTTGTGGATGAAATTATGATATATTTAAGGGATTTAGTGATGTATATGAGGAAACTTTAAATTGTATTGAGTAAACTTCAAGCACATAAATATTATGACAAAATTTTGAAATGTCACTTCTAGATTCATGAGGTGTGGTTCTTTGGATATATAGTTTTTAAGGTAGTAATTTCATTAGAATTGGATAATGTTTATATTATGATGTCTTGTGAACACCCTAGTAATATATTTGAGATCAGCAGTTTCCTTGGTCTTATGGGATACTATCAATGTTTCATCCATGAAGTATCCCATTTAGCAACATCAATGATAGTGTTAACTAAAAAAGGGGAGAATTTTTAGTGGGTTGATTAGTGTAAAGAGGCCTTCCCAGAGCTAAAGAGGATATTGATGAAAACTCTAGTTTTGATCCTTCTAGATATAAGGATTGGATATTTAGTATACTATTATGCCTTATGTTTTGGGTTGGGATATGTTTTGATGTAGAGAGATAAGGTTGTCTCCTATGGGTCACGTCATTTGTGCCCCATGAGTAGAACTACCCAATTTAAAACTTAGAGTTGGCAGCATTGGTCTACACTATGAAGTATTGCTGACACTATCTATTTAGTGAGAGGTTTATCATTTATACAAACCACAAGAGCATGCAATACACCTCCTATCAGCATGACCTAAATCTCAGATAGAGGTGTTGGGTGGAGTATCTTCAAACATTCAACTTTGATATGACCTATGATTTAGGTAAATGAAATTTTGTCGTAGATTATCTTAGTAGGAAAACATCAAAGATGTAGGAACTTAGAGATAAATATTCATAAGAGGAATGATGTTAGATGAGTTTTATGGCTGAGTGGATAGTGGATATAACTATGTATCAAAGAGTAATGACATGTACACATTTAGTTATCACATATTCCTTGGTAGACTAGATACAATACCTCCAAGGGTTAGATCCTGAGTGTGTAGTGATATGGGATCACTTGGAAAGGTATTATTTAGTATCAAGGTGGTCTTCATGTGATGATGACATGATCTACGTCTATGGGAGGTTAGTAGTGCCAACTTACTGGAGGGTGAAGTTGATGAGATACTCTCAGGCTTCAAAGTGGTTAGTGCATCCAAGTTTGATGAAGATGTACCATGAAATCCCACATCAGTTTTGGTTTCCGGTATAAAGAGGGACATCACCAATTCTGTTTTGTGATGCCTTACCTACTAGAGGGTAAAGGTCAGGCATCAGAATTCTGGTGGTTTTATTCAATCACTTCTAGTGCCTATGTGGAATTAGTATGACATGATGACGGAATTCAGTAAGGGGTTTCCTAGGAAACATGAGTCATGATATTATTTGGGTGATTGTTTATCAATGGATGAAAGTAGACCATTTCTTAATGATATGAGATACCCTTTTAGTGGATGATTTAGGAAAGATATATATATATGAGAGATCATGCACCTTCATGGAGCTCCTTTGAGTATCATGTCAGAAAAGGACTTTTGTTTCACATCATGATTTTGGAAGGTATTGGAGAATAATTTGGGTTCCCGTTTCAAACTGAATACATCATATCATCTATTGATTGATGGAAAATTATAGAGGAAGATCTATATATTAGAGTATATGTTATGGGTGTGTGTTCTGAACTTCAGTGGAGATTGGGATGAATTATTAACCTTGGTTGGGTTCATGTAAATAAAAAACTATATGATTGAATTCATATGGATAATTTTTGGGGCTCTTTATGTCTGAATTTATTGCTCACCGCTATATTTGCATGGGGCTGCTGAAGCCACAATTTTGGGGATGAGCTTGGTACTGGAGACCTAAGAGAGAGTATAGTTGATCAAGAAGTAGTTAATCACCACTTAGTGTAGAAAAATATCATATGATGATAGGATCAGGTGACACTTAGAGTTATTTTTGGTTGACCAAGTTTTCTTGTGGGTGAATCCTTGACTACGAAATTGACGGTTGTGGAAGTAAGTGAAGGTAACACTGATATTTTATATACCATTCAAGATTACCGAGCATGTTAGGATAATGAAATACCATTTAGATCTTCCTACTTGGTATTGAGGTTTACATGAAGTGTTCCATCTGTCTTAGCTTCAAAGGTACATGCTCGATCCTATTCCTGTGGTTGACACTAAGGATGTTGATCTGAAACATGATGTACCATTTATGGAGCACCAAGTGAAAATCATAAACTAAGTGAGAAGGTGTTGTGAGGAAATACGATGCCACTTTTTAGAGTCATATGGAATAATTTACATATATAATAAGATTCTTGGGAGAAATAATATAATGTAAAAGATCAATGGATTGAGTTATTTGAGAAAGAAATCTAGAGATACTTCTTGAGGATGAGAAGTCCTTAGAGGGGAAGATTGAAATGGACCTATGTTTTTTCAGGTATGTTATGTGATAATTTCAACCCTTATTTAAGTGTTTTTGAGTTATTATTTTCTTGGCTGAATTCTAAGGAAGCTTATAGTTTGTTTTGGATGGTTTTAGATTCCTTAAAATGGGTTCAAAGTTGGCACATGGTTAGGGAAAACTGTGTGGGTCTTCCTAGAAAATCACGAAGCTTATTTAGAGAAGCACAATGGGTGGCACATGGTTGGGACATGGTTAGATATAACTATCAAATTTTTCCTAGAAAACCATGTGAATCAATACAATGGAAAAATTAATGGTTATTTCATGGTTTAATAAACTATGTGGGTACCCAGAAGAGGCAGAAATCCTTACATGGTAGGTGCATAGTTTGGAAAACCGTACGACCAAACTATGTGCATGGTTTAAATAAATATAAAAATTATATTTTAAACCTAAAACCTCTCTAAAACCCCTCATTATTTCTCCTAAACCTATGGATATCAATCCTAGGGACTCTAATGTTGACTCTTGGTGGTTCCTCTCCCTATATACACTAAATTTGATGGATACAAGGCATTGAATCATGTGGATTCAAGGTAAGAGGATGTTTCCTCCTCTATTATTCATGTATATCCTATAAATCCACTTTCTCCCTTGTTATGAATCATATATCCAAGATATAGTGGCCAGATCTATGGATTATATCATGATCTAATGGATAATTATTGGTTATTTGTTGGATAAATTCCCATTTTGGGGAATTGGAATCTCTTCCATGAGAGGATCTAGATCTATGATTTATGGTGAATCCCTTTTGGTAAGTTAATATGAGTTTCACCCCTGGAATGGTTAATTCCATGAATTATAATCCTAGATTTTATATGTTTATGTATTGGTTTTTTTCTAGTGAATGTTGGTATGAGGATGTGATTCAGGTATCATTCCTCGATAGATCTTAGATTTCAGAATTTACATGTTAAAAGGCATGGAGTTATTATCATATTGGGACCTTGTATGAAGTTTTTTGGAATGATTGGATTGTGTGTATGTTCTTGGAGTAGATACCCTTGCATGATAGGTATGTTTGAAATGCATAGGGTGGCCCATGAGACCATTGATTGGTTATGGTTTGTGTATTCATTTCTATGTCACACTTTATATATGGTTATTTCATAGACAAAAGAATGTTTTTTATGCCATGTTGTTCCTTGATATGTTTTTTATTACTTGTGTAATATTTCATAGCCATTGTAATACTTATTGTGATATATTACCATGTTGTTTCTTACTATGTTGTGTATTACTTGTGTAATATTTCATAGCTTTTGGAATATTTATTGTGATGTATTTTCTGTTTCTATGTTATGCCTTACACATGTATTGTACATATGCAATGGAATCTCTATTTCAATGTTTAGGTTGATAAGTGTCCTGATATACTTAACCAACCCCTTAGAGGGGGAGCATAGATGGCATGACTCATTGGTGACAACTCTACATAGGATGGTTAGTGCCTGATATTGGGATGATTTTATCCCATGGGGGAATCCCATATTCCATTAGAAGAGGGTCCTTGTGCCAGTATGATCTATAAATGGAGAATATCCTTGGATATGTGTAGAGTTATAATGATTTAGGCATGCTATGTGTTCATACCATTAAAGGAAAGAAGGTATCCATGAGTCATGGGAGTCACCAACCCTTAAATATAGGCATGGAGTTGCTCTTTAAAGGTGAAATATACATTGCATTTAAATGAAAACAAAGATACTTAGTATGACCTAAGTCATGTGATGACTACGTATGATACTCTTCTGGTATGGTGCTAAAGCAGGTATGATTGGGGCCAATGGAAGCTTAGTTAGTGCACAATCACTCAGTGTGTGATTGGTTGTATGTTTGTATGAACATTTACGTTTCAATCATGACATAAACCTCTATATACATGTTCACTTGTGTTAAAGACACATTGGTAGTGTCCTACTAGGTTTGTACTCACACCCTACATGGGAATCTCAGTGCGTGTGCAAGATTCATGATCAAGGATACAAAGAAGTGAAAGGACTCAATGGTTGGTTTATAAGGATATTAGAGTTAATATATGGAACCAATACTGGGAACGAATTCAAAAATATACCACAACATCTTTAATTTATTTTATTCCACTTTTATTAGTTATAATTATTAACTTATCACATTAGGGGTCTGTTTAGTTTGACATTGTTTGACCTGACATGACATCTGTTATAACAACTTAACTATGTTATTTTATAATGTAATGTTTTTTTATCTTATGTATATATTGTTATAATTTGGTGTATGAATATGATTACTGAGCTTATAGTCTCCCCAAGACACTTTCAGACCCTCACTGCTAGTAGTCCGCCTTTTGTGTATGGGGAGGCATTCATGTGGTCAAGTGGCACTTCAACTAAAACCTGGTGATTCAGATTGGGGTGTTACATAGGTCCTCTATCACTTTGGTACTACAACTCATCACTAACACACATGACACACAAGGAACCACCCTACTAATTATTTTTTTTTCAAGTTTAAATTTGGAGAACAAAACTTATAGAAATTCCAACACTTTACAAGAAAATAGTTCACACACCAAAACTCAACAATATCCCACTTAAGAATTATTTTCATAGGTTAATACCAAAAATATTGCACTCAAAATAATATTCTAAATTATATCACAAAATTCAAACTATCCAACTTCTATTCACCCTTTTATAGTGTCTACACCATGCTTCCGATCATTCAGGCCCCATTGAAGAAATTCCACATCATTTTTTAAACCATGATATGCTGTTTAATAAAACATGAAATATTATAAATTAATTAAAAGAATTACTCCAAAATAATAAATCCTAAGATCCATATTTTTTTTAAATTGCATCAATAAGTTGTGCCACATAACATGTCCATATCTCCTCAGCTTCCAAAACTCCATGATTTTGAGACATTGTAACCGAGCCTCTATAATATGAGAGCTTATTTGTTATATAGAAATCCAACAATACCATAAGATCCAACCTCTATATGAAACTCTTAAATCTTTAAATTTATGGTAAAAATATATTGACAAACTCCCACTAAATCATTTTAGAAAAAAAATCCATTGCTTAGTGCAACCAAGTCATGCATGGTTTTTTCTCCTACTTCATTCTGGTCTGGTTCCAACCCTTAAAGGACCCCATACATCATGGAGGTCCTTATGATACTTTGAAATTCCAATGGTTGTTAACACAGGTTTATAAATCACTAAATTCTCCATATCCACTATTTTATATAGAAACAAACATATGACTTAGGGTTATCCCTCTTCTGACAATGATGCAACCATTGAATACTTTACCAAAGAATTTACAAATGAGGGAAAAATGTTTCCTACATTCAGACTTGGAGTATCCCCAAAAATCACCTCCAAATACTTCCAAAGACTACACTCTTCTAAATTTATGAACCTATTTAATCTGAGTTTTATTAAGACTTTTCAATAACTAGGTTTTTTATCCCCTTTGTCACATCTATGTGACCAATACACCCATTCCTCAATCCTCATATTCTATAGGTATTCTTTTGAAATATGAAATGCTCCTTCCAAAAGTATTCATCTAGAAACAAATATCTTACCTTCACACTTTTCCATATCCATAATGTTTATCCATATGAATGCCAATCATACAAAAAATATTCATATACTTCTCTAGATGATCATCAGAGTTATATTTTGATTGACTAAGAACATGTTTCACTCCTTGTTTCCATTCCTCTTCTAAACGAAATGAATAATTATCCAATAATCTTGAGCGCTCCTCCAACAAGAGATTCTAGAAACAAAAACATGCTCATATTTTCTCATATATTGAGTGATAAAACCCTAAATTCAACCGATTGACTCAAATATGCTAGTGAAAACTTAATATAAAAACAACCACCCTTATCGACTATGAAATTTGAGAAAACTCTAGAAGTGAACCTTTCAAAATTGATCTTTTTTTTTACAAAATTATAACTACAATATCCCCTTTTCATATATAATTAAAGATGTGGAATAGGGGCACTGATAAAATTCAATATACTTTAACTTCAATCACATTAAACAAATAAAATCATTTTCCTTCAAATTTACTATCAAATCCTCTTTCCAAAACATGCATTATATCACCTAGTTACGCCTTCCAAAATAATCCTTGTGCTTGACGTCACAACATTCTTATTCTATTAAACAAATTATTTCGGTTTGATTCACCATTAATTAAACTTTCAAACTCTTCAGGAGTATAAACACTATCATCCTCTAAAGTCCAAAATTTGAACTATTGAATCATCAACCCATACCTTACCCATTTCAATGCCATCCTCAAAAAACAATGATCTTCCATTGAATCCAAAAAGAATAAGGGATCAATAATGTTTTCTAAAAGTCTATAGTATTCTTCCAAAAAACTTATGTCTTCCACCATGATAATGAAACACATCTCCAAACCTAAAAGGCCCTGAAAGTATTTTAGTAAACCCAAGTACACTAGTACCACCACTATTTGACTAATGAAATCCTTTTAGAACTTTGTAAACCACTTCGACCTTAGGATCCCAACAATATTCCAACCAAGATCTACTTATGAGACTTAATAAACCACTCAGTAGATCCACTAAAATTAAGATTTGAGACTACTTTTTGGGTATAAAAAATTTTAAAACCACCAAATTTGATTCTACTTGTTGTGGAAATTAAGTCATGCCACCATATAAAACCAACAAAATGGATATGAATCAGAAGCACCCACCTTCTAACACCAAAAGTGACACTCCAAAACTCAAATGTGGAACAAGGCCACCCAAAATTTTCTAATCCCACAGAACCCAACAGACTCAACATCTAGAATTGAGAATCCTTGGAACCCCAACTAGTACACTAACATACCTTCATATAGTTTTGGATTTATGGATTTTTATTCAACAAAATATTCTAATCGAAAATAATGAGAAATCAGAAAATAAACACATAAAAAAATTAAATAAGAATAATAAAAACATGATTACATGGTTAAAACTTTAGTTATATGTTAACGGGATAACACACTATGCCTCATTGAAGGAACACATATCTGAGTTATAAGGGAACTAAGCTTCATAACCCTACATAGATAAGTGGAAGAAAATTTTCCAATATTATCCATGAAGAACCCCTATTTCTAGCAATCACATTATGAAGACTGATTAATGGTAGGTTTATGATATCTAAAAGAGTCTTCAAAATCTTGATTGAACCATCTCTAATTATGATCCTTTTGGTCTACCATCCTTCTGGACCATGACCTACTACCTTCGCCACAATGGATTCTAGAACTTTTGTGCTCTATCTTAGCAATGAAACACATGAAACATATAGAACCACCCCACTAATTATAATGGGAATCTATTGGTCAAATTGTTCCACCACCTTTCAATATTTTTGTGGGACCCACCATTTTCCAAAACTACCTCTGATTGTCCATAGTTTCTCCTTCCATGACCACCAACTTCAATTGAAAGTGAAAGTTACTCTTATGTATCAATTTGATAACCCTTACATAAACCCTTTTTAACACTACAATCAACCCTACAATATCCTTATTAGAAAACCTTACACAAGTGAAAATTTCACACATACATCACTACCTCCAAAACTTAAGGGATTCATATGGAATTTCCCTTATGGATACACCACTATATGCTCTAGAACATGATTGTTCCCCAAGCTCATGCATCTAGATATTCCTCCTTTTATATTCTAACACCTATTTATAGCCTATTCTATTTCCACTGAGCTACTTTATCAAACTTAAAACTGGGAATACATGGTGTAGGTGAAAATGTATTTATATGGTTTTAATAATTGAAAATTCTAGGAATATAAATTCTGTAAATTCCAATACTTAAGTATAAAATATATCCTGCAACAAAACCAAAAAAATATTTAAAGGAATTGATAGGTCTTGGACCTGTAGGATGTAATTATAGGAAGAAATGGGACTTGAAGAATTATTATAGGGATAAGAGGTAAAATTTCAAAAGATTTGATTCTATAAGTTCATCTATAAATACTATTACTGAGAATAAAAGGCAATTTTTTCTCTGCATCTCTAGTATATAGGAGTCATAGATCATTGAATCCAGAGAATCATTTCACTGAACATTCGATAAATGGAGAATTTAGAATTATTTTTCTAAAGGATTTATCAAGGTACATATTATAAATGATGAGACTCTTAAGATATTTATAAAAGGAAACTTGAACATCTTCACAAAGAGTGAATATTTATTGGAGTTGGAAGGGGTGTGATTCATACTGAGGTTAAAGAAGAATTTAATCTCAATCAGTTAGTTGGATGATATGGGTTTCTATTTGAGTTTTTTGAAACAAGAATGGATAATAATATGTAATTATATGGTAGTTACAAATGAGTAAAAGATAAAATATTTTATATTTCTAAGAGTTCGTAAGATACAACACTTTTTGGAATAATAAAATTTGGAATATCAAGGTTATGACATGATCATCTAGGAAAATTGGGTGCGAAAGGGATAAAAGTCCTAGATATAAAGGGAATGTTGAAACTTGATTATGTAGAGTATAAAATTTGAAAATAATTCATCCATGACAAAAGTGGAATGTTCCTTTCTATAAGGAAGTAATAACGCTAAAGAAATGGAATTTAGATCTATTACATATGAATTTATGGGGTCTAAATCTAGTTTAATCTCATAGAGTGTCATTGTATTTTATGACCTTCATTGATGATGAAAAATGAAAGGTGTGGGTGTTATTTATCAAGTAAAAGAATGAAGTATTAATAACCTTTATTTTATAAATATCCATGGTGGAAAGATAGATTGGTGTATAGCTTAAGTTCTTGAGGTCTGATAATAGTGGGGAGTACAGACGTAGAGAGTTATAGATATTTTACTGGAAGAATGAAAATTATTTTTAGAATACTATGATTATAAATCTAGAATAAAATGAAGTGGAGGACCAGATGAATCATATGATATGTTATAGAGGTAGAATCATGACAATTAATTCTAGGTTTTATAATGAGTTTTAAGCAAAATTTGTGAATTGTGCGACATATCTCATTAATATAATTACTTCTACACTACTAGGACAAGATATTCTAGAAAAAATTTATACAGGAATAAAGTTTGATATATCCCACTTAAAAGTATTTATATATATTACCTATATTTATGTTGTTATTAGAGAAAGAGAAATATTAGATACAAAGTCCCAATCATGTTTTTTTGTGGGTTATGACAATGAAAACTTTGGATTTCAGCTATGGGATAATGATCTATGGAAATTAATTTGGAGTCAAAATTTTTAATTCAATGAAGGGATACTATGGAAGGATCATGACCTATGGGAATATATAAGTAAGAATAAAAATTAATAAGAGAATTCCAAAGTTAATATGACCAGAAATCCAGAAAACTAAATTTGTTATGGAATCAAACAAGTTTTGAGTGAACCCAATTGTTTAAAAGGATGATATTTGGATAGAGGTTGGATTAAAAAGGTTCAGTCAAGGCTTGATGTACCGTAAATTTCAAGGACTATGGAATCTCAGGGAAGAGTTTGAGAAGATTCAGTTCTAGGAAGAGAACAACCTCAAGAGTTGAGGTAGTCTACTAGAATGAAAATACAAGTGAAAATGTTTGATTCCAACTTACATTATCTCTTTATCATGGATACCGAAGTACTATAATGCCAAAAATAGTCATCAAGTTTTAGGGATTCAAAATAGGGGAGTTAGAAATGAAGTAGGAGATGAAATCCTTGTATGTTTCTAGAACATGGGAGATTTGAGAACTTCCATTAGGGAAGAATGAACTATAAAACAAATGGATATATTGGTTAAAGGAATAAGTGTATAGTATGAAGTAGTATAATTCAAATTTAGTTATTAAAGTATTTTAATAAAATTAATGATATTATTTTAGTGAAATTTTCTATTTCATTTTTAAGAACAAAACAATCTAGATAATGATTGGAATAGTTTTGGAAGAAGGCCTTCATCTTGAATAACCATATGTGAAAATAACATTTATACATGGAGTCTTAAATAAAGAAATATATATTAATCAAGTATAAGGATTCAAGGAATCCATTGGAAACTTGATGTGAAAGATTAAAAGAATTCTATATAGGCTGAAGTAAGAACCCAAGTAGTTAAAACATAAGATTTATGCATTTATGGAAGAATTAAAGTCTATTTGGAATAATGTAGGTCATTTTTGTTATTAAAAGGTGTTTTATAATGATATATTCATCAAGATTACCTTATATATGGATGAAATTCATTTGGTGGTTCTAGATACACAACATATTAAATAGATGAAAACTAAGTAATCGAAAAGGTTTGAGATGAAGAGTCATGGGAAATCCAAATGGATTTTGGGGATGAGGATACGAAGGTATTGAATGAATAAAACTATTATGTTTTCATGGTTAGTGTTCATATAGAAGGAAATATAAAGGTTTGAAATGACATGAGGTAAAACTATCTCTACCCCACTAGCCATTAATTTTAAACTATCCAAAGATAAGGAACCACAAATGTAAGATGAGACTAAGCACATGGAAATTTTACTTATGAATCAAAAGTTAAACGTTTTATTTGTTACATGTTTTTTTATAAGGATTTACATTGATCAAATAGTAGGATTATTTATTATATTCATGTAAAATTAAGGAAAGGGACACTTATAATTCTTGAATTGGATTCCCTGATATCTTAGAGGTTTGGAAGCACTAAACTTATGTTTCTCAATGAATTATATGTTATATGGTCATGTTGATGAAAAATTTAGTGGGGATATATAAACTTGTATAAGTACCATGGGATATATTTTTACCTGTGGAGGAACTACCATTAGTTAGATTTTAAGACTTCAATCATTAGTTACACTATAAACTAAAATTGTAGTTTACATTTCCACAATAAAATCATTGAAGGGGGTTGAAGGGTTTGTTGGATGAAATATAAAGAAAGAATGAGAATGTAACACTATTACATAATAGTCAATGTGAAATAAATCATGTGCATAATTTGGTATTTTATTCAATAAAAGAGAACATCTAGCTAAAATATCATTTCATTTGGAAGCTTTTAGAAGGGGGGATTGAATCTATAAAATATATAAGTAAGTTGGAACCTGAATGATATTATAATGAAGGTTGTTGTATGGGAAAGTCCGAGGCATAGTTTTTCCTCAGTGGGAATTAGATTATTGAGAATTAAATAATGGATACTCATTTAATGTATCTATATAGGGAAGAAAAAATTACCTATGTGACCCAAAGGACTCAGTGGTGAAATTGAGAAAAATAATTATTAAGTGAGAGATTTTTGGGTTAAAGCTATGATAATTTTTTTACTAAGTCATGAAAATTCTAGGTGTGTTTCTATAAGTTCCATGATTAGAACTAGATGAATGCATAATTAGTGGAAGATAAAGTGGAAGTGTAAGTTGGAGCAGGTAGCAACAACATAGACAACCAGATCTGGATGATGAAGTGTGAATGGAGAAATGACTTGTATAGGAGTAATTCAAAAGATATATAAGAATCACAAAAAGATTTATAAAATGGATATATAGAATTATTCAGATGGATACATAATAATAATTGAGTCATATTTCAATTACCACTAGAGATATAAAGTTAAGGCATTAATTTTGTTGAGAAACTAAAAATGGATTTGACCAGATTGGGGGTTTTCTATAAAGATTGGAAGGCAGTGATATCATATATTAATAAAGGAAGGAAGTGGAATAGAATAATCTTTCCTATAAATTGATGAGTGGGATCACTTGTTCAATTAACTTGTAATCCTTTTTACCTCTTTCGTAATTAATAAAGAACAATGATTCTTCTTTTATAGAATAAGATTAAGTTCTTCACCATGATTCTTATTTTATAGAATAATATTAAGTTATTAACCACGTTAATAACTTTCTTGTTTCATGTGTGTGTGTATGTGTGGGTTATTTTGGGATTTCACCTGTGTGTGTGTTTTGAAAGGTCTACAAGAGATCAAGGCGATTTAGTGTGAAACTTTGGAGCTTAATTTTCTTACTTGAGCATTGTAATCATGTGATGTTAGTTTTGGAACTTTTAGCCTTATTCCACAAGTGAGATTTCGAAAGCTGTTCTAGAATTTAGGGTTTTCATTATAATATAATCCACCCCTTCCTTCAAAAAATACATTCTAAAAACCATCAGATAGGAAAAATAAATCACTCGACAATAAAAATATAGAAATCCATGCTAAACATATATAAATAATACATTGATACTATGATTTAATTAATACAAATCATTAATAGCCACACAACCCAAGGACCTACAGGTTTAGTTTATTAGAGACTAGCTACATAAAAATAATATTTTACAACACTTGTGAATATTTATCCACAATCAAACCAAACTATATCCCTTCCGGACTTCTCATAAGTTACAATCATCTTCACAATTTAGGGGATGAAAACACAAGAAAGGGCTGAGCTTAGATAATCAATAAGGGTAAACATAAATGATAATAATAAATGTTTATAAGCGATCATAATATGAGGATATGGGTATAATTAATATACATAAGAAAATCATACCCAAAAAAGTATAAAACATAAATCACGAGTCATGGCATGAGGCTTAGTATAACATAAGGTGTGAATCAAAAGAGTGTAGAAACATTAGTTAAAAAACATGAGTAATGAGAGCATAAAATAATAATAATAATATGTATAAGAGTGTATAATAAACATAGGAATACAAAGATATATCATTTTGAACCTTGATTAACCATAATTATGTAAACACATAGACTTGTGAGAATAACTTAACCATAATTATACTCATTCACAATCTTGTGATCATAGCTTAACCATAATTATGATCATGCACAACCTTATGAGAATTTTTTAACCATAATTATACCCATACATAACCTTGTGTGTATAGCTAAACCATAATTATACCCACACATAACCTTGTGATCATAACTGAACCACAATTATACCCATGCAAAACCTTGTGACCATAACTAAACCACAATTATAATCATGAACAACCTTGTGAGTATTTCTAAACCACAATTATAACCATATAAAAAATAATTATATCAAGAGATATAAAACTTTAACCAATGAATTTTAGGGAGATATAAGACCCCACCCATAATCATCCATACAAATTAGTGCACTTAAAATCAAATAATTCATATTATGATAAATAACCCATGATAATAAAATGGGTTTCATAAATTTTACAAATGATATCACATAATAAAAACATGATCATTTGATACCAAAAAATAATATAGAAAAATTATTTTTAAAAAAGAGCATATATAGGGTGATTTTTTAACCATTACTTTATTGGATAAGAATCCTTTGAAAATGGTAGATAAATCAGAAAAGGATTTTTCCTAAAAAATATTTCTTAATATCACCTTAAAAAGTTGTGATTTTCAAGTCAATTTCTAAGAACCATTTTTATGATAAAATGAAAAATTCTTGAAATATTACTTCAAAACAAATTCTAATAAAGTGACCATGATAAAAAACAAAACATATGTCAAAATGTGATGTAGAAGAGAAGAATATAAGATCATGATAAGGAAAATCCTTTTAAATATTTTAAAATGTCTTTTTTGAAAAACCACATCCTTAAAAGGATAATGAATTTTTTTTAAAATTAATAAATTTGAAGAAAGTTATCATTGGAGATAAAATAATATGATTTTCCACTAGGTAAAGGTGTACATTGGCCTCAAGTAAACAAATGGATAAAGAGAAGAAATACATTAAAATAGATGGGAATTATTTAGCAAAATTAATTTTTTTAGGAAGAAACATACCCATCAAGGAAGAATAATTCAATGTAAAAAATGAGTTCCCTATAAAAGAATATAGAAATAAAATATATGATCATTGATCGCACCATGATTCATTGTTTTATTTCACCCTTATACCACTATGATAAACTTTTTTTGTATTGAAAATTAAAAATTTAATAACAAATTGAAATTCATGTTTCATTCAATTATTTTGTTTTTATCACCGTTAAAAAGGGTAATTTTACTTGTTGTGATGATTTTATTGTAGGTGGTGGTGATTTGGAGAGCCCATGAAAGAATTCAAACAAAACAGGCCAAACTGCGCAGGAGTCCAAGCACACATGTAGACTCAACCACATAATTTAGCTAATATATGCATATAATTGGGATGAAAATTTACGGGATGATCCAGTATTCAATAGGATATAACTTTTATGAAGACATCTATTCCCAATTAGTCAATATATGGGCCCAACCAAACTGATCTTTCCAAGAAACCGAATATGCTCGAAGTCAAAATTTTGGTTCTATATTTTAAAAATATCTCTTGTTTTAAGCATTAAATGGACACAAAATTTTACAGGGAGATATTAAATAGCTGGGTAAATAAATTTTAGTTTTTTCCAAAGAAATATAAAGCTCTATACCCACCCCAAACCATGGCCCAAGTGGTATCTTGAAATTTGGGATCCCAAAACCACCTCCCATTTTTCCTATAAATTAGAACCTTGGGAAATCCATTTGTAATCTCAAACAATGGGAAAAAATATTCCCTTTTGGAGACCCAAAAGATTCCTATACTCATTATATAATCTTTAGAGGCCCATATCTTCATGGGGGTGGGGGGGGGGGGGGTTTAGAATGAAGGTTAAGTTTCACCTGAGATTCCTCCTCCTCTCGATGGAGATCTAAATGATGGAGGATCATTTCAAGGAAGATATACACACTTCATAGGGAGTTACAACACTTGTTATTATAATGTTTTTGTGTAATTTGTGCGTAAAATATTTCACATATGTTTTATCTTAACATAATTCTCCTCTGAAATCATTTCTTTGGTACAATCAAGTGAAACATTTTTTATTTCAATATCGATTGGGTTGATATTTAAGTGGAAATCTTGGGTTGTTCTGATTGGGAAAATAAATAATTCCCTTTTTATCACACATACATGAGATATATATATTATTTCTAATCCATAAATCTATTATTGTGGTCCAAACCTTGATAACACAATTTTAGTTTCAAGGGTTGGTTCTTTATGCATCATTTTAAGAGGCAAGAGGCGAATCAAGATATTGACAACCCTCAACCAAAGGGCTACATTAAACCATTTGTATTTTTTAGAATGATGAACTGAAAAATATGTGTAGTGAACTTGAAATTAACTCCTTATCTTGATAATTATAAAAAACCATCAAATTTATTTTTTAACTATTAATCTATTTAAATTTAGTTATTTTCTTAAAACCATTTTCAAAAACACCCCCCGTTTTAGTTCTTTTTATTGAAAATACACACTATAAACCACCAAATATTCTTGAGATATAACATAGGTTAAAACATAAACTAAATATAATAATATAAAACAAATTAATTTTTACAACATAGACAAATTTTGGCGTTGTTTCCTGGGAGCACTTTTGTTTTTAGTGTTATTTTTTTATAAAATCATTATGTATTTTGTAAATATTTGTGTGCTTATTTTCACCCTTCACTATTTTTTAGTTGTTTTATAAAAATAATCCTTTTTAGGCATTATTAATGATGCAGTATTCATCATAGGAAGTAATTACTTTCAAACATGAATTGGAGAGGATCTTGTGTTATTGACACCATGAAGCACTGAATGATCCCTTGAAGGAGAATGCACAAAACATCAACACTCTTCTTGATCCTTCATATTATTATGAAAAAAATATCAATACTAAAATAAAATTTTATAATATGGATGAAAATAACCACACATTAAAATAACTAAACTCAACTTCTATTGATATCTAACCCATATATATTCAAATACAAGGCAAAGCACCAAACTTTGAACTAAAATATGGTTTAATTCACTTATTACCCAAATTTCATGGAATGGATGGGGAATATCCTCATAAGAACTTAAAGGAATTTCATACTATATATTTTATGTAAAAACCTACTAATTTGGATGAATCATAGGCTAATCTTAGGGAATTCCCATTATCTTTATAAGACACTACAAAATACTAGTTATACTATGTTAACTCCCTAATTAAAGGCTTGGAGAACACGAAACACCTTTTTCTTGAAAAATACTTCCCAACCACTTGAACTGCAACTCTAAGGAAATAAATTTATAGAATAATAAAATCATAAGGGAAAACACTTCATGAATACTAGGAATGATTTAAAAGTATTTTCATAAGTTTTCCACACCACCAAATAAGAAAGAAACTTTTAATACAATACTTTTATGAAGGTTTAATTCCAATAGATAATAACATGATTAACACTGCTGCAAGTGGTGCCCTAGTGGACAAGACCCTGATTTCTATGAGGAATATCATTGAAAAAATGGCACAACACACTCAATAGTTTGGTATAAGGTCTATTGTAACCATCAAAGGTGTCCATGAGGTGTAATGTTCTGAATTTGAGAAGAAGGTGGACACAAAGTTAGAAGAGGTAAGCACCCAACTCTAACAAATTTCTATTCCCCAAGGAAAATACCAAACTCCTTTTATAATTCATTTCGGTATATATACCTTAAAAACCCACTATTCTGAACAGTTCCCCCAACTGAGATAATCCTCTAAGAGTTGTGAAAAATATTTCCAGGATTTTATTATAACCAACATGTTAGGAAATAACCATACTATCCATCCAAATATAGATGGAAGGATTACTAAGCCTATAGGAAAGGGGGAATTATAACCAACCAAAATAGTCCTACAAGCACTAAGGGTAGGGTAGTCAAGCCTAATTATAACCCAGAAATCCTTAACCAACAAAAATACCTTTTCAACATTCCCCACCAAAAACACAAGCCTAGCCTTGAGGAAATTATGAAAAAATGGATACAAATAAACTCTAATTCCAAAAAACCACCCAATTAGACATAAAAGAACTTAATGCTAAATTAGTTTAACTTTCCAACTCGATGGGAGAAATCCAAATCCAAGGGTCTAAACGAATACTATCCAAGCCTATTTCATATCCTAAGGAAAAAGGTAATGTATGTGTTATCACACTTCATAGCGGTAAATAACTTTCCCCTTTAAGAGTTTATACAAATCATGTTGTCCCTGCTCCTGAAGACTCTCTTTCTCTACCCTCTAAATTTTCGTGTGAATAAAAACAAAACAAAAAGGGTAAAAAAGTTTTCATTGATGATTATACTAAAAAATCCATTCCCCACCCATTTCCCCAAATATTCTCTCAATCCAAGAAAATTTTTGATATTGAAATAGATAAATAGATCATGGATACATTTAAAAAGGAACAATTTAACATTCCTCTTTTGGATACAGTTAATAGAATTCCTTATTATTACAAAATTATTAAAGAAAATTGCACACAAAGGTAGTGATAAAAGGGAATGAGAGAGAAAACCTTGTAAGGAATGTCTCATCCTTGATATATCCAGTGATGCAAACCAAATTCAAGGATCTAGACACTTTTATAATACCTTTCACCATAGGATAAACTTTATTTTCTAATGCAGTTCATGATTTAAGTGATTCGATTAATGTGACGCCTCACTATTTTTGTACATCTCTATATGTTGGAGAGATTCAACCAACATGCATCATCATGATATTTTTTAACTAGATCATAACACACCCAACATGAGTGATCAGGGATTCCCTCATGAGATTAAAGAATCTCATTTTTCCTGAAGACTTATATGTTCTTGAGATGGAAGATACCCAGGGACAAGGGAACACTCCTCTAGTACTTGGATGAACTTTACTTAAAACATTAAATACAATCATCAACATTCACAATGTTATACTATTCATGGTGTTTGGTGGAGAAAGGTAAGTTTCAGTGTCCTTGATTCTATGAAACACCCTATTGAATATCACTCCAGTATTCCTATCTATTTGATGGAAGTGCTCTTTGAAGACACACAAAAACAACCTTCTCTCCTTTACCCATACTATCATGTGTTTTAATATTCTTCAATATTTGATGATTTGGGTTGTGATTCATATTTTGAGTGTTGTGAGATTTTGGAAAAGTGTAGAATTTTTTTTAATTGATTATTTCTTGAACACTATGAATCCTATGACTATCAATGATACTGCTCAACTTATAAAACCTTATTCCTCACATATGGATGTTACCATTGAGCAGTTAGATGAGATCACTGACCTCTTACTTTCAAATTCACTCCCATCAATCCAAAATACCCTTGACTTGGAACTTAATCCACTACCTCAAAACTTGTAATATTCATATCTTGAGAATGGAAGCAAGTTTCTTGTCATAATTTCTAGTTTAACCCCTCCAGAGCATGAATTAAGATTTCTTAACCTTTTGTGGTAGTATAAAAAATCATTAGGTTGGACACTTGCTGATATCACCAGTATTAAACCATCAATTTTCATCCATTATATATTGTTAAATTATGAATTTAAATTGGTGATACATGCACAATGAATAATGAACCCAAATGTCCTTAATGTTATTAAAATGAGTAAACCAAATTATTGGTTACTAAAATAATTTAACCCATACCTGGAAGAAAATGGGATAGTAAAGTGTTGGTAGTTACTAAAAAAACTTGTCTAATGGTAATAAATAATGAAAATAATGAATTGGTTCGAAACCATGTGCAGAATAGTTGGCATGTCTATATAGACTATTGTCGACTAAACCATCACACTAGAAAGAAAAATTTCCTATTACTATTCATTGACCAGATGCTAGAGAGGCTAGTAGGGAAGTCCCACTACTACTTTCTTAATGTATATTATGGATAATTTCATATTGATATTTCCCCTGAGGATTAGGAAAGGACAACATGTACTTACCCCTTTAGAACATTTTCATATAAGAGGATGCCATTTGGTCTGTGAAATGCTCTAGGTACTTTCTAGTGATTCATGGTTAGTTTATTTTCAGATTATCTAGAGAATTTCATGAAAGTTTTCATGGGTGATTTTATAATCTATGGATCCTATTTTGATGAACATTTGAGTATTATTGGTTTTTCCCACCTCACTATATTGAAAATAATATTGTATTAAATTATGAGAAATTTCATTTCATGGTGAAATAAGGTATTATACTTCAACATGTAATTTCTAGGGATGGTATACCGGTAGATAAATCTAAATTAGACATCATTTCTTCCCTATCATTCCCAAGAAATGTGTGGTATGCGTGGTTGTTCTTAGGCCATGCTAGATTTTATCATCGTTTCATTCATGACTTTAGCAATATTTCACTTCCCTATCCTACTTACTCCAAAAAGAAACATAATTTGTTTTTGATGAATGCTATGATGTTGATTTTAACCAACTAAAATGGAGTCTCACATCACTCCTAATAATCCAACAACTACATTGGTATTTACCATTTGAGCTCATGTGTTATGCCTCTAACTTTGAAATTGTCATAGTCTTGTCACAACGGGTCGATCGAGCTCCACATGACATAGCCTATTCCTCACACACATTAGGACCTTCCCAGGAAAGCTACACCATAATTTAAAAATAATTTCTTTCCATTTTTTCCTTAGATAAATTTAGGTTATACCTTTTAGGGTCCAAAGTAATTGTGTTCTCAAACCATGTAGCCCTCTGGCATCTCCTTAAGAAACAAGAATACAAACCATATCTCATTCTCTAGATTATCCTACTTGAGAAATTTAATCTAGAAATTAGGGATAAAAAAGGAGCATAGAATGTGGTAACTAAACAAATTAGTAGGATTGTACCATTATTGGATTAGAATATAGACCCATCCCTCCTAATTGAAGAATGATTCCCTGATGATCACCTTTGTGATGCAGTAGACCTTAACCCTTGGTGTGAAAACATTGTGATTTTTTGGTAGTATGTAGGGTCCCCACAGATTCTAGTACTTCACAATCCCAAAGACTTAAGAAAAAGTCATGATGGTATATTTTGGATGACCCATACATGTGGAAAATTTATAGTGACAATGTTTTTTGTTACTATATCAATGACCATGAGTTGACCTATATTTTGATATTATTCCACACTTTATAATGTGGCAGAAACTTTGGATCTCAATGTATAGACTGAAAAGTCCTTGGCTCAAGAATTTATTTTCCAAAATTGCATAGATATTTCCATCAGTTTTGTAAGTCATTCACATGATGATAATTAACCGGGAATATCTCTAAGAGGAATGAAATACCCCAATAACTCATGCTATTTTGTGAGATATTTTATGAATGGGACATTGAATTCATGGGGAATTTTCCAAATTTATTTGGATTTTTTCACATATTATTGTCTGTTGACAATGTATCTAAATGGGTGGAATAAAATTCTACAAGGACTGATGAATCTCAAGAGGTTTCTGATTTTTTGAGATCACATATTTTCAACATTTTTGGTTTTACAAGATGAATAATTAGTGAACATGGTTCACATTTTTTTAATCAAAAGATTAAAAAACTGCTCAATAAGTATGGGGTTGTATATAAATTATCTACTTCATATCAATGCCAAAATAATGTAAAAGTAGAAATTTGAATCTAGAAATTTAAGGAAATATTAGAAAAATAGTACAGCCTAATAGGAAAGATTTGAGTTTACACTTAGATGATAAAATTTGGGTGTACCATACAAATTTTAAATTCCCAATCAGAATATCATTGTATCATATTGTGTTTGTAAAGGCTTGTAATCTCCCTATTTAGGTATAACACCATTCATATTGGGTTATTAAAAAATTTAATATGAACCACTCAGATACAGGTGAGAAAAGGAAGTTGTAGATTTAGGATTTGAAGAAAATTTAAAGAGACTCATATAAGAAATCTCAAATCTATAAGGATAGAACCAAGGATTCCCATGGACACCTCACCATTCATCATCAATTCCATATTTTGAAGAAGGTCATACTTTATAATTCTTGGATGAATTTACACCTAGGTAAGCTTCATTCCTACTAGTTTATCCCATACACTGTTACTAATGTTTATCTATTTAGTGTTGTGTAGTCTCAAAATTAAAAACAAAAGAAACATTCACCGTTAATGTAAAGTATCTTATGCACTTTTATGAAACCATTATAAAGTACCTTGTGTAGGAACTCCACCTTCAAGAAGCATTCCACCAGTGACACATACTAGGTTTTATCCTTCCTTCCAATATTATCTTTTCTTATAGTAAGGAAACTGAACACACTAGGTGTGGGGGTGGATATATTCCATTGTTAGTTATGATTTTTATGATATTTATTTATTTTTTTCTCCTACTTCATAGTATTTTTATATTACCCCACTTTCCTAAGTTTGTTTGGATTTTCATAATATTTCTTCTTTTTATCCTTTTCACATTCTGTATATTATTTTTACCTCACCCATTTTTTTGTTTTGTGATAGAATAATCATATTTTATGACAGCCCAATCAAAGAAATTATTAAAAATTCCTGGCTAATTTTCCTATTTCATGTTGTTTTAATATTTAAAGAAAACTTTATTCACTGATGGAATGTGATTTTTAGCAATAATTTATCATTATGGTGCAAATTTTTAAGTAAATTGGTTGTTTTTCAATGATATAAATGGTTGTATATTTATGAAAAATTTAAGATGATTGATAACCCTTGTGTGAGTAGTTTATGCGTAAATAATGTTAGTGAATATCTCTACACATCTTTACACCCAAACATGAAGTGTAAATATTTCTTACTCAATAGATGGTAAATATATGTGAGTTTAATATTTATCAGCTTTCTAAAATTATTTTTCTATATATTTATTACTTATAAAATCTTTTTCATTACTTACCTATATTGAATTATGCATGTATACCTATTATCTAACTATTGTATGCCCTAAAAAAACAAAAACAATCAATAAAAAAACAAAAAAAACAATAAGGAGAGTAATGAAATGTAAAACAAATGGGTATATCTAGCTCAGGAGCTTATGGTTTGACTTTATAAAATGATTAATTGAGTGGATCTTGGTATTTGATTTCAAAGGGTGTAGAGCAGGTTCGGTGGAAAGAATCAGGTAAGAATATTTTTTTAAAATGACATATATTTACTAGATAGAAAGTGAGAAGAATAATCTTGAATGGTTGTCACACACACATATGGGGATTTATTGGATTATTTTACTCATGAATTTTATTTCTTGAAAAATATAATACATCTCCTTGAATTTCATTATGATATAATTTATGAGACATATTTTTCCATAATCACCGAGAATAACACCTTTTTTTGTTATTTTCCTTGATCAGATTACTATTATGAATGAAATTTTCTCTTAATATTAAATCTTAATAAAGATTTTAATATCTACATAATTTTTTTTTGAAAAGTGAATTATCCTAGGATTGAAAAATTTTAGGTGTGGGGGTGTGAAGAAACTATAGTTCACTATTTTATTTAACCATTATACCACTGTGTTAAAAAAATTATATTGAAAATTCATAATTTAATAAAAAAATTCACCTCATTTTTGATTCAATTATTTTTTATCACTGTTAAAAAGGAAATTTCACTTTTTGTGATGATTTCATTGTAGGTGGAGGTGATTTGGAGAGACCATGATGGAATTCAAACAAATAAGGAGAAACCGTGCAGGAGTCCAAGAACACATGTGGACTCAACCACACACATCAACTAATAAGTGCATCCAATTATGTAATTTTTTTTTCTAATCCAAAATTAAGTGGGATACAACTCTTATGAAAACACATAATCTTAATTATTCCATACAGGGTCCCAACCTAACTGGTATGTCCAAGAAACTGGATCTCCTCATAGTCAAAAGTTTGTGTAACGCCCCGACCCCAGCTACCCAGAGTCGGTGCATTACTTCATAACATTGGCATGATCACAAGAAAGATCAAATCTCGAAAGACCGATTGGTTTAGTAGCCTTGGAAACACTAGATATATTCATAAAGTTTTACATTACATTTCAAAGTGAAAAACTACTACAACAACAAAGTCTTCATATCCACACTATTAACCCCTCATAATATCCATGCAAGTCAGTCATAATTTACTTCTTCACTACCTGGGAAAAATAAAACATAGAAAAGGGGTGAGCTCAAATGCCCAGTAAGGATAACAATATAGCGGAACATTCAAAATAAGCATAAACATTTAAGGCAATGAATTACTAAAACAAAAGCCTTTTAAACATGAACTTCAACATAGTATGGGAAAAGTAAAATGAAATAATTCCATTTACTTATTCACATGGATATTCTACTAATCGAATAATCACATGCAAAATCAATAACCACTTTCATAATGTTGGAATGCATAATGCCAGACTATCATAACCACATAGCCAAGGCCTCGTGCCAAGACTACAAATAAGATTTTGTCAAGGCCTTGTGCCAAGACACTAGTTTGTCTCATGAGACCTACCGATGCATCGAGGAGCTATAGCGGGCTCCACCCGTCACTTATTAAGTCCAATGCATTCCCATATGAAAAGGTTTAAACATAACATAAACATTCGTATTAAATCTAGCATACGAAATGTCAATAATTTCACCATAAACTATGAATGGTATAAAAATAGCACATCCATAGTCAAACATATCACAAAACCTTCAATACAATATAGATGTTTTGTATCATAATAAATCAACTTCAAATAATCTTAAAATCCATCAAAGGATGTTGACGTAGATGAAATCAAAATTCATTTTAAAGAAATATCTCCTTTTATTTTGAAATCATTTAAGATCCATATAAAATAAAACATTTTCTTTGAAAATATTCTTATAAGCTTGTAAGGAAAGCTTTGAAGATTTTATAATGGCGTAAAATAACCGCACCCGCCGTATAAGTTAAAAAAACATTCTTACCTCAATTCTGTCGAAAAGGTTAAAAAGGACCTTGTTTCGAAAACGACAGAACGATTCCTTTATAAATATCTTATAAAAAGTCAAAAAAGGGTATAAATGACTTTAACCCATATTCTTGTAAATAGTAAAAATGTTTTGAAATACATTTTTAAGAAACATGGATGTGGATGATAAAGATATCCCAGTAGATTATTACGTATAAACAACCTCGGATAATGAAGAGATTGTGAAATAACCCTTACCTTGTACTTTTCCTTGGTTGGGGTAGGTTAACCTCCTGTATAATGGTGAAATAATTGTTATTAAATTATACAAGAATCATATATATTAATATGATATCATATATGATCTTTTAACATTGATTTGTTAATAATATCTTAGAATTATCATCGTTTCGGGTGTTAACTTACTTGTTTTCTTTTATATGTTTTGTTACGTAAGACATGTTTGTAAAGGATAGGTTGTATATTATTCATATCCAGAATGATATCAAGGCCTTAAACATCATTTTTAAATCATCAAATGATAATTATACTTGAATGGATACGATGGAGAATGAATCTCATCGCGTTCGTGGAGACGGTAGTCCGTACGTACGCACGGACGCTACTTCCATTTAATTTTTATTTTAAAAGAATCGAATCCAAATGATACATAGGTATATTAATATTCCAGTATAATATAATATTTTATATATGTTACTTATGTTCATTAACACCATCCTTTATACGTTCCATGTGTGGTATGAACGAGTCATATCATTTTAAGGGGGCGGTAGTCCGCACTTCCTCAAATGAAATTATCGTATGTATATACAACATGAAACGAATAATGGTATGAAATAAAATGGAATTACAGAAGCTTATATAAAATATATATATCATTAATATCATATTTAATTACAGTTCCATCATAATTGCCACCATGAGAGGCGGTAAGATGTATTTGAACAATCATCGTTTCGTGAGGTGTTAGTTTGCCATCCACAGAAACATTATGTTCATCATCCATTAGATGGAGTTGTGTGTATGTGTAGTTTGAATCCTTCTTATAACAACATCCTAGTATATTGAGGATACTGGTGTTGTTACAAAAGAAAGGAAATAAAAAGAGTTTGGGGGTTGGAGAAGCAAAATAAATGAAAATAATTTAAGAGAAATCGTTACCTTTAATTTAGGTAACTCACTTTGGTTGGAACCAAAGGACTTCTTGAAATGCTTTTTGCCTAAGGGTAATATTCAAGGAGGAGGAGAGGGATGTGGGGAGCTTAGTTGGGCAGAGTTTGGACGAGCCAAGTGGCTTGAGAGGTGTGAGGAATGAGTAGAAGTGGTCTCCTTTTACAAGGGAGAGGAGGGGCTCTTTAGGAAAGTGTGAAAGTATTACTATATAATATATTTGTATTCGGTTTATAATGGTCCAAAAATAATTGAGGTCGAAGGTAAGATGACTCATATTCTAAATAAAATCAACCAATAAGAATTGGACAGGTTTTAGATAATATTTTAATCATTATAATCTTATTTATTTAAATGATTTATTAATGAGGTAAACATTGCATCATTATTGTGTCATTAATAATTTAAATTATTTGATGTCTAAAAATTATAAATAAAATATCATTATGTAGGAAATCTTTTTATCTTTCTAATGAATATTTATAATCGAAAATCCAACATGTATAACCCTATGTAAAAATTGTTCTTCTAAAAGATGTAAGCTTATGCCATTTTTATTTTTATTTTTATTTTAACTTTATTAATATAATGTGTCATTATCACTTACAAGTGGATCCATGGGGTCCTAAAATAGACCCAAATATGCCCATGGTCGACCATTTATCAACCAATAGGGTTAAGACACGTTTTAGGGTAATTTAGTATTATTATAATATTATTTTTTAACCCTTATTTACCGGATTTACCCTTTAACCATGGTAAATAAAATATTTACCGCAGTAATTATTCAAAATGTGTAAAAATAAAAGTTACCTATTTACATAATTTGGACATCCTGATTTCAAATATGGAATCCATTTTCCTAAATTCAAAACACAGAAGTGGCAGAAATTAATTTAAAATTAATTCCCGCTGTCAAAACAAAAAGCGTGTTTTTAAGAGATAATAACTATCAAAAGATTGACACTTGTTTATGTTCGGTTTAATTGTAAAATTATGTCCAATGACCAACATTATATTAAATGGTAAAAATATATTCTAAATATACTTTAAAACCACTCAAATTCACAATTTATCACTATTAATTATTTTGATTAAAAAAGTTGTTTTTAATTAAAATTTAGTAATTTTCACTATTCATCAAAATATGAAAGTTATCCGAAAAGTACCAAAATTTCACCTTAGGCTAAATTCGATATTCCGAATCCAAAAATGAAGTCCATTTCAAAATATAATATATATATAATTTCAAAATTTAGGTATTACTATTCATAACGGCTAGTTTGATCGGTTGTGGTGTGTGTTAAAACTCGACGTTGCGTACAACACACACTACTGTTTTATTCAAAGGAAAGCGTACCGTGGAAGCTTGGGATGTTTAATTATAAATTTTTTTGATGTCTCCATTTAGTCAAAAAGCTTAAAATATTGTATTTAAAAAGGTTTCACTATCAAAAGTTGATAAAAGTGCAATACTGAAAATGAATCTGTTCTTGCATTATGACTAAGAAACTCATAATATGGATTCTAAAATTATAAGGATTATATAAAGTTAAAAATGTAGTTAATTCTATTCATGACCTCTTTTAATGCCTTTTTTTTGGTAAGTCATGGTGCAATTGAACTCGGTGTTGCGTGTAGTGCAAGTTATTGAATTATTTTGAAGAAATAACACACTATGAAATCTTGGGGTGTTACAGTTTGGTTATGTATTTTGGAAATATATCCCATTTTATAGATTAAATGGATTATAAATTTGATAAGGATTAATTCAAGAGGTGTAAAAATAGATTTTTAGTTTTTTAAAAAATAATATAAGTCTTCATAACCACCTAAAACCAAGGTTCAAGTGGTATCTCGAAATTTGGGTGCCCAAAACCACCTCCCATTTTCCCAATAAATTTTCACCTTGAGAACCCCATTTGTGTGCTCAAATAAGGGGAAAATATCTGACATTTTGGAGACCCAAAATAGTATTATAATCATCCTATAATATCTATAAGTTCTTATCCTCATAGAGAGGTAAATTATTAAGTATAATTTCCACCTGAGCCTCCTCCTCCTCTTGATGGTGAGCTAAATGGTGGATAATTATTTTGAAAAAGCTACACACACTTGGGAGGGAGTTCCGACACTTGTTCTTATACTGGTTTTGTTCAATTTTTAAGTGAAATATTTCACATATGTTTTATCTTAACATGATTAACCTCTTAACATATTGAATTTTTATAATCAAGTGAAACATTTTTCATTTCAATGCCAATTGGGATGAGATTTATGTGGGCATCTTGGGTTGTTCTGATTGTTAAAGACAAGCATCTTATTTCTATCACACATAAATGAGATATTAATATGATTTGAAATCCCTCAATATATTCTTGAGTACCAAAACTTAACAACATGATTTATGTTTCAATGGTTTGTTCTTTATGAATTGTTTTAAGAGGCATGGGGGGAATTGAGATCTTGATAACCCTCAACCAAAAGATTCCATTAAACAATGTTTATTTTTCAGAACAATGAACCAAACAAGTTGTGTAGTAAAAATAAATTGACCTACATATCTCATAAATTATAAAAAACTATCCAATTTGTTTTTTAAATATTAAAATCTTTAAATTCAGCTATTTTCTTAAAACTTTTTTCAAAACCACCCCCAGTTTTTAGTTCTTTTTATTGAAAATACACTCTATAAACCACCAATAATCCTTGAGAGACAACCTAGGGTCTAACCTAGACTAAATATAATCATATAAATCCAATTAAATTTGAAATTTCATGATAACATGGTTGATTATAATTGGGTAGAATAATTTAATCTTGAATGATCATAATCAAATTGGAGTGGTTATGACTCAAGAAAAATATCTGAGTCAAGAAAACCCCATACAACCTTGTTATCCTTAGAATCAAAGTAAATTTAAATAAATAACATTATATGGCTCTTAAAACATCCTCAATTTAATCAATATGGTAAAATAAATTCATTATTTATAAAAAATACCATATAAAATATATCATGGTTCACAAAATGAAATCCGTCTAAAGAAATTAAATTTTAGAAAAAGAACCCCTTAACTTTATTCTTGATTAGTAGAATATGATCACCTCCTATAAAACAAACATAAATATGTTAATAATATATTTTATAACCTTATTAATATACATTACGTTTTTATATACTTCAATTATGATCATTTATTATGAATATAATATTTATCACTAATTTTTTCCATCAGGTGTTTGTAACTTTAATTACATTGTGCATGATCAATAATGTAGATTTTAGTAAACATTATTTGATAGAAATTTTATAATTACTAGGTAATATAATATAATATAATAAAAGTTATGTTTTATAATGACCTATAAAGTCATAAATCCATTATATGAGAGTTATGTCACATTTTATGAAGATGAAATCGGTGATGAATTAGTGTTAGTTTATTTATCGATATTGATGAATTACCTAATAAAGATAATTAATTCTTGTGTTATCAAAAAATAATCATATTAATTATATTTAATACTCATATATATCATATATACTCATAAATTATAATTTATAACCATCCATGAAGGTGGTAGTAGAAAAATAAATATACCATTCCATGGAGGTGGTAGTCCGCACGTATGCATGGATGATGATTTCATTTCTCATAGTACAGAAAAAAGGAGTTATATGTTTTTATTATTTTTAGAACCTAAAACATGTTATAAATATCATACTTATATATTAAATTCCTTATTATAAACATCCTTATAAGTTGGTTAAGTTAAAAACATGTTATGTCGTGGAGGTGGTAGTCCGCACATACACACAATTGATGTTTTAACTTTTATTAAGGGGAAGGGGAGAGGTAGTTCTTTCTATTCCTATAATATAAAAACATTAAGTATAATTTAAATAATTGATTAATCACATATTTTTTTTAAAAAAAAATAGATTTTCAATTTAAAGATAAATATAAAGGATGTTTGCGAAAAGATTGAACTTACGTTGAGAACTCCAGGTTTCTCTGAGAAGATTCCTTAAAAAGGAAGGGAATTGGATAAAATATTGTGATTAAAAGATTAAAAGTTATAAATAGGATTCTATATAAAATAAATAGGGTATATTTTTATGAGGAAACCTAATTTTTATAGTGGTATTCAAGGGGTGGTGAGATTCCCCTTCTATAAGTGGTGAGAATGACATTTTTTTTGTAATTTTTTCAAGTTAATATAAAGGGATCACATGTTAAACATGTCAAGTGGCTCCTATAAAATAATGGACTGGAGGTTGAAATATTTTTGATAATATCTCAACCACTAAATTAAAACATGTTTTTATTATGTTTCAATCCCTTTACCACTTCAGTTATTACCTTTTCCATTTAATATTTTACTGTAGTAACTAGTTTTTACCTAATGTAACTTAATCTCTATTCATAAAAATAATGTGGAACTTATTAGATAAATTTTACCTAATAATTTTAAAATTTAAATCCATTTTTTATAGTACAATTTCTAAAAGTGTTAAAAATTAATTTTAATATAATAAATGTATAATTTATTAAAATGATTTTTGATAAAAAATATTTATTAATTAATAAAATATAAATAATATGTTTGTAAACTTTAATAAATATTTTAAAAAGAAAAAAAATCAATTTAAAAATAAATATTTTTTCAAGAAAAAAGTTTCATAAATTTTCACGTCACACTTATATACTAATAATGACATAAAAGTCATAGTATTAGTAAAAATGATATATTGAACTATTTACCTAAAAATCAATTTTTAGAAAAACTCAAAAATTTATCTTAATTTAATATTTACATGATAACTGAAAAATGAATTTAATTTTTTTCAAATTCACATCCTGAAATTTATAAATTTTATTTTTAATTAAAAACATAAATATAGTGAAAACCTATTTTTTAATGAAAATTAATTTTGGTATATCAAATATTCATTTTCCAATAAGTTCCTAATTAATATAGTATTAAATTATTGTTCTTAAAATAAATATATTTCATCATTATTCAATCATAATAAATTTAGTTCCTTGAAATACAATTCAAATTTTTATAAAATACATTTTTAAGCATAAAGTGAATTGAGAAAATGACCTTTCAAAAAAATAAAAATTCATGATATATCTATACATATAAATATTTTATTACATATTAATATAATATTAATTTCTACTTATATAACCCCTTATTTTCTATGCATAAGACCTATGAATCAGAAGATCTCTGGTTCTAGTCAAGGGTAGTTATTCCGCTAGCATAGATCTCATGGAAATTTACAAAAGCTTGTATTTCTCTTGCATACGATTTCAATCATATCATAATTATTTGATTTTAGCTTGGGATTGGTCTATATAAAACCCTATAAAATCTACCTACTTCCCAATCTCAGATAAATGGGCTTCATAAGGGATACATCTAATACTCGATTCTATTTTATCTTATTTCTTTATTGATTTTATAGTATGACTACTGCAATTTACACCTACTAATTTAATGGCTAAGTTTTAAAGATAAAAAATTAACATATTACAATTTCATTTTAATTTTTTTTGTGTGAGACATGATACTAAACTAATATTTATTTAAAGATAATATATTTCTAAATCTTGGGTCATTACATTTACCCCTTTAAATAAATTTCATCCTTTCAATTTTAATTCTTCATAATTAATGAAATAATTAAGGGTGTATATAAGATAAACACAACTAAAGGTTTAATTTTTAATAAGGTTTCATCCTCAATATCCTTGTTATGACTATTGGACTCATCATTTCCTTCGTAATAGGAATATATTTTTTTTTATTTTTTTAACAATTTGTGGTATATACCCCAATATAATGGGAGTAAATTTTCATAGGGAGTTTATAATAAAGTGATCATGGGTTGATATTTAGATGTGATTTTACTATCTTGTTAATTATCACTGTTAATATATCCAATGCATGCCTAATATCACATAAAAATTGGCTAAATTATGGATAATATAATTTTATAGGAGGACATTCCTATAAACATCTATCATATAAGTTTTATATTCCAAGGATAAAATAATCATTCCACTAGAAGTTTTTATTAATTATTAAAAATAAATTCCTTAGGGTGGTAAATTTATGTTTTTATTAAACATTATAAGTACAAAGGAGTAGGTTTAATAAGATAAGAATATAACATTCATGGTTCTTGAGTGGGTGATCTGTGTTTCTCATTCCACATATTTTTTAGAACCCATTTCTGTAGTTGTGGTTTCATAGGCTTTATCTTGTTCCCTAAGTCTAAGAGGTCCCTAATGACTATTATACTTGGTAGTACATGGTTAGTTAATTGATTAGCATAATTACAAAACTCCTTTAATTTTCAGAATTTGATTATGGATGATATATTTTTTGAGACTTATATACCTTCCATTATATTATCTAAACTCTTTCTTTCTCTTTGATAATCACAAGCTCAATGTATAATCCCACCACACTTGAAACATTTTCTTATTCCTTTGAGACAATAAACTTGTTGATTCTTACTATATTTTTGACATATGTGAAATTGAATATTATTTACTTAATCATCCCCATCACTTTATCTTTCATGAGACTCTATCCTTCTCTTCTTTGGTGTGTTTGATAATTCAACTATGTTCACATTGTTAATCATATTTTATGATAGTTGGTTTGGCATAATCACCATATTTCTCATTCCATATCCCATTATAATGGGTTGATCATTGAGGAAATCTCTGTATTATCCCTCATACCCATGGTTCCTTCTAGTTCAAACCATTACTAAACCAAAAATATTGACATGAGTGACAAAACATTAACAATATGGGGTAATTATAATAATCAATTACATAAAATAAATTCATCCTTAAAAACATTTTACCCTATTTTCATAAATAAATTTGCCTAAAATTGCTTTAGTTAAACCTATATTGATCTTACTTTATCCTTGGATACTCTATGTTGGATTATCTTATACTTCTCAACCTAATCCCTCAAAGTAACTAGCAATCCAATTATTTATAATGGTTTATAAAGTGCATGTGATCAACCAAATCATAACCCCCTGGAGTGTCAAACTAGGTGTGTAGTTAGGCCTCTTTGCCATACACCATGTGACAATAGAGTTAATACCCAAAATTCCCTTTTCAGGATTATTACCCCTATGTACGTATATGTTAGTGAATTTATCCACTTGTAGTATCCATATATGGATGTTATTTCTATAAAAACCACACAATATCTACTTTACCAAAATTTTAGTTTGTTATCCTATACTTAGAATTATTTATTATACTTTTCCCTAGGGTTATCACTAATGTTCTATAATCCTAATCCCCTCAAAATAAAAAAATAATTCCAAAAAATACCTAAAAAACACTCTTATACAAACTACAGTGACTCAAGACAAACATATATAAATAATACATTGATACCATGATTTAATTAATAAAACTCATAAATAGTGAAATAACCCAATGAACTAAAAGATTAGTGTCTTAGAGACTAGCTATATAAATATATTATTTTACATAACTTTTGAACATTTTTTCATAATTGAACCACACTTGATCCCTTCTAGACTTCTCATAAGTTACAGTGATCTTTATAACCAGGGGGTTGGAAATATAAGAAATGGGTGAGCTCAAATTCTTACTAAGGGTAAACCTAAACAATAACAATAAAAGTTCATAACTGAGAATAATATGAGTATATGGTTATAATAAATATACATAAGAAAATCATACCCAAAAAAGAAAATAATATAAATCCTCATTCATGACATATGGATTAACATAATATAAGGTGCTAATCAAAAGAGTGCAGAAATATTAGTTACTAAGAATGATACATGAGAGAATAACATAGGCATAATAATATGCATAAGAGTGTAGGTACAAGAAAATATATCATTTTTAACATATCTTAACCACTATTATATCAATGCAACGACTTGTGAGAAAATCTAAACCATAGTTATACTCATGCACAACCTTGTGAGCATAGATGGATTATAATTATACTCATCAAAAACCTTGTGAACATATCATAACCACAATTATACCCATGTAAAACATTTTAAACATAGATAAACCACAATTATACCCACGCAAAACCTTGAGATCATAGCTAAATCGTAATTATACTCACACACAACCTTGTGAGCATAGCTAAACCACAATTATACTCACACACAACATTGTGAGAATAGATAAATTGTAATTATACCCACACAAAAAATCATTTTATAATGAGATATAAAACCTTAAGTAATGAATTTTATGGTGATATAAGACCCCACCCATCATCATCCATACTTATGAGTGATATTTAAAATCAAATCATTCACCTTATCATAAATAACCCATGAGAATAAAACAAGTTTAATAACTTTTTCAAATGGCATCACTTAAGAAAAGCATGATTATTTGATAAAAAACACAATCTACCAAAATTATTATTTAAAAATAGAAAATATAGGGTGATTTATAAACCATTAATTTATTAAAGGACAATTCTTTTAAAATGGAAGATAAATCACAAAAATATTCGTCTTAAAAAATGTTTCTTAATATGACCTTATAAAGAGTTAATTTTCAAGTCACATAAAAAAACCATTTTTTTGAAGATGAAGAGAATTTTTTTTAAAACATTAATTAAAAAAATTATAATAAATATACCTTTATAGTAAAAAAATATCAAAATTTTATATAGAAGTCAGTAATATAAGATCATAGTAAGGAAGATATTTTAAAATGTTTTAAAACACCTTTATTGAAAAACCACATTGTTAAAAGAATAAAGAGCCTTGATTTGAAAATTAATAAAGTTTAATAAAAGTGTAATTGGAGATAAGAACAATTTTATTTTATACTATGGAAATTGGAATATTTTTTGGAAGTAAAAACATGGATATGGTGAAAAAATCCATTAAAATAGATGGGAATTATTCTTAAAAAATTTACATTTTTTATGAAAAAATAGATTCATCATGAAAGAAGTCTTTAGTTTTAAACATTAATTCTCAAGAAAATAATATGTAAATATAAAATAATAAAATAATAGTGTAGAATAATTAAATCTTGAAAGATCATAGTCGAAGTGGAGTAATTATGACTCTAGAAAAATATTTGAGTCAAGAAAACCCCTTACAAACTCAGTATCCTTTGAAATAAAATTCATTTAAATAAGAAACATGATGGGGCTCTTAAAATACTATTAATTACATGAATAAGGTAAAATACATTCATTAGGAAGTAAACACACCATATCAAAGATATCATGGTGCACAAAATAAAGTATGTCTTATGAAATTAAATTTGAGACAAAGAACCCCTTACCTTTATTCCCTACGAGTCGAATGTTCTCTAACCTCATATAAAACAAACATAAATATCTTAATAATCGGTTTTATGAACTTATTAATATAAATTACCCTTATATAATTCATTTATGATCATTTATTACCAATATATTAGTTATTTATTTCTTATTTTTCCATCAGGTCTTTGTAAATTTAATTATTTCACGCATGCTTTATATTGTTGGTTTCTATATCCATTCTTTAATACCAATTTTATCATTCATAGGTAATATAAGATAAAATAATTTATAATTTATAATAAAATATAATTTTATAATCCCATTATATGATAGTCTTTTCATGTTTTGTGTAGAGAAAATTAATGATGAATTAGTTTCATGTTGTTTATCAATATTGATGGATTACCTAATAATGAGAGATATTTTTTTATGTTATCCGTAAATAATAATATTCATGATATTTATTAATAATATATATAATATATATTAATAAATTATAATTTATAACCTTACATGAAGGTGTTATTGAGTAACAGAATATACCGTTTCGTAGAGGCGGTAGTCTTCATGTACGCATAGATGATGATTTCATTTCCCATAGCATAAGAGAAAAGAGTAATATGGTTTATTATTTTAATAACATAAAAAAATATTATAAATACCATAATTATATATTAAATTAATTATTGGTACCATCCTTATAAGTTAGTGAAGGAAAACGAATCCCATTATGTCGTGGAGGCAGTAGTTCACACATACGCACGATTTAATTTTTCTCTTTTCTTAAGGGGAAGGGGAGAATTGGTTAATGTTTATTAAAAAAAATATAAGAAAATTAATTATAATATAAATAATTAATTAATAATATAATATTGGGAAAAATAAATTTGAAATGAAATGATAAAAGGAAAGGATGTCAGTGAAAAGATTGAACTTACATTGAGAACTTATGGTTTCTCTTAGAGGATTCCTTGGAAAAGAAGGAATTATTCTAGCTTGTTGTGACCATAATATTATGAGGGTGAAATATAATTATAGGGGAATGAAACATGGAATATTTTTAGGAGTAAATAGAATTTTATAGTGGTATTTAAGGGTTGGTGAGCAACACCTTTTATAAGCGAAGAAAATTATATTTTTGTAAATATTTCAACTTAATATAAATGGAGCACATGTTAAACATATAAAGTGGATCCAAATTTAAAAAATAATGGATTTCATTGTGATATAATGTTGATAATATCTCAAAAACTCAATTAAAAACATGTTTCAATCTCTTTACCCCTTGATTTATTACTTTTTTTGCATTTAAGTTTTTACTGTGGTGACTAGTTTTTACCTAAGGTAACTTAATAATTATACATAAAAATAAAGTGAAACTAATTATATAATTTGGAACTAATAATTATAAATTTTAAATATACTTTTTTATTTTTCAATTAATAAAATATTAAAATATTATTTTTAATATAATAAATGTATAAAGTAGTAATTTTTTTTAGAAAAATATTACTTTAGTTTTAAAATATCAATCACAGGTTTGTAAACCATAATAAATATTTTAAAATTAAAAATATCAATTATAAAATACATATTTTTTCAAGAAATATGCTTCATAAATTTCTAAGTCATACTTATATGCTAATAATGACATAAAAATTCAGAGTATTAGTAAAAGAAGTATATTGCACTACTCACCTAAAAATATTTTTTTTAGAAAAATCTAAAAAATTTATATCAAATTAATATTTACATAATAAATCCAAAAATTAAATTAGTTTTTTTTGAAATTCACATCCTAAAATTTATAAATTTTAATTCTAATTAACGGACTTAAAATATAGTGGATAATTGTTTTTATTGTAAAACAAATTTTGGTATATTAACTATTATTTTTCCTATAAATTTATAATTAATATTATATTAAATTATTTTTCATAAAATCAATATATATTATTATTATTCAATCATAATAATATTAGTTCATTGAAATAGAAGTCCAATTTCTAAAAAAAATAAAATTTTAAGAATATGTGTGCGGTTTTAAACCAAGGCCACCTAGGATTAAAACTCCAAGCCTAAGGGCTATATAAGAATCATGTGCACTTAAATTAGATTAACTCATGGTGACTTGTTTCTATGTAATATGAATTAATTTTTTCATATATTTGAGTAGAATTTGTTTCAAAGTAGAGATATGAATCTTGTTTCAACGTGATACCAATGATTAAATTGGGGAAACTATGTTAGATTAAGCGAATTAGTGAGGATACATTAGGATTTCCTAGTGGATCTGTGTGATATTAACCTGAAGGAATCACAAAATTTCTATGGTGTGGAATATATACCTACCATAAAATGAATTTTATAGATAGATCACACCATGAGCATCCACGTACGATCATTACATGATTGATGTATATTTTTTCGTGGCCCAATGAAGGTTTAGATATAGATAAAACCTTAAGAATCATGCCACAACTTTTGTCCATTTCATGTTGTGGCACATATGAGATAGGAAAATAAAGGTAGGATCCTAGTTGACTTATTCAAGGTGTCACCCCATGAAATTCATAAGATTAATATTTCAAGGGAGAAAATATATTTATTGTACCATAATGATATATATTTTGTCATGATGGATCTAGATGGGTAGATTAGATAGGATTTATATCTTTAATTTTTATTTATTCATGTCATAATTCATATCACTGTTCCATGTTAGTTGAATTTTAGGGAGATTTTGACTTTTAGAGGTTTTAGACTTTGGAGTTATAGTTCTGGATTCTATAAGTGTTCTTAAATCAAATAAGTAATTTATTGTTTTATTATTTCTTCCCTCACTCACTTCTTAAGATGGTGGTGTCACGTATGAGTGATTTTCTCTCCACTATGAGTGGCTATTCTCTTAAGGGGTGAGTTTTTAATTTATTTTATTGATTCCATTCATGAATAATCAATTTAATGAGGAATTAAATTGAGTATTAATTTTATAGCATTTCTTAATACATATATGAATAAAATATTTATTATGGGTAGAAATCCAAGGTAATTGAGAGAATTAAACTATCACCGGTAGTTTGGATTCATCTCTTATATATAAGATCAAGCTTAATGAACTTGTATTAGTTTATATCTTTGGATAAGATATATGGATTGGATTGGGTAGGTTAAATGGAATTTACTTTAGAATGATCATGAAATCAATTGATTTAACCCACTCATGAATGATTGGGATATCCATCCTCTATTATTCATTCTTTGAAATTGATCCCTTACTTATACTTCTCATTGATTGTTTAAGTTTTTTTTTAATTTTAGTTATTAAATTTTGTTCAACCTATATTTAATTAAAAAATATCAAGTTTAACAATTGAAGTAATCATAGCTCTTAGGGATCATTATTACTCAAAGTGGGATTGACCCCAAGCTGACCACTTGGTATGCTTTAGTAGTTAGTAGTTGGACTGATTCAATTTATAATTTCTAAACTTGATGACTGATCAGAGGTAATGAAACTGATAGGTGTATCGAAGTTTTTATAACCATTTTTCAAGATCATAGTAAAATTAAGATAAAAGAAATTTTTTTATTGATTAATCCATTATTTCCCCCAAATTTTTCTATTTTTAATTTTTATTATTTTATATTTCATGGGTTGTTTTTTTAATTATGTGAAAAATAGTTTATGAGAAGAATAATTAAAACTAGATAGAGGAGTATTAATTCATAAGAAACCTTAGAGTATAACCCCCAGATTGACCAATTACTCCTATCACACTAATGATCCAACATGGTAGAGAACAAACATCCTACTAGGTAGAATGAATAATTAGAAAAAATTGAAAATCTACAAAACAAAGCACAAAAAACTCCCCAGGATATAATCATCATGGATTATGGTTTACTATCCATTTATGGGGCTACCTTGGGTATGTTTCCCCCCAATTCAGGTAATTTTTTTAAATATTTCCAAGAATTATCTATATGATCCAAGACATGGGACATTTTAACGTATTATAAAGGGAAAGTCATCAAATAAAACTATCCAAATTTCTAGATATCTGTGATAAATTTAATCATAATGGATAACATTCAAATACTATATGGATGTGAGTCTTTATATTACACTTTGAGACTAGGAAAAGGAATGGTTGAAAATCTGACTATCAAGATCAATTATAACATAAATGACTTGGATGAGCTGTTATTAGATAATCATTTTCTACCAGGCCGAACATGGAAGTTTCAAATAAAAATATATAATTTGTCCCAGATTGATAGATAATATGTATTTGAGATGTAGGATAGATTATAATATCTACTAAGTAAGTTCCCAAATCATGGGCTTGATGTTTTGAAAGAAAAGTAAATGTTATACTATAGATTACAACTAGAAGTTTGAGCTATGATTTATGTCTTATATGATGGATTCCTCATAATGAAAACTCCTAGAGTTTCATAAAATATTTTGGATTAGATCTCTCATAATTTTAGTTTAAAGAAAAGTGAAATAGGTACATCAAGAAGGTGAATCCACCAATTGAAAGATCATACGTGATTATCAACTCAAGTGGAGGTATTGATGAAGAATTTGGAAAATTTTCAATGTCTTGTAGCACCTACTCAACAAAAATAAAAATAAAAATCACCCACACCTTAACTATAATTTTGTGAAATGTGTGGAGGACCTCATTCCTACCAAGAATGTCAAACTATCTTAGAATAAAATAAACCTCCTGATTGTAATTATGTGAGATATAACTAAGCCCATAAAAAATACCAAAAATCTTATAATCAAGAGATGTTAGTTCAATAAGGTTGTCAATAATTTTACCAAAATCAAGGATAACCTTCCTTTTCACCACAAATATAAAACTAAAGGCTATTAAAATCCTTTCTGACCCCTCAACATCAATATAATTAGAATATATTGTAATTTTCATAATAAACGTCCTCCCAAAACACAATTTTTTCCAATTATGTTCTTAAAGTTTATATTCAAATTTTGGATAAATGGATGAAAATATAAGAAAATTATTTAATGAATCGATAATATTCTCTTTGAAATTACAAGTATCAACTGGGGATAATATCTCAAATGTTATCTGATAGATCACCGAGTACAATACTAGGTAACATTGGAAAAAATATAATGAATTAGGTGAAATTTGTGACACTATACCGTGGGTGGGGGAGATGGAAGTGAGAACATAAAATGAGGAAGAAAATAAGGAAGATATAAAATAAGAACATAAAGAATAAGAATAAAAAAACTATGAGGAAAAGGATGAAAAAAGATGTTGGGAAATTATAAAAAATAAATATAATTATAGAATAAGGAGGAGTATAAAAGTTTGGAACCACATAGACTCCCTCTACTATTTTATATAGGATTAGGTAATGGAGATTTGAAATACAATAGAATAAATTTATAGAAATATTCAAATAGATTCATATAAGTATCCCTTTCAAAAAATATATTTCAAAAATTCTAGTTTAAAATAAAATTCTAAAGGATATTCTATCCAAAAAATTAAATTTATGGAATCTAATAGTTATGTATCTTAGTGAAAAGTTCTCAGAAGTAGTTTAAATAAAGATCCCTCAAAATATAATAGATCTAGGTAGTTTTTCTACCCCAGGAAATTTTTTTCATGCACATTTGGGAATGCACATTTTGATTTTTGAGAAAGTATAAATTTAATGCACCTAAGTATTTTTCTAAATTTGTGGTTGGATGAGCTTAACCAACAAGAGCATAACTTTAACTTATGGATCATTTAGTAGAGTACACTTGAGAAATTCTGGAAGATTTTATACTTAAGTTAAAAAATTCATATTTCCAACTTTCTTTTTGATCCTCAGGGTGGAAGAGGTGGAATATTTTCTTATTATTCTTTAGAGACCCTTCCAAGAAATTGGGAAATCATTGATAGATGTTAAACATGTAAGTATTATTTTATGAGTTGTTAATGAACAAATAACCTTTGATATCATGAAATATTTTAAGCATGTAACCGAACCATAGGAATTCTATATTATATCTACTATTGAAGAACACCCTTATATCACGAGTTTATAGAAAGAAGAATAGAATAATATAATGTAACTCATTTATGACATGGTAGAAAATAATAAGGAGGAAATTAGTTCTAAATATGAATAAGATGTTGAAGCTTTTCATTGGATAAAGAACTTATCAAGGGATTCTTACACGTAATTGATCTATTTAATCATCAAGAAACCAGTTCTTGAAATAAAGTTGTATCCTAGAACATTGAGTTATTCATTTTGGGTGAAAAATATACCTTAACCATGATTATTAATTTATAATTGATAAAGGAACAAGACAAAAAATTTCTAAAAATGTTGAGGAATAGAAAAAAAGTAATCTCTTAGGGAATTATCAGTATCAAATGATCAAACCCTTCATTTGAACACACAAAGTAGTTCTGAAAGAACGAAGAAAGTTAAACCATAAAATATAAAGGATTTTTACAAAAAAAATGAAGGAGGTGGTCAAAAATAATGTTCTATATATCCTATATGTAGGAATTAAATTTTCAATATTACACATTTAGTGAGTGAGTCCTTCGAAATTAATTCTAATAAAGGGAGGAATGACCTTGATCAAGAACAAAGACACAAATATCGTCTCTATATGGACAGTCACAAGATGGAGAATGTGTGTGGATTAATGAAAGATAAATGAAGAAATAATAAATGACCAATTTCCACTCCCATTTATGTATTAGATTCATGAGTGGTTATTCAGAAATGAGTTTTATTTATTTTTAGATGGATATTTTGGTTACAATTAAATAATAGTGTATTTGGATGAACACTAAAAGATGAAATTTACTTGCCTATATAGAACCTTTGCCCACCACTCCTTGTATTTTTTCATGTCTAATGCACTGAATATTTTTCCAAAGGTGCATAAAAAATATCTTTCATGACATGGTAGATGAGTTCCTAGAAATATTCCTAAATAACTATTCAGTTTATGAATCATATGTTGAGGCATACTTGCATAAACTTGATTTGGAACTCAAAAGGTGTAAATAAAATTGTCTAGTTCTTAACGGGGAAAAGTTTCACTTCATGGTCCAAGTAGGTATTTTCCTAGAAAATAGAATATTTAAATAGGGTATTAATGTTTATCTAGTAAATATAAAGATTATAAAATAGTTATCAAGCCTACTATGATGAAGGGGATTTGAATTTTTCTTGGATATGTGGGATTTTGTCACCACATTGTCAAGGATATATATAAGCTATCTAGGATACATACCTATTTATTATTGAAAAAAGTTCCATTAAATTTTGATACATCATGCAGGGAATTCTTCATGAATCTAAATAGGAATTTTGTGGCAAACCTAATATTTACTCCTTGAACTAAGAAGATACATTCGAATTGATGTGCAGTGCAAGTGATTCCACTATAGGAGTTACTCTAGGATAACTAGTTGACCATATACTTAATCCAATTTATTATACTATATTCACTCTAAATGAATCCTAAATCAATTATACCACCTTGGATAAGGAAATTATTGTAATGACATTTGTATTTTAAAAGTTTAGACCCTATTCGATACTCTCCAAGGTAATTATCTAAAACAATCATACTAATTTAAGGTACTTAATAAATAAAAAGGATGTAAAGCCATAGATGATTTAGTGGTTAACATTACTCCAAAAATTTGATGCAATAATAAAAGACAAAAAAGGGATCAAATAATGGCATGGTTGATCATATTTCAAGACTACAATTGAAGAATGTAGATTAGGAGGAGGAAATTCTCATTGATGATGAGTTCCCATATGAAAAATTATTCTATGGTGATTTACAAGATTTTATATGGTATGATGAAATAAAAAACTATTTGTAAAACATGAAACTTTATACCCACATTAAATATTAAAAAAAATGAGTTTTTTGGATGACACATCACATTATTTTACGTATGATCCCATTTTATTTGAACAATGTAGGAACAAACTTATTTAGTGATGTGTTCCCAAATCCATGGTGAAAATAATTCTGAATTGTTTTATTTTTTATCTACAAAAGGACACCATGGACCCAATTGAATAGTGGATAATATCCTACACATGAGATTCTTTTTTTCCGCTCTCCACAAATATAAAAGGGACTTAATAAGAATTTGTGACTAATGCCAAAGGATATAAAATATTAAGAAGAATCAAGAGATTCCACAATACCCAATCCTCAAACTTGAAGTGTTAGATGTGTTGGGAATTGATTTCATTGGACCCTTCCTAAAATATTTAAAAAATACATATATTATAGTGCATGTAGATTACATGACTAAATGTGTAGAATCTGTAGCCACTTACAAAAATATATCTAATTTAATGATAAAATTCTTAAGGAAAAATATATTTTCTTAATTTTGAATTCCTTGGTTACTAATCAAGGATTTGGGAACACATTTAAATAATCACTTGTTTGGGAAATTATTGAAAAATATGGAGTTATATACAATACCATAACCCCTTATTTCCCCAAAACTAGTGGGATTGCGAGGTTATACAGTTGGGAGATCAAGCAGATTCTAGAGAAAATAGTGAGATCAAGCCAGATAGATTAGAGAAAGAAGTTATATAATGGTTTATGGGTATATAAGAAAATATTTAAATCACTAATTTGTACAAACCCATTTAGGTTCATCAATGTAAATCTATTCCATATATTTTTTAAGCTTGATCATTTCTCATATTAGACAATAAATAAAGATAATATGGATTTATAGCAATCATGGAAGAAGAGGTTTCTGCAAATAGATGAGTTGGAAGAGATTTGGAGAGATGATTATGAGAATACTAGGATCTATAAGGAGAAGAATAAGAAGTGGAATGACTAATACATGAATTTATGAAAATTTAAACCCAAATAAAATTTACTTCCATTTAACTCACATTTGAAATTTTTTCTAGGTAAATTGTTGTCACATTGGTCAAGACAATTAATCATAATAAAAATATTTCTACATGGAGTTGGTGAGATCCAATGAGAGCATAAAGTTTCCTTCAAGGTAAATGGGAAATATAGCCACCTAAGCATCACATACATGGATAATACATATTTTTATAGAATTATCATTACATTAAAAAAACATACGCTTAATGACCATAGTATTTTAGTTCCATTTGAAACTTGGAACACAATCTTCTTAATTCATGAAATATCTTTAATGTATCCCATAAATATCTTCCCCTTTAACACTCTTACTTAAAATCCTTTTTTATAATTTGGGGAAAGGAAACATGAATAAAGGGTGATCTCAAATGGATTGTAAGGGTAAAAAGGGTGATACGTAGCATAACTTAAGAATAAGGGTATTAGAATATGAGCATAACATTTGAAAACCATACCCTATATATCAAAGATCATAATATAGACTCATAGAATAAATATTAACAGTTCATAATACATAAATCACAAAGGAATTAAATAACATGATCCATGAGGGAATAAAATTATAATAAGACATAAAATTGTGGAATATAAATAATAATTGAAAATATTATGTTAAGGATACCCACCAAGACATCCATAACATATTAGGATTGGGATAACCACCCATGTACCTACTTCAAGCTTGGGATAACCACCCATGTACCCTATTTTTTGGGCATAGTCTAGCCACCTCCATACCTTCTTATCTCATAGAACATTTATCATTACCTAATGCATTGGAGGGAGATATATATACCAGATTAGCCATTTAAATAGTATAATATTTATTTTTTTATTTGAATATTCATGAGTTTCAATTACCATGAACAATGATTTTAGGTTATTTTATTTTTGAACCTCGTTTCACATTATTGAACAATTCATGTTTAACGTATGCCAATTTGGGCCCAATTAATCAACAAACCATAGAATTAATTATTTTTATTATTTTAATTTGACTTTATAGTATATTATATATCAATTTTTTTTAAAAAATTTTTCTTTTATTTTAAATGGAATATTCATAATGGAATATGGACATTTTTTTCCATGAATGCAGAAATTTATAGACAAAGAAGTATAAGCCTTAGGTCCATCAAATAAAAGTGGAGCCCAAACTTTCAAGACCAATTAATCTAAAATTTTATTTTTATATATAAAAAATTATGGGGAAAATTTCATTCAACAATGACTAGAGTAAATTTGGAGGTTTTCATGGTGATCTAGGTGGTCCAAGTTGAATTTTAAATTATGGTCTAGATTTCAAGGCCTATAAAACTGTCTTACCATTTTATAAATAAAATAAGAATAGATGATTCAATTGGAATTAATTTTTTAAAGGTATTAGAGTAAAATTTAAAAAGATATTTATCTTCTATAACCATCCCATATTCGGTCATATTCAATTTCATATTTTCACTTTAAAAAGTGGTATGAATTTGGTTTTAATTTTCTGTTCAATATTGAAAAGTAAAATTTACTTTTATTTATCACCCATATTTTACAATATTAATTAAATTGGATGGAATTAATTGATGGGGAATCAAAACTAGAACCGAAAAATTACTATTTAAGGTGTGGTGGTGAAGGAATTGTGGGTGGATGTTTTATTCTTTAAATTGTATTGTTACACTTTCATTTTGTAATCACATTTTCATTTTTTCTCATGTAACTCATCGAATCGCTTTTATTTATTAATAAAAGTTCATATTATTGTATTATTATATTATTATTTATATCACATTGATACCATTTCTTTATGGAGTGAATCTATTCACATTATCTTTTCTGAAATTCTTCACACAATGGTGGAGTGATCGTTATATCACGGTTTTTCTTTCTCAATTCCACCCTAATGAGTCTACTTCGTACTTCCATTGATAGAATAGAATCAATGGAGGGATAACCCTATTATGGGTTGATCCAAGGGAGTATAAAGGGGATGGAATAGATTTCATTTCTAATTTTAATAATTCTTAATCAATCCATTTGTTGATTTTTTCATTAAATGATGTACCTTCTCCTTTGATCTCACTAATTTTTAGGCCACACATCCTGAGTGATATAATGATTTTATAAATTAGAGTGATCATGAATATGATCCTCCAAGTTTATAGGTGATTAAAGTTATGATAGTGAAAACACAAAATTCATGAGTGATTTGGGAATTCCATATTTCGTTGAAAGAAGCACTCTTGAATTTAAGACAGTGAAACCATTAAAATAAATTCATTCAATCCGCCCTTTGTAATAACCAAGGATAAAAATTTATTTATAAATTGAATTCACTTAAGTATTTTCAAATCCTAAATAATAAACTCAAGTTGAACCCAAGTTGTAAACTTTATAGACAAATCACCCCCATTGAATTTATATTTATTTGGGCTACTTATTTGGTCATTGAGGATTAAATAACCCAAACTATACTACAAGAGACCATTTAAACCTTAAAAGCTTGGGTAAATGTGGACAAAATCAAATTTTGAAACCTTTTATGGGGATCCAAGTATGTCATATTAGAAACTTATTATATTCTCCCCCATTTTTCTTTTATCCTACCATTTCTCTTATCTTTCCCCCTTTTATTCACTTTTCTAGTGCATGTTTTCCTATACTCATGAAAACCAAAATAGACTTGTTAGGGTGGAAAAATTGAGGGGTGAGGAGCCTATTGAATCTTGAGGAATCCTTCACATATATCTTAGTTTAACTAATACTTTGGATTCTAAAATTTAGTTCAATACAATGGATAATCTTCCATAAAACTAAATCATAAACCAAGGTGGGAACCCAAATGGAAACCAAAATGAGGAAGACCCTAACTTGGGAAATTTGCATACCAGACCATGAATAACTACCTTACACCTTCCTGGACTAATGCACCCACCCAAATTAATAATTCTACCAAATGATATTCCCATTTTTTCTCTAAAACCCATGTATTGAACCACCTTCCAACCTTTCATGGTATGGAGTCTGAGATGCCATAACATCATGTTAAATAATTAAATTAAATTGTTGAAACCATGTGCCTAACAAATCAAATTGAATCACCTAAAATGAGACTCTTTCCTTTTTCTATAAAATACCGGGCAAATAATTGTTTAAATAATTTGATACCATCATCCATTAACTCATGGAAAAAACTACCAAGAGAATTATACAAAAAATACTTCCCTCATCACAAAAAAAATTTACTTAAAAAATGAATCCAAAACTATTTTATAAAAGATGGAAAAACTTTCTATGAAACATGAGAAAGGTTCAAATACACTTTAAACATGGTACCTCACTCTGTTTTCTCAATCCTAGAACAAGTGAGAATTTTATATGTAGGGTTAGGTCCATGTAATAAACAGTTTATTGATATGATGTGCAATGAAACTTTCAAAAACAAAGCCCCAAATGATGATTGTGAGTATTTGAAAAATCTTACTGAATAGAACCAAACATGGATAACATCACCTTAATATGAGAATCCACCCAAATATAGTGGAACAAATAATATTAGATAATAATAAAGACTTAGGGAAAAACTACTTTTACTCACTAGGATGGTTGAAGAGATTGATCTTAAGAACATCCATGAAATTCAAGTTATTGACCCTCTTTGAAAAATTTGTTACAAACATGACCATAAGACTAAAAACTACCCTACCATCCCTTCGATCACGGATGTTATTTTAAGAGGACCACTAGTGGAAGTTACTGCATTAGACAAACAAAATCCATAGTACCAAAACACTTTCAATGTCACGACCCGTCCTCGGGGCCCGTGTCGTGACTACCCCAAGCCCGCCTTCCATAGGCCAGGGGCTGGCGACTAGCACCAAGGCGTAAATCCCAGTAAAAAGGGAAGGCATTGCCTTTTTAAAGTAAATAAGCACTACATAGTAAGCAAGCGGAAAAGTAAACACTAAGTAAAAGCTGGTAAAATAGTAAGTGCAGAAAGTAAAGGGGGCCGGAAATACAAGCCCAACTGTAAAGTACAACTGAAAGGGGAAAACATCAACTGAAAGGAAAAGACGCAGCGTCGAGCCGTCCTTTGGAAGTCCCACCTGAAGGGCGAGCACAGATAGCCTCCACAGCTCCTCGGTCTAGCCGTCCGCTCCGAGTACGTCCCGCCCAGTGGTCTACCTCCAGGTACCGTCCTACTCCACAAGCCTCCACCACGATCAGCGTTGTCCGTCGTCTGTAACCAACACAATGAAGTGCGGGCATAGCCCGTGCATGGGTGAGTATAAGATACTCAGTAGGGACCCCGAGACCCCCAAAGGTCTCCCAAAATCCACCAAGGATAAACCACAATGTAAACATACAATCACGAAGTAACAACCGAAACTGCTTAGGTATATGCCCATACATATACCTAAGTCATCAATTCCCGTTCGGCTCCAACATCTGAGCCCAAGCACAACCCAGTCCACACAGGAAATCAAAACGTATACTCACATAGAATAACAGAACACAATCCACGAAGGAGAGCAAAAGTAATCCACATAGGATAGCTCAACACAATCCACGAAGGAAAGTAAACAGTAAATCCACACAGGATAGTTCAACACAATCCACGAAGGAGAGTAACACAGGATTCAGATCACACAGGTATACTTCGTCGAAAAGGTGAAAGGGATGATCAGATATAGATACTAAATCATCTAAGCTGGGACCCACTGAGGATACAAGACCAGCTGTCTTCATTGATTCATCTATGCTGGGACCCACATAAGATACAAGACCAGCACTGAATCATCTTTGGTGGGACCCACATAGGATACAAGACCAACACTCTTCTTTGATTCATCCATGCTGGGACCCACATAGGATACAAGACCAGCACTGAATCATCTAAGCTGGGACCCACATAGGATACAAGACCAGCACAGCTGGGACCCACATAGGATACAAGACCAGCACTGAATCATCTAAGCTGTGACTCACATAGGATACAAGACCAAAACAGCTGGGACCCACATAGGATACAGGACCAGCACACTTCATCGTCGCAGTCCACTGAGGATCTCTGCACAGTCGTCGTCGTCGAAGTCGCAGCCAGCACTAGGGTTCCCGCACACAGCAAGCTCGTTTAGGAGGGTCCGCTCCATGAGCCGAGAGGCTGATACATCAGCTGACACAATGTCCAGAGTTGATGTATCCAAAAGTTCCGTATCGTCAATAGGAACTCAACGTCGCAGACGACGCGTCAATCAGACGCCCGGTCTGAGAGTTATTGTCTTTTTCGTCCCCGGGGCCCGGTTGGTTTTTAAGGAAAAACAAACCCAAGCATACTCCACCTGAGTCCAAAACTCAGGAATAGTGATCCAAAAGATCCATCTCACTAAGAGAAATCCACCAAAGTTGACGGCACGTCAATCGGACGTCCGGAGCTCAAGATATTAGCGTTTCCGCTCCGAGGGCCCGGTTGGTTTCGTGAACGAACCAACCCGGATGAACCCAAAGTTTTAGGAAACCTTGAGTGCGATATACCGAAACGACCGTCTCGATCCAAGGATTGTGTTCCCGCTTACGACACGTCAATCGGAGGCCCGTAGCTCAAGTTATGGGAAAATGACCGAAAAGGTCTGGAAACGGGGGTCTAGGCCCGGGCCGACCCCCCTGGGTCGGCCGAACCGGGTCGACCCGAACCAGGTCAGGGTCCGACCCGGTTTGGCGCAACCCGTCCCGGCTCGGCTCGGCCGAGCCAGCCAGGCGGAGGAACCCACAGTGTGGGTGCTGCCCCCGTGGTGTCAAAGTGACGCGACCACGCGTGGGGCCGCCCCGAATCACCCGGACGCGGCCGGGCCACCGCGTCCCTGAACCGCGGTTCCGCGTGGCCGCAGAACCACCTCACCGCCGAGTCTTCAGCCGCGGCGAGGTTTTCCTGGCGCCGCCACCTGGCGGCCGGCCGCTGCCGGCCACCGTGCCAGCGTGGCGTGCCGGCGGAAGCTTCCGCGGGCCACCGGAGTTTCTCCGGTGGTCTGTTTTCATTTCCGTCTGCACCGAGGTTCATCCCGGGTCCCGACCTTCACTGCAAGGCCCTCAAATCTCCCTTGCAGCCCCGTTTGTCATTGCCCGTCAATCCACACATCAAAAACGAACACACCGTCTTTGTGGTTTTTCCGGCGTGGCACGACGGCGCCGCGCTCCTTCGCCGCGATTTTCCAAACACCCACGCGGTCTTGCTTGGTCGACATTCATCGTTTTTCACACCAAGAACGAAAAGGGGCGGTGGGTTCGGACTTGTTCGCTGGTCCGCACCCACCGCGTTAGCGGTTTGAAACAAAACCATAATTTCCAGCAATTGATAAACCCTGACCCCCAAAAATAAACCGCGGACTAACTTGTTAATTTAGTTGATCCGTGTTCATGCCTTGGAGGAAAACAACATGGAGTATTTACATTTCAAAACAACCCCTACCTCGTCAAGTCGTCGCACGCGCGTTCGTCGCGGAATTGATCGTCGCGGAAGGAGGGGATCTTCGCGTCGTCACGGTATCCGGCGTTGCGTCGACGAACTCCGAGGACCAAGAAACAACAGATTTAATTAATAATAATTAAATCCATAAGGTTGTTATAACTCACAAAGAGATTTAAAATAAGCGCAACCCCCTACCTTGTCGTTGTCGATCGAAGGTTGTCGCGGGGTTGGATTGTCACGGAAGAACGTCGCGGAAGAAGAATCGTCGGCATCGCGATACTTGGCGTCGCGTCGTTGATCTCCGAGGGCTCGGCGTTCTTCGCGTTCTTCGCGAAGGACGATGAAGAACTTGAGGTTTCTGCCAATCCTCTCAACAAACAACACTTAAGGAGAGAGAGCGTTGGTCTTATTTTATTAACATGCCAACAAACGACAAAGAGATAAGTAATGACCCATTAATTCTTAAAATTAATTCAATGAATAAAACTGCCCAATTAAATGGTGTGTTAAGAATTCAAGAAAACACGTCAGTTGACTTTCATAATGACGGGTTTTCGTAGGTGCGTTACTTAGCGGAAAAGAAATGGTGGGGCTCGTGCGGGCCCCACCTCACAAATATCCTACCAAGAGGGTAGGATATTTTTGGATAGCACCCTATCCACATCAACTCAGCTTAAGCAGCTTTAAGTGTTCTTCAAGTGGCTTTAAGTGAAATAAAATGAAGTTTGCGGAACCAATTATTTTATTTCTCAATTTTAAGCCCAAAAATTAAAAAACCACACCCAAGCAAATGCAACTCCAGAAGAGGCGTTTCTAAGCAATTACCGGCGTTGCGCTTCCATCGGTGCCCTCAGAATTCGATTCCGAGCACCGGTTCAAAAGTTAGAAAAACCCGCTCGTCCGTTCACTAAACGTACCTGAGCCAAACTTCAGAAAATGATTTTGGGCACACCAGGCCTCAGAATTAGGTGTCTTCAGAAACTGCGTTCTTGTAAAATTCCAAATAAAATTAAGAAAAAAATTAACTTGAAATTTACGGGTCTTTACATTACTCCCACCACAGGGCTTTACGTCCCCGTAAAGCTTCACCACAAACTTAGGGATACAAAGGCGGTAGTGAGCACGCATCTGAGCCTCCCGCTCCCAAGTGCTCTCCTGGAGGTTCCCGAGCTGCCATCTAAAGCGCACTAGGGGAATCAATCATCCACATAGGACCCGCTCCTGTCGATCCTCGATTTCCGCTGGGACCTCCGCAAAAGTCGCCCCATCATCAAAGACCAGCTCTCCATGGTCAAAGATTTGCGTCGGGTCGTGCACGTATCTCCTCTGCTGAGATACGTGGAAGACGTCGTGCACCCGGCGCAACTGTGGTGGTAGATCCAGGCGATAAGCCACCTTTCCAATCCTACTAAGGACCTGGAAGGGTCCGATGAAGCGTGGAGACAACTCGCCGCTTCGGCCCAACCTCTGTAATCCACGTCGAGGTGAGACCCGCATGAAGACGTGGTCGCCATCCTCGAACTCAAGTGGCCTCCGCCTCCAGTCAGCATAGTACTTCTGTCGGCTCTGAGCTATACTCATCCGCTCCTGGATGACCTGGACCATCTCCGATCCCACAAGAACTGCTAAGATTTCTTCTTTGCCGATAAGAGAAATCTGGTCTCATCCCCTGGATGAACCACTTCCTTTACCTAATACAGTCAATCCCGAAATGGATGTTACTAATCCATACCAAAGATGACGTCGTAAGGCCTCCACGCTACTACCAAGAGATCCAACCGTTACTCTCGCCTCCAAGGGTTGAGTCACACTATCGGCATCAGTGTGTGGTAACTGGGTCTCCTCCAGTAGATGTCTCACAAGTGAGGGTCAAGTCAACAATCTAAACTGGAACCTCTTAGTAACAACACAAAAGAGGACAGGAATCAAAACATCACAAAGGTAAGCATCTTTTACTATTGCAGCTCATAATACAAAGACACTACACAACAACAACAAGGAACTATAAGTACAAAGGATGTATCCACTAGTTCCGCTCCTGTCCATCTGCTCCCAGAGCTCCATGATCGAAGGCCTCACCTGCCTAAAGCTGAGCTCTCGCATGTCCACCAACTCCCTGCGGTCGGGGTGGACCTCCTGGTGGTGGTGGGGGCAACACCTCGAAGTTTCGCCCACCATCTGCTACTCGGCCAGCTCCTTTGCCTCGTCCGCCTACCCCCTGCGGACCACCGTGGCCGAACCTCTATCTGGGAGGTCCCTCTACCACTCGCTGCTCATTTGTAAGATGAGTCGGGCAGTCTCGAGCCATGTGACCTCGCCCGCTGCATGCGTAGCAATGCTTTCCCCTCGTGTAGCTGGCTCTCCTTCGGGTACCCCGCACAACCGAATCTTCATCCTGAGACTGCCCATCTGATGGTCTTGCCTATTTGGGCCTCTGCGTCACCTGTCTACTGCCAGCTGCAGAAGACCCTGCTACGGGCCATCCTGCAGAGGGCCCTGTCACTAGAGCCTGCTCGGCGAGAAAATTCTCCACTAGAAGGGCTCTCTCCAACACCTCTTCCTGTGTCGGAATGTTGAGGGAGATCATCGAAGCCCTGATCTCATGCCTCAGTCCCTGCTCGAAGGTTCGGGCCCGGAAAACGGGTCCCGTACCATATCTGTGGAGTAGCGCGAGAGATCAGTAAATCTCGCCGAGTACTGGGCCACTGTCATGCTGCCCTGCCGTAGCTGTAGCAGCTCTTTGATGCGCACCGCACGGAGGGTGGCTGGGACGAACTCGGAGTGGAAGATGCTCTCAAAGCCCGTCCAGAGGAGAGATGTCTCGTCGTGCACCTGGAGCATCAAGCTCCACCATCTTCCTGCTGCCACGTGTAGGAGGCTCACTGCGAGGATCACCATGAGGTCTGCTAGTGTCCTCACTAAACTGAAAACCCGTACCACTGCCTCCAGCCAGTCCTCGGCTACCTGGGGGTCCGTCTCCCCGCGGAACCTGGGTGGTCGCTGGCGCTGGAACTCATGCAGTGCACTAAGGTGACGTGCATCGTCAGCGGCTGGGGCTGGAATCATCGGTGGCTCGGCAGGTAAAGGTACCACTGGTGCCTCTGCTGACAAGGAGCCCTACACTGAGGCCTCGTCGCTCGGTGGGCTGTCATCACGCTCCACTCTCGGAACCCTAGCTGGCTTCCGTCGGGGGGCCATCCTGAAAAGAAATAGGTGCGACACTATCAGAACTGTGTACCTGGTGAGCTGACACAAGTAATCACAAAGAAAACTTGAACACACATACAATCAATGTTTTCGTGCATTAAGTAGGAAATCAGAAGTCAGGGTCCTGGTGTACGGATACATCGGCTACCACCCCAACACTGGACTCCCTGGACTGATAACCACACCCAATACGCTGAACACTATTGCTTCACATAGAAGAAAGATCAGAGTCTGCGATAGAAACGAACCTCCCTCTGATACCAATTTGTCACGACCCGTCCTCGGGGCTCGTTCCGTGACTACCCCAAGCCCGCCTTCCATAGGCCAGGGGCTGGCGACTAGTACCACGACATAAATCCTAGTAAAAAGGGAAGGCATTGCCTTTGTAAAGTAAACAAGCACTACAGAGTAAGCAAGTGGAAAAGTAAACACTAAGTAAAAGTTGGTACAACAGTAAGTGCAGAAAGTAAAGGGGGCCGGAAATACAAGCCCAACTATAAAGTACAACTAAAAGTGGAAAACAACAATTGAAAAGAAAAGCCACAACGTCGAGCCATCCTCTGGAAGTCCCAACTGAAGGGAGAGCACAGATAGCCTCCACAGCTCCTCGGTCCAGCCGTCCGCTCCGAGTACGTCCCACCCAGTGGTCCACCTAGAGGTACTGTCCTACTCCGCAAGCCTCCACCATGATCAGCGTTGTCCGTCATCTACAACCAACACAACGAAGTGCGGGCATAGCCAGTGTAGGGGTGAGTATAAGCTTCTCAGTTGGGACCCCGAGACCCCCGAAGGTCTCCCGAAATCCACCAAGGATAAACCACAAAGGAAAGATACAATCACGAAGTAACAACCGACACTGCTTAGGTATATGCCCATACATATACCTAAGTCATCAATTCCCATTCAACTCTAACATTCGAGCCCAAGCACAACCCAGTCCACACTGGAAAGCAAAACGTATACTCACACAAAATAGCACAACACAATCCACGAAGGAGAGAAAAAGTAATCCACATAGGATAACTCAACACAATCCACGAAGGAAAGTAAACAATAAATCTACACAGGATAGTTCAACACAATCCACAAAGGAGAGTAACACAGGATTCAGCTCACACAGGTATACTTCGTCGAAAAGGTGAAAAGGATGATCATATATAGATACTGAATCATCTAAGCTGGGACCCACTGAGGATATAAGACCAGCTGTCTTCATTGATTCATCTATGTTGGGACCCACATAAGATACAAGACCAACACAGGATCATTTAAGCTGGGACCCACATATGATACAAGACCAGCACAGCTGGGACCCACATAAGATACAAGACCAGCACTCTTCTTTGATTAATCTATGTTGGGACCCACATAGGATACAAGAACAACACTGAATCATCTAAGCTGGGACCCACATAGGATACAAGACCAGCATAGCTGGGACCCACATATGATACAATACCAGCACTCTTCATCGTCGCATTCCACTGAGGATCTCTACACAGTCATCGTCGTCGAAGTCGCAGCCAGCACTAGGGTTCCCGCACACAGCAAGCTCGTTCGGTAGGGTCCGCTCCACAAGCCGAGAGGCTGATACATCAACTGAAACAATGTCCAGAGTTGATGTATCCAAAAGTTCCGTATCATCAACAGGAACTCGACGTCGCAGACGGCGCGTCAATCGGACGCCCGGTCTGAGAGTTATTGGTTTTTTCGTCCCAGGGCCCGCTTGGTTTTTAAGGAAAAACCAACCTGAACGTACTCCACCTCCATCCAAACCTCAGGAGGAGTGATCCCAAAGATCCTTCTCACTAAGAGGAATCCACCAAAGTTGACGGCACATCAATTGGACATCCAGAGCTCAAGATATGAGCGTTTCCGCTCCAAGGGCTCGGTTGGTTTCGTGAACGAACCAACCCGGCAAAACCCAAAGTTTTCCGAACCCTTGAGTGCGATATACCGAAATGACCGTATCGATCCAAGGATCGCGTTTCCACTGAAGGCACGTCAATTGGAGGCCCGTATCTCAAGTTACGGGCAAATGACCGAAAAGGTCTGGAAACGGGTGTCTGGGCCCGGGCCGACCCGGCCCGACCCCCCTGGGTCGGCCGAACCGAGTCGACGCGAACCGGGTCGACGCGAACCGGGTCCGACCCGGTTTGGCGCGACCCGGCTCAGCTCGGCCGAGCCGGCCGAGCGGAGGAACCCGTGGAGTGGGTTCTGCCCCCGCCGTGTCAAAGTGACGCGGCCCCGCGTGGGGCCGCCCCGAATCACCCGGACGCGGCCGGGCCGCCTCGCCGTCGCGGCTTCAGCCGCGGCGAGGTTTTCCCGGCAGCGCGCTGGGCGCCGCCACCGCCTGGTGGCCGGCCGCTGCCTCCGACTGCCGGTGCCGCCGTGCAGGCGTGGCGCGCCGGCGGAAGCTTCCGCGGGCCACCGGAGTTGCTCCGATGGTCCGTTTTCATTTCTGTCTGCACCGAGGTTCATCCCGGGTCCCGACCTTCACTGCAAGGCCCTCAAATATCCCTTGCGGCCCCGTTTTTCATTGCCCATCAATCCGCACGTCAAAAACAAACGTGCCATCTTTGTGGTTTTTTCGGCGTGGCACGACGGCGCCGCGCTCCTTCGCTGCGATTTTCCAAACTCCCGCGCGGTCTTGATTGGTCGACGTTCGCCGTTTCGCACACCAAGAACGAAAAGGGGCGGTGGGTTCAGACTTGTTCGCTGGTCCACACCCACCACATTAGCGGTTTGAAACGAAACCATAATTTCCAGCAATTGATAAACCATGACCCGAAAAAATAAACCGCGGACCAACTTGTTAATTTAGTTGATCCGTGTTCATGCCTTGGAGGAAAACAACATGGAGTATTAACATTTCGAAACAACCCCTACCTCGTCAAGTCGTCGCACGTGCGTTCTTCGCGGAATTTATCGTCGCGGAAGGAGGGGATTGTCGCGTCGTCGCGGTATCCGGCGTTGCGTCGATGAACTCCGAGGACCAAGAAACAACATATTTAATTAATAATAATTAAATCCATAAGGTTGTTATAACTCACAAAGAGATTTAAAAGAAGCACAACCCCCTACCTTGTCGTTGTCGATCGAAGGTTGTCGCGGGGTTGGGTTGTCGCGGAAGAACATCGCGGAAGAAGAATCGTCAGTGTCGCGATACTTGGCGTCGCGTCGTCGATCTCCGAGGGCTCGGTGTTCTTCGCGTTCTTTGCGTTCTTCGCATTCTTCACATTCTTCACGAAGAACGATGAAGAACTTGAGGTTTCTGCCAATCCTCTCAACGAACAACACTTAAGGAGAAAGAGCGTTGGTCTTATTTTATTAACATGCCAACAGACGACAAAGAGATAAGTAAAGACCCATTAATTCTTAAAATTAATTCAACGAATAAAACCGCCCAATTAAATGGTGTGTTAAGAATGTAAGAAAACACGTCAGTTGACTTTCATAATGACGGGTTTTCGCGGGTGCGTTACTTAGCGGAAAAGAAACGGTGGGGCTCGTGCGGGCCCCACCTCACAAATATCCTACCAAGAGGGTAGGATATTTTTGGATAGCACCCTATCCGCATCAACTCAGCTTAAGCAGCTTTATGTGGCTTTCAAGTGGCTTTAAGTGAAATAAAATAAAGTTTGCAAAACCAATTATTTTATTTCTTAATTTTAATCCCAAAAATTAAAAAACCACACCCGAGCAAACACAACCCCTGAAGAGGCGTTTCTAAGCAATTACCGGCACTGCGGTTCCATCGGTGCCCTCAGAATTCGATTTCGAGCAACGATTCAAAAGTTAGAAAAACCCGCTCATCCGTTCACTGAACGTACCCGAGCCAAACTTCGGAAAATGATTCCGGCCACACCGGGCCTCGGAATCAGGTGCCGTCAGAAACCGCGTTCTTGTAAAATTCCAAAGAAAATTAAGAAAAAAATTTCCTTGAAATTTACAGGTCTTTACATTCAATCCAAAGTACAATGACCATCCATGCTTTGGTTGGAATGAAAACCAACAACCAACATAATGAAAATGTATCAACCCATACCCTCAACAAAATTTTCAAACAAAAATCCATTTCAATAAAAAATGGTCCAATACCAACATACACCCATCCTATTACAACAACCTATTCAAAAACATAATTATAAACCCATATAATATCTAAAGTATCCTCTTAGGTTAAACCAACCAGCACAAGACCCAAACCAATCTGTCACTCACCAAATCCTTGAACATTTATGCAAGAAAATGGAAAAAATGAACTAAAAAGTCTCATCACATAAACTTGAAATAAAAAAATAAAAACTAGAAATGAACCCGTTATCAAGTTGTTCATGCACCAACCTTGAGGGAATAATCTAGTAAACACAATCCACCCTTGAATAACTCAATGATGTGACTATTTTAAGGAGCGGGAAAACCATTAAAAAACTTGAACAAACCATTCCTAATATATCCAAATATTCAATATCTCATGAAAATAATGAATAAAAACTCATTCAAAATGAAAATCCTAATGATAATGGTGACGAACTATTTCCTCCCAAAACAATCCAACAACCTACTTCATTCCCTCAACACATGAGAAGAAAATCAAAATGATAATTGAATGAAATGTTGAGTGAAATCTTCTCACATATTAATTTGAACATACCCCATCTGGATTCAATACAAACCATACCTACTTATTCCAAGTACCTGAAGGACTTATGTACATTCAAAATAAAGTTTTCATACAAAAACCAAGTCCTTTTGAAGCTAATGAGAGTACCATAATCCAAGGAACCATTCCACCTAAGTTAAGGGACCCAGGTTTTCCTTAAAAAAATATTGAACTTGGTGAGAAAAAATATATCAAGGCCTTATGTGATCTTGGAGCTAGTGTGAACCTCAGTATATATAAAATGTATTGTCTATTAGGTATCAAGGATCTCCAACCCACTCCTTTCACTCTCCAACTTTCTGGTTGTAGTTTTCAGATTCCAAAGGGTATCTTGAATGATGTTTTAGTGAATGTTGAAAATTTCATTTACCCCACTGACTTCATTATCCTTGAAAATCACCCAATATTAGGTCTGAGGGAGAAAAACCCCATCATCCTTGTTAATCACTTCTTAGTAACAATTAACTTAATCATTTGAGTTAGGAATGGTAACATGACAATAAACATTTGTAACATAATCCACGATCTCAACATCTATAACTCTATCTCTCATGTTAGTGATGAATATTAAGTTCATGTGGTGAATTTTATATGTACTATTGAAAATGAACCTAAAAACGATCAAGGAATTACTGATGGATGTCTAAGTTAAGTGGAATTAAATTTTGTGTATTCACATGAGGAAAACTTGTATCTATGGATTTATTATCTTTTAGATGGATATAATATTTATTTTTTAGGATCCCCACTCAATAGATACATTGGAGAAATCAAAAACATAGAGTCCATATCCATTTCATAAAATCATCTAGCCAATTAGTTGGTTGAAACTTATTTTCAAAAGGAACCTATTTTTTTTTGAAATTTTTGGAAAATTAAATTGAGTAAAATTTAAATTCTTGGCCTATTTATGAATATGTTAGCCTACCTGAGCTAAAATTCAGGGTCTATACCTCCCCTATCAAGTATTTCTTCATTAGTTATAGTCAAAATCTTTCGGTTATCATTTCATACTCCCTCAAATATAATGATGATAAAATTATCCTTGATATATTAAACAAGAATAAAAAAGAAATTGGATGCATCATTTTCATTATTCATGGGATTGGACCATTCACCGAGACATAGAGGATTGTTCTTGAATCAGATGCTAAAAATACTAGGAAACCCCAAACATTCAACCATAATCTAGTAGAGGTGTTGAAAAATGAAATATTTAAAATGTTGAAAGTTGGTATTAGGTAATTTGGGGGTTCATGTCGAGATAATGAAATTAAACTAAGTGTTTTTTGATAGGAAAACCAACTTATGCATTGATTTTATTTTATTTTATTTTATTTTGTGTGTTTTTGTATTTTTAAGGGACATACTTGGGGTTTCCAATATGATCTAATTTTTCTTCTGTGTGAGATTAAACTATTGAAGTAATTTAGTATTTTCAAATGAAACACATGACTTCCGAAATTCGAACCTAACATTCAATAATCCCTAAGGATTATACTTGTGACAATAATCCAAAGTTATTAATTACTTATTGAGGTTTTGTAAACTTCAAACATAGTGATTTTGTTCTATGATTTCATTTAAAATTTAATACCCATATTCCTTCCCAATTCTGAACTCCCTCTTCTCTTTTATTTCCACACTAAATGTAGTGTTATTCTATGTTGGGGGGAGTGAAAATATGAGATTGAAAAAAATTGTGTTTTGTGGAAAATTTCAATTCATTATCCTTGAATGAATTAATTTATATTTTAAATATCAAAAATGAATGTCAAATGATTTTTAAATCATAGATTATGATTTTAATTCATGTTTATGTTAATGGGAATAGTTTTGGGAATATGCTGTTGTCTGATGTGATTTATAATATTTACATTTTTATCCTCTTAGTCAAAATTCCACAATGAACGTCCATTTTATTTTTTGTATAATTTTGATTTCTTGGGTCCATTTCATTATAACATAGTGCTTGAGGAATATTTTAGTTTAATTTGAGTATCTAATAAAAAAATTGAAAATATTATGCGCAGAGACATATTTTTTCCAAATGTGTAGTGTTTTGAACTTAGGGATCATGACTCCATATTTTTCATTCCCATAGTTAGGCTTTACATATCTATTTTAGAGCATTAAATTAAGAAAATGCGTGGCATTCGAAACTTGGGGATCATGACTCCATAGTTTTCTTACCTAAAGTTAGTATTTTCATATCTATTGTGGTTTAAAAAAACAAATAAATAAAAAAAATTGGGAAGAAAAAAATAAAAGAAAAAAATTGGATACCTGTTTTATGGTTTAATGTGATTCCCACATAATTCTTCCATTTTTTCCCTTAAACAAGAAAAATGAGCCCCATATCTATTGTGATGCACAACACATCATCATAGTTAATTGAAATGGTATGAAATGTATCAGTGACTTTGAAAAAAGGAATGGGATTAGGCTTAGGATATGCTTGTGAACCTATATTATATTGAATGATTTTGATATGTTTCATGATTTTTTGGAAAGAAGTATTTTGGTGAGAATTTAATGTTAATTGTTTTTGAAAAAGGGAATTAAATTTCATATTTTTGAGATATGTTTTTCTTGGGACTAGAAAAAATCAAGTTGGTGGGGGGGGGTGTTATTATCCACTTAAAGAGGATAATATTAATTTTTTATATTTGATTATTCATTCATTTCAATTTCCATAAAAAATGGTTTTAGTGAATTTTATATTTGAACCTCATTTCAAATCATTATGCAATTCATGTTTAAATTATACCAATTTTGGACCAATTATTAATCAACCTATGGAATCCATTATTTTGATTATTTGAATTTGATATTGTGGGATTTTATTTATCACTTTGTGTGAAACATTTTTAATTTTAGGATCAATGGAAGATTTATAAGGAAATATGGACATTTTTAGCCATGAATGAATATTTTTTTTAGATAAATTAGTATGGGCTTAGGCCCATCAAATAAAAGTGTAGCCCAAAAATTCAAGCCCAATAAAGCTCAAATTTTAAATGTACATAGATAAAATTATGGGTAACATTTTATTAAACCATGACCAGAGAAAATTCAAAGGTTTTCATGGTGATTCAGGTGGCCAAAGTTTAAGTTTAAGTTATGGGAAATACTTCAGGAACCATAATGTAATATTACGGGTTTTAAAAAGATAATAAAACTCCCTTGTTGATAAATTATAAGTGACTTAATTGAAACAATTATTTATTAGTTAAAATAACATAATTAAAATGTTAAAGGTTTTATGTAAGGGTAAAATCCTAGTTAACTATTTAGAATATTCAATCAAATATTTTAAAAGTAAAATGCTAATGTGGGGTGATATTTCAAGACCTGTAAAGTCTCAAGGAGGACAAAGAAATGTATTAAATATAATAAATTATTTTTTCAAGTGATACAGCCTCATCAAATATGAAAAAAAATTATAAAATATATTAAATTAAGTGAATGAAATTTATTCAAAATAATTGAATAACATTAAAATAGTTCATTGTATGAGAAATACGAGACCACCTCTAGGTTTGGGACATGATGTTTAACCTAGGAAGGGTATAACATTTGTAATGATTAGACGTTTCTATGCCTCATTTGTAAAAATAATCTATTTAATAATTTTTTATTATATTATTATTGAAAACAAATCAATATCTCAAAAATGGTTTATCTCATATAAAATCCAAGACTGTTGTTAGGTCTGGACACAGTGTTTACCCTATAAAGGGTATAACATTTGTAATTTTTAGAATTTTGGACGCCGAGCAAGGGAAAAAAACCTTTTTATAGTTAATTAATTATTTATTATATATTTTAAAAAATAAATAGCTAATATATCTTAAATAGTGTGTCTTATAAAAAACTAATACCATGATTAGTTCTATATTGATATTTTTACCCTAGGTGAGACACAACTTTCATGAGAAACAAGCATTTGTTATGATCACTCATAAATTTTTTGTTATTTAATAAATCTATTAAATAATTGATTTTATTATTTTAATTTTATTATTATTTTTACTAAAAAATCTTATGTTATTTTTCACTTTATTCCCAAATCGTTGAAACCTCCATACCCATGCCCCCATGATCCAAAAATCAAGGAAAATTAACCATTTTTCTTCATTCAAATTTTAACACCTTAAATGGAAGAAATTAATAACTCCTTTTAAGTTCTAAGGTGAAATGGTGAATCTTTTGGGGTTTTTGAAAATATTGTCATAAGATAGGCATTTTTTAAATCTTCAAATACTTATAACATTCACCTTCTTTTGGTGTTGATCTCATCAAATCTGACTAAACCCAGGACTCCCTTGGTTGTGACCCATCAAGTCTCAAGCGGTCCCTTAATCATGGGTTTTCATCACGAGTCACTTTTCCTCTTTCAAAAAAGGAACTACACCAAGGCTGTGGTTTTTTTATTTAATTATTTTACACCTTTTCCCTTTATTTCATAAAATTTTGGAAAAATGAGGATTTTAAATAAATAAATAAATAAAACTGATTTTTCATAATTCCCAAATAAATTATAAAATGATAATTATGAAAATTGTTTGAAGATGGGTAACCAATTATCAAATTTTTTTTTTCATCTTATCAAAGGATAACCTTAAAAAATCATTACCAAAATATAATCATGAGATATTATCAATGAAAATTGCAAGGGTTTATAAAACACTTTTTTTTCACATGAAAAATTTCATTAATTATTTTAGAAATTATCGAAAGATAATTTTTATGGGTTTATCAAAGGATGAGTTATGAAATTTAAAAAAATTATCTTTGATTAATCACATGGATAATCGAGGGATAAATTATTTGAAATTATCAAATAATAATCAATAAATTATCAAAGGATAATTTACAGGAAAAAATTATCAATGGTTAATCACATGGATAATCGAGAGATAATTTATTTAAAATTATGAAACAATAATTAATAATATTTCAAAGGATAATTTATTGAATAATTTTTTTTTCAATGGTTGATCACATGGATAATTTAGGGATAGTTTAATTAAAATTATCAAACAATAATAAATAAATTATCAAAGAATAATTTAGTGAACATATGATTTGACATAAATGTTAATTTGAAAATTATCCAGGAGAGAGAAAGATTTATCGCATGCAATATTTTATTTATTTTGAAATAAAATAGTAGTTTTTGGTTATAATAATCCTTAAAGAACCTCATGCTTTAATGTGTTAATGTTTCCAATAATAATATCATAAAGAGGGATCTTGACTGGTTTATTATTGTTTCTTTTTACATTGATGATTTTTGAGGTAGGAGGTTCCTTATATTTTGGGATATTGTTTACAAATGTTTCTATAAATAATTTATGTGTTGAATTAATTAATAATGTTCTTGACTTGTGATCGCATGTGGGTGTGGGTGTAGACCATAATATAGTGTGATTTTTTTCCATCAGACTGAGGTGATAGCTTGATTCCATGATGATGTTTGATTCAAATGTTGATATATGTAATGATTCTATATTTCTCATGATATGTGCTATGGTAGTTATCATGATATGACTTTTCATGTTTTCCTTTGGACGATTGGTATGTGTATAATTGACAGGTGGCCATTGTGGTATGATTACTCCTTATGGGGTGAACACATGATGTGCATCGAAGAAGATGTAACAACATGATAACCTTGTAACCTGTGCAACTCTACACAGGATTTCTTTCTGATCAACATTGTGAAGGTGGAGTACTGATATCACGATATTTTCTAGGGAGGGACAGTTCCAAGTTGTCTTTTCTAGATGATTTCCTCTAAGACCTACGAGTCATGTAATTTTCACTTAAGAATTTGGGCCTTCTTAGTCTTCCATATCACCATTGAGAGGGGGATTATCAAAAATAAATAAAAAGTGAAGGCCTTTGGGCTATTCAGGATGGAAAATTGATGCCTTGTGGATTTTGAGTGTTACCCAATGCCTTGTGGATTCTGGGTAGGTTACAGATACTCGATGCCTTGTGGATTCTGAGTATTAACTAATGCATTATGAATTTCAGGTAGGTTGTTTTCTATCAATTCCTTGTGTATTCTAAGTGACTCTCCAACAACCTTGTGTCTAGTTTTGGATACTTATCAATATACATTATATTTGTGGAATGAATCCAAAGAAGGTATAGCCATGGGATTGTGGTAGCTTGGTTATCGCACAACTACTCGGTTTTGGACTGTATATTATTATGTTACACTTTATTTTATTATGGAATACACTTGTATACATGAGAACACTAGGTTAAGGATTCATTGGTGGTGTCCTATTGAGTCTTGTACTCAAAACCCACTTAGTCATTTTGATGCGCTTGTAGATTTCATGAGGGATCCAACAAAGTCCAAGGGGCCTATAATGGAGGGTTGATAAGTGGAATACGAAGATAGTAGTTGACTGGGATGGACTCTAGAGGACCAAAATTTATCTTTTATTTGTCTGCTGCTTATTACATTGGTCTTACTTTCTATTTGGGACCTACTTTATTATATTACATGTATTCCATCTTCACTTTTCATCATGTTTAATCTGATTATTTATTGTTCTGTTTATTATTGATTATTGATCCTATGACATGATACTAGGGTTATACCTTCCCCATAGTTACACTCAACAACCTCACTTATAGTCATCAACCACTAATGTATGGGGAGGAACACATAAGGACTTGTGGAATTCCGATATGGACCCAATGGTTCATGTTGAGATGTTACAAAAATGGTATCAGAGGCTCAAGACTGACTAAAATTTTCTTATATTTCTTTGGGTTGGGATAGGTTAAACATGATATAGAATGGTATGGACTCAGGCAGGGGAACTATGTTAGTGTCGGGCCATCACTATGTAGTGGACCTTCGAGTTACCTTAAATGGGGAATTTTGTTTTTTTATACCTTTGACTAAATTCAACTTAGGTGAAACACATGATGTTATATGTGATTTATGATATTTTACACATGTTCATGCATCATGACTAGAAACATAGGTTCACATTCCATATATATACCCATTTTTGTGCTTTATTGTTTTTCATTAACTAAATGACTTGATTGGTGCTATCTGTTCGGGATAGTTTTTTTTGAGTGATATATCTATGTTACCATGCTGTGTGATATATTTTTCTTGGAATTAATTAGTTTAATAGATCATGATGTTGTGTTAGTATATATATTATGCTTCTAACTAACGTGTAGGGATATAGACAAGGGTTTGTGCTAGGAGGGGTATACCATGGGTTAAGGGTACACTAATAAGAAAACCTTTTTTGATCCCATAGACTAATTAGGATTTATCCTAATGAAACTGTTTCTATTTTGAATTGTGTCCCTTCACATTATAGAAGATGTCACCTCTACAAATTCTTATGGGACTAGTTGGAAATCATGCTAGAATACTTCTGCAAGGGAGTATGTGTATGCACTACTACAAGATATATTGGATAATGTAGTTGAGAATACTCCAACACTTTCTCTTTGGTTTAGGTATAAAGTTTTCTTTAATCACAATTCTTTATTTTTATGCCTATCCTAGGCATAAGAGTTCAGAACTATGGTCGAATATGCCATGGTTTTTAATTCTATCAATCTTCATCCTTCTAGATAATCAGAGGCTCTTAGGATGTAGAAGAATGGGTTGAAATTTTTTTGGGAGTCTTTGAACTAGTAGAGACTATAAAATATTGAAACGTTAAGGTAAGTTTGATATCATGTTGTGAGTGCATCCATTTCGATACCCCATATTGTATGGTGCCAACCAAGCATATGGAGCTCAAGGTTCAGCTCGAAAACTTGGAGAGGAAGCAATTAATAAGGCTAGATAGTTCATTATGGGGTTCACCTGTATTGTTCTTTTAGATAGAGGATGCTAGTATTAATCTATACATTGATTACTAGAAGCTAGACCTAGTGATGTTGAAGAATCAATATCCATTTACCAGGATCAATGATTTTTTCGATCAGCTATGGGGATCCCAGTGTTTTTCCACGATTGTTCTTTAATTGGGTTACCACCAGTTGTGAGCTAGGGAGGAAGACATTATGAATATAGCATTTAGGAGAAGATATAGATTTTATGATTACTTGGTGATGTTTTTATGGATGACGAACGCACAAGTATTATCCATGGACCTCATGAACAAGATCTTTTATCCATACTTGGACTCATTCATCATAGGTCTCATCAATGATATCCTCATCTACTCACCGAAACTAGAGAAACATGTTAGGAACCTAGAGATAGTCTTAATTATGCTTAGATCACATAGGATTTATGAAAAAATATTGAAATGAGAATTTTGGATTCAATATGAAAAGTTCCTAAGACATGTGGTGTCTGAGATTTTATATTAGTGAACCCATAGAAGGTCGAGGTAGTAATTTCTTGGAAACATACCTGAAATGTTTTTGTGATTAGGATATTTCTGGGTTTGGAAAGATATTACCAGAGGTTTATCCAAGACTTATCCTAACTATCAGCACCCATGACATCACTGAAAAAAGGGAGAAAATTTCCAATGGTCAGACCAGTGTGAATAGGATCTCCATGAGAAAAATATAAGGTTGAAAATATCTCCATTACTAACACTCCCTGAGTATGGGATTGGTTATACAATGTACTGTGATGCATTAGGAGTTGTTCTAGGAGTGGTGCTTAAGTAAAGAAAGAAGGTGGTTTCCTATGGGTCTCACCAACTACGACCCCATGAGAATAACTACCCTACAAATGACTTGGGGCTGGTAGTGGTGGCTCACACTCTAAAGTGCTGGAGACATTATCTCTTAGGTGAGAGTTTTATTATCTAAATGGACCATAAGAGCCTTTTATATATCTTCACATAGAGGAAACTGAATCTAAGGCAGAGGCATTGGGTTGATTATCTGAAGACGTTCAACTTTGATATGGCATATTCATTTAGGAAGGGAAATGTCATAGTATATGTCCTTAATTGTATGCCTCAGGTTGAGAAGGAACTTGGCAAGAGGTCCTCAAAGGAGTAGTGAAGTTTGACGAGTTTATTGGCCGATTGGATGATGGATGCCTTAGAAGACCATGGTTACATGAATTTACCCCCTCATAGTCGCATATTCACTTGTGGACTAGGTAAAAGTTAATCAAGAGTCACACTTAGAGTGTGTGGTAATGAGAAATGAACTTGTTGGTTATGACTCTATGATTATATGGTCGATGGATGACGATGACATGATCTTGGTACATGGGAAAGTAATATTACCTACTTCCATAAGAGAGGAGATGATGAAGAATTACTATAACTCTAGATGGACAATACATCCTAGTGCAACCAAGATGTATAATGACTTTAGACAACAATTCTGATGGCCAGGGATGAAGAGAGATATTGTGGGTTTGGTCACTCGATGCCTCACCTGTCAGAGGGTGAAGACCATGCACTAGCATCTTGGTGGGTTGTTGCAGCCACTCCTGATATATATGTACAAGTGGGAAGACATCACGATGCACTTTTTAACGGGGTTAACCATGACCCTAAGGAGCCGTGATGCAGTTTGGGTGATTATTTATTGGTTAACGAAGTCTGCTTACTTCTTACCGATCAGAGAGACTCACTCAGTGGAAGAGCTAGTGAAGCTATATATTTGAAAGATCATGAACATACATAGATTCCCTTTGAGTATTATTTTAGATAGAGATGTACGTTTTACATCTTAATTTGGAAGGGATTACAAAAATCCGTAGGGAATCAACTGAGATTGATCACGGTGTAACATCCTCAGACTGATGGACAATCTGAGCAGACCATATGCATATTGGAGGACATGATTTGAGCTTGTGTGCTATACCTTAGTGGAACATGGTATGCTCATGTAGAATTGATTTATTTTTCATTCAATAATAGTTAACATGCTTTGATTTAGGTGACACCTTACGAGGCTCTTTATGGGAGGTTATGTTATTCACTATTGTGTTGGCATGAGTCAGGTGAGACAACCATTTTTCGCCCAGTATGGTTCAAGAGACCTCTAAGAGAGTGAAACTGATATGTAAGAGAATGATCACTGCTCATAGAATAAAAAGTTCATATGTCAACAGGAGAAGGATACCCTTGGAGTTTGTTGTGGGAGATCACGATTTCTTGAGGGTGACTCATTGATTGGGGCACATACATCTAGGGAATCATGGAATACTTTCACCACATTTTTTTATACCTTTTGAGATTGACGAGAAGATAGGGACAATGGAGTATCACTTGGAACTTCCTTCTCACTATCGAGGTATGCATGATGTGTTCCATCTATCACAGCTTAGGAGGTACATTCCCAACAATACGCATGTTTTTGATTGTGAGGATGCTGAGATAGATACTGAACAATATTATAGGGAGATTCTACTGAAGATTATAGATCTAATTGAGAAGGTGTTGCAAGGAAAGATGGTCCCATTAGTCCTGATTTAGTGGTATCATGGAAGGATCTAGGAAGAGACATGGAAGAGTGAGTCTAATGTTCAAGATTAGTGGCATGAGTTGTTCAAGCAAGACCTTTGGAGATACTTCTTAAGGTGGATAAGTAGATAGAGTGGGATAATTGTAATATCCCAGTTTTTAAAAAGATAATAAAAACCCCGTATTGATAAATTATAAGTTCCTTATATGAAAAAAATGATTTATCCGTGAAAGTAACTTAATAAATATGTTAAAGGGCGCATGTAATGTTAAAATCCCAATTAACACTTCAGAATATTCAATCGAATATTTTTGGAGTCAAAAGCTAATTTTGTGAGATATTTTGAGGCCCGTAAAGACTCGGTGAAGTTGAGAAATAATTATTAAATATATTAAATTAAGTGCATGCAATTTATTCAAAATAACTGAATAAATTCAAAGAATTATGTCATATGAGAAATTTGAGACTGTCGTTATATACATGGCAAAATGTTTACCCTAGGCAGGTTATAACATATATAAGGGTTAGATGTTTGGATGCCTCGCTCACAGAAATAATTTATTTAATAAATTTTATTATATTATTTTTGAAAATAAATTAATATCTCCCAAAAAGTGTGTCATATGATGAATCTGATACCAATATTAGGTCTAAAACATGGTGTTTACCCAATAAAGGGTATAACATTTGTAATTGTAATAGTTTTGGATGCCTCGCTAGTGAAAGAACCCTTTTCTATATTTAATTAATTTTTTATTCCATTATTAAAAAATAAATAATTAATACCTATTAAATGGTGCATCGTATGACAAATCTGAGACCACCGTTAGGTTTTAACTAAGGTGTTTACCCTAGGTATGGTAAAACTTTTTGGATCAACAAGCGTTTGGTCCAGTCACTCAAAAATTTTAATTTATTTAATAATTATATTAAATAATTTATTTTATTATTATAATTTAATTATTATTTTAACTCAAAAATCATATATTACTATTCACTTTCTTCTCGAATCTTTGAAACCTCTATACCCATTCCCCCATGATCCAAAAACCAAGAAAAAATAACCATTTTTCTCCGTTTGAATTTCAGCACCTTAATTGGATGAAATTAATGACTCCTTTTAAGTTATAATTTGAAATGGTAAATATTTTTGGGGTCTTGAAAATATAAGTATAATATAACCATTTTGTTTCTTCAAATACCCAGACAATTCACTCTCTTTTGGGTTTGATCTCATAAAATCTGACTGAAATTAGGACAACCTTGATCATGAACCATAAATTCTTGATGAGTCCCCTGATCATGGTTCTTCGGCACAAGTCACCTTTCCTCGTTTGCAAGTATGCGCAACACCAAGGTTGGGGTTTCTTTATTTTTTTATTTAATTATTTTACAATTTTTCCTTTATTTCCTAAAATTCTGTAAAAATGGGGGCTTAAAATAAATAAATAAGTGAAACCTAAATTTTCATAATTTTTAAATGATTTATAAAATGATAATTATGAAAATTATCAGAATATGGGTAAACAATTATCAAGATTTTTTTTAATATTATCAAATTAAAACCTTAAATAATTCATTATCAAAATATAATTTTAAGATATTATCAAAGAAAACTAAAAAAATTTATAAATATTTTTTTTTCACTTTAATCTTTTCATGAATTTTTTAGAAAATATAAAAAGATAATTTTTTATGGGTTTAGAAAAGGATGAGTTATAAAATTAAAAAGAAATATCAATGGTTAATCACCCAGATAATCAAGGGATAATTTATTTAAAATTTTCAAATGATAATTAATAAATTATCAAAAGATAAGGAAAAAAATTATCAATGGTTAATCACATTGATAATCAAAATATAATTTATTTAAAATTATCAAATAATAATTAATAAATTATCAAAGGATAATTTATGGAATAAAAAAATTGTCAATTGTTAATCACATGAATAATTAAGGGATAAGTTATTTAAAATTATCAAAAAATAATAAATAAATTATCAAAAAAAATTTGGTGAACATATGCTTTGACCTGAATGTTAATAAAAAAATTATCCAGAAGAGAGAAAGATTTATCACCTGTGACATTTTATTTATTTTTGAAATAAAATAGAAGTTTTTGGTTCTATGAATCCTTAAATAACCCCAAGCTTTGATGTGTTAAATTTTTCAAAAATAAGACTGTGAAGAGGGTTCCTGACTAGTTTATTACTATTTCTTTTTTACATCAAATATTTTTGAGGTAAGAAGTTCCTTATATTTTGGGATATTGTTTACACATGTTTCTATACATGATTTATGTGTTGAATTAATTAATATCGTTCTTTTCTTGTGATCTCATGTGTGTGTATCCCATAATATAGTATGATTTGTTTCCATGAGACTGATATGATAGCTTGATTCCATGATGATGTTTGACTCACATGTTGATGTATATGATGATGCTATATTTCTCATTATGTATGCTATAGTTGTTATCATGATATGACTTGTCATGTTTTCCTATGGAGGATTGGTATATTTATAATTGACAGGTGGACATTGTGGTATGATTACTCTTTGTGGGGTGCACACATGATGTGGAGCGAGGACTATGGAACAACATGATAACCTTGTAACCTGGCATCTAGTTGATGCCATGTGGATTCTGAGTAGATGAATGAAACTTGATACCTTGCGGATTCTGAGTGTTACTCGATGCCTTGTGGATTATGGGTAGGTTAATTATACTCGATGCCTTGTAGATTTTGTGTAGGTTGTTTTCACTCGATGACTTATGGATTCTGAGTGACTTTCCAACAGACTTGTGGATAGTTTTGAATACTTATTGTCATATATTATATTTTTGGTATGGAGCCGAAGTAAGTACAATCGAGAGTTTTTGGTGGCTTGGTTAGCACAAAAATGCACTATTTTGGATTGTGTATTACTATGTTACACATTTATTTTATTATTGAATAAACTTGTATACATGAGTACATTAGGTTAAAGATGCATTGGTTGTGTCCTACCGAGTCTTGTACTCACACCCTACTTGGGAATTTTGATGCACTTGTAGATTTCATGAGAGATCCTAGAAAGGACAAAGGGCCTGAGATGGACTGTTTAGTAGTAAAGCATTGAGCTAGTAGCAGAATGGGATAAACTCCATAGGACCACAATTTATCTTTTATTTGTCTAATTCTTATTACATTGGTCTTAATTTCTACTTAGGACCTACATTATTATATGACATGTATACCATCTTTACTTTTCTATAAGTTTAATCAGATTATTTATTATATTGTTTATTTTTAATTATTGATTCTATGACATGATACTAGGGTTATATTCTCCCCAAGTTTCCACTCAAGACCCTCACCACTATTTAGAAACCTCTTGCATATGAGGAGGTGCACATGAGGACATTTGGAATTTTGGCATGATCCCTATGATTTGGGTTGGGATGTTACACATAAAATAAGACCAGCATTTTAAGAATAAAATCTTAATGGATGATCTAATTGGAATTAAATTTTGAAAGATATTATAGGACACTAGGAAGAAGATATTTATCTTATACGACCATCCCATATTCTTCCATCTTCAATGTCATATTTTCACTCCAAAAAGGTTGATAAATTTGGTATGAATTTTTTGTTCAACATTTAAAAGTTCAATTTCTGTTTATTTCTCACCCACATTTTACTATCATAATTAAATGGGATGGTTTTGATTTATGGGGGATCCAAATGAGGACCCAAAAATTCCTATTTAAAGTTTGGTGAAGAAGTATTTGGGGGTGGATGTATTATTTTTTTAATTGTATTTTTACACTTTCATTTAGTAATAAAATCTTAATTTTTTATCATTTAAGTTGTTGAATCACTTTCATTTCTTAATAAAAGTTCTTATTATTATCTTATTATATTCTTATTCATTTAAATTTGATACCATTACCTTAGGGAGTGAATCTATTCACATCATATTTTGTGTAATTCTTCACATAACGGTGGAGTGATCATTATTTCATTATTTTTCTTCTTCAATTACGCCCTCATGAGTATACTTACCACTTCCATTTGTAGAATAACATCAGTGGAGGGATAACCATATTATGGGTTTATCCAAGGGAGTATAAAGGGCATGTATTGTTTGTTATTTCTCATTTTAATAATTCTCAATCAATTATTTTTGTTGATATTTTTAGTCAATGATGTATCATCTTCTTTGATCTCACTAATATTAAGGCTCCACATCCTGAGTGCTAGAATAATCCTATACCTTGGAGTGATCGTGAATATGATCCTCCAAGTGTATAGGTGATTAGACTTATTATAGTGAAAAAACTATATTAGTGATTTGGGAAGTTCATATTTCATTGAAATAAACACTCTTGAATTTAAGACATTGAAACCATTAAAATAAATTCATTCAATACACTACTTATAATAAATTTGGATCAAACCTTCTTTATAAATAGAATTCAATTAAATCATTAAAACTAATTACTAATACACTCAATTTGAAAATAATTTTTCCAGTTCCTATCCAAATCACCCCCATATAATTTATGTTTCTTTAGGTTACTTATTAGGTCTATGAGGATTCGACAACCCAATATGTACTACAAGCATCTATTTAAACCATAAATACCTGGGTAAAATTGGGAAACACAAAATTTTGACTCCATTAACGGGGATCCAAGTAAGTCATATTATAAAATCATTATATTCTCCCCCATTTCACTTTTCTCCTCCCATTTATATTATCTTCTCCCCTTTATTTTTTTTCACTTTTTTGGCACATGTTTATCTACAATTATGACAATCAACATAGACTTGTTAGGGTGGAAAAATTATGGGGTGAGTAGTCTAGTGAATCTAGGCTAATAATTTACATAGATCATAGTTATACTAAGGATATTCCAAATATTCCTACACCTTCTTGGACCAATGAACCGTAAAAAATTATTAATGATACCAAAAGATATGCCCAATATTTCTTAAAACCCCATGTCCTGAGCCACCATTCAACCTTTCATGGGGTGGAGTCTGAAATGCCTTACCTTCACGTTAAAGAATTCGATGACATTATTAAAACCATTTTCCTATCAAATCAAATCGAATCAGCTAAAATGATACTATTTAATTTTTCCCTAAAGAATCAGGAAAATAATTGGTTAAATAATTTTTAACCACATTACATTCAATATTAGGACCAAATTCAAATAGAATTATACAAGAAATACTTCCCCCAACACAAAAAAACTACACTTAAAAACATGCATCCAATTTTTTTTAAAAGATGGAGAGACTCTCTATGAAACATGGGAAATGTTCAAATACACTTTAAAAATTGTACCAAACCATGGTTTCTCAATCCTAGAACAAGTCATAATTTTCTATGAAGGCTTAGGGATAGGTAACAAATAGATTATTGACATGGTGCATAATGGAACTTTCCAAAAAAATCCCCAAATGATGCTTATGAGTTTTTAGAAAATATTTCTAAATAGAACCAAATGTGGGGAACATCACATTACTATAAGAATCCAACCAAATATAGTGGAATTAATAATATTAAAGAAGGACAATGTTTTAGGAAGAATCTTGTTACACCCACTAGGAATTTTTAAGAGATTGATATTGCAAGGTCCATGAAATTCAAACTGTTGACCCTATTTTCACAATTTGTTAAAAACATGACCAAAAGTCTGAAAACTGCCCAAACATCCCTTAGATCCAGAATGTTCCTTTAGAAGGACCACCAATGAAGGTTAATTCATTAAACAATCAAAATTCATAGTACCAAAACTCTTTCTATCCAAGGTATAATGACCACCTAGGCTTCCATTGGAATGAAAATCAATAACCAGCATAATAAAAATGTCTCAACCCCAACCCTTAACAAAATTTTTAAGCATATAACCAATTTCAATTACAACCAATCCAATACCAAAATACACCAATACAATTCAAACAACCTATCCAATAACCTAATTAATATCCCATCCAATAACCAAATCATCCTCATGGGGTGAACCAACCAGCATAATACCCTTTTCAATCTATCCCTCACCCAATCCTTGAAAATTTGTGCAAGAAAATGGAAAAATGATCTCATAAGTCTCATTACTAAAACCTGAACTGAAATAAATAAAAACTGAAAGTATCCCATGCCTACTCATGTTATTCCTTCCCCAACAATGAGGGTAGAATCCAGTTATATACAATTCTCTTATGAACAACTCAATGTTGTGACTATTTTAAGGAGTGTGAAAACCATTAAAAAACTTGAACCAACCATTCCTAATACATAAAATATTCAATATATCATAAAAATGATGAATAAAAACTAATTTAATATTAAAAATTGATGATAATGTTGAGGATCCAAAACCTTAAAAAACAATCTAGTAACTTGCTCCATTTCCTCAACACGTGAGAGGAAAATTGAAACCTGAACAGAATGATACATTGGGTGAAATATTCTCACACGTCATGTTGAACATACACCTTATTGATGAAATAAAAACCATAACTTCTTATTCCGTGTAACTAAAGGAATTTTGTACATTCAAAAGGATGTTTTAATATAAAAATCAATGTCTTTTGGAAGCTAATATGAGTACCATAATCTAAGGAACCATTCCACCTAAATTATGGTATTCGGGTTTTCCTTACATCAATGTTGAACTTTGAGAGAAACAATTTATCAAGTCCTTATGTGATCTAGAAGATAGTGTGAACCTCATTCCATATACACTTTATTATTAGTTAGGTCTCAGGGTTCTCCAACCCACTCCTATCACTCTCCAATTCACTGATCGTAGTTTCCAGACTCCAATGGGTATCTTGAATAAAGTTTTCATGAAATTTGAAAATTTCATTTACCCTAATGAATTCATTTTACTTGAAAATAACCCAATCTTAGGTCCTAGGGAGAAATCCCCCATCATCCTTGGTCATACCTTCTTAGCAAAAATCAACCCAGTTACCCAAGTTAGGAATGGGAACATGACAATAACCTTAGGAAAAATGATATTTGATCTCAATATATATAAACTGAGCTCTCATGTTTGTGATGATGAGGAATTTAATGAGGTGATTTTGATAATTACTGTTTAAAATGAACCTAAAAATTATCAAGGAATTGGTGTTGGGTTTTTAAGTCAAGAGGAATTAAATTTTGTGTATTCACCTAAGGGAAACTTTCATCCATGACTTAATTATCTTTTATATGGATCCAATAGTGATTTTTAGGATCCCCACTCAATAGATCTTTTAGATAAATAAAAAACATTGAGTCCATACCCATTTCTGAAAATAATTTTTCCAATTCAACCCTAATCTAGTGGAGGTGGGGGAAAATGAAATCCTTAAAATATTGAAAGTTGGTATTGGATAAGTTGTGGGGTTCATGTTGAGATAATAACATTAAACTAAGAACTTTTTGAGATTCAAAATATCTTCTGCATTGATTTTATTTTATTTTGTTTTGTTTTGTGTGTTTTTGGGTTTTGTAAGTGATCCCCTTGGGGTTTTCAATGTGATATAATGTTTTTTGTGTGTGAGATTGAACAATTTAAGTTGTTTAATATTTTCCAATGAAAAACATACCTTCCAGTATTCAAAACTAACCATCAATAATTCCCAAGGATCCTACTCATTACAAGAAGATAGAGTGATTAATTACTTAATGAGGGTTCATCAACTTCAAACTAGGTGATTTTGTTCCATGATTTCATTTAACATTATATTCTCCCCCCTCTTCCTTAATAATTTTGAACTCCCTCTTCTATTTTGTTTGGACACTAAGGGTAGTGTTATTCTAAGTTGGAGGGATTGAAAATCATTGATGAATAAAATTCATTTTGTGGAAAATTTCAATTCATTATCCTTTCATGAGTTACTTTATATTGTCTAATATGAAAACTTAATGTAACATAATTTTTAATGCCTTGATTAAGATTTTAATGCATTTATTTGTTCATGATCATAGTTTTTTTCAAGTTTGGTTATCTAATGTGATTTTCAATGTTTACATTTTCACCCTCTTAATCAAAATGACACAATGCACATCCATTGGATTTTAGGTGTATGTTTAATTTCTCAGGCACCTTTCATCATAGAATAGGGTTTTGGGACACTTTTAGTTTAATTTGAGTATCCAAAAAAAAGAAACAAAATATATGAAGAGAAATGTTTTTTTCCATATGCATAGAGTTCAAAACATGGGGATTATGACTCGATAGTTTTCTTTCATAGTGTTATGCATTTCATCTTTATTGTAGATAATGGAATTGAAAAAATGTTTGGCATTCGACACTTGGGGATCACGACTCTATAATTTTCTTTTCTAGAGTTTGTATTTTCATCTCTATTATGGTACCAAAAAAACTAAAAAATTAATAAATAAAATAAAATAAAAAATTAGATACTCTTCTTAAGGTTTATTGTGATTCCCACCAAGAGCTTCTATTTTCCCCCTTAAATAAGAAAATTGGCCCCATATCTATTGATAGGTATCATGATTTTTTGTAATGATTAGAATTTTTTTTTATGGTTTTACTAGTGATCCGTGCAGGCTAAGTTGAAGTTTAAATTATGGTACATTTTCCAAGGGTTATAAAATCAGCACACCATTTAGAGAATAAAATATGAATGTATGGTCCAATTAGAATGAAAATTTGAAATATATTAGAGGAATACTAGAAGAATGTATTTATCTTATAGGAACTCCCTAGATTTAGCCATGTTTAATTTAATATTTATACTTCAAAAAGGGAGCTGAATTTGGTCCAAATTTTCTGGTCAACATTGAAAGGTCCAATTTCCTTTTATTTCTCACCCACATCTTACTATCCTAATTAAATAAGATGGAATTGTTTTATGGGTAATAGAACCTAGAACCAAAAAATTACTATTTAAGGTTTTGTGGTGAAGGAAATGGGGATGGATGTTTTATTATTTCAATTGTATTGTTACACTTTCATTTTGTAATAACATCTTCATTTTTTCTCATGTAAGTTTTCAAATCACTTTAATTTATTAATAAAAGTTATCATTATTATATTATTATGTTATTATTAAAATAAATTTGATACCATTTTCTTAATTAGTGAATATATTCACATCAAATTTTGTGAAATTCTTCACATAATGGTGGAGTGATCATTATTTCACTATTTTTCTTCATCAATTCCATCCTTATGAGTCTATTTCCCACTTCCATTTACTAAATAACATAAATAGAGTGATAAAACTCTTATAATTTGTTCCAAATGAGAACCAAGGGTATTTATTTGATCTTTTTCCCATTTTAATAAATTTTAATCAATTATTTGGTTGATAGTTTTGTTCAATGATGTAGATTCTCCTTTGATCACATTAATTTTAAGGCTATGAATCTTGAGTGATAGAATGATCCTATAACTTTGAGTGCTCATTAATATGATCCATAAAGAGTATAGTTGATTATCCTTAGGATAGTGAAAACAAAAAATTCATTAGTGATTTGGGAATTTCATATTTTTTAAATAAAACACTCTTGAATTTAAGACATTGAAACCATTAAAAGAAATTCATTCAATCCACCCCTTATAATAACCCTAGATCAAACCTTATTTATAAACTAAATTAACTTAAGTATTTCAAAATACTTAATAAACCACTCAATTTTAACCCAAGTTAGCTGCTTAATTTAAAAATGACCCCCATAGAATTTATGTTTCTTTAGGTTACTTATTAGGTCTCTAAGGATTCAAAATCCCAAGTTTTACTACAAGCGACCGATTAAGCCTTATAAACTTGGGTAAATTTTAGGAACACATAATTTTGGATTTTTTTTCTTTGGAACCAAGTAAGTAATATAATAAACTCATTATATTATTCCCAATTCCTCTTTTCTAATCCCATTTTTCTTATCCTTACATTTTTTTCACTTTTCTGGTGTATGTTCACCTATAATCATGACAACTAAAATAGATTTGTTAGGGTGGAAAAGTTGATGGGTGAGGAGTCCAATGAATCTAGGGGAATACTTCACATAAATAATATTATTCCTAAGACTTTTTATTCTAAAATTGAGTTCAATAAAATAAATAATATTCCATAAAACCAAATCAGAAACCAAGGTGGGAACCTAAATGGAAACCAAAATGAGCAATCCCCTAACTTGGGGAATATTGTAGACCAGACCATGAATGAATAACTTACACCTTTCTGGACTAATTAACCATCATAAATTAGGCATGATACAATAGTATTTTCCCAATATGTCTTCAAACCCCATGTCCTAATCCACTTTCAAACATGTCATGGGATGGAGTCCAAGATGACTTACCTTCAGGTTAAAGAATCCAATGACCCTGTTGAAACCATGTACCCACCAAATCAAATTGAATAAGCTAAAATGATTCTCTTTAATTTTTCTTAAAAGGACCAGGAAAATAATTGGTTAAATAATTTGATAAAATCATCCATTCACACTTGAGACAAAAAAAAGATAAATCAACCAAAAATACTTCCCCCATCATAAAATGACCATGTTTAAAAATATTTTTTTTGAAAAAGATGGGGAAAATTTATATGAAAAATGGGAAAGGTTCAAATAATCTATAAACATAGTAGCATACCATGTTCTATCAATCCTATAACAAGAGAAATTTTTTTATAACGGGTTAGGGTTCAGTAACAAACTATTTGTTAACATGATGCATAATGGAACTTTCAAAACAAATCCCCTAATGATGCTTATGAGTATTTGGAAAATCTTTCTGAATAGAAACAAACATGGGGAACATCACCTTACTATGAGAATCCACCCAAATCTAGTGTAACTCATAATATTATAGAAAAATAAAGTATTATGGAAAAACTTCTTTTAGTCACTAATAAGGTTGAGAGGATTGATCTTAGAAAGGTCCATGAAATTCAAGATATTGACCCTATTTTCACAATTTGTGACAAACATAACCACAATACCGAAAACTACCCAACAACCCCTTTGATCAAGGATGATATTTTAGGAGGAACACTAGTAGAGGTTAATTAATTAAATAATAAAAATCCATTATTCCAAAACACTTTCAATCCAATATATAAGGACCATCCATGCTTCCATTGGAATATAAATAAACATACTTCACAATAATAATGTCTCAACCCCTACCATCCACAAAATTTTCAAACACATAACCAATTTCATTCAAAACTTGTACAATAATAAAATCCAACATTCCAATTCCAATAACCTATCTAGCAACCAAATCAATAGCCCATATAATAACCATAATATCCTCTCAGGGTAAACTAACTAGAACAATCCCCTACCCAATCTATCCCTTACACAATCCTTGAAAAATTGTGCAATAAAATGGAAAAAAATTAAATAAGAAGTATCATCACATAAAATTGAAATTAAAAAAAATGTAAAATAACATATGCCAACTCACGTTGTTTCTCATCAAATCTTTAGGGGAGAATCCAGTTACACATAATCTCATCATGAAAAAATCAATACTATGACTATTTTAAGGAGTGGAAAAACCACTAAAAAACATGAACCAACCATTAAAAATACACAAAATGATTCAATATATCATGAAAATATTGAAGAAAAACTCATTAAATTAGAAAATCCTGATGATAATGTTGAGGAACCACCACCTCCCAAATCAAGCCTACAACCTGCTCTATTCCCTCAATGCGTGAGAGGAAATTCCAAACCCTAACTGAATGAAACATTGAGGGAAATATTCTCTCATTTTAAGTTTCACATACCCATTATAGATTTAATAAAAAATATACATGATTATTACAAATACCCTAAGGACTTGTGTACAATCAAAATGAAATTTTCATATAAAAACCAATTCCTTTTGGTAGATAATGTGAGTAACACAATCCATGGAACCATAAAACCTAAGTTAAGGGACCTAGGTTTTCCTTACGTAAATTTTGAACTTTGAGAGAAAAAATTTATCAAGGAATTATGTGTTCTAGGAGCTAGTTTTTACCTCATTCCATATACGATGTATTATTTGTTATGTCTTGAGGATCTCTAACCCGCTCCTGTCACTCTCTAACTTGCTGATCATAGTGTTCAGATTCCAAAGGGTATCTTGAAGGATGTTTTAGTGAAAGTTGAAAATTTCATTTACCCTTATGACTTAATTTTCCTTGATAATCACCAAATATTAGGTCATAGGGATCAAACTCCCATCATCCTTGGTCATCCCTTCTTAGTAAAAATCAACCCATTCATCCGAGTTAGAAATAAGAACATGAAAACAACCTTCTAAAACATGATACTTGATCTAATTATCTATAACTTGAGATATGATGTTAGTGATGATGAGGATGTTCATGAGGTTAATTTGATAAGTATAGTTGAAAATTAACCTAAAAATGATTAATGAATTGATGATATGTTTCTAAGTAAATAAGAATTAAATTTTGTGTATTTACATAAGGGAAACTTATATCCATGGATTGATTCACTTCAAGATAGATCCAATAGTAATTTTTTAGTATCCCCACTCAATAGATACTCTAGAGAAATCACAAACATCGAGTCTCTACCCATATATTACAATCATATGTCCATTTTTATGGTTAACACATCTGTTAAAAAGTTACTTATTTTGATGACATATTTGGAAAATGAAGGTGAGTACAATTCAAAGTCTTGGCCTCTCTATGAATGTGTTATCCAAACTGATCTCAAAATCAAGGTCCATCCCTCCTCTCTCAAGTATTCCTTCATTGGTTATAGTAAAAAACTTTTAGTTTTCATTTAATCATCTCTCAAAACTAATGATGAGAAAATTCTCTTTGATATATTCAATAATAATAAGAGAGAAATTGGATGGTCCATTTTCAATATTCATGGGATTGGACCATTCACCAAGAAACCACAAATTATTCTTAAATCAGATTCTAAAACTCATAGTAAATCCCAAATATTCAACCCTCTCTTATAGAGGTGATGAAAAATGAAATACTGAAAATGTTTAAAGTTGGTATTGGGTAAGTTGGTGGGTTCATGTCAAGCTGACGACATTGAACTAAGTGATTTTGGGAGGAAAACCATCTTCTAGATTGATTTTATTTTATTTTGTGTGTTTTTGGGTTTTTTAAGAGATCTCATTGGGGTTTACAATGTGGTATAATGTTTATTGTTTGTGAGATTGAATAGTTGAAGTAGTTTTGTATTTTAAAATGAAACAAATTCTTTCCAGAATTCAAACCTGACCTTCAGTCAACCCGGAGTATTCCACTTTTGACAAGATTCCAAAGTGATTAATTACTTATTGAGGGGCTATCAAATTCAAAATAAGTGGTTTTGTTCCATGATTTCATTTTAAATTGCATTATACCCCCTATTACATCCCAATTATAAACTCCCATTTCTCTTCACTTTCAACCCCAAGGGAGGTGTTATTCTAATTTGGGGGGGGGGGGGTGAAAATCCCAGATTAAAAAAATTGGGATTTTTTGAAAATTTCATTTATTTATCCTTTAATGAGTTAATGTATATTATTAAATATTAAATATGAATTTCAAATTATTTTTAATGCCTTGATTATGATTTTAATGCACGTTTATGTTCATGAGCATAGTTTTTGGAAAGTGTGGTTATCTGATGTGAATTTTCAACCTTTAAATTTTCATAATCTTAATAAAAATCACAAAATACATTTCCACTAGATTTTGGGTGTGATTTTGTGTTCTTGGGACCCTTTAATTATATCATAGGGGTTGGGGACACTTTTATTTTAATTTGAGTATCCAAAAAAATGAAAAATAGTCTGTGTAGAGAAATATTTGGTCAAAAAACATGGTATTTAGTACATGGGGTTCATTAATCCATAGTTTCACTGCCCATATTTAGGATTTAAATCTCTATTTTAGAGCATGGAATTGAAAAAATATGCAGCATTTGAAACTTAGGGATAGTGACTCCATAGTTTTATTTCCCCAAGTTGGCTTGTTCATCTCTATTGGGGTTCAATAAAAAACAAGAAAAAAAAACAAAAAAAGTTAGAAAAAAAAAAAAATTGATACTAATATTAAGTTTTAATGTGATTCCAACATTAAACTTCAAATTTTCCCCTTGAACAAGTCAATGGGACCCATATATATTATGACACATAACACATCATCACGCTTAATTGAAATTGGATGAAATGTGTCAATGAATTTTAAAAAATTAATGGGATTGGTATTAGGATATGATTGTGAACCTATCTTGTGTTAAATTGTTTTTATTTGTTTCATGATTGTTTTGAATGATTTATTTTGGTGAGAATTGTATGTTAAAATGTTTTTAAAAAATGGAAATCAATTTCATATTTTTAAGATTCTTTTTTTTCTTGAGACTAGAAAAACTCAAGTTGTGGGATGTGATTAGACATTGAAATAGGATAATATTAATTGTTTATATTTTATTATTCATGTGTTTCAATGTAAATAAACACTGGTTTTAGTTCATTGTTTTTGAACCTCGATTTACATCATTGTGCAATTTGTGTTTAAGGTATGCTAATTTGGGCCCAATTAATCATCAAAATTTGGATCTCATTATTTTTATTATTTGAATTTGAAATTATGGGATATGATTTAACACTTTTTTGGATCATTTATTCTTTTATGATCGATGGAATATTCATAAGTGAAGATGAACATTTTTGGCCATGAAAGTAGAAATTTCTGGACAAAGCTGAATGAGCCTTAGGCCCATAAAAAAGTGGAGCCCAAATATTCAAGCCTAATGAAGATAAATTTTAACATTAGATAGATAAAATTATTAGAAAAACTTAATTCTACCATGAATCAAGTAAATTCAGAGGTTATCATGGTGATCCAAGCACCCCAAATTGAAGTTTAAATTATGGGTTAAATTTCAGGGCCCATAAAATCATCCCACTATTTCGAACATAAAATTCAAATGTATGATCCAATTGGAATGAAATTTTTACATATATTATAAGAAAAATATAATAATATATTTATATTATATTACCATCCTATATTAGGCCATATTCAATGTCATATTTTCACTCCAAAAGGGGGATGAATCTGTTCTGAATTTTCTGGTCAACATTGAAAAGTCCAATTTCCTTTTATTTCTCACCCACATTTTACTATACTAATTAAATGGTATGGAATTTATTTATAGTATATTTATCCTAGGATCCAAAAATTACAATTTTAGGTGTGTTGGTGAATTAATTTTGGGTGTATGTTTTATTATTTTAATTGTATTGTTACACTTTCATTTTGTAATCACATCTTTATTTTTTTCCTGTAAGTTGTCGAATCAATTTTGTTTATTAATAAAAGTTATTATTCTTATTTTTTTCTCTTATTTATATTCATATAAGACCATATTTTTAGGGATTAAATATATTCACATCATCTTTGATGAAATATTTCACACAATGGTGGAGTGATAATTATTTCACTATTTTTCTTCTTTGATTCCACCATCATGAGTCTAATTCCCACTTCCATTAAAACAATAACATCAATGGTGGGATAAATCTATTATGGGTTGATCAAAATGGGTATAAATATAATTTATTGGATTTTATTTATCATTTTAATAATTCTTAATCAATTATTTTGTTAATATTTTCTTTCAATTATGTACCTTATCCTTTGATCTCACTATTTTTAAGGTTCCACATTCAAGTTAGTAAATAATCATCATCCTTAGATTACTCTTGAATATAATCCTAAAAGTATATAGGTTATTATAATTAGGATATTTAAAACAAAAAAACCATTAGTGATTTGGGAATTTCATATTTCTTTGAAAGACACACTCTTGAATTTAAGACATTGAAACCATTAAAAGAAATTCATTCAATCCACCCCTTATAATAATGCGAGATCAATCTTTCTTTATAAATTGAATTCACTTAAGTATTTTTATCATATTAATAATCTAATAAATTTGAACCCAATTTTTTCACTTCATATACAAACCACCCCCATAGAATTTATGTTTCTTTAGGTTACTTATCAAGTCTTTGAGGATTTGATAACCCAAGCTGTACTACAAACGGTCTCTTAAACCTTAAAAACTTGGTTAAATTTGAGAAACACCAAATTTTGGAACCTTTTTTAAGGACATAAGTAATTCATCTTTGAAAATCATTTGATTATCTTGAGTTTATATTTTATCATCCCATTTCTCTTATATTTTCCCCTTTTTTCACTTTTCTAGAGCATGTTTTACTACACTCATGACAACCGAAATATAATTTTTAGAGTGGAAAAATTGAGGGATGAGGAGTATAGAGAATATATGAGAATCCTTCACATAGATCCAAGTCTTTATAATACTTTTGATTCTAAAATTGAGTTCCATATAATGGAGAATATTCCATAGAACCAAATCATTAACTAGGGTAGAATTCCCAAATGAAAACCAAAATGAGTAAGCCCCTAACATAGGAAATTTTGTAGACCATACCTTGAATGACTACCTTAAACCTACCTATACCATTTCACACTTGTGAATTAGGCATGGTAACATAGGATATAGATAATATGTATTAAAACCCCATGTCCTGAACCTCCTTCTAACCTTTCATGGGATGAAGTATGAGATGCCTTACCTTCATGTTAAAGAATTCAATGACATTTTTGAAACCATGTTCCCACCAAAATAAAATTAAATAAGATAAAATTAGACTATTTTATTTTTTATAAAGGATCATTAAAAAATTTGGTTAAATAATTTTTGACCGGCATCCATTCACTCTTGGGACTAACTACAAATATAATTATATAAAAAATACTTCCACCATCACAAAAAATTGCTCTTAAAAAATACATCCATTTTTTTGAAAAAGATGGAGAAAATTTATATGAATGATGGGAAAGGGTAAAGTACACCTTAAAATTTTTACCACACCATGTTTTATCAATCCAAAAACAAGTGATAATTATCTATATATGGGTAGGGTAAGGTAACAAACAAATTATTGACATGATGTATAATGAAACTTTAAAAAACGAAGCCCCAAATGATGATTATGATTATTTGGAAAATATTTCTAATCATAAGAAAATATAGGGAAGATCACCTTACTATGGGAAGCTAGAATTCATAATATTTTATAGGAATAAAGTCTTAAGGAAAATATTTTTGTAGTCACTAGGAAGGTTAAGGAGATAGATCTTAGGAAGGTCTATGAAATTCAAGATTTTGACCCTATTTGTACAATTTGTAATAAACATGGCCATTAGACTAATAAGTACCCAACCATACATTAGATCAAGGATTTTCTTTTAGGAGGACCATCCATAGAGTTTAATTCATTAAAAAATCAAAATCCATAGTACCAAAACACTTTCAGTCCAAGGTATAATGACCATGCATTCCACTGTTGGAATAAAAATCAACAACCAACCAACAAACAATGTATCAAACCCTAAACTCAACAAAAATTTCAAACACATAACCAATTTTGATCAAAACCAGTCTAATACCAACATCCATCGGTCCAATTCCATCAACATATCCAGCAACCTAATCAACAACCCATCAAACAGCCAAAGTACCCTCTTAGGGTAAACCAACCAGTACAAGTCCCTACCCAATCTATCACTTTCCCAATCTTTGAACTATTATAAAATCAAATGGAAGAAATGAACTTTTAATTCTCATCACTTAAACTTGAACTAAAAAAATAAAAATTGGAAAGGCACCCATTCCTACTCAAGTTGTTCCTCCCCCAACCTTGAGGGGATAATACAATTACACACAATATTCTTAGGAACAACTCAATGATATGACTATTTAAGGAGTGGGGAAAACATTAAAAAACTTGAACCAACCATTCCTAATACTTCCAATGCTTCAATATCTCATGAAAAAATTGAATAAAAACTTGTTGAATCTAAAAATCTTGATGATAATGTTGAGGAAACACCACATCCAAAAACAATCTAGTAACCTACTCTATTCCCTAAACACTTGAGAGAAAAATCCCAACATGAAATGAATGAAATTTTGAGTGAAATACTCTCACATGTTAAGTTGAACATGCCCCTTCTTAATGAATACAAACCATACCTTCTTATTCCAAGTACATGAAGGACTTGTGTACATCCAAAATGATGTTTTAATACAAAAAAATTACTTTTTATAGATAATAGGAGTACCACAATCCAAGGAATCATTCCACCTAAGTTAAGGGACCCGAGTTTTCCTTACATTAACATTGAACTTGGAGATAAAAAATTTATTAAGGCCTTATGTGATCTAGGAGCTAGTGTGAACCTCATTCCATATATAATGTATTCTCAGTTAGATATCAAGGATATCTAACCAACTCCTATCACTCTCCAACTCATTGATCATAGTGTTTATATTCCAAGGGGTATCTTGAATTATGCTTCAGTGAAAGTTAAAAATTTCATTTACCGTTTTGGATTCATTATCCTTGAAAATCACCCAAGATTAGGTTTGAGGGAGAAAACCCCACCATACTTGGTCATCACTTATTAAAAAAAATCTTCTCAGTCATCCTAGTTAGGAATGGTAAAATGACAAAAAAATTCAAAAACATGAGCCATGATATCAACATTTATAACCAGAGCTCTTATGTTGGTGATAAAGAGGATGTTCATGAGGTGAATTTGATAAGTACTTTTGAAAATGAACCTGGAAATGATCAAAGATTTTTTGATGGATGTATGAGTCAATAGGAATTTAATTTTTTGTATTCACATGAGGGAAAGTTATATCCATGGTTTGGTTCTCTTTTAAATGGCTCCAATAGTGATTTTCACGATCACCATTCAATAGATCATTTAGATAATTCACAATCAGAGAGTCCATACCTGTTTCTAATAATCAATTGGATTTTTTTTAAAACATATATTAAAAAGGAACCTATTTTTTGGACATATTTGGAAAATGAAACTGAGTATTATTAAAATTCTTGGCCCATTTCTGAATGTGTTAGCCATCCTGAGCTCAAATTCAAGTTTCATACCTCCTCTCTCCAACATTCCTTCACCGGGTATAGTCAAAACCTATTGGTTGTCATTTAATTATCTCTAAAATCTAATGATGAGAAAATTCTCCTTGATACATTCAAAAATAATAAGAAAGAAATTGGATGGACCATTTTTAATATTTATGGGATTGGGCTATTTATTGAGACACATAGTATTATTCTTGAATCAAATTCTAAAACTCCTAGGAAACCCCCAAGATTCAACCATAATCTTGTAGAGGTTGTGAAAAATGAAATACTTAAAATGTTAAAAGTTTTTATTTAGTAATTTGGGGGGTTAGGGTCATGTTAATTACATTAAACTAATATCTTTATATGAGGAAATCTAGATTCTGTATTGATTTTATTTTATTTTTTTGTGTTTTTGTGTTTTTTAAGGGACCTCCAAGGATTCTATTTGTGATAAGAATCCAAAGAGATTAATTAATTATTGAGGGGTCATCAAATTCAAAATAGGTGATTTTGTTCCATTATTTTATTTCTAATTGCATTCTCCCCCCTCTTCCTTACCAAATCTGAACCCCCTCTTCTCTTATATTTCAACACTGAGGGATATGTTATTCTAAGTTGGGGGGAGTGAAAATATGAGATTAAAAAAAATTGGGATTTTGTGGAAAATTTAAATTCATTATCCTTGCATGAATTAATTTATATGTTCAAATATGAAAATTAAATGTCAAATGATTTTTAACGCCTTTATTATGATTTTAATTCATTTTTATGTTCACGAGAATAATTTTTGGAAAGTGTGGTTGTATAATATGATTTTAAAACTTTATATTTTTGTCTTTTTAATCAAAATTACTTAATACATGCCTATTGTATTTTGGGTGTTAATTTTAGTTTTTGGGTCCCTTAGATCATATCATAGGGTTTGGGGACTCTTTTAGTTGAATTTGAGAAACCATTTTAAAAAAAATTCTACAGAGAGAAATGTTTTTTCCAAATGCGTGGTGTTAGACACTTGGGGATGATGACTCCATAATTTTATTTCCCAGACTTAGGCTTTATATCTCTATCGAAGAGCATGGAATTGATAAAATGTGTGGTTTTCGAATCTAGGGGGTAGAACCTAGGAAACATAAATTACTATTTATGTTATTGTGGAGAAATAATTGGGGTGAATGTTTTATTCTTTCAATTGTATAGTTTTGATTTAATTTTGTAATCGTATATTTAATTTTTCTCATTTTAGTTGTTTAATAACATTCATTTCTTAATAAATTTTCTTATTCATATCTTATTATATTCTTGTGAATATAAATTTTATACCATTTTATTATGTAGTGAATTTATTCATAAAATATTTTGGAAAATTATTCACACAATGGTGGAGTGATCGTTATTTCACTATTTCTCTTCTTTAATTTCACACCATGAGTATAATTTCAAATTAAATTGAAAGAATAACATAAATGTAGGGATAACACTTTTATGGATTTATCTAAGGGAGTATAATGGGATATATTGGATGCTATTACTCATTTTAATAATTCTTAATCAGTATTTTTTATTGATTTTTTATTCAATGATGTAACTTCTACTTTAATCTCACTAATTTTAAGGATACAATTCTTGAGTGATAGAATGATAATATACCTTGGAGTGATCATGAATATTATCCTACATCTGTACTAGTTATTATCCTTAGTATAGTTTTTAGGTTCACAAGGTTGAATATCCTCGGGGGGTGAATAAGGGTATGACAGACTAAAACTTCTACCCCTTAGGATCTTGTTTCATTGTAAAAAAAACTCAATACTCTCTTCCTCCCATGGAAATATATGAATGGATATGAAATCATGCACAGGAAATAGTTATTTTTACATGGTTTACCCTCACTGGGATATATCCAAGGAGCATACAACATCGATATATTGATGTACCAAATTCACTAAGGATCACTGCCAATAATGAGTACAATGTTTGGGTAAGATATTTTATGCCTAAGATCACTGCCTGTACAAGATTTAAGGTCTTCTCACTAAATTTCCAAGGGTCACACCCTATTCCCCTTTCTCTAACTCACTACTAGTGGAAAGGGTCACCGTCTTCTTCTTCCTTTGCTCACTGCTCTTAGAAAAAAACCCACTCACAATTTATAAACTTATAGGTCAGACATAGTTTATGGATATGTAGATCCCTTCATTTGAATGAATTATTACATCCTCAACTTTAGGTATATGATATGCTGAAGTTAACTTTTTCACTCATAGATAAAATCCACCTTCCCAAGGAATTCTAGGTACCAAAAAATACTTTTGCATATTGATTTGAATTTTTTTGAATTTTCCTTAAGCAAACTGCGAACCAACTTATTCTCCTGTGTACTGAGTACTTGGTTTGGTATATAGAATTTCTCCTCCGTGTATTACTGTCGCTTCTGAGACCTTCTCTCCATTCACAGACTACCTCTACCTTTACTATTACATACCACCTCCGCGTACTGAGTCCGCGAACCTCCTCTGTGAAACACCCTCTGTCCGCGAACTGTTGTCTGTCCACGAACTGCCTTCACTTCGGTAGACCATCTCTCCTCTACATACCAAGATTCCTTCTCTATTTACCAAAATTATTCCTCTGTGTATGATAATTCCTCCTCTGCATACTGTTTTATTTGCAGTTTGGATTTCCCTACAAAATATTTTGGTGGAATTGCTTCCGCGTGAACCACTTTTCCTCACAGAAATGTTTTTTCACGAACCATTTTCGGATTTCACTAAATTCCCAAATAAAAGAGATTTTCTCTAATGATATTCTCTCTCTATTATAATCATTGAAATTATCAATCCTTATATAGTGAAATATACCCTCAAAATCCACTAATCCAAGATTTTCCAAATCTTTGATTCAATACAGCCTCCACCACATATCGATCCTCCTTATATAAACCACACCCATTCCTCGAACAATTATTTCCATGGTGGTCCATGAACTACCTTGGATACTATGTGGCATCATTATCTTCTGAAATCTCGTGAATCATCACACCTTCTATATACCACTTTCCATTCTCCACAAACCACCACTGCGAACCAGTTTTGGTTCTACGAACTTATCATGCATATCGTTCCTGCTTCCTAGTATACAGCCGCGAACCCTTCCTAGAAATAGTAACCAGTCCATGTACTAGGCTCCTTGTTTCTCTTCCTTTTCTGATTTTTTATCCATTATTCACACCATTTAGTCCTATGAATAAAACCTTACATTGTCAAACACAAATTCCTGATTTTGAGACAAAACAATTTGGCAAACACTGGGAAACCGTGATACCTTAAAAACCTATCTTTAGCAAACACCAAAAAAACTCATTTGTGGTTATCTGAATTTATCAACAAACACAATCACACCCAAAACATATTGAGAGAACACATTGAGGGATTTTCCCCAACAATAGTGAAAAATATCCCTGAGTGATTTTTGAAGTTCAATTTTCACTGAAAGAAACACTATCAATTTTAAGACATTAAAACCATTAAAATAAATTCATTCAATCCACCCCTTGTAATAACCTAGGATCAACCCATATTTATAAATTTAATTCTCTTAATTATTTTAAAATACATAATAATCCATTGAATTTGAACCCAATTTTTCCACTTAATATCTAAATCATCCCATATCATTTATGTTTATTTAGGTGATTTCTTAGGTCTATCAGGATTTAATAACCCAAGTTGTACTACAAGCGACCACATGAACCTTGAAAAGTTGGGTAAATTTGGGAAACACCAAATTTTGGAGATTTTTATAAGGAAAAAATTTATTTATCTTAGAAACTCATTTTATTCTCCCCCATTTATCTTTTATCCTATTATTTATCTTATCTTTCTTCCTTTTTTCACTTTTCTAGTGCATGTCCTCCTACACTCCTGACAACTAAAATATACTTGTTAGGGTGGAAAACTTAAGGGGTTAGAAGTCTAGTGAATCTTGGGTAATCCTTCACATAGATCATATTATTAATAAGGATTTGGATTCTAATATTAAGTTCAATACAATGAAGAATCTTCCACAAAACAAAATCATAAACCAGGGTGGGAACCCAAATAGAAACTAAAATCAGTAAGCCCCTAACTTGGGAAATGTTCCATACCAAACCATGAATGACTACCTTACACATTCCCAGACTAATGCAACCTCATAAAATAGGTATGATACTATAGGATATTCCCAATATATCTTAAAAACCCATTTCATGAACCCCTTCCAACCTTTCATGGGATGGAGTCTGAGATTCCTTACCTTTACATTAAAGAATCAAATGACATTATTGAAACAATGTTCCCACTAAATAAAATCAAACCATCTAAAATGATATTCTTTACATTTTCTCTAAATAACCATGAAAATAATTGGTTAAATAATTTTAGACCATCATCGATTCACTATTTGGATGAACTAAAAAGATAATTCTATAAAAAATACTCCCCTATCAAAAACATTATTTCAATCAAAAAATGAATCCATAACTTTTTTTGGAAAAGATGGAGAATGTTACTATGAAAAATGGGAAAGGTTTAGAGACACTTTAAACATGGTACCACAACATGGTTTTTCAATCCCCAAAAAAGTGAGAATTTTCTATAAAGGGTTATGTCCATGTACAAAAATGGTTTATTGCCAGGATGCATAATGTAACTTTCAATAACAAAGCCTCTAATGATTCTCATGAGTATTTGGAAAATCATGCTGAATAGAACCAAAAATGGGGAACATCGCCTTACTATGAGAAACCACCTAAATATAGTGTAATACATAATATTAGGGAAGAAAAAAGTCTTAGAGAAAAACTTTTTGCACTCACTAGGAATGTTAGGGAGTTTGATTATAGTAGGGTCCATGAAATTCAAGCTATTGGCCCTGTTTTCACAATTTTTTACAACCATAACCAAAAGACTAAAAGCTTCCCAACCACCCCTTCGATCAATGATGTTATTTTAGGAGGACCACGAGTGGAGGTTAATTCATCAAATAATAAAAATAAACAGTACCCAAACACTTTCAATCTAAGGTATAATGACTATCCAAGATTCCATTAGAATGAAATTCAATAACTGATATGACAACAATGTCTAAAACCCTACCATCAAAAAAATTTCAAACACATAACCAGTTTCATTCACAACTAGTCCAATACATGCATCCACCAGTCCAGTTCCAATAACCTATCCATAAATCTAATCAACAACCTATCTAACAACCATAGTGTCCTATTGATGTAAACCAATTATCACAGTCCTTTACCCAATATTTCCCTCAACTAATCCTTTACCATTTTTGAAATAAAATGCAAAAAATTAACTCATAAGACTCATCACTTAAACTTAAACTGAAAAAATGAAAACTAGAAAGGCTCCCATGCCTACTCAAGTTGTTTCTCCATGAAACTTGAGGGGAGAATCTAGTTACAAACAATTATCAAATGAAAAAATAAATTTTGTGACTATTTTAAGAAGTGGTAAAAACATTAAAAAATTTAAAAAAACATTCACAATACATCCAATAATTAAATATATCCTGAAAATAATGATGAAAAACTCACCGAATCGGAAATTACAGTTGATATTTTCAAGGAACCACCACCTTCTAAAACAATCCAGCAATATTCTACATTCCCTAAACATGTTATGGGAAAATAAAAGACCAAAATAAGTGAAACATTGAATGAAATCTACACAAACATTAAGTTGAACATACCCCTTCTTGATGAAATAAAAACCATACATGCTTATTTCAAGTACCTACAATACTTGTGTGTATTCAGAATGAAGTTTTCATATAGAAAATAAGTAATTTTAGAACTTAATGTGAGTACCAAAATCAAAATGACCTTTCCATATAAGTTAAGGGACCCATATTGTCCTTACATCAATGTTGAAGCTGTAGAGAAAAATGCTATCAAGGCCTTACATAGTCTAGAAGCGAGTTTGAACCTAATTTCATATATAGTGTATTGTGAGTTAGGTCTTGAGGATATCAAACCCACTCCTATCACTCTCCAACTCACTTATCGGAGTGTTTAGATACTAAGGGGTATCTTGAAGGTTGTTTTAATGATATTTGAAATTTTCATTTACCATGATGACTTTATTTTCCTTTATAATCACCCAAGATTAGGTCATAGGGAGAAAACCCCACTATCCTTGGTTATAAATTCTTATCAACAATCAAATTAGTCATCTATGTTAGGAATGGGAACATGAGATTAACCTTAAAAAACATGTCCCTTGATCTTAACATATATAACCCAAGCTCTCATGTTATAGATGATGGGGAAGTTCATGTGGTGAATTTGATAAGCACTATTTAAAATGAACCTAAAAATTATCCAGGAATTATTGATGGGTTTATAAGTTAAGATGAATGATTTTTTTGTATTCACATGATGTAATTTTATATCCATGGGTTTATTCTATTTTAGATAGCTCTAATAGTAATTTTTAAGGATCTACACTCAATAGATCCTTTGGAGAAATCACAAACATTGAGTCCATACCCATTTATGACAATCATCTGGCCAATTTTATGGTTGAAAAGTATTTTCAAAAGAAACCTATTAAGTTGACATACTTTGAAAATGAAATTGAGAATGATTCAAAGTCTTGGTCTATTTCTAGATGTGTTAGCTAACCTGAACTCAAATTCAAGGTCCATCCCACCTCCCTTAAGTACTCCTTCAATGGGTATAGTAAAAAACTTTTAGTTTTAATTTCATCCTCTCTCAAATCTAATGATGAGATAATTATCCTTAATATATTCAATAAAAATAAGAATGAAATTGTATGGACCATTTTCAATATTCATGGGATTGGATGATTCACTGAGATAAAGTGGATTGTTCTTGAATTAGATTCTAAAACTCCTTGGAAACCCTAAAGATTCAACCCTAATCTAGTATAGGTGATGAAAAATGAAATCCTTATAATTTTTATAGTTATTATTTGGTAATTTGGGGGCTTTATGTCATTATAACGATAATAAACTAAGTGATTTTTGAGAGAAACCTAACTTCTGCATTAATTTCATTTTTTTAATTTTGTGTGTTTTTCTATTTTTTAGAAGATACCCTTGGAGTTTTCAATGTAATCTAATGTTTCTTGATTGTGATATTGAACTGTTGAAGTAGTTTTGTATTTTAAAATGAAAAAAATTCATTCCATAATTCAAACCTAACCTTCAGTAATCCTTTAGGATTCTACTTGTGACATGAATCCAAAGTGATTAATTAATTATTAAGGGGTCATCAACTTCAAACTAGGTGATTTTGTTCCATGATTTCATTTCGATTTTCATTCTCCCCCGTATTTCTTCATAATTCTAAACTCCCTATCCTATTCTATTTCAACACTAAAGGAAATGTTATTCTATGTTAGTGGGAGTGAAAATATGATATTTTAAAAAAATTGAGCTTTTGTTGAATTTTTCCATTAATTATCCTTACATGCGTTAATGTATACTGTCAAATATGAAAACTGAATGTCAAAATATTTTTAATGCCTTAATTATGATATTAAAGAACTTTTATGTGCATGATAATAGTTATTGGAAAGTGAATTTTTCCGATGCAATTTTTCAACATTTAAATTTTTATACTCTTAATAAAAATCCCGCAATGCATGCCTATTGGTTTGTGGGTGTAAGTTTTCGTTCTTGGGTCCCTTTCAGCATAACATAAGGTACGGGGAAACTTTTAGTTCAATTTGAGTATCCAAAAAAGATAGAAAAATTCAATTTAGAGAAATGTATTTTTTAAATTCATGGAGTTAGGAACTTGGGGATCATGAATCTATAGTTTTATTATTGAGAGTTAAGACTTACATCTCTATTGTAGAGCATGGAATTGAAAAAATGTGTGGTACTCAACACTTGGAGATCGTGACTCCATAATTTTATTTCCCAAAGTTTGTATTTTTCATCTCTATTTTAGTCCAAAAAAACAACAAAAAAATAACAAAGAAAGAAGAGAAAAAAATAAAAGAAAAAAATTGTATACTCCTCTTACAGTTTAATGTGATTCCCTGCCATCACTTCTATTTTTCCCCTTGAATAATATAATGGGACCCATATGTATTGTGATTCACAACAAATCCTCATGCTTAATTTAAATTCGATCAAATGTTTAAATAAATTTTAACAAAGAAATGGGTTTGGAATTGGGATATTATTGTGAACCTATCTTGCGTTAAATGATTTTTATTGGTTTCATGATTGTTTTTAATGACGTATTTTGGTGGTAATTGTATGTTAAAATATTTTTGTAAAAGGTAATTCAATTTCATATTTTTGAGATAATTTTTACTCAAGAAAAAAAAATCAATTCAGGTTTGTTATTATCCATTTAAAGAGGCTAATATTTATATTTATATTTTAATATTCATTAATTTTAATATCAATGAACACCGGTTTTAGTTCATTTTATTTTCGAACCTTATATCACATCACTGTGTAATTCTTGTTTAAAGTATTCCAATTTGGGTCCAATTAATCATCAACCCGTGGAATTAATTATTTTGATTATTTAAAACTGATATTATAGGATATTATTTATCACTTTGTTTTTAAAATTTTCTCTTTTATGATCAATGGAATATTAATTGGGGAATATGGAAATTTTTGGCTATGAATGCAGAAATTTATGGACAAAGAATATTGGGCCTTATGTCCATTAAATAAAAGTGGAGCCCAAAAATTCTTCCCAATAAAGATCAAATTTTAACTATAGTTATAGATAATTATGGTTAAAATTTAATTAAACTATAAATAGATAAACTTTTTATTTTTTCATGGTGCTCTAGGCATCCTAGATTAAAGTTTAAATTATGGGCCAGATTTTAGGGCCCATAAAATCATCCCACCATTTTGAGAATAAAATTTGAATGGATGATCCAATTAGAATGAATTTTTGAAAGATATTTGAGGAAACATGGAATAATATATTTATATTATATGACTATCCCATATTAAAGCATATTCAATGTCATATTTGCATGAAAATAGGGGGATGAATCTGGTCCAAATTTTCTAGTTATTATTGAAAAGCCCAATTTATTTTTATTTCTAACCCACTTTTTACCATACTAATTAAATGGTATGGAATTAATTTATTTTTTATAGACCATAGGACCCAAAAAAAATTATTTAAGGCATCATGGTGAATTATTTGCTGGTGTATGTTTTATTCTTTCAATTTTATTGTTACACTTTCATTTTGTAATCACATCTTCAATTTTTCACGTGTAAGTTGTCAAATAAATTTCATTTATTAATAAAATTTATTACTATTATCTTATTATATTATTCTTTATATAAATTTTATACCTTTTACTTAGTTAGTGAATATATTCCCATCATTTTTGTGAAATTATTCACTTAATGGGGGAGTGATCGTTTTGTCACTATTTTTTTCTTCAATTCCTCCCTCATGAGTCTAATTTCTGCTTCCATTGATAGAATAGAATCAATGGAGGGATAAAAATATTATGGGTTGATACAACATAATTATATAGAGATTTATTGGATGTTATTTCTCATTTTAATAATTCTTAATCAATTCTTTTTTTTGAGATTTTCATTCAATGATGTACCTTATCCTTTAATCACAATAATTTTAAACTTATACGTCTTGAGTAATATAACGATCCTTAAATTTGGAGTTCTCATGAATACAATCCTCCAAATGTATAGGTTATTTTAATTAGTATAGTGAAAAAATAAATTTCATGTGTGATTTGAGAAGTTCATATTTATTTGAAAGAAACACTCTGGAATTTAAGGAAATGAAACCATTAAAAGAAATTCATTCAATCCATCTCTTTGAATAACCTAGGATCAAACATTATTTATTATTTGAATTGAATTAAGTATGTCAAACTCTTTAATAATAAATTCATGTTGAACCTAAGATGGTCACTTTATAGCCAAATCACCCCATATAATTTGTGTTTCTTTAGGATACTTCTTAAGTCTCTAAGGATTTTGATAACAAAAGTTATACTACAAGAAACTGCTTAAACCTTAAAAACATGGGTGAATTTTGGTTACACCATTCCCACCCATCACATAATGAAAATCATGCACATGCATTCCACAAGGTCATAAAACATTCATCATATCATAAACCATGAAATGAATTGGGTTTAATAAACATTTCACTTGATCACAAGCTATGGAAAAGATGCAGGTTTCATAATCATATAATCGTAACATAAACCGAGAAAAAAGAAGCAGTCTTCATATGAATTTTATCATGGGATAACCTATGGAAGTGAAACAAGTTTTATAAAAAATATATTATCATAAACATAAAGCATTCTGAGAAATAATAAGAATGGTGTCCTAGGATCACATCACTAGTAAAGAATAAGTAACCTCAAAGGTTATCATCTTTGATAGAGAAGTATTTTGAAAGAAAAATCCATTATAGCATTTCTTAAGGAAGTTAAAAATTATTTGAAAACCCCTTTTCAAAACAAAAATCATTTTCGAAACCCTTTTGTTTGAAAATAATAATGAAAACATGTAAAGTATGCTTTTAAACCCATTTAAAACATTTTTAGAGGAAATGATCCTTTCCTCTATGAAAATCACTTTTTAAAACATAATACATTTTGAAAATCCTTTTATTGAAAAAAATGTATAAATGAATATTAAATTAAAATAATTGTTATGATCAAGGAAATTCCATTAATGACATACACATTAAAACAAAGATTCCTTTAATATTTTTGGTAAAATACAAAAGGGTATTTCTTTTGAAAAAGTCATGAATATTCCTTATAATTTTTTTATGAAAATTAAAACATGGGTAAGAATTTATTTATTAAATCACTTTCTAAAAATGTTAACAACATTTTCAAAAATAATGGTTTTGGAAGAAAATGTTTTTTCCTTTAAAGAGAGAAATAAAGACACCTTTTATCAGAAACATTATTTTGAACTATCGAGTACCTAAAGAGTGTAAAATGAGAGGAAAAAATGTATTATTGAAAAATAAACCTAGGATAATAAAATTCATGAGTTTATTGAGAGATTTATAGTATGATTCTATCATCAGAATCATGATCATAAAGAATCCTGATAAACAATGAGATTGTAATATAAAATCTTTACCACTTTGGTAACATTGAAACATGAGACCCAGGAAGAAATAGCAAAAAATTAAACTTAAAATATCATGAGGATAAATAAAATAATTATATTAAATTTCAAATATTCTATATATATACCTCGTATAATAAGATAGGTTTATAACATAATCATATGTCTCAAATATGGAAAATTGAGAAAAAAACCCCTTACCGATTTAGTAAAATTTGAACCATAAACCTCATGAAAGAGTGATCCTAAAATGTATATATAAATCAAAATATTTTTTAGTATAATAATAAAAAAATAAATTTATGGGTAGTATATGTATCACATAAAATAAATAGTTGGTGAATATGTCATGTGCCTCAAAGATATAAAAAGTGATACATAAATCCCTTACCACTTCATTAATATTTTGGATCGTAAGTCACAATATGGAATAACATCAAATAAAAAATTAATTATAATTAAAATAGTGATATTTGTGATATAACATGTAAAATGGGAAGTACATATGCCACACAAAATGATTGGTGAATTTTCATGTCTCCTAGAAATAAAAGAGGGATTAGAAATCCCTTACCTTATATTTTTCCTTCCTTCATACACATTCAAAACTCATGTATAATAAATATAATTTTTCTATAAATATATTGTAGAAAAATTAATATATATATATATATCACACCATATATGATTTACTTATGACATTTTATTACCCATTTTTAACAATTCCAGGTTAACGTCACATTTGGGGTAATAACCACTTGGTTTTTCGTATATGTTTTGATTTTTTATTTTTGGTCTTCTTACTTTGATCATGATTTAATAATATCCATAATTTTTAAACTTGATAAAAATGTCATATATATTAATTATATATGTATTTATATTAATCCATAAAATTTAGTGATAGAAAATGAAATACATCATTCATGCAGACGGTAGGCCATACATACGCCTGAATGTTGTTCCCATTTTCTTATAGGATTGAAAGAAAGAAATGTAAATGATATATTATAATTAAAAAATTATTATTATTATATATATATATAATATTTTCATTAAAAACCTCTTTATTACCTTTCATGTAAATCATGAATGAATTACATCGCTTTCCTAGGTGGTAGTCCTCCGTACACTTGAACAACATTATTGTATTCCCCGAAAATGTTGTCTATAAAGGTATTTGTGATATAATAATCCCATAAGTATTATAATATAATAAATATCATATATAAATAATAAATAAATCATAATTTTTATCCTTGATAGGTGGTAATGGAAAAATAAATGTCATCAGTTTGCGAGGTGGTTGTCTGTCATATAAACGAACAAAGATTTCGTAACCCATTTTATGGAACTGGAGATGGTTTTAGTTCATTCCTATAAAAGAAAAAAATAACAATATATGTAATATAATAAGTTTATTATACAATAATGGTATAATAATAATTTGAGGAGGAGGAGTAAGAAATAAAAAAATGCTCATTGATGATTATTACCTCTTCTTTGGGTATCCTCCTTAGGTTTGTACCGAAATTCATCCTTTGATGGATCTATGTACAAGTTAAAGATTGTAGGATGATAGAAGGGAATTTGGGAAGTTATTTGAGTAGGAATTGGTTGAATTAAAAGGGTTTTATGGTGTAAATAGGAGAGGACAAGGGGTGGCCTTTTATAAATGAGGTAAGTGACACACTTATATTTTTTTGAAAAGGGAGAATTCAACCCACATTTTTTTCACATAAAAAGGATCCAATAATGAACCATTATGAATAATATAAGTTTTAAGGTATAAATATGTCCATTAAATTGATTTTAGACATGTTTATAGGTCATTTTACCCATTATAATTTAAGTTTAACACCCTAATAAACCCATTTTTACCTTAATAGTGGTTAATAATTTTTACTAATTTTACTATTCATTTTGGTAAAAAATTTAATTTGAATTTATTAAATAATATAAATTATGATTATTAAAAAAAATTAATACATTTTTCTAAATTCCATTCACATAATTGTAAAATTTTAATTTAAAATTAATCTCGCAGACACAGTGATAAAGTTGGTTTTTAAAGAGAAAATGTTCAAAAGTTTACGAAGTTTTTATATAAAAATTAAATAGGAAATTGATTAAAATGAAATAAATTGTATTAATTAATTTATAATTGTACTAATTTTACTTTATAACCAATTTAAAATATAATTTTTCTTTATAAATAAATTAAATAAAAAGGTAGTTTTGAATTAAAATTCTGTATTTCTTCACTATTCATCCAAAAAAATGATTTTTTTTTTAAAAAATACAAATAAATCTCCCAAATATAATTTTTACATTATGATTTCAAAAATAAATTATATTTTATAGAATTAATTTTATTAATTTTTTAAAAAATAAATTTTATCGTTATTCATAAAATAAATAAAAAAACATTTTTTTTGAAAATATTATTTTTAAAACATATAACGTCTTTATTGAAAAATTAATTATTTTTTTTGAATTTGTTTTCTTTATATAATGAAATTATAATTAATATTTAAAAAGTAGTTATTACAATTCACATTGGTATGTTTAATATTTAGGTTTTAATGACTGCATTTAAATACCTATAATATATCATGGTTTTGTTGAAACAAAAAATCATTTGTAACACAAGATAACCTGGTGTTGTATATAGTACAAACTTAACATGGTGTGAGATGTAATTAAAGAAAAACTAGATATTGTGTGTAATGAAAAATATAGAAAATAATAAATTTATTATTTTTTTTCACAAAATCTCTGGGTGTTGTAATCTACCCTCCTTAAAATAAATTTTGTCCTTAAAATTAATCACTTTAGTACTAAAAAATGAGGATACTTATACATAATAGTGTCCCCAAATTCCCATGTAGCTTCCTCAAGTAGATGGTTTCACTAAAAAACTTGGACCATGTAAATGGTATTGTTTCGTAGAACTTTCTCTATTCGATCCAGAATCTTTACCAGCTGTTTCTCTTAAGGAATATCATGCTCCCGTGGTATGAACTTTGAGTTCAATACATGAGATAGAACATATATTTAATTCCTTAGGATTGAAACATGGAACACATCATAAACCTAAGAGAGGTTTTTAGGAATTTCCAAATGATAATCTATTATCTCAATATAATCAATTATTTTAATGGGATCGATATACTTAGGGATTAATATTCCCTTATTTCTTCCACCAATAAATTCATAGAAAGTTATTTTTACCAAATTAAAAATCTAGATCATATATATGATTATCAGTATAATATTTCTATCAAATTTGTGCAGTACTTACATGTAATTGAATGAATATAACCTTCTCTGCCATCTCATCAACTTTCTCAGGTCCCGATAAATTTATTTCTACAACTTCATTTCAGTACGTTGGAGTTATACACTTCATTATATAAATAGATTCATAAGGAGCCATCTAAATGCTCAAATAAAAGATATAATTTTATGAAAACTCAACTTGAGTAAGGCTTTGATCCCAAACACCTTTTAAATATACAGGATAAGATCTTGAAGTCCCCTTTAGGGTTTAAATTATTCTCTTAAACTAACCATCTATCTGGGGATGATATATAGTGATGAAACTCAACTCTGTATCAAGATATTGGTGAATAATTCACCAAAACATCATGTAAAACTATAGATTCTGATAAATTTAAATTGAATTTAGCACTCTCTGAAACCTTACCACTATTTAATTTATATTCTAAAAAGTGGATCCAAAGGGAAATATTATTTAATAGTAATAAAGTGTGTTGAATCTGTAAGGTGTTCGACTATAACCCATAATTATATCAACATAAAATATAAGATAAAACCTAAAGGTTACCATTAACATTAATCATATGTACATAAAGAGTAAATTCATTCCTCCTCAAATAAATTTTCCACTATATATAAAACCAAACAGTTTCATTGCCATTAATGTCTCTTAAAATATCCTTAATTATGGTGAAATCACATAAAACCTCCAAAGGGTTATCAATGAATTTAAACTTATGATCAACCTTAAACTCATAAACTCATCATGGTATCCATAAATCTTAAGTTAATGTCACATAGAGAAATATATACTTCCAAAATATAATTCACCATTTATTCCTTAAATAATCTATTATCTTATACGGAAAAATTTACATTGGAAGATTGGGTTCAACATTGTACCGATAAAATATCAAATGTGATTTAATTATTCTGTAATTCATGTAGATGGAGATAAACACATGAAATTTCACAAGGATGACCAATAATATTTTCATAGGACTCATTCATATGAAATCAAATATAAAATTACCAACTAAGGAGGGGAGGATGAGTTTTCTATAATTATCATGATTCACTTAAATTGTCATGATCACATAAGATTTTCCTTTTTTACTTTGTCTTTAGAGGTTGTTGACATTGAAATTTGTTATTAACCCTAATATTTTGGCACTTGTTAGCATAATTAAAAAACTCCTTGTAATTGAAACATTAAAGTATGGGGGGTTCATTATGTGAATATTTCTCATAATTACCTAACTTATTCCCATCACTTCAGCATTCAGTCACTCGATGAACTTACTTTACAAACTTAAAAAATTTAGCAGTCCCCTTAAGAAAATTTTCTCTATGCTTCTTCCCACACTTTGAGCATAAAAGAAAACTCATCTTTTTCTCTCCATGTTTTTTATATTTTCCTTTGAATTATATTTTCTATCTTCCTATCACAACCATGAGATTGATACATAACACCAACCTTTATCTCCACCTTGATATCACATTGAACAATATCTTCATAGAAACTAAAGTCTATTTTGGATAATTCCCTTCAAAAACTTGGTTTTAAGCCACTAAAAAAATGAACAACCATAATTTCAGGTTGGATGATAAAAACCAAAGCATACCTCACAAGTCTTGTAAAAAATTACTCATAGGTACCAATGAATTAATTATACATTTTCTTTTTCCCAAGGAAATTATTCTTCATATTGTTCTAAATAATATAAGGAGAGTACATATTGAAAAATAATTTCTTGAACTCATCCCAATCCATGGATTCAATTTCTTCATATTTCCTCATATTCTTGATAAGAGTCTACCATTGATCCTATTCACCTTTCAAATGCTAGATAGCCAAAACAATTTTTTCAAATTTTAAAAACCCGAGAATGGAAAATTTCATTTTAGTGGTGTCGATCCATTATTCCTTAACTAGTGGATTATAATACCCCCTTAAATAAGGTGGAAATTTCATCATTAAGTAATGAATAGAATTTTGTTCCTTTGTTTTTTTGGAATTCCATCATGACAAATATCTTGAGGAGTTTGTGTGATTATAACAATGAGATTTTGAATTCCAGCTCCCAGAACATTTGGATAATGAGGATAACAATAATTACATTGTCCATCACACTCATCATTAACACGGTTCCTTAGGGTTATAGCCATTGGCTTAAAACCAAAAAGCATAGTATACAAAACAATTATCATGATGGGAAACCACATAATCATAAAAAAATAACTTATAAGATGTCTAAATCATTAAGTATTCTTTAATTTATGACACAGTAGTTTTATCCTAGTTATGTTATATCCATAATATACTTAAGTTATCATTTTTAATGAGTTTATGAATTTCCAAATCATATCCCCTAGGAGTGTCAAACTAGTTGGACAACAAGAACCATTTTCATGCATCGGGTGATGATCAAGTCTAGCTCAATGCACCCTTTTTAGAGTTATTACCCCAATTCACCTCTATGCCAAATCCGAATCTAATTTTATTATCTAGATAGGGATATAATTTCTTAAAAACCACTCACTCCATCCTTTACCAAAAATCAAGGAAAATTTCCTACACTTTGATTCATTCTTAGAATTATCCTTAAAGACATCCCTAGATATATTGTTAGCAATATCCATTGGGATCTCACTAAAATTTTCTCATACTGTTTTTTTCAAAGGTTAAATAAACCTATCCTCTAATACCAACTATAGAGACCCAGTTTTATCATACATGGATATTACATCATTTTAGATGAATATTCACTAAATTACACAAACACACACCTAAGGACCATAATAGTTTAGTTCCTTTGAAAACTAGGAACATAATATTTTTAATTCATGAAAGATATTAAATGTATCCCATAAAGATCTTCACCTTTAGTTTTCATACATTAAAAAAATTTCATCAAAAACTGGGGAAATAAAACATAAAAAAAGGGTGAGATCAGATTCTTAGTAAGGGTAAACAAGGGTGATACATATTCATAACTTGAGAACAAGGGATTGAGAATACGAACATAACATTTGAAAACAATACCCCTATATATCAAATATCATAATCTTGAGTGATGGAATAATGATTGGTAGTTCATAAGACATTAATCATAAGGGAATCAAAGAACATGATCTATGAGAGCATAAAATTGGCATAAGACACAGAATTTTGGAATATACATAATCATAGAAAATATTATGTCAAGGATACCCACCAAGACATTAATAACATGTAAGGATTGGGATAACCACCCATATACCTACTTCTGGCATGAGTTAACCACCGATGTACCCAATTTTTAAGTTTGGGGTTATCCAGATGTGTACCCTCTAGGCTCATTAACATTTATTATTACCCAATACATTGGAGAAAGATATAGATCCCACCCATAACATAATAAAAATAATGCACATGTCATCCATAATATCATAAAAAACTCATCATATCATAACCAATGAAATTAAATGGGATTCATAACCATTTCATCTTATCATTACCAATGAAAAAAGGTTGGTTTTATAATCATTAACCATTTCATAATAGAATAACACTTATAAAAAAGAAGCAAGTTTCATAATAATTTTATCATGGTATAACCTGTGGAAGAGAAATGGATTTGATAAACATTATTTCATAAAAAAAATAAACCATTCAGAGAAATAATAATAATAGTATCCTTGGATAATATCACCAATAAAACATAAGTAACCTAAATAGATATCATCTTAGATGGAGAATTATTTTGAAATAAAAATCACTTGGAATGTTTCTTGATAAAAATAACATTTATTCGAAAGTAAAATTTTATAACATAAAACATTTTCAAAATCCTTTTGTTTAAAAATAACATTTAAAACTTGTAATTGAATATTTAAAAATCATTTAAAATATTTATTGAATAAAATATCCTTTCTTGTTTGAAAAGAACATTTTAAAAGATATTTTTTTTTGAAAATAAATTTCTTTGAAAATAATAGTAAAAACTTATAAATTAATCTTCAATGAAAGTAATGGTCATGATGTTGGAAATTTCATTTATTCTATATATGATAAAAAAATATTCCTTTCACATTTCTAGTAAAATAAAAATAGACATTCTTTTTGAAAATGACATGAAGATTAATTTTAAATCATTTTGTAAAAAGTGAAACATGGGTAAAAATTTCTTGAATAAATTACTTAAAAAAAATATTTTTTAGAAAATTTTTATAAAACATGGTTTTAGAAGAAAATGGGTTTTTAACCAAATAGAAATAAAGATGATTTTTATCAAAAAGATTATTTTGAACTCTTGAGTACATAGAGTAGAAAATGAAGGGAACACATATAATATAAAAAAATAACCAGATGATAATAAAATTCTTGAGTTTATTGGGAGACATATGATAATATTTTTTCATCAAAAGCATGATCATAAATAATCTGAATAAATAATGAGATTGTAATATAAAATCTTTACCACTTTGGTAATATTGAAATGTAAGACCCGTGAAGGAATAAAATTAAATGAAACTTAAAATGTGATGATGATAAATAAAATCGTGATATTAAATGTAAAATGGGATATATATACACCTCATACAAGAAGATATGTGTATAACATAATCATATATCTAAAAGAATGTAAATTGAGACAAAAATCCCTCACCGATTTGGAAACTTTTGAACAATAAACACCATGAAAGAGAGATACTAAAATGGATATGTAAATATAAATAATTTTCATTAGAATAATAATAAAGTAAATTATTATTTAGTAAATTCACCACATAAAATAAATATCTAGTGTATATGAAATGTGTCTCATAGAAGTAAAAAGTGAGATGAAAATCCCTTACCGCTTTTGTAATATTTTGGATTGTAAGACCTAATAAAGCATAACATAAAATTAAACTTTAAATATCATTAAAATAAGGATAATAATGATATAAAATTCCAATGTGTATTACATACACAACAAAAAATAAATGAGTGGTGAATTTTTATATGTCTCCCAGAAATAAAAGAGATACTAAAAATCCCTTACCTTAAGTCTTGAATTCCTTTAAACACATTAAAACCTCATATATAATAAATATAAGTTTAATATAAATATTTAAAAAAAAATTAATGTATATATATATATATATATATCGTACCATATATGATTTACTTATGACCATTTATTACCCATTTATTAATGATTCCATGTTAAAGTCACGTTTCAGGTAATAACCACTTTGTTTTTTTGTATATGTTTTGATTTGTTATTTTTGGTCCTATTAACTTGATCATGATTTAATAATATATATAATTTTTACCATGATATAAATATAATATATATTCAGTAAATATGTATTTATATTAATAAATAAAATTTAGTGATAGAAAATGAAATACACCATTCACGGAGACGGTAGGTCGTACATACGCATGAACACTGTTTACATTTTCTTGTTGGATTAAAAGAAAAAAAGGTAAATGATATATTATCATTAAATTATAATTTTTTATTTCATATATATCACATATGTTCATTAAAACCATTTTTATTAACTTTTATGTAAAGTGTGAATAAATCACATCGCTTCACGAGGTAGTAGTTTTCCGTACACACGATCACTGTTATCGTTTTCCCAAAAAATGGAGATTAAGAAGGAATTTGTCATATTATAGTCCATTAAGTATAATAATAACACAAATAAAATATATAAATAATAAATCCATTATTTTTTCTATCCTTTATAGGTGGTAATGGAAAAAATTTCATTGGTTCGCGAGGCGGTAGTCCGCCGTACACAAGAAAGATGATTTCATTACCCATTTGATGGAATTGGAGTTGGTTTTATGTCATGAAATTAGAATAAAAAAATCTCAGTATATTTAAGACACTTATTTAATTATATAATAATGATATAATTAAAATTAAATTAGGTGTATGAATAAATAAAACAATAACACTCATTGAAAAACGTTACCTCTTCTTCGAGTATCTTCCTTAGATTTGCAACAAAGGACTTCTATTTTTGGATTTATATAAAAAATAATCATTTTAGGATGATATGTGTGAATTTGGGAAGTTATTTGGTTTGGTATTGTTTGAACCAAAAGGGTTTTAAGGTGTTATGAAAAGTGGAGAGGGGGTGACATTTTATAAGTGAGGTGAGTGACACACTTGTAATTATTTGAAAAGGCATAATTCCATGCACATTTTTTTCATGTAAAAAGGCTCCAATAATATACCATTATAGATATTAGAAGGGATAAGGTATATATATAGCCATAAAATGAGTTTTTTACTAGTATCAAGATAATTTTACCCATTATCATTTATGTTTAACCCATGGTAAACAAAATTCTACCTTAACCATAGTAAATAATTTTTACGGTCATTAAAATTCAATTTGATCAAAAATTAAGTTTCCATTAATAGATAATATTGGTTATTATGATTAAATACGTGGAATAATTTTTTCCAAATTCCTTTTACATAATCCTTAAAATTTAATTTAAAATTAATCCCCCAGATGTGATGAGAAATCAATTTTTTTAAATAGAAAATGTTTAAAAGATTACATAGTTTTTATATCAAAATTCAATATGAAATTGATTCTAATAAACTAAATTGGATTAATTTATGTATGATTGAAATAATTTTACTTTAAAACTTATTTAAAACATAATTTACCCTCATATATAAAATAAATGAAATAATAGTTTTTCATTAAAATTCATTATTTTTCATTATTCATCAAAAAATGGAAATTTTCAAAAAGTCCAAAAAATTCACCCTAAGATAATTTTGAAATTATGATTTCAAAAATGAATTTTATTTTATCAAATTAATTTCCTAAAAATTTCAAAAATTAATTTTATTATTGTTCACAAAATAAATAAAATGAATAGTTTTTGAGAAAATGGTATTTTAAAAACATATAATGAATTTATTAAAAAATTAAGTATTTTTCTATCAATATGATTTATTTTTATAAAAAAATTATAGTTAATATTTAAAAATTAGTTATTACTATTCTTATAAGATAGTTTAACAATTAGGATATAATGGTCATTTTTAAATAACTATAATATATCATGTTTTTGTTAAAACTTAATGTTGTGTGTAATGCAAGATAAACGAGTGTTGTGTGTAGTGCAAACTTAACTTGGTGTTACATGTAACACAATTCATACTTAAATTACATGTAATGAAAAATATAGAAAATATTAATTGGTTTTGAATTTTTTTCCACAAAATCTATGGGTGTTTCAAGAAATGACTAAAGTTAGAAATAGAAAATTTCCAAGAGGGATGAATTCTCTCACTTCAATTTGACTAAGGACATAATTGTATCTATATATCTCGAATTTGAGTGAAATTTTATCTCAGAGGGAACTTGGGTTTATTTTTTTAGATTATGTATTTTATTTAGGTTATAATATGAATTATTAGAAAAAGTATATTAGAGACTCTAGGGTACTCTCCTATACCCCTACTAAATTTTAAATGGGAAAAAATTAGATAGAGGAACTTGGATCAAAATAAAAATTTTACAGTACAACCATACACCACACATCGTGACCCATATCTAGATAAATTTATTCATTCTCCGGGGATAGATAATTAAATCATAATGAAAAAAATCAATGTAAAAAACACAAATATTAAATTTGAATGGGTTCTGATGATGCTATAATACAACCCCATGAGATTTACTCACAAGTGGTTGAATTCAGTCATGACATGACATCAACAAATCATTAAAAAATGTTTTTAGTGTGTAAAATAGGCTAAAAACAACTTTAATGGGGTTCTGCAATGGCATGAGTCCACCCCATGATTCTTTACACGAGAATGAAACCTGGATAGTTACATCATGATAGCTTGGACCATGCCACAAAAAACTTTAAAGGCTTGAGATAGTATAATCCTATGATTTTTGATCAACCAAATTATGCCATGTAGTATTGGTTTATGCCTTGATACATTTTAACCATATACAATTTGTTTCATGAAACCCTAAAGCATCATGAAATTTTATATCTCCCTCTTCTAGTGTTCTGATAGTCAGTGCACATAGTCCTCCAATATATCTCCAATCATCTTATGGGTTCAAGTTAAAACTTCCTCATCTTCTCTACTTTGATTTTAGATTCTTCCATATTCCCAACTGACATACTCGTTGCATCATTCCTAGTCATTATCTCAAACTGATACCATCATTTTTTGAATCAATATACAATTTATAACCCACCTCTTGATTCATTTAAAACTATATTTAAACATTTAATTACCTTTCATCACTTCACCCATGGTCCTTACCATAAATATCAATACTAAATACATGGCCAAACAGCTACCTGACCAAATATTGGAAAATATAACATCTAAGAAAACCTAAAAACAAAAATCTAGGGAACCCTCATCATCACTTGAGACCTCTCCAAGATCCCTATCCCCTCATAAACCTTATAAAGCACTTAAATCTCAAACCAACCTAATCAACCATACTCCCATTTATCATTCAGTAAGGATTCCACCCAACAACATCAACATCACTGCTTGTAGTTTCTAGATCCTAAACACTATAAAAGGATAAGAAAATTATAGTTAAAGGTGATTCAGAAAAATAATACACTTGATATATATATTATGGAGTAGATAATTATATTATCTAGACATGGATTCACTAAGGGACATGAATTTAGAGAATATTATTCAGGTCCAGGAGGAGGCTCATTAGGAAAATATTTTTGGAATTTCTATCAACATTGGAGTTAACCTATGATCATGTCAAGTTTTATATGGTGAAATAGTTTTGGATAATGTCACGACCCATCCCAGTGGGGGCCGTTCCACGACTCCCTAGGCTTGTCTCCAATAGGCCAGGGGCTGGTGACTAGCACCGAGTAGGCATGTCACTAACATGGGAGGCATTTCTTATAAACCTGTACACACACACACATCTCTAAGCCCACAAAACTGAAAGGTAAAAACTACTGAAAATGGAAATTCATGCATACACTAAAATCCCAACCAATAAAGTACAACAGGAATGTAAAGTACAGTAATGTAAAACCCTAGGCCAAAAGTAAAAGCCCACCAAAAGAAAGTCTGCAACAAAGTCCAACCTGTAAAGAGAGGTACTGGGACTATAATCCGTAGCCATAGGAACACACCTCAGCCAGCCTGATATCATTGAGCACCATCCGGTCCTGGTCTACCTAGAATCCTGTCAAAGACTCACTCATCTGCACAAAACACGAAACGTGTGGGAAAATCTCATGTAGGGGTGAGTATAACAATACCCAGTAGGACACCCTGAAAACCACAAAGGAATACAACAAAAGAGTTACCAAAAAGGAATGAGACAGTCAGCTCTACATAGTATATGTTTATAGAACATATAACAAGAATATCTAGATATACTCATACGCGATCAACTATCTCGAAACCACCACTAAGATCCAGCTCGAAGATCCCACTAAGAAAGTGAAAAAGAGAACACACTCCTAGGTCTGAAGAGATAGGAAGTACTCATTCCAGGAGAACTCACTCCACAAGTACGTAAGAATATGATTCTCATATGAGGATCACAACCAATAGATATGAGGTGATTCCAACAACTCAGTCTGAACTAACCCGCTAAGCAGAGGATCGACGCCTGGGTAAGGTAGGTCACATCGATACCAAGAACTCTACATAGGGTACCAGGAAGAAATAGAGGATCAATCTCTAAGTCTCATAGAGGGGATTCCAACAACTCTATTCAGGAATTCCGGATAAAGGTATCATACTAATACACATAGGAAATGATACCAGAAACCTTTATGGGAAATACCAAGGGTAAAAACCCAAAGAAAGATATTCCAAGTCACAGAATACCACTAGCTCAAGCCATGTATAAACAGGTTACACAACGTGTAGTAGGATCACACGCCATGTTCCTTGACTCCGGGTACTGCCCATGCAAACGGTCCATGTCTCTAGGCTTGTCGTATAAAAGTGACTACACGGCGTGTATAAGAATTATACGCCGTGTTCCTTGACTCCGGGAACTGCCCGTGTGAAATGACCCATGTCTGAAATCTAAGTCATGCAGAGAAGTATATACACGATGTGTAAGTCAAGAACACGCCGTGTCCTGTCAACTAGAAAAAACCCATGTACCCTGGCCATATGCCCGTACACGGTGTCTGTCCGTGTCACCCTGCCCGTGTACCAGTACATGAGGTGTCCCGTGTATCTGGTCGGGGAGGGGTATACACTCCGTGTCCTTTGCCGTGTACCCAACCCGTGTCCATGTACTCCCGGATTACATGCCAGGTGGTTCGCCGATGAACACACCCCGTGTAGCCCATACTACACGCCATGTATTTGGGATTTCTCCAGAACCACCGTCTTCTTCCTTGCGCCTCGGCCGAACCTCCAGATCTCAATTATGGTGTCTGTTTTTCGCGAAACTCAAGATCTCGGGTTGCCTCATCATTGTGATGTTGAATCTGTGAGTTTTGAGCCTTTGATCAACTCTGAAATCTGATTCCGGTCACCCTTGTGGAAATCATTCGAAGAACGATATCTTCCAATCCAATTTGATCCGTCCACTAAAACTGTCGTCGCCACTCCGTACCATCATTCTGAGGTTGGATCTACAATCTCAGATTATTGCGCCAACAAATGAACGTGTCGCGATCAATTTCCTCTAAGAACACGTAGAACACTGTTTCCCTCTGGAATGGGGGATGACCTCATTGATTGAAGGTTCAAACATTCCAATCGATTTCTAACGGGTTTGTTCGTAGAACCAGAAACATCCAATGATTCCATATCCATTTGGACCTACTTTCCAAAGGTAGGTGCTCATTAGTTGTGGACTAATGAGGCTTCGAAATTTGCATTAGTCAAGAGGATGGGAGGTCGGACTCACCACACCTTTTAGGGGAATTATTGTATACTCCGGGACTCTCTTTATAGATTTATGTTATGTTCGTGAATCCTTATTACATTACCAAGTATAAAATGGGATTTACTTTAGATCTGACAATCAATGATTTATATGTAGGAAATTTAGAGAATATTTTATATGTATTCGAGGTTCTTCATCGATAGAGAATCATTTTTATTTGTTTAGAGATTCTTAGCCAATGGTATCCTTCAATACATAATAGTCTCTTGGTCACTATGATGACCATATTAGTTTTAAAGCCACTCAGTGGGGCACTTGAAGTTTATTGTCATTCAAGAGGACATGGATTATTTCAGAATTGGGATCGTACCTGCTGATGGGCTACCTACGTATCCTTTGTTTTAGAAAAGGAATCAGAACCCATGTAGTTCGAGTAAGGGAGTATGTTGTTTATGCATGATTGATGGATCATGAAAGATGTCATGATTAATTTTACACTCTAATCTCACGTGAGTCATGTTCGGTGTGAGAAACAAGAGGTATAAGTGAAACCAGACAATTTTTTCCACGAAAGATGCAATGATGTGGGGCTTATGTGTGTATGACAGCCCAAAATAGATGAGGATTAAGATTTACTTCAGGGAGGAAATCCATGAACAGGGTCCATAAAGGTATATGTGCTTCATGGAGATTTGGATACTCTAATCTTGGGGATTAATCCTAGGGAAGATTTCCAAGTTAGGAGGGGACTTATGATTGGGTTTTACTCCTGCGAAGGAGGCCCATATCAAAAGGAATTATGACTCGTTAAGAGAAATTAAGACTAGGGATTATTCCTAAGGAGGAGGCCCAGGTTAAATGGATTTGAAAATTAAGGGACTTTGGGCTTACTTCTGAAAAGGAGTCCCATATTTGGGAATTTTAAGACTGGGGCTTACTCCTAGGGAGGATGACCAGATTAGAGGACTTGGGGATTACTCCTAAAGAGGATTCCCACAGTAATGAGAATTTGGAATGAGGCTTACTCATGAAAAGGAGGCCCATGTTAAGAGAATTATAGTTGGGGCTTACTCTTGAGGAGGATGCCCATATTTTATACTGGGGCTTACTCCTAAAAAGGAGGCCCAGGTTAAGAGAATTATGGTTGGGGCTTACTCCTGAGGAGGATGCCCATATTTGAGACTGGGGATTACTTCTTAAAAGGAAGCCCAAGTTAAGAGAATTATGGTTGGGGATTACTCCTGAGGAGGATGATCATATTTGAGATTGGGGCTTACTCCTGAGGAGGATGCCCATATTTGAGACTTTGGACTAGGGCTTACTCCTGAAAAGGAGGCCCAGGTTAAGGGATTCTCTCATCTTAAAGGATGAGGTTGAATGAATGAAATCTAAATCTTTAGTGACACAAAGATGTGTGAATCACAAGATTTTGAGAGATGTTCCACGGAGTTCCTTTCAGATAAGGAATCCAAATCAAGAAATCATGCCATAAATGACTTTGAAGAGTGTCTTGAAGACTGAATCTTGAATGAGAGAGGTGGAATAGCATAAGAGGGGTGAAATGGGCAAGAAAGGCACCCAAAAAGGTAGGGGCGCACAAGTCTTGGCAGACGTGTAGGTACTGCGTGGGCGTGCAAGTCCTGGTCAGCGCGCAGGTACTGAGTGGGCACGCAAGTCCTGGTTGCGCAGGTATACCTGCGCGACACATGGGTACTTGCACGATTTTCATCCCTTAGGGTAATACTTGGGCGAGACTTGGATAAAACCCTTGGTATTATCCCTAGATGCTTTCTAGAAGATGGCGCGCAAGTTCTGGTGAAGAAGTAGGGTGGCGCGCAAGTGTGTCCATTTCCCTTAAGGGTAAAACCCCTTAGGCGCGCAAGTGTTAGTAAATTATAACACTTAGTCCTTACTGATCTTGTTTAGACCTTCCATTCTAGGTAAGGAATTACCTTAGAAGTGTTCGAAAGACCTTAATAAGAGACTTGGGCGTTCAGAGATCTGTCTGTGAATTCTGGAAAAATTCCTCCCCAAAATGGGGGGCCCATAGGGTCTATTTATATGCTGGAAAAGACCCCAAGCGGTTATCCTTTAGGGCACACAAGTCACTTGCGCAACCATTATGTGGCGCGCAAGTATACTTGTGCGATAGTGAGGGAACTTGCGCGAACCTTGTGATTTTGAAGCCTTGTTCATGCCTTTGTCGATTTTTGATGATTTCTTCAATGGATGAATCAATTTGTGCTAATTCATTTCCCTTTCCATTATTTTAGACAATGTGATGAAAATGAGTGTAAAAAAAAGTCCCCCCTCAGAGTTGGATCTGAAAGAAATGAGGATGTGACTCTGAGGAAAAGAAGAAAACTAAAGGAAAGGCAGTGCACATGTGTTCAGTGCAAAACACTTGGCACATAGGTTCGAGTCGCGCAGGGCTGGAGTGTGCTGGATGGAGCGCTCTGGTTGTAGACGCGTAGGTGGGCTGTCTGGCCTATAAATATGCGGTCATTTGGCCGCGCATAGCATCTAATTTTCGGATTTTCGAGCTCTCGCCGTGCAGGTCCCCTTCGCCGCGCAAGTCACTCATTTTCCGCTGTTTCTTTGCTTTCGTGCTGTTGTTAAGGTAATAGGACTTGTGAGGTGATACTTGCATGCCGAAAACATGCGCGGCACATTAACACTTGCGCGTCACATCCATTATTGCACGCCAAAATGCCTCTTCCATTTTTTCTAAAATTCCTTCACAAATTTTATGAAAAATCAACTTAATTAAAAGTTAATTTATTCAAATTTCGTGCAGAATCAATGGCTCTTAGAACCGGAATAGATTTGACCGAATGAATTGGAATTGACTCAATTCTTTAACAATTTATCTGAAAACACATTACCACACTCAAGTATGAGGGGAAATATGTAAACTATGGCTTAAAAATATTCGAATCTGAGGAATGATATGAAAAGGAGATAAAAGGCATTAGAAGAAGTAGTTTCCAAGAATGAGGTTACTATTATTTAAGAAACCCGTTAGGGGGTTGAATTATGCAAGGTCACCTAAGGGCATTGTCTGCATAGTTAAATAAATAGCATCTTTTGGCTAACAAGTCTGTTATGTAGACTGTTTATGCAAGGCTGCCTAAGGACACGTGCTGTATAGTCAGGCAAAAGAACTCTCAGAAATTTACTTTCCTAGTGCTAAAAAGCCAGTGAAAGTTTATGAAGATTCAAATTTTCCAAAGTATAGAGTTTGCTGTATGGAAAGAGGTACTTGAATATGGAGAAGATATTTCCAAACAAGATTATCAAAGAACTGGATGGATATCACTCCTACGAAGGTCTGACCTAAACATAGGGTAGGAGAATATAAACCATAGACTTGAATACTTTCAGATCCTGAAAAAGGATATGGGAAAAATATGTTAAGGATGGCTATTTTTTGTGGATCCTTACATATTGTCATTTAAGACCAATAAGGAAAAAAGAGGCTTTCTTCATAAGAATGAAGTTACCAGTATTCAAAAAACCAGTTAGGGGGTTAAATTATGTCGGGCCACCTAAGGGAATTGGCTGCATAGTCAGATAATAGTATCTTTTGGCTGAAAAATCTGTTAAGGAGACTATTTATGCAAGGCCACCTAAGGGCATGTACTGATTAGTTAGGTAAAAGAACTCTCAGAAATTTGACATTTTTGTGATTAAAAGTCAAGAAAAGGGTTATGAAGATCTGAAAATATTTAAGGTTAGGATTATAACACATAAAGATGGGTATTGTCCAATGTATACAGATATACATCGATCAATGCTAACCATAATCATGTTTTGGCTGGGTCTTGAATTGAAATGTTGGATTTCACTACATATCCCATAAGGATGGGAATCAAGCCATACATAGTTCTTGAACTACAGTTTAACGTCATGTGGGACAAAAGGATTAGAGATCGTAGTTTAGGGTCATAGATCTTTAACCATTATAAGAAATACACAATGTGTGTTTTCATGGGGACTTTTCGGCCAGGGGACTGAAAGAGGAATTTGGGATTAGGCCCAAAAGACTTGGGGCTGGATTCGAGGGACACTCGAACGTTCCTACGTATCCCATAAGGATGGGAATCAAGCCCACATAGTTCTAGAACTACCCTCTGTACAAATTTGGTTAGTACATGTGAAGGGTGAAAGAGGACTTTAGTGCAATGATGGTTTAACCCCAGATAAAAGGTTTGGGCATTGACATGTATGCACGTAGTCTTTAGAATGAAGCATGATTGAAAAATCAATGTAAATAATGGTTCCCTCTCAGGTGGGGGTATCAAAGAATTTTTTAGTTTTATTGTCATACATGACAAAAAGTGCTGTATAGTTTAACTTCGTATATCAAGGACGAAAGTGAACCAATGTAAAGGTACTGATTCTAGAGGCGATTTCATGAATCAACGTCGTATGAGATGGAGGTGAACCGATGTGAAGAGATTGATTTTGGGCTTGAACCTTGGGAGGTTGCCTATGTACCCAGCCTGGAAGGCAAGGATCAAAGTCCACGTAGTTCAATTAAAGAATGAATTAGTTATCAAGTTGTTCTTGGGGACAATGATCTAAAATATAGTGTTGGGACTTACACATGGTTAGTAGCCCAGAGAGAGAGTTATGGTTGAAGTTTTTCACTAAGCTCATGTGAGTCATACTCTGTGTGAGAAACAAGAGGTAACAAAAAACTTAACGATGTATAGTTTAATGTCATGTAGGACATATAAAGGGACTATGCAGTTTAAATTCTTGCAGTTAGGACTATCGGTGATGCACAGTTTAGTGTCATGTAGTAGGGACAAAGTACAGTTTAATGTCATGTAGGATGTATCAAGGAATTTCTATACAGTTTTAGCGTCATGTAGTTAGGACGATGGGGACAATATAGTTTAACGTCATGTTGGATGAAAGGGGGACTGTGCAGTATAATGTCATGCAGTGAGGACAAACGAGTACACCATTTAACGTCATGTTGGACGAATTAGGGAAATTTTTCAGAGTTTATTGTCATGTTGGACGAAAGTACAAATAGTTTAAGGTCATATGTATGGACCGTTGCTATATAGTTTAACATCATATAACAAGGACGATGAAGGGGACACAGTTTAACGTCATGTTGGACGTATGTGCAAATATTTTAGGGTCATATGCATGGACCTTTGGTGATGCATTTTAATGTCTTGCTAGATGGTGGTGCAGTTTAAGGTCATACCAGACCATTAATGATATATTTTGTGTTTATACAAAATACTTCTTCAAAAAGCTGGCATTGGTTGGAGTAGTGATGCCATCGAGATTAATGAATAAGCTCCATTAGAGTAGACCCTATGTATTAAGTAAGGTCCTTCCCATTTTGGCTCAAGATTGGGAGGTTTCTTTCCTGGTATCATTGGAGTTCTGAGAACTAATACCAATTCTCCCTGAGTGAATGAATGAAGATGAACTTTTTTGTTAAAAGCTCGTGCTATTCGATTCTGATAGACTTACAAGTGATGCAAAGTGAACAATCGTTTCTCATCTAACTATTCCAATTCATTCAATCCCTTTTGAGATTGTTCATCTGTAGATGAATGATCGCAAATGGAAACTCTAAGTGAGGGTAGTTGAACTTTAATTTGAAAGACTGCTTCTATTCCATATACCAATGAATATGGAGTTGACCGCGTTGCAGTGTGGGTGGTAGTCCAATAAGCCCATAAAGCATGGAAGAGTTTATCAGGCCAAGATTTATTATCTTTATCCACCATCTTTTATAGTATATTTGAAAGAGTCTTATTGAAACCTTCTATCTGTCCATTAGCCGTTGTATGATACCGAGATGAATGGTTGGATTTGATGTTGTATTCTTGATACAACTTCTTCACCTTGGATGAACAGAAGTTGGTGCCATTGTCCGTCACTATGGTATGAGGGACACCAAATATTGTAATGATGTTAGACTTGATGAAGCTAACAATGAATTTAGAACTGACTTCCTTGAGAGGTATTGCCTCTGCCCATTTGGAAAAGAAATCAGTAGTAGTAAGAATATACTTAAACTGATTGGTCGTAGCTGAAGGGTAAGGTCCCACCACATCCATTCCCCATGTGGAAAATGGCCACGAGTATTTAGCTGTATGAAGCAACTCTGGAGGTTGATAAATGAAGTTGGAATGTACTTGGAATTAATGAAACTTCTTTGTGAAATCAACACAATCTTATATCATTGAAGGCCAAAAGTATCCAAGCATTCGAATCTGGTTAGATAGTCTATGTCCAGACTGGTGGGCACTACATACTCCTGCATGCACTTCTTTCATGATAGCCATTTTCTCTTCACCATCAATGCATCTGAAGAGAACTCCATCAAAACCAAATTTGTAGAGAATTTTCTCTAGGTGATAAAGGCTATCATAAAGAGTAAAATTGACCACACGTCGCCGAATTTGTTCTTTCTCGGCTCTATCAGGTGGAAGTGTTCCATTTTGAAGGTATTCCCTGATAGGTGACATCCATAATGTAGTATGACCATATGGTTTAGGAATGGGACTAATTTCATTAATTTCCTCTGTTCTGATTTGAACATAAGGTGAAATTTCATGACGGTGAGAAATACCGATGGTTGTCTTGTCCCTATTTGGATCTGCTGGAGTTGTGGCTATATTAGCCAGTGCATCAACTTGAGCATTTTCTGATCACGGGACATAAGAAAATGTCAGTTTCGAAGGGAATTCCACCATTAACTCTCTGACATAATCATACAAATGGATTAGTTCTTATTTTTTGATGGCATAATCCCCATTGACTTGTTTGATTACCAGGTCTGAATCACCTTTAACCTTTAAGTGATTCACTGTGCTTGAAGCCGAAATTCCAAGCCTACGATTAGAGCTTGGTATTCTGCTTCATTATTGGTACCACCTTCCCATAATAGGAAGGAATAAGGTAATACTGCCTTTTCTGGATAAATGAGCACAATTCCTAAGCCAACTTTGTGGAATTTAAAATTTTCCATTTTCCTCCCTGTTGGACTTCTGGAAGAACCATCAAAATACATTTCCCATGCCTGATGAATTTCTTGAATAAATAATACTTCATCATCAGGGAGTTCAATATCTGAAGATGTGTCTTCCACTGAATGGTGTTCAACCAGGAAATCAGCCAAAACTTGGCCCTTTATTGCCTTTTGAGACACATACTGAATATCAAATTGCTGCAAAATAACTACCCACCTTGCCAGACATCCTGTAAGCATTAGACGACTAAGGATGAATTTGAGCGGGTTATTTCGAGATACCAATTGGACCTCATGATGTTGCAGGTAGGTTATCAACTTTTAAAATGCAAAGATTAATGCCAGGAAACACTTCTCAATACTTGAATACAGAGTTTCTACTTCAAGCATAGTACGACTGAGGTAGTAAAGGCTGTTTTCATTCCCAACATCATTCTTATGAGCAAGAAAGGCACCCAATGATCGCTCTAAAGCTGTAACGTAGAGGATAAGTGGTATTCCTTCAACAGGTGGCATGAGTACCACTGGACTCAAGAGGTATTTCTTGATAACATCGAATGCTTCTTGACATTCTTCAGTTCCCTGGTAAGTGACTCCCTTCTTCATCAATTTGGTGAAGGGTAAAAATTTTCCTGCCAAATTGGTGATGAAACGCCGAATATAGGCTAAGTTTCCTTGAAGTCCTCTTAATTATTTCAAATTTCAAGGAGGTGACATACCAAGGATTGACTTTGTTTTCTCAGGATCGACTTCAATACCATGATGGCATACAACAATGCCGAGAAACATTCTTATGGTTACCCCAAAAGCACATTTTAAGGGGTTCATCTTTAAATTATGTTGTCAAAGCTTGAGGAATATGACTTCCAAACCATCCAAGTGATTAGAACACTGTTTGGATTTAACCACCAAATCGTCTATATAGCATTCAACAAACTTCTCTAGAAAGAGTTTGAAGATACGATGCATGGAAAGCTGATATGTTTCTCCTGCATTCTTTAAGACAAAGGGAATTACCCGATAGAAAAACACACACTGAGGGGCTCTGAAGGCTGTGGATTCCTCTTCTTCTGGGGCCATTAGGATTTGATTATATCCGAAATATCCATCCATGAAGGAAAGTGCTCATAGCCAGCTGTTGCATCAATTAAAAGTTCTGTAATCGGAACTGGGAAATCATCCTTAGGACAATGCCGATTAAGATCTCTGAAATCGATGCAAACTCTAATTTGTCCGTTCTTCTTCTTTACAGGGAAAATATTATCCAATCACTTGGGATATTGAACTTCTCTGAAAAAGTTATCTTTGATAAGCTTATCCACTTCAGCTTCAATTTTGGAAGCATAAGTTGGGTGTGTTCTTCTCATGGCTTTCTTAAATCCTTGATCTTCTTCTGGTAAACCCAAATGATGTGTAGCAACATCAGGATCAAGCCCGGGCATCTTTGTATAGTTCTAAGAAAATATGTCTCAATTTTTCTTTAAAAATGAAATATACATCTCTTGTTCTTCAAGAGTCATGGCCGCACTGATTAAAGTGGGGCATAGATCTTCTTTTTTACCCAAATTTATTTCTCTGAGTTCATCCACGGTGGTAGAGATTCCCTCTTCAAATGCTAGAGGATCATCTCTGAGATCTTCCTCTTCTTATTTAACATGTGTTATTTCTTCCATTTCTACTTGCATAGTAGATGATGAAGTAGAATTTTCATGATCAGAATAGATGTCAAAATTTTCACATCTTGAAGAAAAAGATTCCATTTCCGACCCGATTGATGATGAAGGGTCTTCTTTGGGTAATAAAGAGGAGATGATGGATTGAGAATCGACATAATTGTTCACCTATGATGTTGCTATAATTTCTTCTATCCTGATTGGCAAAGTATAGACCTGTTGGATTTAAGCAGATGAAATGAAGACATCACCATTTGGGCGTTCATCACTGCTTGGAGGATCACCAATTTCTCCCTTATAGTCTGGCTCGATTACCGTAATTGACATTATGGATCTTTCCATAAGAGTTTTTTGATTTGGGTCTATCTTATCAATTTTACTAATAGGAAACACATAATCTATACTCACATGCACAAATGGATTTACTGGAATCTTTTCCAAACCATACAGAGCATTAACTTTGGTAATCTCCTTTGTTGTGGATTTCTCCCTTCCCTTCATGTGATAAAATTCTGCCTCAATGTATTGAGACTCACATGTCTTGAATGGGGCCTTATAACCATATAATGTCCCAACTTGAACATCGAAACAATATTTGAGACATTGATGGTATGATGAAGGGATAACCGCATGTTGATGTAGCCATGGTCTCCCAAGAAAGATGTTGAAGGCTGAGTATTGATCAACAACCATGAAATCTGAATTGGATACAAGATCTCCAAACTGAGTTCTGAGTGTAACTTCTCCCAGTGGTTCTTGTTCATTTTTATCATATCCTTGTAACATCATGGTAGAAGGAGATAAATCAGATTCTGTGAGGCCCAATCAACGATGTGTACGAATGGGCATGAGGTTGACTCCTGAACCATTGTCAATGAAAGCTCTTCGGACGTCTTCACCCTTAACCTTTATAGATAAGTACAAAGGTCTAATATGCCCATTCACAACATCATCTTCATCTTCATTAGTGAAAGATATCACTGCATGGAATTCCGCAGGATTATTCTCTACGTGATAGACTTCAGCTGCAGCAATTTCAGTTTCAAACTCCTGAGGACTTGACAAATCCAAGATGAGTGCCTCCCGAAGATCCTTTGACAGATTCAAAGCATCCAGAATTGATAAATTGGCTAGTAATTGGGCCAAATGTTTCAATACATCATAATTTTGATCCATAGGTCTGCATTTCACAACAGGAACATGAGGTTTAGCAGGTGCCTTGGAAGTAGATGCTTTGGAAGTTGATGCATCTTGTATTGGGATGGGAGTTGGAAATATTCCTGGTTTTAAAAGATTAGACCGATTAGATCCATTTAATTGCTGAGAGGAAGAAGATGGAACCTTCAACCGGTCTTCCAGAATAACTGTTCCAGGACTGAATTTGCTATTGGTAGAAGAACTTGCTTGTTATTGCAGAGCTCACTGAAGGGCTCTACCACGAGTTTCTACTGTGTACACAGTTCTAACAGGGGTAGAATTAGAATAGTGGCTTCTGAAAGATCCATGTCTTCCCCTGTATCCTAAGCCTCTAGAACATCCTTTGATTCCTCTGTTTGATACAGGGAATTTAGGCTCATCTAAATTGAAATTGTGACTAGAATATGGATCTGTTAATTGAATCATATTCACAGAACTGAAAATCAACTCTTCATCCGATGAGGATTCTGCCTGACTAGCCAATTTAGGCTGTACCATTTGGTGGGGCGGTTCCCGTTGATTCAAAGTAGATGGAATGAAGTCTTCCATAGTCAAAGACAACTTAGGCTTTGACACATACTCATCTTCTTCTGATTCTTTCTCTTTCTTGGAATTATGCCTCCCTTTTGAGGATTTTCCCTATGAAGAGGATTTTGTTGTGACATTCATAACAGGAGGCACAATTGGTTTCTTCAATTGTGTTCGCAAAATAGAATGAGTTCGGTTGATCGTCTTTCTGACCATCCAATCATCTTATTTTTGTGCATTTTTGCTTTTGAATTCTTGCCACTCGCCTTCCTCCTCTGGAACTGTAGCAGTAACAAATTCTACCTAGTCTGAAGAGCCTTTCAGTTTGACTTGTCCCGAGTAGACCATATTTTGTAGGAGGACTTTGAAGACAAAACACTCTTGGATGGGATGTCCCATCATTTGATGAAAGGGGAAATAATTGGGACGGTCTTTATCTCCTTCCTTGTTTGGCCTCTTGGGTCTTGGCAGCTAAACCAAATTATTCTCCAGAGCCGAAATGAAGTAACTAGGAACTTTTTCATTTTGGAAAGAGTATGTTTTGCTCCTCAGATTCTCAAATTGTTTCTGTCTTTGATCTCTTTGATCATCTTGATGAAATGACCTTTGTTGTTGATGCTCAGGAGGTGGAGCCATTCGAGAAGATGAAGGTTTTGAGGTAGAAGCAGGTACATGTGCTTGTTTAAGCATAACTGTAGCAGTTTCTGCTTTACCCATTCTCCTTCCTGGAGCTGATGGAATTACATGATATTTAGCCTTAGTCTGTATAAGAGAATCTTCAATCTGTTGAGCGATTGAAGTAAGGTCTCGAAACACTCCTATGTATTTCACAGGGATCAGCGGCGTGCGTAATTCGTTATGCAAATTTTCCACATAGATTGGAAATAGTTCCTCTTGAGGGAGTGCTAAGCTTAGGGAATATGTTAATCCCTTCTAGCGAGCAATGAAATCAGAGACTCTTTCATTCTCCATTTTCTTACAGTTTTTAAGATAAAAAACTATTGTTTTTGGAAAAGTTGAGCTGAATTGAAGAAGAAATCGTTGACGGATATCTTCCCATCTTGTAATTGACTGGGATTTCAAGCTTGTATACCAGACAAAAGCTGGTCCTTGCAAGGTTTGCATGAAGCATCTGAGTTTAACTACTTCTTGTTGCTCTGGAGTTCCCATCATAGGATCGCAACAAGACACGTAATGCGTCAAATGCTTTCCAGGATCTCCTGATCCATTGAAAATAGGGAATACAGGATTTCCAAAATTTTATGGGGGAGAGATTAAATCTACCCATTCAGGGTAAGATTTATTTTCCGGTTGAACCTGTGCACACTTCCCTTCCATAGTCTCTATCTGAGCTGTTAATGACTCAATGGTAGTTATTAACTTTTGAGAACCATCTGGTTGAACTTGGACTTGGGTAGGTGCAATGACTGGAGCTTGGACAGATGTGGCAGCTGGTACTGCAACTGATGGCAGCACTGCCAATTGTTGTTGCACTTGACCTGTAGGATTAGACCTGTGAGGGCGTACTGATAAAGGAAGATATTCTTGACCCATCTCAGTAGCTGCAACAAACTCCCTTGGATGACTAACTCCAGCACGCTTAGGAGGAAGACTACCATGAAGTAGTTCTGCATTCATCCTCCTCAATTCCTTCATTTCTTCCTCTCGTTGTCCAAATCTTTTCTCTAGTGAGAGCGATTGACATTCTCCAGAGGAAGGATATGTAACCTGATTCTTTCCCTCCACTTGTTTGATCCCTTTTGGAGAGGGGGAAGTGGGTTATTTGAAGGAACACCCATATTCTGGGTAAACCTTTGATTTCGTGTACGAACATCTTCTTCATTTGTGTCTGTGCATACAAATTCTTGAGAAGGAACCTCTTCATCTGAGTCCCCTGAGTGAACCTCATGTTCTGGAGGATCAGAAACAACGGCATTGGTGACATTGATTGATGCATAACGCATCACGTCCCTTCTATCAACATTTCTGTGATATTGTCTTCTTCCATGACTTTAATAAGACATTGCATTTTTTTGATTCAATCCCTCAGGAACTTCCTGACAAACTGTAATTTGGAGGGAATATCCTGATAATTTGGCTCTTCGTTCCTCTTGAGGCTTCTTCCCCAATTTAGAAAAGACCAACTTTATCTGAGGAGGGAATTGATGATTTAAAAAAGTCCCCAGTCTAGTGGACTGGGGCTGTTCCTGCTGTTCCCACTCAACTCCTAGAATCCTATTTGTTGATTCCGAGGGTTGTTTTAAAAGAGTCCCCAGTCTGGCAAGTTGGGGTTGCTCTTGACATGCTATGTCTGAAACTTTCTTAAAAGCTTTCCTGATCTTACGGACCGTAGTCCGGAAATTAGCTGGATGCATTAACCTCTATCCACTTTTATCACCCAGTTCAAAAGACCGTTGGATGATTTCTGACACTTCTGTCCCGTGATGATGTGCTTGCTCTACACGAGAGGCCTATTCAATATTATCGTTTGCTTAATGCATGAGTAATTCAACAACTTGTTCTTTGTATTCTTTATTTTGAGAGGAAATAGTTGAGGCCTGTTCTTGGGCAAGATTTTGATTACAAACAAAACCCATTGACTATGGCCGTCCATGGGCAATAACATTTCATGAGAGCATTTTTGGAGGGCTTTGTTTACTGGAGAGAATAGTGAAATGTTGTGCTCCATGAACATCCCATCCCCTGACATGAATACTGGATGGGGCATTTTAAATTAACTGGCACAATCTTCTTAGTGCACCAAGGCATGAACGCTGAAGGGCTCTTTGCTACTTTTTAGCCTTCGGATATATAGAGACTGATAGAGATTCCAAATCAATCTGAAATTGTAACCCTTCTATTATCTTAAGATGATTTTCATATTCATCATCAGATAATACTTTCCTTTTCAACTGACATAGATTTTTCCATATGTTGAGATGAATATCATGAATCCCATCTTCCGTCAACATCCCTAGAATGTCATACTGAGTGTCAGCCAGAGGCCAAAACATGACTGGTACTTCACCCTTCGCCATTTGTTTTCTCATGTTCAGCATTTTCTCTTTATCATTCAATGAATATTCTTCTACTTGATTTGACCAGAGCTGGTGCTTCCTTGTTTCTTCATCGGATTCAACAAGATTGGTAGATAAATCAATGATCAAACAAGAAGATGCATGACTTAGGGGTGGTTCCGAGAATTACCTATACCCTGGGCTATCTTCTGATTGATAAAGTATTTCACCTACTAGCAATGAAGCATCAGACATGACTGGTTTCGCATTTGCAAGTGCCTCAAGATAAGAGGGATTTCTCGACACTACATTTTCCACTGGAGCATTTTCTGGGCAATGTGCATCACTACTGTGGAGAGGACTTTCGCAGCGAAATTCATCATCGTGGGGAGGGCCACCATGGTAGATTACAGCAAAAGATGAGATGTCTTTCTCCTTGGTCTTCTGACCACACAGAGGGTTCCTGTAGCTCTCATCTGAAGATGAAACTTCAAGATCGACCGAATTGTCATGAAGCAAGCCTTCATGAGGAAGTGCCTGTTGAAGACCATTTGAATTAATGTTCCCACTATTGGGAAATGAGGGAGTAGAATCTTGAATTCCAATAGATAACTGTCTGAGGGCTTCAAGAACTCCAGCATTGAGTAAGGCCTTGTTACAAATTGGCTCTTGATCTCCTGACTGTGCTAGGAGGGTCTTCTTCTTAGACGCCTTCCTACTATCCTTAGAAACCACTTGTTGAAAAAAGTGGCTGCTCTGAGCAGGTGTATGTGCCTGATCAGGAGAGATGGCCAGGTTAGGCTGACGATCTCCACTCAAATCAGGTGTATGTTCCTGACTTGGTTGTCCGTATGATATGGGGGAGTATTCCCCACAACCCTCTTGGACTGGAATAGATGTGTGTGTCTGTTCCGGAGTGAACTGTTGATGTGTCACTCCACTAGTAGGGATAGATTTATGTGTCTTTCCCTAAGATGCTTCTGAAGCTGTTATAATATCCTGAAAAGCATCTAGAATATGAGCATGGATTTTCTTTTTCTCTTTCACCGTTGATAAAATATTCTTGGTGACTTCAGCTACCGGAATAGGGATATACATCCATTCCGTGCTTGGAGTAGGTGTATGTGCCTGCTCCTGTCCTCCTTTTCCTGTCAGTGAATCCTGATAGTACTCAAGTGCGGGGGCAGAGAGTTGAGTTTGCCTCCTATTTTTCAACAGAACTTTCTGACTGATTTCTCCATGTGCTACCAAGCGAGACTATTGGTAGGATTGATCAATACTAGAAGGTGTATGTGCCTGCTGATTGTACTTCGCTGAATGTGGTTGACGAGCTCCATCATATGTAGTCAGACGAGCCTGCTGACTAACTGATGACGTATAAACAGGTATATGTTTCTGCCTATAGTACTCTGCCAGAATTTCCTGGCAGGATTGGCGTGATGCTGCCAGATGAGACAGCTGGACAGCGGAATTAAAATGGGCAGGTGTGTGCCTTCTCATTTCTTTCCACCAAGTTAGGTTGGTGGACTTATCTGGAGATGACAGAGATATGAACCTGCTCACTGTTGACTATATTTTGCCTTTGGTGATTCGTCTTGCCTGCTCGTATTCAAGGAACCTGAGCCGAACACCTGGAGTCAAAACCATCATCATGTTGAGGGCGTAATTCCACACGAGTCTGGTAGTGATGGTTGATGGGATCGCTCAGGAAGGACTCCTTATTCCTTGAATTAAGGCCCTGAGGGACCTACTCATTCACTTACCCAGAATATGGGAGTGAATGGTGATTGCGTTCTGGGGATAACGACCCAAAATAGTTGGAGACGGTAGTTAGCACCGCCTGCTTCTTGATCGCTGGCCGTCACTATCTAGATGACCAGGTTGAATTGTTCACTTGGAGGGCTTGTCGAGCTGCCTCCAGAGTCGGAATGGTATCGTGTTGACGGTACTCCTTAACCAGCGCATTTGATACCCAGCGTTGAAGACGCTGAGTAGGTGATGTCATCTTCAGAGCGGATGATGATCCAGCAGGAGTAGTAGTAGTGGAATTTGCCGCAGCAGTATTCATAGAAGTGGTATTCACAGATGTGAACTTGAGAGCATCCATTTCTTAGAATGTAGAAAATCTTGAAAAAGAGTTATTGTTTGATGTAACAGACGTAATCAAGATAAATTCAACCACTAAATCTTTTGGATGAGCACATATGTCAATGATTGTTTTGTTGGACCTCTCATGGAGTTTTAAATAGGGGCCTAACAAATAAGAAAAACATTATTTTAACTTGGTTAAGGATTCACGTCGGGTTCACCATTTTTTATTTCCCTCTTGAATGGGGGATGACCTCATTGATTGAAGGTTTAAACATTCCAATCGGTTTCTAACGGGTTTGTTTGTAGAACCAGAAACATCCAATGATTCTGTTGACCTCACCTGTTTTGATAATCTCAATCATGTATTCATATGTGTTGAAAATCCCAATTATGTGTTCACTCTCTATGATATTGTTAAGTATCATTGATCTATACTTTAATTCCTTCAAATCTATGATCAAACCAATAATAATTTTTAAAATAATCTTTGGATTATGTTAATCCTCATTTATCCATGTTCATACAAGTTATAAATTGATTCTAACACAATCAGATGTGTTCTGCATAAAACAGATAAGTAATCTGTCTATAGCTACTGATAAAGAGCTACTGATACACTTAACAGAGAGCTACCGATAGACTTAACACAGAGCTACCGATGTGCTTACAGACAGCTACCGATACACTTAACACAGAGCTACCGATAGACTTAACACAGAGCTACCGATGTGCTTACAGACAGATACCGATACAAACGTAGAGCTACCGGTGTAAGTATAAATAGCTACCGATGGAATAAGAGTCACCGATGGACGAAGCTACTGACAGACTCACAGCTACCGATGCATGTACCTACCGACGCATGGAGCTACCGATAAACAAAGTCACTGATACAAGCATGTACCAACCGACACATAGAGCCACCGATAGAGTCAAAGCAACTAATGACATTGAGCTACCGATGTTCAAGCTACCGATGTTCAAGCTACCGATGTTCAAGCTACCGATGCTGATTACCTACCGATCACTCGACTCACTGTTTGAATTTCTTTATTTCCTATAGTTTAATCTATCTAACGGTCATATCATACATTTTAATGATTTGTCAAATATCTGATAAAGGTTGTCGGATGTCAGGAACCCGTACCTCGTACCTGCTGAAAAGAAATCTTTTCTGTCCCCTGATGGGAGATAAATACGAGAAGACTACATACCAGAAACATGAAGCGAAGGGATGAAAAAGAAGCGTGTGAAGGAAAAACGAACTAGAAAAGTGCGGTGCATCCAATATACCAAAAACGACATAAGAACACAGAGAAGCTCATAGACAATCAAGCATACTCGAGGAGTGTTCTGTGCATACAAGAAGAACTTCATCGACTACATTCTCACTACCTGTGAACCTGGAGCATACGACACTCTGTTTCTCAAACAGAAATGAGAAGAGGACTCAGATTCACTTCTAGTCGAATTCAAAAAGTCCAGAGCTATATTGTAATCACCAGAACCATCTCTAAACTCTACATCTATTGTTCTGTGATTTATTATCATTCATTTCGAGCAGTGTGTGTTATCTGCTGTATCTAACACATACACTGTCTCCTGTACTCAAACTGAAGGATTTGTAAATCCTTACCAAACCCTTCCATTCTTTCTTTCCCACGGATAACAGTGGTAGAGGTCGTGTGTGACCTGGATAGCTGGTTGCTGTTGTATTGTTTCCCACGAAGAACAGTGGTAGAGGTCTTGGACCTGGACAGTTGTAAACTGTTGAACCCCGATCCAGGGTGTGGATCATTTTTATATAAACTTTTGAGAGGACTAAGTCTCGGCTTGAGACTGAACCTCTTGGTTACATTGTTGTGCCATCTCTTTCAATGTTTTATTCCGCTGCTAATCACTTTAAAACCAATACTGTTTTTAAAGTTACTTTGATAATTAAATTAGCAAGTGTTTTGTTAAGTGTAGATTAGTAAGTTAGTTTTAAAAGATAATCACACACTCCTGTGTTGATTAACTAGGGATTAATCAATCCCTAGAGAATCTAACAGAATATCTACTTTAATATAAATTCACTACAGTTTAATTTATTATTTTATTTGGGGGTCTTTAAGACATTGTTTTTAAATTAAGAAATTTTAATTGGTACTCAATTCACCCCCCTCTTGAGTAAACCACTCCGACCAACAGATTCCATATCCATTTGGACATACTTTCCAAAGGTAGGCACTCATTAGTTGTGGACTGGTGAAGCTTAGGAATTTTCATTGGTCGAGAGGATGGGAGGTCGGACTCATCACACCTTTTTGAGGGGAATTATTGTCTACTATGAGACTCTCATTATAAATTTAAGTTATGTTCATGAATCCTTATTAAATTACCAAGTATAAAATGATATTTCCTTTAGATCTGACAATCAATGATTTATATGTAGGAAATTTAGAGAATATTTTATATATATTCAAGGTTCTTCATCGATAGAGAATTATCTGTATTTTTTTAGAGATTCTTATCCAATGGTATCCTTTAATACATAAAAGTCTCTTGGTCATTATGATGACCATACTAGTGTTAAAGCTACTCAGTCGGGCACTTGATGTTTATTTTCATTCAAGAGGACATGGATTATTTCAGATTTGGGATCATACCCGCTGATGGGCTACCTACGTATCCTTTGTTTTAGAAAAGGAATCAGAACCCACGTAGTTTGAGTAAGGGAGTATGATGTTTATGCATGATTGATGGCTCATAAAATATTTCATGATTACTTTTACACTATAATCTCATGTGAGTCATGATCAGTGTGAGAAACAAGTGGTATAAGTGAAACCAGACAATTTGTGACATGAAAGATGCAATGATGTGGGGCTTATGTGTGTATGACTGCCCAAAATAGATGAGGATTAAGATTTACTTTAGGGAGGAAATCCATGAACAGGGTCCATAAAGGTATATGTGCTTCGTGGAGATTTGGATACTCTAATCTTGGGGATTACTCTTAAGGAAGATTCCCATGTTAGGAGGGGACTTATGATTGGGTTTTACTCCTAATAAGGAAGCCCAGATCAAAAGGAATTATGAATGGTTAAGAGAAATTAAGTCTGGGGATTATTCTTAAAGAGGAGGCCCAGGTTAAAGGGATTTGAAAATTAAGGGACTTGGGGCTTACTACTGAAAAGGAGGCCCATATTTGGGAACTTTAAGACTGGGGCTTACTCCTAGGGAGGATGCCCAGATTAGAGGACTTGGGGATTACTCCTAAAGAGGATGCCCACAATAACGAGACTTTGGACTGGGTCTTACTCTTGAAAAGGAGGCCCAGGTTAAGGGATTCTCTCATCTTAAAGGATGAGGTTGAATGAATGAAATCTCAATCTTAAGTGACATAAAGATGTGTGAATCACTAGATTTTGGGAGATGTTCGATGGAGTTCCTTTCATATAAGGAAGCCAAATCAAGAAATCATGCCATAAATGACTTTGAAGAGTGTCTTGAAGACTGAATCATGAATAAGAGAGGTGGAATATCATAAGAGGGGTGAAATGGGCAAGAAAGGCACCCAAAAAGGTAGGGCACGTTAGTCCTGGCAGGCGCACAGGTACTGTGTGGGTGCACAAGTCCTGGTCGACGCGCAGGTACTAAGTGGGCGCGCAAGTCCTGGTCGCGCACGTATACCTGCACGACACATGGGTACATGCGCGATTTTCATCCCTTACGGTAATACTTGGGCGAGACTTGTCTCAAACCCTTGGTATTATCCCTAGAGGCTTTCCAGAAGATGGCGCGCAAGTTTTGGGGAAGAAGTAGGGCGGCACGCAAGTGTGTCCATTTCCTTTAAGGGTAAAACCACTTAGGCGCACAAGTGTTAGTAAATTCTAACACTTAGACCTTACTCCTCTTGTTTATACCTTCCATTCTAGGTAAGTAATTACCTTATATGTGTTCTGAAGACCTTAAGAAGAAACTTGGGCGTTCAGAGAGCTCTGTCTGTGAATTCTGGAAAAATTGATCCCCGAAATGGGGGGACCACAGGGTCTATTTATAGGCTGGAGAAGACCCCGGGTGGTTATCCTTTAGGGCACGCAAGTCACTTTCACGACCATTAGGTGGCGTTCAAGTATACTTGAATGACAGTGAGGGAACTTTCTTGACCCTTGTGATTTTGAAGCCTTGTTCATGCCTTTGTCGATTTTTGATGATTTCTTCAAAGGATGAATCAATTTGTGCTATGTCATTTCCCTTTCCATTATTTTAGACAATGTGACGAAAAGGAGTGTCAACAAATGCACATGAAGAACTCAAGAAAATGGGGAAGGAAGACACAACAAATTGAGAGGGACGGCCCTCGATCGATGTTCGTGTCGATCTTGGTTCATCACCGTTAGAAGGCTAAACGAAACCAAATAATCTTCAAGAATCAATCCCCAAGAATCCCCGCAAAAGCACATCCCGCAAACATGATTGATCCGTAGGCTAATTTGTTTGTGGATTAGTCCGCGTTCGTTGTAGGAATCAAGTACGGGGAAGAAAACACAAAGAGATCAAACGCCCTACCTGGATCCACGACGTTCGTTGGTGAAGATCAGGTCACCGCGTCGTCGTCGCCGGTGAAACTCGTCAAGAACGTTGTCTCCTCATTGGGGTTTCCTCCAGAGCCTCTAGAGCCTCCAAGAGTTTAAGGGTTATGTTGTCTGCAACCTTGGACCCCTGTGAAAATATCTATTTAAAGATAAAAGATATTATCTGCAATAAGATTTAATTAAATATTTTTATTAAATATTTTATTACAGTTACGTCCAAAAACTAGATTTCACCACTGACGTGTGCCGACCGATGTTTGGCCCCGACTAAGGTAAAATCGCTGCTTTGAATGCAACGGTGCACTCAGATTTCCGATCTAAGCACCTATTCAGGAGTTATTCCACTTTTTGAGGAAAACCACATGCACGCGTTATTTAAATATTTAATTAAATTCAAACATTTGTGTTGGCCTCACCAGGCCTTGGAACTTCACATTTTCTTAAAGCCTGGTCTGGAAATAATTTCCATATAATGTTAAAATAATACATGGAATAAAATTTGGGACATTACATCCTCCACATCTTAGGTATTTACATCCCCGAAAATCCAAAACAAAGGCTACTAAAAAATATGTGGGTACTATGCATGGATCTGAGCCCCCCGCTCCCACATGCTCTCCTGGAGATTACCGTGCTGCCACCAAACACATACCAAGGGAATAACTCACCCACAAAGGATCTTCTCCTACCGATCCTTGATCTCCACTGGGTACTCAACAAAGGTCACTCCATCATCGATTTCCAGCTCACCCCAGTCGATAACATGTGATGGATCATGCACGTACCTCCACAGCTGCGACACATGGAAGACATTGTGTACCCGGTCCATCTAAGGACGTAGAGCCAAGAAGTACGCCACCTCACCAACTCTACCCAGAATCAGAAAAGGGCTGATGAACCTTGGCGATAGCTTTCCGCCTTGACCAAATATTCGTAATCCCCTTTGAGGTGAGACCCAAAGGAACACATGGTCTCCCTCCTCAAACTCCAAGGGCTCCCTCACCTGTCAGCATAAGACTTCTTCCGACTCTGTGCAGTCTTAATCCGCTCCTGGATGACCTGCACCTTCTCCGTATTAGCTCGCACCATCTCTAGTCCCATGAGGGCTGACTCCCCTGGGTCAGTCCAACAAAGTGGTGACCTGTAAGTCCGCCCGTACAAAGCCACGAGTGGTTCCATACCAATAGTGTAATGAGAACTATTGTTATAAGAAAATTCATCCAATGGTAGGTGATCCTCCTAGCTATGACCTAAGTCAAGTATGTAAGCTCGTAGCATATCCTCCAGGACTTGGATGGTCCGCTCTGTTTGACCATCAGTCTGAGGATGGAACGCTGTGCTCAAGCATAACTGAGTCCCAAAAGCTTCCTGTAATCCCTTACACAAGCAGGATGTTAAACAAGCATCACGATCTGATACGATCATTAATGGAACTCTATGAAGTCGAACCATCTCCTGCATGTAGAGGCGTCCCAAGCCCTCTACTGAACTCTACTCCCGTATGGCTAGGAAGTGGGCCGACTTGGTGAGTCGGTCTACGATCACCCAGTTGGAATCGTGTCTCCTGGAAGTACATGGTAATCCCATCACAGAGTCCATGGATATCCCATCCCACTTCCACTCTGGAACCTCAAGGGGCTGAGTCAAACCTATTGGAAACTGGTTCTCAGCCTTTACTTGCTATCACGTAAGGCACCGAGAAAAAAACTATGCCACACTCTTCTTCATTCATGGCCACCAGAACTGACGTTGGAGATCCTGGTACATCTTTTTCCATGCCTGGATGCACTACCAAAGGAGTTGTATAGAACTTCCCTATATCCTCCCCCCAAAAAGTCACTGGCACTACCGTGTGTCCTCTGAAAAGAACAACATTCTCCCCACCTTTCGAATATTCATCAGCAGCATCACCTGCGGATATCTGCGCACGTAGAGTATCACAGCTAGCATCCTTGAGTTGTGCTTCCCCGACTCGCTGTAAGAGTGGAGGGGTAACAACCATCGACTGAAGTTAAGCTACCTCATCTCCATCCATTAAGGATAACTGTAAAGAGGCCAACTTCCTCATCTCCTCATCCAGCAATAGCGGACTAGACTTCCTGTTGAGAGAATCTGCCACAACGTTCCCCTTCCCAAGAGTATAAACGATCTCAAAGTTGTATTCCTAGAGGAACTCAAGCTACCACATCTGTCTCAAATTCAGATCTTTTTGAGAAAAGATATTTCTGAGACTCTTGTGATCAGACTAGATGATAAACTACTCGCCCATCAGGTAGTGCCCCCACGTCTTCAATACGAAGACTACCGCTGCCAACTCAGTATAATAGGTCATGTAGTTCTGCTCATGTGGCCTCAACTGACGTTAGCCATAGGAAATCACTGCTTTCCTCTGCATCAGGACACAACCAAGCTTGGTTCTGGATGCGTCACAGAACACAACTTACTCGACACCCTCTTTTGGTAGTCTCAAGATCGGGACGCCCGTCAGACTCTGTCTCATTTGTTGAAAAGCCTACTGGCATCTCTCGATCCACATGAAAGGCTGCCCCTTTCAGGTCAAAGCTGTCATGGGTGTTGAAATCCTGGAGAAATTAGGAATGAATCTCCGATAGTAGCCTGCCTACCCAAGGAAACTTCGCACCTCCGTCACACTCTGGGGTGGATCCCAAGCAAACACTGCCTCTACCTTGGCTGGGTCCACTGCTACACCATCTGCTGAGATAACATGTCCTAGAAAGTGGACCTCCTGTATCAAGAATTGACACTTTGAGAGTTTCCCGTACAACTGGTGCTCTTGGAGTGTGTCCAGAATCACCTTTAGGTGCCTCGAATGCTCCTCTTCGGAAACAGAGTACACAAGGATATCATCGATGAAGACCACCATGAACCGATCTAGATAGGGATGAAAGATCAGGTTCACGAGTCCCATAAACATTGTCGGGGTGTTCATTACACTGAAGGGAATCACCAAGTACTCATAGTGACTGTAGCGACATCTGAACGTCGTCTTCTGTATATCCTCATCCCATACTCACAACTGGTGATAGCCTAATCATAGATCAACCTTCAAGAACCATCGTGATCCTCTTAACTAGTCGAAGAGGTCATTGATCCTCGGAAGTGGATATCGGTTCTTCACGGTCACCTGATTCAAGTGCTGGTAATCCACACATAGCCTCAATCTCCCATCTACCTTCTTGGTAAACAACATTGGGGCCGCCCAGGGTGAAACAATGGGTTTCACGAAACCCTTCCTCTACAAGTATTCTAGCTGCACTCTCAGCTCACGAAGCTTTGCAAGAGCCATCCGATATGATGATGCTGATATCAGTGTCATCCCAAGTTGCAACTCAATGAAGAAATCTATCTCCCGACGGGGAGGTAGTCTGGGGATATCCTCCGGAAAGACATCCTCATATTCAGCCACTACTACTAGAAACTGGAAACTTATAACATCTGTTGTGCCAAGGGATAGGCTAGCCAACTGATGTGAAATCGGCTGCACCTTCCTACCCACGAGTCCATCCTATGCTGCCTGGGTCTCCTTTTCACCGACGAAGGAGAACCTCGTTCCATCACTGTAGACACACCACACCCTTAGCCTAAAATAGTCAACTAGGCATGAAATGTGGATAACCAATCCATACCAAGAATGACATCGTAAGGCCTCTATGCTACCCCCAAGAGGTTCCAACTGAAACTCTCGCCTCCAAGGGTCAGGTCACACTGTCTGCAAAGGTGTGTGATCTCTGAATCTTCTCCAGTCGATGTTTCTAATCGTAAGGGTCGAGTCAACGGTTCAACTGGAATCTCATGGTCTCAAACAAGATAAGCAGCCAGAAAATAATGAATAGAACCTGTGTCTATTAGTATGAAAACCAAAGTAGAAAAGACACATATTGTACCTCTAATCATTCTGGGAGTACCTGGGTCATAAGCCTCCACTGCCTGCAGCTGTCCCTGCCTCTGTAAACCAGCTCCCTAAACCTGGGGTGGACCTCCTGGGGGTGGTGGTGGTAAAAGTTCAAAACGAAGACCACCTCAAGCTGCTCTCCCAACTCCTCTACCACATCTGCCGCCCCGCGGATCTGTCTACTAAACACGTTGCCTCTACCTCAGTGGTCCATCCATGGCTCCCATGTCAGTAGTACGGCGGGTCAGACAATCTCGAGCAAGATGTCCCCTCCCATCACATGAGTAGCATCGCCTCTCCTGAGGCTAGCTGGATGTGCCCTGCGAACCTTGTATGACTTATCCTCTATCCTGGGATCTCCTTTTAAAACATCTCCCACGCCTGGGTCCCTGACGTCGGCTCCCTTCTGTCGAGGTCTTTGATCTAGCTCTCTCACTACTGACAATTGTTGGCTGTCTCTGCTCTGCCAAGAAGCTCTCGACCACCAAATCCCACTCGAGAACCCCAGTATAAGTAGGAATGCCCATTGGGATGATTCTAGCTTAGATATATCTGTGCAAGCCCCACTCAAAAGTATGAGCTCTGAAGTACTAATCCCTAACCATATCCATCGAGTACCGTGAGAGGTCGGTAAACCTCAATGAATAGTCATCCACCATCATGGTTTCCTGCTGAAGCTGAAGAATCTCCTGTATACATACTGCTCTCAGGTTAATTGGTGAAAACTCCTCTCTAAAGAGATGCTCAAACTCTGACCATGCAAGAGTCACCTCATCGTGAGTCTGAATAATAAAACTCCACCATCGCCCTGCTGAGCCCTATAAGAAGGCTCGCTGCCAGGATCACCATCTGGTCTGCTGGTGTCCTAACCAAATGAGAGACTCTGGTCACTACCTCAAGCTAGTCCTCTACTGCCAGAGGGTCAGGCTCACCTCAAAACCTAAGGGGCCTCTGTGTCTAAATCTCGTGGAGTGCGCTCAGCCTGCGCTCCTCTTCTACTGGTACAGCAGGCACTAAACACTGCTCCACAGGTGGTGGAATAACTGGCACACCACCCAATGGTAAAACTGGGGGATCTTGTCCCTATATTGAAGAATCATCACTAAGGGGGTCATCCTCATGATTGAGCTACTGGATCCTAGCGGGTGCGCGTCGTAGGGGAATCCTGTAAAGAAACAAGACGTATCACAGTCAGTGAGTATATTTGGAGAGTTGACTCAAGAAGGACATGGAAACCACAACCCACTCCTATATGATGTATGTACCATTATTTTCCCCTGCAACTAGTGTTCTCATGTTCTGAGTCAAAAATCAAGTTATTAGAGTCCTAGTGTATGAATACGTCGGTCGCCCACACCAAAACTGGGGTCCCTGGTCTGAAAGCAAAACTCAAAACACTTAACACTGTTGCCCCAAACCAACTCCCAGACTCTCGGTCCTAAGGTAGAACCGACCACCTCTGATACCACTCTGTCATGACCCTTCCCAGTGGGTCCTGTGCCGTGACTCCATAGGCCCACCTCCAATAGGCCAGGGGCTGGTGACTAGCACCGAGTAGGCATGTCACTAACATGGGAGGCATTGCCTATAAACCTGTACACACACACACACACACATCTCCAAGCCCACAAAGTTGAAAGGTAAAAAATACTGAAAATGGAAATTCATGCATACACTAAAATCCCAACCAACAGAGTACGACAGGAAAGTAAAGTATAGTAATGTAAAACCCTGTGCCAAAAGTACAAGCCCACCAAAAGAAAGTCTGCAACAATGTCCAACCTGTAAAGAGAGGTATTGGGACTGCAATCCGTATCCATAGGAACACACCTCATCCATCTTGATCTCACTGAGCACTGTATGGTCCTGGTCCACCTAGAATCCTGTCAAAGGCTCGCTCGTCTGCACAAAATACGACACGTGCAGGCAAAGCTCGTGTGGGGGTGAGTATAACAATACCCAGTAGGACACCCCAAAAACCCCAAATGAATACAACAAAGTAATTACCATAAAGGAATGATACAGTTAGCTCTACATAGTATATGTTTATAGAACATATAACAAGAATATCCAGATATACTCATACGCGATCAACTATCGTGAAACCACCACTAAGATCCAGCTCGAAGATCCCACTAAGCACGTGATAGAAAGAAGACACTCCTAGGTATGAAGAGATGCGAAGTACTCATTCCGGGAGAACTCACTCCATAAGTACTTAAGAATATTATACTCAAATGAGGATCATAACCAATAGATATGGGGTGATTCCAACAACTCAGTCTAAACTAAAAGCAGAGGATCGGCACCCGGGCAAGGTAGGTCACGTCGATACCAAGAACTCTACTTAGGGTACCAGGAAGGAATAGAGGATCCAGCTCTAAGTATCATAGAGAGGATTCCAACAACTCTATTCAGGAATTCCTGCTGAAGGGATCATATTCCTATACGTAGGAAATGATACCAGAAACCTTCAGGGGAAAGACCGAGGGTATGAACCCTAAAAAAGTTAGTCCAAGTCACAGAAGAGCACTGGATCAAGCCATGTATAACCAGTTACACGACGTGTAGTAGGATCACATGTCATGTTCCTTGACTCTGGGTACTGCCCGTGCAAATGGCCCGTGTGTCTAGGCTTGTCATATAAAAGTGAGTACACGGCGTATAGAAGAATTACACATCGTGTTCCTTGACTCTAGGTACTGCCCGTGTGAAATGACCCGTGTATGAAATCTAAGTCGTGCAGAGAAGTATATACCCGGCGTGTAAGTCAAGCACACACCATGTCCTGTCAACTAAAAAACACCCATGTACCTTGTCCGTATGCCCGTACACGGTGTTTGTCCATGTCACCCTGCCCGTGTACGAGTACACGGGGTGTCCTGTGTATCTTGCTGGGTCTAGATGGGGAGGGGTATACATGTCGTGTCCTTGGCCATATACCCAATCCGTGTCTGTGTACTCCCGAAGTACACACCAGGTGGTTCGCTGATGAACACACGCCGTGTAGCCCATACTACACGCCATGTAGTTGGCATTTCTCCAGAACTTCCATCTTCTTCCTCGCGCCTCGGTTGAACCTCTGGATCTTGATTCTGCTGTCCATTTTCTGCGAAACACAAGACCTCAGGTCGCCTCATCATCGTGATGCCGAATCCATGGGTTTCGTGCCTTCGATTGGCTCCTAAATCGGATTCCGGTCACACGTGCGGAAATCATTTGAATGATTATATCTTCTAATATGCTTTGATCCATCCAACAAAACCGTCATTTCCGCTCCGTACAATCATTCTGAGGTTGGATCTACAATCTCGGATCATCACGCCAAGAAACGAACACGCAACAATCAATTTCCTCCAAGAACGCGTAGAACGCACACGATGAACACGAGAAAACGGGGAAGGAAGGCACAACAAATCGAGAGGGATGAACCTCAGTCAATGTTCATGTCGATCTTGGTTCATAACCGTTAGAAGGATAAACAAAACCAAATAATCTTCAAGAATCAATCCTCAAGAATCCCCGCAAAACCCCATCCTAAAATCACGATCGATCTGCGGGCTAATCTATTCGTGGATTAGTCAACGTTCATCATAGGAATCAAGTACGAGGAAGAAAACAAAAAGAGATCAAATGCCCTACCAGGATCCACGACGTTCGTTGGCGAAGATCTGGTCGCCGCGTCATCGTCGCTGGTGAAACTCTTCAAGAACGTTTTCTCCTCATTGGGGTTTCCTCCGGAGCCTCCAGAGCCTCCAAGAATTTAAGGGTTATGGGGTCTGTAACCCTGGACCCCAGCACAAATCTCTATTTAATGATAAAAGATATTCGCTGCAACAAGATTTTATAAAATATTTTTATTAAATATTTTATTACAGTTACATCCAAAAACTAGATTTCATCACCGACCTACGCCGACCGATGTTAGGACCCACCTAAGGTAAAATCACTACTCTGAACGCAACGATGCCCTTAGATTTCCAATCCAAGCAATCGTTCAGGAGTTATTCCACTTTTCAGGAAAACCACATGCGCACGTTATTTAATTATTTAATTAAATTCAGACATTTGTTCCAGGCTCACCGGGGCTCAGAACTGCACGCCATCTCAAAGCTTGGTCTAGAAATAATTACCATATAATACTAAAATAATACATTGAAAAAAATTCGGGACATTACAGATAATCTATCTAGAAGAGTTTAGAGTGGGATTGGGAATCTATATCCAAGATTTCATGCTGACCTCTAAGTATGTTGAGATCTCCCTAGAGTGTTACTGGAGTATTTACCCTCAATAATGGTTAACAGTTTTCATTGACCCATTAAGTAAAAATTATCCCTCCTAAAGAAAAAACATCCAACTAAAGAATTATCTTCTTTGGATCATCCATTGGGAATCAATCATTCATGGATATAGAAAGGGGAATCACAAGGAGCTGTGATTCAGTTTGATGTTCACATCCTTTCTATAAATCACACATGGGGTTCAATCGTTAATATATCCTAGAAATTTTATTTATATTATGAGGGAAATTTAATGAAGAATAAAGGAAAAATCATGGGGGTAATTTTATTATACATATATTCAATTATCTTAATGTTTTTGACTCTTCACTACCCCTGAATTAATTGGGGTGGTTATCGGTTATAAATCTTCCATTACTTTCCAAGATAGGTGTCTTAAAGAAATAAGGATAATGATATGAGTGGGTGGATGAGAACGTGTATATTATAGAGAAAGAGGCTACTAAGGGAAACTCCTAAGATAAATTAATTTATAGTTCAACAACTTAACCACTGAGAGGATGAGAAGCCACTACACATAAAGAGGCCCCGCTACCTTCCATTCCTCGATAGTGGAATCACTATTTTAGCACCACCTTACATCATAATATAGGGTATACCACATTCCCTCTATTAGATTCTAGGGATACCATTCTATACACCATTGGTGCCACCCCATATCCATACATTGCCTCCATCTCTTTAAAAAAACCATATTGATATAAACCTTATAGGTTTGTCCCTTTCATTACATGATATCCCATACAACCATATACTTTTTTTATTCACATAAAACCACCCTTGATTGAGTATATTTATAGGAGTTATCCAAATTCCTTTAGGATCACACCCCATGGAATTTTGAGGTTTCAAATATATCTAGAGGCCCAATGGGTATTTGAGATTAGATCTCTCTAAAAGGGTAAAGTACTAACCACCAAGACTTAGGTGGTTACTCATAGATATGGTCAATCACTAGATGTCACCCCTCCTGATCTAGGAGATACATAGTGCACATGATACCGAGCTTGACTTATCTCCCACTATTCCTACCCTGATCATTATATAAACTACTATTGATGCACTAATCATTGATGTTTAAATTTCGAATATTATGAATGTGTCTAAAATGTCAATAACTATTTAGGAGTATGGAGTGGTGATTACCATATTTCTCTTGAAGATTTAATAATTACCCTCTATAAATATGGCACTTATAAGACAAACAGTCACTAATATCACCTAGAAAAAACATTATGAGCAGAAACTAACTCTTTCCTTAGTTTATATCACTACATCATCGGTAATTACATATGTAGTGTATACACACACTAGTGATGTATATAGGGATCTAGTTCCAGTAGGGAGTAGGGGGATGCTACCATAGAGTCCTAGGATTCCTCATCCCTATATTTTTTTGTATCATGGATCTCTCTTTTTCTCATATTTTTTGTGACTTTCACATATTTTTATTCCTTATGAGCTTTATATATATCTCTATTATACTCATTTAAAGAATAAATGGACACTTAATTTTCCTATAAATTGTTTATGAAACTCTTTAGTTATATTATTTGGAACAAACTTATTTTCAAGTGTAGATGAAAAATCTAAGGAACTCACTCCAAACAACCAAAAATATACACAAACTTCAGAGCATTCAACCATATCTAAGAATTAGGGAAGGAATATTATTTTAATTATAGGATATATCTATTTCTCTCTTCCATTTTGAGCCTTTCCTCTATTTCATTTCTTGTACTTATTTCTTTATATCTCTCTCATATTGATTTAAATTATTTGGGACACTATTTTTTATTAAGTGTGGGGGAAGGATTCTTGAAAGAACATGATTTGTTTTCTAAATCAATTCTCAAGGATAAATTTTTAAAATCCCATTCGTATGAGGCATTCTGATCCATTTTTTTATATAATTTTTGATACCCTCTTTCTTGAGAGAACTTAGGACACATGTCACTACTAGAACATTCACTTTTATCTCATCAAAGAAGAAATATTTTTAAAATAAAATTAATAAAATTAAAGAAATTTTTTAAAACCTTTTTACCTTTGTATCTACTATACATCAATGATTAATTTTTAAGCTCATAGTATCCTTGAAATACCTTTTTATGAAGACACATTATAAAACAATTAATCCATCATACCCTTATCATTTGGTATAATTGTATGATTTTTCTGTTGAGATTCATGATGGAGATTGATGATACATGTAACTATTGGGTGAGAATTCCATGAAAGGGAAGATGTAAAGTTCCCATTAGATATTGGGAATTTGATTCAATATAATTCACATTATTATTATGTTATTATTTTATTATATAAGAAGAAAAACTTGAATAATGGTTGGTATCCTAGGAATTTTCTATGACCCCTCATACACATACTATGATCTTGTTACAACTATTACAACTAGTTTCATGAGGAAATAAAATAAGAACAATATTATGGGTGTGATATTTGTTCATTGTGTAATTAATATTGATAAATAAAGAATAAAAGATAAAGAGGATGAAAAATTAAATCATTATTCTTGCATGATAAAGCTGAGAACCATTGAGAAAAGAGGAGATTAGTTGGAACCAATGCATTTTAATAGAGATAAAGAGGTATGTTTTCCACTAAGGTTAAATGGAATATCATTCATTATGACTAAATAATTCAAATTAATTTTATATCTTTAAATTTTTAATTATTACATTATGAAATACCCACATTCAACCTCAAAATTATTCAAAACCTATTTAAAAGAGTTCTCTTGAATAGTGTGGTTTAATTTTCTAAAGCGGATATTGAGATATTTTATAATCTTATGGATATATTTATTGCACTTGAGATTGCATATAAATCCTTTTTTATTTTATTATTTAGTTTTAAAAATAAAATTTCCAAAAATTTAGATCACAATAGGGGAATTGATATCTACAATAAGGTTAAGAAGTAATCAGGGAAGTGAATATGAATTAGAGTGTGAATTAAATAATGAATTTGGATTTAATATCTAAGATGAATGAGTATGTTTATGTTTAATGATTTTTAGTTAATGATTTTTTTTATTTACATGATTGGTTTTTTTTCTTTTTTTGAAGTTCTTTTTTTCCTTTGTAATCTTTATTGTGTTTTTTAGGATATGTAATTTTCCAAGTATAAGAGAACTTGATACCTTTTAATTGGGAGTAAATTTTCATCATGGTTTTTATTAGTTAATACAATTAATACTAACTAATTCCATATATTTTAATTTATTTTTAGAATATTCTAGATTTAAAAAATAGTTTTATAATTACTAGAAATATTCATAATAATTATAGACATTTTACAACACAATAGGAGCTTTCATGACATGATCAGTTTGAAGCTATAATAAATGTTTGAAGAGACAAAAATAAATCAAGGAGTAGGTAAAAGCTATATACCATGATAGAGATAATTTTAAATAAGTATAACTAGAGTTAGGAGAAACCATGTTACAATCCACATGCTTCATTATGCAGTTCCTTGCATGCAAATAAATTGGGTGGACAAAAGGGGACAGTTGCACTGTGACCAAGGAAAGTATGTTATAATGTAGCTATATGAGGTTTTAAACCAAGGATATATAGGATTAAAAATCCAAACCTGAGGGTTGTGTAAGAATAATACTCACCCACATCATATTAACTCTAAAAAACTTATTTCAATATAGGATAAGTCAATTTTATCATGGATTTAAAGAGAATCCGTTACACCATGGAGAGATAAAACACATCCAAATAGGATATGTAAGATGAAATTAGGGAATATATATTAGATTAAGTGGATTAGTGAGGATATATTAAGAAAACCTGATGGATATATGTGATATTAACCTGAATGAAGTGTGGAGTTGTTACACTATGAAAGATATGTCAACATCACAATTTATTTTATAGCTAGAGAACACCTTCAAAAATTGCATGTGATTACATCATGGTTGATACATGTTGTGATACAAGATGATAAACGCTAAGTGATAGGTAAAACCTCAAGAATCACATCACAACTGATGTTTATTTATCATCGTGATGAATTGGAGATTAGAAAATGAAGATAGGATCTCAGTCAACTTTTTCATGTCATTACGCTGTGATATTTAGAAAATATGGGTTTCAAAGGAGAAGATATATATATTTTTCTACAATGGTGTCTATTTAATTGTGATGAATCTATTTAGAGAGATCATATTGGATTTATATTTTTATTTTTTATCTATTCATTTTATGATTCACGTCGTTATTATTTGATGGGTAAAGATTTTATAAATAGGATATGTTAGTTAAATTTTGGGGAGTTTTTTAACTTTTCTAGGTTATAAACTCTCTATACTGGGTTCTATATTCTCTTAGTGATCTAAATTTAATTAATTCCTTTATAATTTTATTCTTTCTTCCATGGTAACTTATTAATATGGCAAAGTTAAGCATGGGTGAGTCTCTCTCCACCATGAGTTGCTAGTTTCTTAAGGGATGGTAGGTCAAGATTTAGTGGATGAGTTCTTAATTTTTTTTATTGATTTCATTCATGAATAATCATTTTAATTATGAATTACCTTGAGTATTAATTTTATATTAATATTTAACAAATCCTAGATTGAAAGATTTATTAAGGGAGTAACTCCAAGGTAATTTATAAACTTACAATACCACCAATAATTTGGATATGTATTCTATTTATAAGATCAATTTTAATGAACTTATATTACTTTATTTATCCAACCAATAGATCTATAATGGATTAGGTAGAGTCAATTTAATTGACCTTGGGAAGTTTGTAACTTTATAATGATATTCTAATTGATTGATTCAACCCATTTATGAATGAAAGAGATAAGAATCCTTTATTAATAATCCTTTGAAATTGACCCCTTTCTTCCATTTCCCAATGTTTTTTATAATTTTTATTTTTAATTCTAGTTTGTGATTTTTTGAACCTATATTTAATTCAAAAACATTTTGGTTAAAAAGGTAAGAAATACAAGTTCTTAGGGACCATCTATACTCCTTTTGAGTTCAACCACAATAAGGCAACTCAAATTAAACATGTATTTATTTTACATAATTTCCATAATTTAAAGAACATGGAAACATAATAAAGGGGTGATCTCATACACACTTTAAGGGAATAATAAAAATATCAACATGTTACCCTAGGTGAGATCTTAGGAATATGGTAAAACACAATAGGATATAAATATTTTATTAAAAGAACATTTAAACATAAAAATTATTCATATTTCATAATAGGAGAACAAATAATCTCATATGATCAAACATATAATATAGAATAAAATTGTGAAAACCTGATACATAAATCATGATCTAGGGGAATAACATAGTCACATATCAAAATAGTGTGGCGCTGATATTAGCATAGAAACTCAACACTATGGATCAGACATTACCACCTATTAACTATAGTTGATTAGGTATCACAACTATTTCCCATAGCAGACCAAGCTTCACAACCTGTTTCCCATTTTAGATCAAGCATCACTACCCATTTCACCATTATCTCATGAGATATAAAGATTTAACCAATGCATTAGAGGTATATCTAGGACCCATACATCACATATATATTAACCATATATGTATTCCATAAGAAAAAAAATCTAATAATCACATCATTTAAACCCATGAATTAAAATGGGGCTTACCTTACTTTTTTAAACGGTATAACATAAATAACCATATAAACCAAATAAATCGATACCAAATTAAATCACTAAAATGAGTAAATTCATACAATATTTTATAGGGTGGTTTATAAAGAATATCTTTCTAGAAAATAGATCCCTTGAGATAAGGATGAAAATGGAAGATAAAGTTAAAACTTTTTTAAAAGGAAAATCATCTTCAATATTTTGAAATACCTTTGGTGAATGCCAACATCACAAAAAGATAATAAAACTTATATTTTAAAAGTGTAAATGGAAAGTATAAAGATCAAATAAATTGATACATAATTGGATTTTAATATATGAAAAGATAACATTGATGATAAGTGAAAAAATGGACTTGAAACAAAGATCCAATTAATAGATGGAGGTTTATTCTTGGTAACATTATAATTTTAGGTGAGAGAACAATCAAGTAGGAATATTTGAATTAAAAGAGACATTTTACCTATAAATATACAAGAGAAAATTATATAAAATGGGAAATTAATTAATAAATATAATATCATAGTTTTATATTTAAAATAAATCATATAACTCAAAGAAAAGGATTTGAGTTACCAAAGTCCTTAATAGACAACATAGTTCATGAAGTAAGAAACTTTTATAAGGGGTATTATGGGGTTAAATTGGAAATCCCAAGACATTAAGAGAAAATACCATATAATAAAATCATAAAAAATTTACCCAACTTATATGAAATATTTTTAAGAAGAACAATTATAACTCAATGAATGAGAATTGAGATTAAAAAAACCCTAAAAACTCAAGGTTTATTTAAATCAAAACCTCTCAAAAGGGAGAGATTTAAATTGAAATTAAATTTACATGAATAAAATTAATTTCATGTTATAATAACTTAATTTAGTAGAATAAAAACTACATAAAATAAATTAGGTTGATAATACAAAATATGTCTCAAAGAGAGGAATTTGTGATGAAAACTCTTACCTTATTCCCAATTCATATACACTTGCACCAAAAATTCAAAATAATTAAATTAAGTCTGTTATTTAAATTAAAAAAACCATATTTATACCTATAAACATTTATACTCCTAATTTATAACCATTACACACACACAAATATATATATATATATATATATATATTAGTTAGTTTTTATCTATTTTTCCACATTGAGTGTTTATAATTTTAATGATAAATACTAGGTGCATAGTTGTGGGATCAATATTTGTTCTTATTAAAAATTTAATCTTTTCAAAATAATTAAATTTACTATGATGTATGATTTATAATGATTTATCATGTTCAATTTCCTTTCATGTCTGTTTCATCTTTAATCCTTGAAGATGAGATCAACAATAATAACATTTCCATGATTCTTAACCATCAAAGGTTGTTTTTTAATTACTGAATTAATTATTAATAAAAAACTTAAAGGAAAAAATAATTAATTAAATATTAATATTATATCATAATAGAAATTATGTTTTCATATCCATCCATTATTTTTTAATAGAATCATTCAACTAGGTGGTTAAACTGACTAAAAAAGAATATACCCTAATTAATAGATGATTATAAGATGTATTATTTGAAATATCACTATAATGGTATCATAATGATAATATTTAGTGATTTTAAGTTTGATATATTATAATTTTAAAGAAATATAAGGAGAATATAATTTATATAATGCCGTTACTTAGAATGAAGATATCATTTTATTTTTAGTTCGCTTGTTTAAGATGGTTCATTTTATAGTGAATGTTTATCATTGATATTAAAAATAGGTTATTTTAATTGTTTTACCATAACCATATTCATATCATAAAAATCATATTTATCCTTTAAAACAATTCTTATAATCATCTATAAAAGTTAATAATTAAAAATGAACTTGTTTAGTCATGGAGGCGGTAGTCTGCACGTACACACGTTTCAGGTTTTCATTTTTCTTAATGGAAAAAGGGAAAAAAGTGGCCAATGATTGAACCATTATTATAATAACATATCTTTATAATAAGACGAATTATTTTATCATTTTAATATGGTTTAATGAAATTTTAAAAAGGGTTGTAGAAAAATAAATATAAATGAGAAAGAGAGATTAGAAACTTAAACCTCACTTCTTGAATTATAACCTTTACAATGAGGGTTAATACTTTATAAGATTGTATTTTGAGAATAAAAGAACCTATTAAAGGTGGATAGTAATTTTTAAGAGAGGTTTTGGTAGATTTTAGACTGATCTTATGGGTTTGTACTGTGTGGAGAAATGAGGAGAGGAGAGCCCTGTTCACAAGTGAAATGGAATGACATTTTTGTAAATACCCAAAACATTTCAATAATGAGGAGTCTATCTCAAGTAATGTGGCTAATTGTTTTTAGAAATTATGGGATTGGGAATATATAAGGTTGATAAATCCTCAAATAAGTTTTTACACATGTTTTTTAAATTTTTTTAATCTTTTTACCCTATGAATTATTACTATTACCATTTTAACTTTTACCGTGATAACTAGTTTTTAGCTAAGGAAACAAAAACAATATGCATAAAAATAAAGTGGTTACTATTAGATATTTTACACCTAATTATTATAAATTTTAAATACATTTTTAATTATTCAATCTCTAAATGTGTTAAAAATTAATTTTAATTTAATATATGTTTAATTTATTAATTTTCTTAAGAAAAATATTAATTTATTTATAAAATATCAAATACATGTTTTTAAAATATAATAAATATTTTAACATGTATAATTTAAATTATAAAATATTTTTTTAATAAAAAGGTTTCATAAACTTTATGTCAAACTTATATACTAATAATTCCACAAAAGTCACAGTATTAGTAAAAATAGAATATTACATTACTCACCTAAAAATATTTTTTTAGAATAATATAAAAAATTAATCTTAGGGTAATAATTTTATGATATATCTATTTTTTTTAAATTCACATCATAAAATTTTTAAATTTTATTTTTAATTAAAAATATAAAATATAAAAAACCATTTTTATAGGAAAACAACTTTTGGTATATTAACCATTCCCTTTCCCTATAATTTACTAATTAATTGAGGGTTAAATTATTATTTATACTATCAATATATCTTGTTTTTATTCCATTATAATAAAATTCATTCCTTGAAATAAAATTCAAATTTCTAAAAAATACTTTTTTAAGTATAAAGTAAATTTGGAAAAAAATTAACTTTTGGAAAGTATAAAAGTTCATGATATGTCAATACATATAAAAATTTTATTTCATGTTTATATCATCATAATTTATACTTAAATAACCCCATGTGATCTCCATATAAGACCTAAGAATCAGATAAGCTCTGGTTGATGCTTTGGATGGTGATTTAGTTAGTGGGGATCTTGTGCAAATCTCCATGAGTTTAAATTTATCCCATATATGGTTTCTCTCAAAAAATAATTTATCAAGATTAGCTTGGTATTGGTTTAGGTAAAACACTAGAAAATCTACCTCCATTTCAAGCTCAAAAAATGTATTTTATAATGAAGAATTAAACTTCTAGATTCCATTTATTCCTAATTAATTTATTGGTTTTATGAGATGGTTATTTCAATTTCTATCAGTTAATTTAATGGATAAATTTTAATGGTCATATTTAATATTCAAAATATATCAATGTTTTTAATTTTATATTTGTATATTGTGTTAAATAAACTATTTAATATATTATTTATTTAAGTACAATATATAGTGAAATATACAGTTTTTACATTCTCCCCCTTAAATAAGTTTCATCCTCAAAATTTTAATTATTACTTACTAACTAAGTTAGATAAGGGTATATATAAAATGATTAGAGATTTTAATTTATAATTAGGTATCAATAACATCTATTCAGGTATAATAATCATAATCCCAATATTGTGTTTCTTCCTAACCATTTGAGTTAAATACCTCTGATGGTCTAGTTTGAAGGACTATTTTATTTTTTTACATGAGTTAATAGTCATAATTGTAGTGAATTTGTTTTATAAATTTGTTTGATGTATGAAATGTGATTCCAAAATTTCATAATAGATACACCACACAAACCTATCTTTTGTCCCCCATGGTTCTTCAACTTGGTAGTGCTGATATAAAGTTGAGGTCAAACTATTAATTTTATGGAGAATGATATTCCTCTTCATGATGATCATTGAGATACACATTTAGACCCCTCCTAACCCTTCTTAAAGTAGTCTCCTCCATCATACTGAAATGTTCACTTTCTAAATTATCCCTCACTTGCATCACCATCATCAACAAATTACCACTATTCTCCTCTTCTGCTTGTTGTAACAATCTTTATGATACTTACTCCATGAATCTCTTAGAGCAAAAGTTTTTTTAGGGGATGGATACCAAACAACATTCAATTTAGGTCACTTTTCATGTGCCCAAACAAGGAATTCCAAGACCTAAACTATTTTCCACACATACTGCATGGGCTCACATGCTGCATGGGCTTATATACTGCATGGGCTCACATGATATAGGGCACCAAACTTGATTCTTAGACTTCTCTCATCATTAAAATCAACAGGAGGCCACCATTTTCGCCTAACCACCATGTATTGTTTCAATAGGAGTAGTGGAGATAGTTTTATTCTATATCCACTATTAGAATGGTATTTTCAACTTCTTTGGAAACATACGGGCCTATATGTAGTGATAGTGTATTGATAGACGATGATAAATAAGAAATATTCTTGTCTTCTCTTATTGAAGTGATATTAAGATCTCTCTATAATGGCTTCTTATTGTTGTCTCTCATTTTATCCATTTTCCAATAATGAATAAGTTTCATGTAATATAACCATGATCAATGAATATGGAGTATATGTTGAAATTGTCAATCCAATTCCAAAATCACATCAAATCAATCTAAATGACCCATAGTAAGTTTTCTATTCCCATAAACTTAAATTTCTAAATGAAACCATAATATAAGTAGATATTTTATTTTATAAACAAAACATTAGGGTTTTATACTTTGAAAACTTTCTAGTAAATATAGATCGGCTAGAATAAAGATCACATATTCATAATTCTAAAGAATATGTTTTAGTTATCAGAATCCATCTCATCGGTAGTCATTGAATAGGGTCTACCTTATTACCTTAGTCGCGGTGGTTGTTCATTCCTATCATCCTATTATCACTTGGATTATGACATTGAATATGATAATTTCTATGTTTTACACACATAAGGCATTAGACCATTAGGGGTGATTTTGGATACCCATTTTTAACTCCCATCAAGTCAACTGACCTCTATATTTTCCTATGAAATCTTAATGCTTGATAAACCCATATTCCACAATTAAATAATTTTCCATTACCATTCAAGAAATTACCTTCCTGATTATTCTCACATATTTGACATATGGGTGGTTGAATTTTCCCTCTTTAATTATCTTTATTACCTGAATTTTCATAAGTACCCATCCTTATCTTATTTGGTGTAATCAAGATTAAAACTAAGGTTACATGTTTAATTATATTTTAGGATATTTTATTTGAGATAATCACCAAATTTATCAGTCCATATCTAATTATAATGGATTTATTATTGAGATAGTCACTGTATTGTCCCTCACACACATTTTTAACTTAGTTCATTCTAGTTCTATCCATATTTAAAATTAAAAAGGGTTAACACGAGTGATAAAAATTTAACATGATTGGGGATTATCATAATAAATAATATAAAAGGGATTCAACCTCAAAACCTTTTACCATTTTATATCATCACGTTAGCCTATAATTCCTTTAATTACTTTAAGTAGTATTATCTTATACTTATCAACCAAATCCTTCAAAGTAACTAGGAAATTAGTCATTCATAACTATTTATGAAGAGCATATGATCAACTATAGTATCTAGAAATGGTTTTTTTTCTAGTAAAACCACTTACTAAAAACTTTTCAACTATTTTTGTATATCATCCTATAATTAGAATCATATCTAGGGTTTTCACTAAGGTTATCTAACCCTAATACCAAATGTAACTAAACTAATATCCATTTTTTTTCAAACTTTTATCTAATACCAACTAAAGAGACCCGATGTAAACATGCCTATATTTTACATCATTTCATAATTAAAACATTACATTATATAATAATCTCCACATATCAATAATTAATTGATTTAGTGTCTCATATATGTATTAGAAGTTAAACTCATCCTCATGACTTGAAAAATTGAAATATAATAAAGGGGTGATATAAAATTCTTAGTAAGGTAATAATGATAATTTTATCATGTTACCCAGGGTGAGATCATAAGAATATCATAGAATGCACGTTAGTGAGAAATATTATATTAAAAGAACATAGAAACATAAATTCATTTCATATTGTATAATAAGAGAATAAGTAATCCCATATGATCAAACATATAACATGGTATAAAAATGTGAAAACATGAGACATAAACCATGATATAGGGAAATAGAATAGTCACATATCAAAATAGAATGGCACTAAAATCATTAAAGAAACTCGATATTGTGGATCATGAATCACCACTTGTTTCTCATATTGGATTATGAATCACAAACTATTTCCTATAATAGATCAAGCATCACAACCTATTTCTCATTTTAGATCAGGAATAAATACTTGTTTCACCATTATCTTAGGATATATAAAGATTTACCCAATTAATTAGGGGCCATATTTCCACCACAAATTACATAAAATTTAACTATACATGTGTTCCATGAAAAAAAATCTAATCATCATATAATCTAAAATCCAACAATAAGAATAAGTTTCATGTTATATTTTAAAAGGTATCACATAAATAAACACATAAACCAAACAAATAGATACCAAATTCAATCACTAAAAAGAGTAAATTCATAAAATATTTTAAAAGTGGGTTTATATAAATATATTAATGGAAACTATATCCATTTAGACAAGAAGTAAAATGGAATCCAAAGTTAAAAAAATTTATTTTGAAAGGAAATGCATTTTAGATATTCAGAAATACCTTTTTTTTAAAAACCCACATCAGAAAAAAGGATAATAAAAATTACATTTTAATAGTAGAAAAGGAAATTATAAAGATCACATTAATTTATACATATTTTGATTACAATATATGAAAGGATAAAATTGGTGGTAAGTGAAAATATGGACTTGAAACAACTATCCAATTAGGATATAGAGGTTTTCCCATGATAACGTTATACTTTTTGGTTAGAGAACAATCAAGTAAGAATATTTGAATCAAAATAGAAATTTTCTCCAAAAAGATAAAAGAGAACATCATATAAAATGTGAAATAAATTAATAAAGGTAATATTTAAGTTTTAACTTCAAAATAAACCATTTAACTCAAATAAATATATTTGAGTTACCAAATTACCTTATAGATAAAATAATTCAAGAATTAAGAAACTTGTGAAAAGAGGATTATGTGGTAAAAATGTAAATCCCCAACATTTAAGATAATATATAACATAATAAAATAATAAAAAATAATTTACCAAACCTATATAAAATATGTTCAAGAGGAAAAATTATAACTCAATGAAAGAGAATTGAGTTAACGAAAACCCTTACAACTTGAGAATCATTTAAATCAAAACCTCTTGAAATAGAGAACTTTAAATTGAAATTAAATTAATATTAATAAAATTAATTTCATGATATAATTACCCAATTAGGAATAATATTAACCAAATGAAATAAATTAGGTGCATAATATAAAATATGTCTCAATGAAAGTAATTAGAGATAAAAACCCTTTCCTTGGTCCCAATTCATTCTACACTGGCCCCAAATGTCCTCAATAATTAAATTAAGTCTATTAATTATATACCAAATAAAATTATTAATAAATATTGAAATTTATTCTCTTCATTGATAATAATTCCACACACACACACACACATATATATATTAGTTAGTTTTTACCAATTTCCCCACATAAAGTGTTTATAATTTTAATGGTTTATAATAGTTTCATAGGAGTGATGTCGACATTTGTTCTTCTTATAAAATAAATATTTTCCAAATCATTAAATTTACTATATGTTATGATTTATAATTATTTATGAAGTTTCATTTTCCTGTCATGAGTATTTCATCCATTATTCTTGAAGATGAGATCGACAGTTATAATATTTCAGTGATTCTTAACTATTGAAGGGTGTTTTCTTAATTAATGACTTAAAATATTGATTTAAAACTTATAAAACCAAAAAAAATAATTATTTACTTATTTATATTATATCATACCAATAATTATTTTTTCATAATCATCCAAGGTAAATATGTTATAGCATTGTTCAAGTGGGTGGTTAAACCAACCAAACATGAACATACCATAATTAACGAATAATTATGATATGGTTTAGTTTAAATCTAAATATACGAGTAGAATAATGATCTTATTTTGTATTTATAAGTGTGATATATAATAATTTTAAATAATTATAAGGATAAGATAATTTATATAAAGCCATTACTTATAATGAAGAGATTGTTTTCCTCTAAATTCACTTGTTAAAGATGGTTAATTTCATAAGAAATGTTTATCATTAATATCAATAATAGGAGATTAAATTTTTATTAAAATAAATTTATTAATATCATAAATGTCATATATATCTTTTAAAAACATTCTTAAAATCATTTATGCGTTATTGAAAAATGAACTCGTCTATTCATGGAGGCGATAATATGCACATATGCACGTTTCACATTTTCATTTTTCTTAATAGAAAAAGGGAAAAGGTGGTTAGTTATTGTAACATAATTATAATTATATATAATTATAATAATTATTATTATCTTATAATTTTAGTATGGTGTAATTAAATTTTAAAAAAGGAGAAGTGCATAAAAAGAAATTGAAATGAGAAAGAGAGGTTAGAAACTTATACCTCAATTCTTGGATTACCTCCTTCGAAAAACGGGTTAAACCTTTTGGGGGTTGTATTTTTTGGAACAACATAACCTCTTAAAGGTGGATAGAAATTTTTAATATAAGATTGGGTATAGTTTTGGCCGAATATAGAGGGTTGTGGTGTGAGGAGAAGTGGGGTGAGGAGAGCCCCTTTTATAAGTGAAAAGGGATGAATTATTTGTAAATACCCAAAAAAAATCAATAAGGGGGATTAATTATCATGGAAATTGGGTCTAAAATTTGAGAAATAATGGGTTGGGGAAGTTATAATGCTAATAAACCATGAAGCATGTTTTTACACATGTTTCAAGCATGTTTCCTTATCTTTATCCTTTGAATTATTACTTTTACCATTTTAACTTTTATTGTGGTAACTTTTATTTATTTAAGGTAAATTAATAATTTTTACAACCCAAGAATTTATGACATATTTATTTTTAAATAAATTTAGTTTATCTGATAACTTTAATTACTCAAAATAGAGTTTAAACAAACTCTGATTTACTAATAAATATTATGTGACTATTATAACCTAACCGTTATAACCCAGATGTTAAAATTAGAGGGTATAAAACTAAATAAATTATAAAAAATGTGTATTTTACATTCATAAAATCAATTCACTAGTTATAAATTTATTATAAATGAAAATAGAAATCATTTAAAAGTAAAATAAATGTTTTTTTTTGAAAAACTATTTTTACGTAGACAATGTGTTTGACCTTATTAAATTAAATTAAAATTTATTGATAAATTTTTTTAATAAAATATATATGTTATATATCAAATATTTTTTTAATATTCATATAAACGTTAAGGTATGAGATAGAAATAAATCCAGTTTTATGCTTAAAAATGTATTTTTCTAAAAAGAAACTTTCGTATCATTTTGTGCAGTTATTGTAAAATTAATTTGTGCCACTTATATGCATATAATTTTATAAAATGGATTCAATATTTGGAATAAGTTGGTTCAAATTTTGTAAATAGGCCCCTATTATTTTTAGGCATTATGAATAGTAATATTGGTAAAATTTATCACCACGATAAAGGGTAAATCAAGATAATTTAGGTTAAAACTATGTGTTAAGGTGTCTATTATTAATCCAAATCATAATTATTATAATATAATTTGAACTTTTTCACCTTATTCTAGAAATTTACTTGTTTAGGAGACACTTATCCATGGGAATGACCTATACAATATTTAAAGCAAAGAAAAATACAACATATCACTCTCTTACTTTTAAATATCTTTTATATGTTCACATAGGAAAAAAATAAAGTGGTGAATGGATATAGAAATTTATTTTTAGAATAATAAAATTATTTTATTTTCGGTAATTTGTTTCTAATTTTTAGGTATTATATAATTAACTTAAATGTTTACGCAACATTGACACAATGTTTATTCAATTAATGAAAAAATAAAATAAATGATTCTAAAAAAATTAAATGTAAGAAAATTTGGGTGAGTTATTATTATACATGATTTTTTTGATAAATAAAACATATTAGGGATATTTTAAAGGTTTATATTCCAATTAAAACTTTGTCTTTATATGTTTGAAGTCAAATTATCTGAATAGTGTAAAAAATGATAATAATGACATTTTATAAAAATTATATTTTATTAAATTATTTAAAAATAATTAAAATATTTAAAGAGTGAAAAATGGATAATATATGGTCGAAAATTTCATCCCTTGTATATTTATCAGAATTTTTTAACCTTATAAGTAAAGTTATAACCCTTTGAGTGGGAAAAGAAGTTATTAGGGTTAAGATTAAAATAGGTTAACTAAGGGGTTAAATGAAAATATGAGGTTTACAATATCACTTAAACCTATCAAAATTTTATTGGTTTATGATATTTTAACTATATACTACATTATATTCAAATATATGGTCGTTTGGAAGCATTTTTCTTAAGAACAACATAGTTATATTTTAATCTTTTCTGTAATTCCAATTGTGTCATATCACTCCCTTATAAAAGGACACCCCACCCTTATATTAATTACACCACAATAACCTTTATTGACCAAAATATTCCAATTAATCCTCTCATAATCTATATCCATGTGTTGGAGGTAATTTTCTCCCTAAAAGACCAACCTTAAGTTCCTTAAGAAAGGATCTAAAGGTGGTCTCTCGAAGAAGAGGTAATTATCTTAACTGTCCTCTTTCAATTTATTTATTATTATAAATGATATAAATAAATGATATTTATTATAAAATAATAAGTTAAATATTAAAAATTTACTTATATTTTATTATTATTATGCAATCACCATCATCAACCATCTTTTATATCAAATAGGATGTGAAAGTATCGCTCATGCGTAAGTATGACTTACCATCCCCACATGGTGATATAATTCATTTTTTGTCACCATATTTTATGTATGGGTATTATGATGAGTTTAATATTTATATATTATATTTATGAAATAATTAATCTTCACAATAAAAAAATAATAATATCATATATACGTTCTTACCATCCAATCCTTTAGAGAATGAGAACATTGCTCGTGCCTATGTGTGGACTACCACCTCCATGAAGCTATGTGATTCGTTTTTCATTTCTACATTACATGGATGGTAACAATGTAAAGACCTGAAACCTATTATCCCAAAGCAATTTATTACTTTATTAAACTAGTTCTATATACAAGAGATCACATCCTAAAGGACCAAATAGTTTAGTAGTGTTGGAAAACTAGATACATACTTGAAAGTCACATTAAATTTGAAAACATAAAATAAAACATATAATTTTATTTGAGACAACAATTATTATCTTTATAATATCCCTTTATATCAATAATTATATACTTTATGGAATCCTAGGGAAAGGAAACATAAGAAATAGGTGAGCTCTAATGCTCAGAAAATATTTAAATACAACGAATTTTATCACGAACAATTAATTCATAATCCATATGGAAAGGTAAATAACTGAAAAATATGCTATTTAATCAATAATTTCAACATATATAATAATATGGTTGAAATAAATGATGATCAAAATAATTCTATATAAATAGTCACATGATCTTTAAACTTAAACATCAATATTCAAAATAATAAAATAATCACGTAGACATCAATAACTAATCTCACAATGAGGGAATACATTATTCCAGACATCATAACCATACTATCAATGCCTTATTCCTTTAAATATTAAATTAATAGGTAAGGAATTGTCCAAAAACCTAAGATAGTCTTTCTTATGAGACCCATTGATTCATCCAGGGGCTATAACGGGCCCCACACATCACAACTATATCCAATGCATTACTCGTATGAAAGGGGATAAACATAATCAAAGCAAACATATGTATTAAAAAAACATAAAACATGTAAATAATTTCCCCAATCAAGAAATATAATCAATATAAATATTAGTATTGGAAAAATATAATATGAATGATAATACTTTCCTCAATAAATAAACATAATCCTAAACCCTCTAGAGTACAATGGAGAATGGTATAAAAATAGTATATCCTCAATCAAATTGATCACAGACCATTCAGATAAACACTAAGGATTGTATCATTATTATATATTCCTAATTAATCTTAACTAAGATGAGGGTTGTTGTTGTTAGTGAATAGAAATACCATAAAAATTATATTAAACCATTCTTGAGGAAAATATCTGAAGAACCTTTGTGATAAATTATTTTAAAAAGAGTTTTTTTTATTTGTTGAAAACTAAAATTTTTGCATAAGCATGTTTTTTTATTTAGGACTTAGATCAATTCCATCATAGTAGTATTTATAAGAAAGTTAAAAGTTTATGAAAGTTTGAACTCAAAGGTAAAGGGGGATAAGAGTTTTCTTTTTAAGAAAGTTGTTTTTTTAGACTCAGAGGATCAGACTGAGAAGCATCAGATCCAAAAGAATAAGAGGCATAACTATTTGATTGCTGGAATTTTTCACTTTTCATAACCAGAGAAAGAAAGAAGTTTATATGTTAGAAAGTTAAAACTTTCTAAGAGAAGAATTTTTATTTTTGATGAATATTTTTGAAAGAAGATTTTGAATCTAGGAGTTAGAAAGTTTTCATACTTTCTAAATGAAATCAGATGATACTTTTCGGATCATAGAGTTCTCAAAAATCATGAAAACTATCATGATAAAATATTTTGAAGAAATTGGGGAATATTAATGGTTGTATCAATTCCATAAATCAAGATAACGTTTTCCAATGAGTAAAATATGTAGAGGTTTGAATCTTATTAATATTACAGAGTGGAGTTATCATCATATACACTTAATCTCAATGAGGAATACATCATAATGGGGATTCTATCATTATGAAATATATATCAGAGGGAAAATATTTAAGAGAAAAGAAGAATAGAGAAGTTTAAATAATATTGGAGTTGCAGTGTGTAGAATTCCATCGTAATGGAAATTACATCATAAGGGGAATTCCATTATAATGAGAATTCCATCATTATGAGGATTCCATCAGACTGATTTGAGAACTAAACATAAATTTTAATGAACTGAGAAAGAAATAGAAATCATAATGAGCTAAGAAGGAAACAAATTTGTAATGATTTGAGAAGGAAACATATTCATAATGAGGTAAGAAATAAATAGAAATCATAATAAGCTAAGAAATAAACATAAATCGTAATGAGTTGAGAAGGAAACAGATTCGTAATGAGTTAAGATGGAAATAGATTCATAATAAACTGAGAAATAGATAGATTAATAATGATCTGGTTATGAATAAGACTCAAAAAGAAGATTACTGAAGTTTTATGAAGAGTTTTAGAGGTCAAACTTGAAATTAAATTTTGTATAAATCTTTGAAAAATAAGATGAGGAATGAATAATTCAAAGTTAAAATTTAAATACGAGTGTTTTTTTAGAGTTTTTTAAATTTGAGGAAGCGGGGAAAGTTTTCAAGTTTCCTGCTTTTATTTTCCAAGTCACCTATAAATATTTTCTTAGTTATTTTTTAAGTTGTAACATTCATAAAAGTTGAAAATGTGGAGCACTAAAGAATTCGAGTGAAAGTTCTTTCCAAACCAAGATCTCTAAAGAAGATTATACACCTAAAATTTTTATTTATCGAATTAGAGAAATGTATTTAGAACCATTGTATTGAGAAACATTGTATTGAGAATTTTTTATTGATCATTTTAGTAGATTTAGAGTTATGTAGAATGAGAATGAGTTCATCACATTGAGTCCATTTTATCGAGTCAATCAGACCGACAAAGATCAGACCAAGTATTTGAGAAGAGTTTAAGAAATGAAAATTGAGTAAGAAAGAATTGTATTGACCTCATCAGATTGATATAGTCTAATCCATCCAAATCAGACTAAGGATCTAGACTATTTTTTTGTATGGAAAATTAAACAAATTATTATCCTTTTTTTTGGCTCAATTTTTTTTGTAAGAAACATTGTAAACTGGTAGGAGTCATTATAATATTTAATATCAGGAGATAAAATTTTTCTAAAGGGAGTTAGAACAAGTTTTATTCACTTATTAATAATAGTGGATTTTTATATACCCATAGGAGTGACTATGACAAGGCTGTTGGCTCTCACACTAAGGCCGAAACTTGTAAAAATTATGTTCTTTATTTGATTTCCTACTTTTTCATGCATGAGTTTTTATAAAATATGATAAGAAAATAAATCTTTACAGGTTTCAGTGGTTAAGTTTTAATTTTTTGAAACTTATAAAAATTAAAACACCTGATTGAACCCTCCCTTATCAGTTGTTTTTTTATCCATTGGAACTTTAATTGGTATTAAAGGCAAAGTTTCCCCTATCGAATCCTTGTCATTGATAATATAAATTCTGTTAAAAGTATAGGAATTGCAACATTTGATGGAAAAAATTTGTATGGGTAGAAAAATATGATGATTCCTTATCTTATATCTCTTATCTTGGATATTGTTGATGCTCTTACTATTCATTTTTCACATATTGAGAAAGACGGGCCTTTGAAATTTGATAATAAGAGAAATATATAAGTTTATGGAAAGTATAGAAATGAAATAATTATGTCTTTATAAGAGAATTACTATCAAAATTTGATGAGTCTCAATACTTTAAAAAATATTTTGGAGAAACTGGAAAGTATTTTTGAAGGGAATACTGAAGTGAAGGAAGTAAAGCTATAAATCTGGCATAAAAAGTATTAATAAATCATATTGAAAGATGAATAAAATATTAATGAATACTCTGCTAGAGTAAATGATTTTTTTTGCAACATCAGAGGATTTGAAGTTGTTTTGGAATATTCTACAATTGTGAAGAAACTTATGAGAAACTTTCCAGATAGGTATGATTCTAAAATTTCATCTTTTAAAGATAAGGATGATTTATCCCTTAATGAATTACATAAATTTCTTGTTGCTTATGAAATGATGAAAACTCCAATGTTTATAAAGAAGATAAAATATGAAATTTATTTTGAATATATGAGAAATATGAAAATATGAGATGTTGAAGAAGCTGTTCCTTGTGAGTCTGAAGATAACACTAGTAGAAAAATGGTCTTCAATGTTGGAACTTTAAAATCAGTTCTTTAAGATCAATTTTAAAATCACTATTTGGCATCAGTATTTCAAATAACTAACATTAAAATAAAATCTAAGTTGTAGATAATTTCTCATTATTCAATTTTATATGTTGTCGAGATAAAACAGACTTACAGATCAAAAGTTATGGACATCTAAAGTTGAAAATTATAAGACTTGATTTTTAACGTCTGTTTTCTTCCAGTAACCAACATTAAAATTCATTTTTTGGAATTTGGTTTTCAAATAATTGATGTTAAAATAAAATCCATGTTGTATAAAATTACTCAATATTAAATTTTATAGGTTGTAGAGCGAAAACAGGCTTATGAATCAAAAGTTATGAATGTCAAAATTTGAAAATTATAAGACCTGATTTTTAATGTTGGGTTTTTTCAGCAACTAACGTTAAAAACCACTTTTTGAATTGGTTTTTCAATTAATCAACATTAAAAATAAAATTCAAATTTTTTATAATTTCGCATGATTTTAATTAACAGTTCGTGGAGCTAAATCAGACTTACAGATCAAAAGTCTTTAACATTGACAGTTTAACATTATAAAACTTTATTTTTAATGTTAGATTTTTTTAGTTACCAATGTTAAAATTAACTTTTTGGCATCTTTTTTTCAGATAAACAATGTTAAAAATAAAATCCAAGTCATAGCTCATTTCTTAATCATTAATTTTACGGGTCTTGAAGATAAAACAGACTTACATATCAAAATTTATGAACTTTGGAAGTTGAATATCTTAAGACTTAACCTTTAACATCGATTTTTTAGTAACCGACATTAAAAGTCACATTTTGGCACTATATTTTCAAATAAATACTGTTAAAAGTCACTTTTTGGTGTTCGTTTTTAATAGACGTTGTTAAAACTGCCACGTGAGAATAGTTTTAACATCGGTTAAATAATTACTTGATATTAAAAGTATATTTCAAATACGTGGGTTTGTTATTTCAATTTTTCACAACACACATTTCTATTTTCAGAATACCACCTAAATTTTAATGAATCACCACCATAAATATTTTCATTTACAATATATACATCTTTATTCTATTTCTTTTAATATTTTTGAAATATTCTATTTAATCAAAATTTCAACAATTCTTCAATCGATGATTTGTACATGGTATGTATTCTCATCATTTTATTTCATTATTATTTTTTTCCTTATCACTGAAAAACATGATAATTTTTATTATGATGATGTGTAATTATTCCTATAGAGATAAAAAGATAAAATATCCACATGATATTGATCTACTGAGGTGTGAAATTCTTTATCGTTCACCGTCTTCATTACCATGTGAGTTCTTCTTTAAAAATAAGTGAAATAATGAAAAACAACATATCGATTCAAAGGGAAAAAAATAAATGAAATAAAATTAGGTTGAATATTTAAGTTTATTATTTTTTTGGTCATTTGGTGTATTATATTTGGTTCTTGTTTCTCATGTTTTCTTTAAAATTAATTGTATCTATAGAAACTCAAAGATGTACAACTTACGATAACCATAAATTTTGATCAGTAAGTCTATTTTAGCTCCATGAACAGTAAAATAGAAGCTTGGAAAACCTAATATATTAAAATATTAAGAGTTTAAATGTTTTATGTTGGATCTTCCAAAATTGACATGAAAAATATTTTTCTAAAAATGTACTTTTCACGTTAGTTTTTATCAAAAACTGACGTTAAAAACCATGTAGAATCAGAATTTAGACATCAGTTTTCTAAACAACCGATGTTCAAAGGTAAATATTTTAATTTTTAATGTCATTTTATAAAAAATGATGTTGAAGACCGATAGATCCAAACATTCAGAGTCATTTTTTATAAAACCCAACATCAAAGGCTGATGAGGCATGACTTTCAGTGTGAGTTTATATGAAAACCAATGCCGAAGACCCCCGGGGGCCAAGTTTCAACATTGTTTTTTGTAAAATAAAACATCAAAATATGCTTGTAACCATATTTTTAGTTTACTTATAGATGTCATTTTATAAAAATGATGTTTAAACATCATTTTTTTACATTTCATTTATAGAATTTGTTTAAAAACTGATGTCAAAATGTAAAGAAAAACTGACATGGAAAAACATTTTTCCACTAGTGTAAGGAAGATGATGAGTTAAGTGATAATATCTTATCTCTGATCTTTAAAAAATATCGTAGATGAAGAAGAAAATATGGATGTTAACTTCTTCTCAACTATTTTTAGTGTGGTGGAACTGGACACTTGGCTATGAATTTCTGCAAGAAGAAATTTGGATAATATCGAGATGAATCTGATGAAAAGCCTCGATGGAAGAAGTATACAAAAATTATAAATAAGAAAAGTCATCCAAAAAATACACGAAGAAGTTTACTAGAAAAAATAAGTACGTTCAATAATAAAGTTGAATCAGACTCAACTGATGACAATTCTTCGAAAGATAAAAGTTGAGAAAAATTCAGAACCTTCATTAAAAAAGTTGAGAAAACAAATGATTTATCAAATAGTGAAGTAGGTGGTGAAGAATCTTATAGAGAGTATTTGCCCAGAATAGAACTTTTTTCATATTTGGAGAAAATCAAAACTCTCAAGAAATAAATTAGGGTAATGAATAAATATTATAAAGAAGTTTAAATGGAAGAAAAGATGTCATCAAGAAGGAGTAAAAATACATCTAGGAGATCTTATGTTACAAAATTAGAATTGATGAATAGGGAAAATTTATTAAAGATATTATTAAGAAGATAGAAGATAATAAAGAAGAAGTTAACAAGTTTCAATCAAAAAAATTTAAGTTAAATTTTACCTTGAGGAAGATGAATATAAATTTCATCAAATCTTCAGAAGTAAAATATGATACTTTAAAAGTTGTTTAGAAGGCTCAATATGAGAATCAAGTGAAATATTCACTCACCAAAATTAATTTTTCATATGATTATTTTAATATTTCAAGTTCTATAAAAGGTGTTGGAAAATATAGGGTGGATCAAGGATGTAAGAAACCTATCAAATCTAAAAAATTATAAAAATCACTTAAAATAAAAGATGGTCCATGTCCTGAGTATGTTAGAGATGTAATGAGTTACCAACCTAAAAAATGTTTCTATAGAGAATGATCCTTCTTGAATATAAAATCAATATTTGATGGCCATTTCTAGTGTTGTAGAATATATGGGAACAATGATTATAATTTTTATTAAAACTTATATCTACACAGAAAAATATTTGAGAAAAGTAGAAGAAATAGTGAAATTAGAATGAGTAACCTTCTAAACTTATAGGAAGTTTAATAGATGAATTCTCAAGATGTTATAAACTTTCCAAAAAATTCAATTTGAATGGTTGGAACAAGTTTTTGTAAGATATGATCCGGCCATTAATCATTCCTAAATATGTATTAAACTTCTTCCAGAACAAGTCTATTATGATAAAAAAGAAAAGGAAGCTAAGAAGAATAAAGTTGAGGAAAGAGAATCAGTTGTTCAGACAACATTGAAAGAAAGTAAAAGGAAAAAACCATGGATACTTTATATTTGTTGTTATTCATATATGATAGGTGATATAAAAATATCGAAACATGTTGAAATTCATTATGAAGGATACGTTTCCTTTGGTAATGATAGTTCTTTAAATATCATAGGAATCAGAACAAATGATATTGAAAAAGAAAAGTTAAAATCTAAGGAAGTTTTATTTATTGATGGGATAAAACATAACTTAATTCGTATAATTAAACTTTGTGATGATGGAAAATAATTTTTATTTAGAAAAGTTTTTTGTATCATAAAAAGTGTGAAAATATAAAAGTTATTACAAAATAAGAAATAACTAGTTAGAATCTCTTCCAAATAGGGGAATTCAATAACTCTTTTTTCACTTCAGTTTAAAAGATGAAAAAAAATTATGGAACTGATGAATTTGGAACCTTGGATAAAGAGTATGAAAAGTCTTTCTAAAGCTTATGTCATTTAAAACATTCTATAATTGAAAATAAGATAAGAATATGTATGTATAACTTATCAAAAAGGTAATATGACTAACAAAATTCATAAAGGAGTTGATATTCAATCTACCGGACCACTTGAGATTATTAATTCCAATTTGTGTCGGTCGATGAGACATGAATCAATAAAATGATATTTATACTTTATCACTTTTATTGATGATTTCACTTGGGTAAAAACCGTTATGTTTATTAACAACAAGTTAGAGGATATTAAAATGTTAAAATTATTCAGAAAAGATATTGAGAAAGAAATGGGGGTTTCAATAAAAAAGTTGATAACAGATAATGGTACCAAATTATTAAGAAATAATTTTGAAAATTTTAAGAGAAATCATGATATGAAACATAAATATAGTTCTCCCTATACTCCACAACAAAGTGAAGTAGTAAAAAGAAAGAATAGAAGTTTGGTGGAAATGGGAAGAAATATGTTATCAGAATACAAACTTTCAAAATTCTATTGGAGAGAAGCTATTAGTACTAATATACATGTTCAAAATATATGCTTTTTGAGACTAGAAACCAACATGACTCATTATGAAATGTGGTATAACAAAAAACCATTATTGAAATACTTAAAAGTTTTTTTAATTCCATGTTTACTTAAAATCAGAAATCTAGATCTGGGAAAGTCTGATGAGAAAGATGAGGAATGAACTTTCATGGGTTATTAACCAAATAAAAGAAGTTAAAAATGTTGGAACAACCATTTACAAAATTTTGTCGACTCATATGATTTGAAAGTTATTGAAAACTAAAATTCATTAAAAAAAGTTTTTGAGAATGCTGAGGAGGATAAATTGAATATTTCCAAAAATATTAAAAGTAAGTCAAAATATCCTATCAAGATTTAGAATAATTATGTTATGAGGAAAGTTTAGCTAGGAAAGAAACTTTGAAATTTCCTACCTTACAAATTCATGTTGAATCTGAAAAAATTATCAGAAATTTTAAGGATTCAGTTTTGACTAGAAGGAAGTTAATATTAGAAAACCAGACTTCGCTTATCTCAAAAGTTGAATCAACATAAATTTCAGAGTCTATTCAACAAAAATAATGGGTAGATACTATGAATGAAGAGTTGGATCAGATTGTGGAAAATAAAACATGGGAACTTTTTCCATGACCCACAAATAAAAATGTTATCAAAACAAAGTGGGTTTATAGAAACAAATTTAATGAGCATGGAGAAGTGTTAAGAAACAAGGAAAGTCTTATTTGTAAAGAATATGCATTGATGAAAGGTGTGGATGTTTATGCAACTTTTCCCCCATTGTAAGGATAGAAACTATTTGAATGTTTCTTGTAGTGATTTATCATTATAATTACAATGTTTATCAGATGGATGTAAACTATACTTTCTTAAATGGTTTTATTGAGGAAGAATTTTACATCAAACTACCTTGCAGGGTTCCACGTGATGAGGATGAAAAAAGGTTTTTAAATTGAAAACATATTTGTATGGGATGAAATAAGATCTATGTGTGTGGTATTCTAGACTGAATTATTTTTGAGAATGTTGAAATTTTCTAAAGGAAAATTTGAAAGAAACTTATATGTAAAATATGTTTAATCAATAACTCTAATTTCAATTGTTTATGTGGATGATATAATTTCTTATAGGGATAGAGAATCTGATTGTAAAACATTTTCTGGTGAAATGAAGAAAAATTTTAAAATTTTAATATTGGGAGAACTAACTATGTTCCCGGGCTTACAAGTTTGACAAAAAAAATACATTTTCTTATCTCAAGAAAATTATGATAGGTAATTGCTAATGAATTTTGGCATGGTATAATCCAAATATGTTACTAATCCTATATCAGTGAGTACAAATTTGAGTAAAGATGAGTCTATAAAAAGAGTGAATGAGAAATATTTTTAGAAGCTAATAAGAAGTCTACATAGCCTTAGATCCTCAAGATCTGATATTGTTTATACTGTGACATTGTATGCCATATATCAAAATAATCAAAATTAGTCACATATATTGGTAGAAAAAATAATTCTGAGATATGTCAATGGAATAACTTCACATGGATTTTTATATAAAATAAATTTCTAGATGAAGTTTCATGGTTATACTGATACTGATTGAGCTATAGATTGTAATGATAGAAAATCAACATCAGGAGGAACATTTTTCTAGGGTGAATGTTGTGTGAGTTGGCATAGTAAGAAACAAAGTTTAGAAACATTAAGCACAACTGATTCCAAATATGTCGTAGCTACCCTATCTTCTACTCAAATGTAGTGGACGAAAGTTCAACTATAATAATTGAAAGTGAAAATTTCTAAACTGTTGTAGTTACTTTATGATAATTAGAGTAAAATTGATATTTCTAAAAATCTTGTCTAGCATTCCAGATCAAAACACATTGATATAAGGTTTCACTATATAAAATAGAAATTTTCCATTGGATATTTTTTTTGGAATACATTTCAATAAAGTATCAAATTGATGATATCTTTACAAAACCAACACTGAAAGAAAGGTTTATGGAATTGATTTTGAAACATCATGTCCAACCTCATCCCATGACTTTCTAAATCATATAAGAAATATCCCCTAATATGCTTTTTATTATGTCGATAAAGGGGGAGAAAAAGTAACAATTTTTTACTTTGTAAGAAGTTTTTACATATCTTTTTTAAATTAATCTAAAGTTGTGGTTATCATAAAATGGGGATGAGAAAATGAGAAGTGAGATAACAAGAAAAGTGAGGGAGAGTTTATCTTAATATGGATATAACACCCCAAAGATTTAATGGTATGTTTCTTTTAAATACTTTTGAATTCATTAGATAACCCATATTGCATAAAGGACTGATTCTATTTGAAACAACACTTGGGTATTTAGGAGAAAGTCATAAACAATCCATTAAACTTATATTTTACACTTTTTGTGTTTTGAATTAATAAATGTACATACACGATTGTGATCAGGGGGATATTTGGAGTCTTATAGAATCAACTTAATTTTCATTGAATAGTAACTTACCCTTATGAATAGTAACTTACCCTTATGAATAGTAACCTACCCTTATTAATAGTAATAAGACCCTTACAAATTGTAATCTTACCCATGAAGGTATAAATACAATTTAGGCTCCTTAAAAATAAAGGTGAATATTTTAAGTATTGGCATTTTTCAATTAAATGATGATTTTAATTAAAAAAATTAGATTTATCATATTTATAATTTTTTTTGAAAAATATAGTTCATTCTTGGATTTTATGCATTGAAAAAATGGTTAGGGTGAATTTTTAAAATTTTTCTGAAATACTTGATTTTTTGTGAATAGTAAAATTAGATAATTTATGAAATATGCTAAATAAATGAATTTCTGCATCATTCTTAAGTCATGGATGACGTAAATGGACATTTTTTTGGACTCACATGCATTTATTACAGTTTTTGGTCACAATAATCAATACCATGTTTTGTCTTGGGAAAAATAATAAACTAATGATTAAAATAATGCCGAAACCCTCCTCTCCTCCATTATATAAACCACCCCTCACCCCCTCTTCCTCTCACACCACTCATGCTTTGAGCCTTTCCTAAGTTATACCAAATACACTTCCCATGCCCCCCCATGTCCAAGACATACTGGTCTCACCAAAAGGAAAAAAACAAAGGCCTTAAAGATTTTTTCAAGGAGAAGTACCCAAGAGGTGAACCTATCTTCCTTTTTTATTTCAACTTCTTTTACAAGTTCCATTATTTGGTTAATCTCTCCTCATATACCCTCATAAAAATTATATGATAATTCCAGTACCTTACATGAACTGAAATTTTATTATGATAACATAATATTTCATCATAATCTCTCTTCCTCCTCCTCTAATACTAAAAATGAAGACACCATATCAGATATGTTAATTTTTCACATTCATGGATGACTGGTTTTCAATTTTTGTTACCATATTCAATTCTGGTCATGAAACCATTTTTGTGGTTGAACCAGATCATAATATATAGATTTCATCTTATGTAATATTCTAGAATCCTTAGGCACTCATAATATAAAATAATATTACAAAACAAGTTCATTATGAACAAAACTGCCAAGTTAATCCAAGCATTTATCATTATACTTTATCAAACAAGTCATCATCATGGTAAATAACCCAAAATAACTATAAGATAATTTATATATCTTCAATTTCAATAATAATATATATTAAAATTTTTGGATATTTAATCACATTTCAAACGAACTTCCATTCATGAATACAGGTAAAATGACCATGAAATCCAAGGAAGAAAATAATTCCAAAACAATAAATTTGAACCTCTTAAAACCATCAAAAAGGAAATGAATAAACCTAATAAGGTTATAATAAATAAATTAAATATATATAAGGTCCTGGAATTATTAATTAATGAAGGAAAATTTCATTATTCAGATCATTAAGATCAATCAAAGAACACATTAAGGCATATAAGGTAAGGGGTTTCTCGTCTCGCTTTTATTTCTGTAAGATTCCCATTATTCGCCACTTATTTATTATATGTGGTGTATTTTTAATTACATTTGATATATAATATCATGATTCTCTTTATATTCATCATATTTAGTGATTCAATTGATGATTATTAACTCGATTATTTTCAATGTTGTAAGGGACTTTGTTTCGATTTCCATTTCATTATGATTTACTTGGTATTGTGCACCTAATTATTCTTATGTTGTGTACCTACTACCCATTTGAGATCATTTTTCATTTGAAATTATAAATATATTATATATCCATATTATGGTTTCATATATTTGATTATTTTCTTAAGCCGTATACCCTTATACATATGGTGTTTATTTGGAATGTTGTTTTAACTGTGGAAATATTGAAATATATGTATCCTTTATTCTATAAAAATATTGAGAAGGAATATTTTACATGTATTAAATCTATGTATAATTAATTATTTGGACATTCAGTGATGGTAGGGTCCTGCTATATCCCCTCGATGCATCGATAGGTCTTATAAGACATGTTAATTACTAACAAACCCTTTGAGTTTGTTTCTAAAATAGAATCAGATGAGTATCTATCCAAAAATTAAACTGTTTTGGTGGTATTGTGATATCATGTGCCAGATACTTGACATCCAATTAATAATATTTCTCTTTATTCATTTTCAGTTATTACTATCCATGAGGTTTTCACTATGAAAAAAAAAACTATGGATGTAGATTTATTCACAGTTTATTAATGGCGTGTGTTTTTGATTTTTTCACCATGCCATATTGACTATGACCATTTGATTATGATTCAATTATTATTGATTCAAGATTTCAATATTTTTAGCCCTTACTAAACATTTGAGCTCAACAATTTCATTTATTTACCTTCAACAGGTTATGAAGAGGAGACTATTTATTGAGTTCTCATGGATGCAATTTATTAGTTTTTTATGTATTGTATTTTGTTACCTTTCACAATGTAATATGAGTTACATGTATGTATCTAGTTTCTTTAAGACTACTAGAATCATCATTGCATCAGGATTTCATTCCTTTTAATCATTCTAATGTAATAAGTAATGCACTGGCTCCAGGATTCTGGGGTCAAGGTGTTATAGTTGGTATCAGAGGAAGTTTAGGAGAAACCTTGGAAACTAGATTTAGGAAACATATGTTAGTGGACATAACTCTAAGTTAGAATTTAAAGATAATCATAGATGATCATCCTCGAAATTGGGTGATGTAGAGATTATGTGGGTCTTCTTAGAAAATACATCCCTATATTGATACGACAAGTGGATGTGGTTCTGGCACAGATGTAACTAGGAGTAACATCACCGATAAGGAATTTTGGGCTTGACCTGGGGTATCCTGGTACATGACAACGAGCCTTAATTCCCCCCTGTTTTGAGAATCCCGGGGGACTTTCTTAGGATAATTAACATTTTATTTACAAACCATTATGAAGGATATAAAAGGAAATATAAAAATGTTTATGATTATGAGATTAGTTATGCATAAATTTTTAGATTATCTTAAGTGTTTTCTAGTTAGAAATTATGAATTATGACCTAATTTAGTGTATACCATTTTTAGTGATGGTTATTAATGGAATAAGGGGAATCAATACCCACAGACAATGTAGGGATTTCCCCACTGAGCAAGTCAACATCGTCAGTGTTGGAGTGGATTAGATCATGACCATATTGGGGAAACATACTCAAGATGTGTCGAATAACCATGCTACACCTCTATTGGATTATTTCATGTGGTAGAAGCCCCCATCTTTTAGTGGGTCTACTAATCCGGTGGTAGATGAGTAGTGGATCAAGTACCTTGAAAAGATATTTCCGGCATTAAGATGCAAAGAAAATGAAAATGCAGTAATGGTAGTATATTGCCTCAAGGGTGATGCTGATCAATGGTGGCCCTTGATCCAAAATACCATGGAGGAATAAGAATTAGAAGATATGGAATGGAGAGTATTTAAGGAAATATTCTTCGACAAATATTTCTCTCATGAACAATGAACTAAAATGTAGAGGAAATTACATAGCCTAAATCAAAGTCAAGGAGAGAGTGTTGCGGAGTATGAGGATACCTTAACAAGATTAGCCAGGTATGATATGGATTATATACGTTATTTGGAAGACAATATTTATCATTTCTTTGAAGGTATTAATCCAAATATTTAAAGTTCACTGGATTCTCAAACATTTTTTCCATACAATGAAATTATATTAAGTGCCATCAAAATAGAGAAGGAATTTTCTTGATCAAATTTTTTCAAGGGAAATTAGGATAAGAAGAGGCATTCTAATAACCATGGAAAATATGAAGCGACAATGAGGAAGAAGTTAATAAAGAAATTTACATTATGAGATAACCATGGAAGGAATCATCCTGGGAAATTCTTGAAAGGCCTATGAGTTTTCTATAAGTGTAAAGAAAAGGGTCATAGATCTAGTTAATGCAATGATAAGAGACAAGTCAATGATGTTTAATGCTAAAATTTTAGAGAGATTGGACACTTTTTAAATGAGTGTCCTAAGCACCAAGGAAACTTGAATCAGAAAAGGCCACAAGAGCAAGGGAAGGCTTATGCAATTACAAATGTGGAAGTTGAAGTTCCTAATGATGTGGTGGTAGGTACTTTAATTGATTCCTCAAACTTAGAAAATTCTTTATTTTATTCTATATCATCCAATTCATTTATATCTTCCCTGTTTTCAAATAAAATTATACATGTCCAGTTTGATTTAATAAAAGAGTTGTCAGTCAAAAGTCCTAGGGGATGTATTATTTCCACAAATATGTGTTGATCACTCCCCCTCATGACAGATAAACGTTATTTAGTTTCTAACCTTATTATCATACCCATGATCGACTTTGATATAATTCTAGATATGAATTGGATGTAAAATTATGATGTTAATATCTATTTCAAGAATAAGGAAGTTACAATTTTTAAGAATGGTGTAGAATCCCTTATCTTTAGAGAAAAACCTCACCATCTTATTCTTATCCAGATCCACCCCCAGTAGCTCTACTGAATACAATTATTAGGGAGGAATAGATCAAAATATATATGGGTGAGGAAAGAAATCTTAAAATTGAAGACGTACCTATTCAGCAAGAATACATTGTTGTATTTTCAGAGGATTTACCTAGACATCCATTAGAGTGGGAAGTTGAGTCCTCTGTTGATTTAATTTCTGGTGAAAGACCAATATCAAAGAATCCCTATAGAATGACCACTGTATAATTAGTGGAGCTAAATAAACAACTGTTGTAATTTAATGACAAAGGATTTATTCAACCTAATGTTTCTCCATGGGGAGCCCCTATCCTCTTTGACAAGAAGAAAGATGGATCCCTGAGGATATGCATTGATTATAGGTAAATCAATGCTATTAAAAAAAATAATAAGTATCCTATTCCATGCATTGATGATTTATTTGATAAAATTCATGGAGACCAATATTTTTTGATGATTGAACTTCGATCTAGATATCATCAGCTATGTGTGAGTAAGGAAGATATTTCAAATACAACATTTCAAACCAGTTATGGGCATTATGAGTTTACAATAATTCCTTTTGGACTGACTAATGAACCTATAATTTTTAGGGATCTAATGAATAGGGTTTTCAAGGAATATCTCGATAATATTATTGTGGTATTTATCAATGATATCCTACTGTACTCCAAAATCTACAAATACCACGAGAAACACTTATGGATTATTCTGAAAATTCTTAGAAGAAATGAAATATATGGAAAGTTTAGATGGTGTGAATTTTGGGTTCAATAAGTTTTTTTTCTTGGACATATCATCTCTAAGTATGAAATCTTAGTTGATCCTATGAAGACAAAGGAAATCTAAGAATGGACCACGCCAATGAGCATAACTGAGATACATAGTTTTATTGGCTTAGCAGGTTACTATCGACATTCCATTCAGAATTTTTCCAGACTGGATAACCTGCTAACCATGCTCACACGTACAGGGGTTAATTTTTTATGGACAAAACAATGTACGTAATTCTTTGAAGAATTGAAAAGAAGATTGGTCAATGCTCCAATTTTTACTATTCCATATATAAATGATAGATTTGTGATATACAGTGATGCATCAAATAATGGAATGGGTTGTGTCGTTATGAAAAATGATAATGTTATTCCTTACTAATAAAGGCAGTTGAAGTCTCATGAAAAAAATTACCCAAATCATGATATTGATTTAGAGTCCATAATATTTTCTCTGAAAATATAGAGACATTGTCTCTATGGTGAAGGATGTGAGATATATACTAATTACAAAAGTTTGAAATATATTTTTACATAGAAAGAACTAAACATGAGGCAAAAGAGATGGCTCAAGTTACTCAAATATTATGATTTTTCAATACACTACCACCAGGAAAGGAAAATAAGGTGGAAGATGCATTAATAAGGAAAGATCATGGACTTCTAACCCAAATTAAGATTGAGAGAGATCCTATATTCATGGATTTACTAAATATGGATATGGGAATTATTAAGGATGGGGAAACATATTTCCTCTTTCAAATGATTGCTAAAACATATTTACTAGAGATGATAAAAATCTCCCAATTTTTTGATGAAAATCTACAAAAGAAAATTAAAGCTATTAAGTATGGAATATTGGTAGACATCATGTATGAGGATGGAAAACTGAAATTCAGGAAGAGGTTATGCATTCCATCAGTATTTGAGCTAAAAAGGGAACTATTAGATGATGCTCATAGCTCAAATTTCTATATACACCCTCATAGAACTGATATGTATAGAGATTTTAAGGAACATTTTTTATGGGATTACATGAATAGAGAAATTGTTGACTATGTGTCAAGGTGTCTCATTTGTTAATAAGTGAAGGCTGAGAGACAACATCCTAGAGAGGTCATGCAATATCTACCTATTACTATGTAGAAGTGGCATGAAATTATGATGTATTTTTTTCACAATAATACCAAGGAAACCTATAAGGAATGATACAATATGAGTAATTGTGGATCATCTCACAAAATCATCACATTTCCTTTCTATAAGATAGGATTTACCACTTGAGATCCTGGAAAGACTTTATATTAATGATGTTGTAAGACTTCATGGTGAACCTATATTGATTATGTTTGATCTAGATCCATGATTTACATCAAAATTCTAGAAAATTCTCTAGAAGGAATTGGATACTGAGCTTCATATGAGTACTGCTTATCATCCCCAAACTGACAGATAGTCTGAAATGACTATTAAAACATTGGAAGACATGTTGAGATCATACTCTATTGACTTTCAAGGTATGTGGGATCAATAATTTCATTTGGTGGAGTTTTCCTATAATAATAGTTTCCACTATAGCATTCAATTGGTTCCATATGAAGCATTATATGGTAAGAGGTGTCAAACTCCAATTTGTTGGGTTGTAGTTAGTGAGAGGAAACTTAGAGTCCTAGAACTTATCGAAGAGACAACTGCAAAGGTAAATAAAATTAAGGCCCATATTAAAGAAGACCAAAGTAGTAAAAAGAGTTATGATGACAACCATGGGAAGGATTTTGAATTTCAAGTAGGAGATCATGTATTTCTAAAAGTATCTCCCTAGAAGTGTGTCTTATGATATGGTATGAAAGGGAAACTGAGCACCATGTACATCGGACCATTCAAAATTCTAGAAATAATTGGAGCTGTAGATTACCATTTAGTAATGCCACTAAGTCTCTCCAATGTTCATAATGTGTTCCATGTGTCGTTGTTAAATATGTAAATGATAGACACAATGGATGTACTCAGATATGGAAAAATAGAGTTGGAACCTGATTTTTCATACTGTGAAGAGCCTATCAAGATTCTTAACACAATTGCGGAGGTACTGAGAAATCAGACAACACAACTAGTATAGGTTCTTTAGAGAAACAAAAAATGGAGGAAGTAACATCAAAACCTGAGGATTTTATGAAAAAAAACCACCCATATCTTTTTAAAGGAATTTTTACATGAAAAATTTCGAGGACGAAATTTCCGAAGGTGGGAAAAATATAACACCCCAAACATTTTATGGTATTTTTCTCTTAAATAATTTCAATTCATTAGATAGCCTATATTTCATAAAGCATTGATTCTATTTTAAACAACACACATATATTTATTATAAATTCATAACCTATCCATTAAACTTAAATTTTCCACTTCTATGTTTTGAATTTCGAAAAATGGACATACATGATTGCGATCATGGTGATATTTGGAGTCTAATAGAATCAACTTAATTTTTGGTGAATATTAACTTAAACTTATGAATAGTAACTTACCCTTATGAATATTAACATACCCTTATTAGTAGTAATATGAACCTTAAGAATGCTAATCTTACCCATGAAGGTATAAATAAAATTTAGGCACCTTAAAAAAAGGTGAATATTTTAAGTGTTGGTAATTTTCAATTAAATGACGAGTTTAATTAAATAATTTAATTTATCATATTTATAAAATTATTTTTGAAAAATGGAGTTCATTTTTAGATTCTACACATATAAAAATGGTTCAGGTGATTTTTTGGGATTTTTCTAAAATGAACCTCTCATCCTTTTTTCTTTCAACTTCTTTTACAAGTTCTATTATTTTGTTTCTCTCTCCTCATCCCCCCTCATCAAAATTATACTATAATTATATTACCTTACATGAACTGGAATTTTATTAATTTATTGTAATATTTCATCATCATCATCTCTCTTTTTTCACCAACCTCTTATACTAAAAATGAAAACACCGCATGTGATGTGTTAATTTATCACATTCAAGGACTAAGAGTTTTCAATTTTTATTACCATATTAAATTATATTCATGAAAAGAAATTTATGGTTGAACCAGATTATAATATATGTATTTCATCTTATGTAATGTTTTGTAATTTTCACACACTCACAATATAAAATAATATTACAAAACAAGTTCATTATGCACAAAACCGCCAAGTTAATCCAAGCGTTTATCATTATCTTTTATCAAACAAGTCATCCTCATGGTATATAACCCAAAATAATTATAAGATCATTTATATATTTTTAATATCACTAATAATATATATTAACAATTTTGTATGTTTAACCACATTTCAAATGAATGTCCATTCATGAATACAAGTAAATTTATGAAGAAATCCAAGAAAGAAAATGCTTCCAAAACAATAAAATTGAACCTCTTAAACCCATAAAAAAGGAAATAAATGACCTAATAAGGTTATAATAAAAAAATAACATGTATAAGAGGTATTTTAATTATTAATTAATGAAGTTAAATCTTATTATTTATTTCATTAATATCAATCGAAGAACTCATTCAGTCATAAGGTATGGGGTTTCTCATCTCACTTTTATTTCCTTGAAATTTACATTATTCACCACTTATTTATTTTATGTGGTGTAGTTTTACTTCCATTTGATATATAATATCCTGATTCTCTTTATATTCATGGTATTTAGTTATTCACTTGATGATTATTAACTCGATGGATTATAATGTTGTAAGGGACTTTGTTTCAGTTTCCATTTCATTGTGATTTACTTGGTATTGTGCACCAAATCATTATTATGTGGTGTACTTAATACACCTTTGAGATGAATTTTCATTTTAAATTGTAAATTTATTATATATCCATATTCTGATTTCATGGATATGATTATTGTCTTAATACGTATACCCTTTTACATACGGTGATTATTTGGAATGTTGTTTTGACTATGGAAATATTGATGAATCTGTATCCTCTAATCTATATGGATATTGAGAAGGAATATTGTACTTGTATTAAATATATGTATAAAGAATTATTTGGACTTATAGTGATGGTTGGGGTCTTCTATATTCCCTCGATGCATCAATAGGTCTCATGAGACAAGTCATTTGGTGACAAACCATTTGAGTTACTTTCCAAAACAGAATCAAACGAGTATCTACCCAAATAATTAAATAGTTTAGATGGTCTAGTGGCATTATTTACCAGATACATGATGTCCAATTAATAAGAATTCTCTTTATTCATTTTCAATTATTACTATCTATGAGGTTTTCATTATGAACTAATCTATGGATGCAGTTTAATTCACAACATATTAATGGTGTGTGTTTTTCATTTGTTCACCATGCCATATTGACTATGCCAATTTGATTATGATTCAACTATTATAAATTCAATCTTCCAATATTTTTAACCCTTACTAAGAATTTGAGCTCACCCCTTTTATTTGTTTACCTTCAATAGGTTATGAAGAGGAGACCATTTATTGAGTTCTCGTGGTTTCAGTTTATTAATTTTTATTATGTATTGTATTTTGTCACATTTTCCAATGTAATATGAATTACATGTATTTATCTAGTTTCTTCAAGACTAATAAACTGATCATTACATTGGGATTTCAATTCTTTTAATAAAGAAAATGTAATAAGAAATGCACTGGTTTTGGGCTTCTGGGGTCAGGGTGTTACATGAATGTAATATTTTCTTGTTATCGAGGGATGAACTTATTTCAAAAAAATTACTTTATATTATAGTGTGGCATAATGAAACTCTTATTTTGGGAAAGGATATTTTTTGATAAAATTAAAAAAAAACTTGATTTGTTTACAAAAGATGAGTTTGTAAAAATTTCTGAGAATTGGAATAGTTGTTATCAAGGGTTCTCAACCAATCCAATGGGGAATATTGAAAAAACTTTATGATAAATTTATTTTAATAAGTTTTTGTATTTTTTAACTACTAACCTTTTTTATAAGAATGTTTTTGTTATTTTGGAATCAGATCTAGTCCATCTAAATAAGCTTTGTTAGAAAGTTGAATGTTACTGAAAGTTTGAACTCAAAGTTAAAGGGGGAGAAGAGTTTTTTTGTAAGAACTTGGATCTTAATTTTAGGTATGGATATTGATTTCTGGTTATTTTTTGGGAAAAAGGAGGAAATGAGGTTTTTATAAGTACATATCGTGTACTTCTGAGTACACTCAGTGTACCTATCATGCCGCGTACAACTATGTACTGACTGTGTAATGGCCGAGTACATGGCTATGTGGTGACCTGGTAGCTGCTTAAGCTCTGGTCTGGTTAAGGCTACAACACAATGTGTAAATTTAATGAACACTCTGTGTAGTTTTATTTTTAATTGATATATTGGATTGGGGTCACATGTCATGTCCAGAAATGACTTCTTCTTCCCGTATTTCATACTGGAGCACTGTGGAAGGACTAAGGAACTCTGAACCCCTCCTGATTCTCCATCCGAACTCTGATTGAAACATGGTTAAGTGCATTGGACTCCCAATAGCAAGTTTTCAAGACCCATAGATCCTTTATTCTTGATTATTTTTGTTTCATGGGTTATTCAAGGTTGACTATTTTTCATATTATTGTAGATCTATGCCAATTTAGGCCAATTCAAGGGCTGATGTTGAAGTATATCGATCGTATGGCATCACGGTAGTTGGTTTGTGCCTTTGGTTGTTCGTCTTTTGATTATATATGTTAGAAGTGCCACATACCCACATTTGGGGTATTGATCAATTTGAAATTTTACCCTGTTATTTACCTTATATGGTTTGAATTATTGATAAGGGGTTGTTTATTATGCGTAAGGTTAGATACCTTGTTACAGGACACCCCATAGGCGTTTTTCCCTTGATTGATTGTTTATGGTTGTTTGGTCTAGGATTCCTGTTATGATAGCCTTTTTTTCCATGCCTTGGTTGATTAGGATGGAGTTTGATTGATTCTATGAAATGCATGTGATATAATTGTGAATTATTATCCTTGTAGTAGTCCAGATTACATGAGCTGCTTTGATATTATATACGCACTGTTTTTTCAATGGATCATGAGAGCCTTAGACCAGGAAGACTGCAGGGAATTACACATTATTTAAACAGGACCATGAGAGCCTTGGTGTAGACGAAGACCCAAGGGTATTGACCATGAGAGCTACCCAATAGGCCGTTTATAATTTATTGATACTATTTATACCCATGGGCATTAACCATGAGATCTACCCAGGGGGTCATTTATAATTTATTCATGCTATGTTGACCTAGGGGTATTGACCATGGGAGCTATCCAAGTGGTCATTTATAAACTATTTATGCCATTTGACCTACGTTTATTGAGTATGAGGACTACCCAGGTGGTTGTTTGTAAATGTTTGGTGAAATGTTAAACCAAATGGGTTAGATCATGACAGATTTCTGAGAGGGTTGTTTATGAATGATTAAATAATTGCGATGAGCCTGTCAGGCCAAAGCACAAGCTTGGATTTATTCTTACTTGATTGTTTGATGGTCTTATGAGATATATGTTTTATTATGTACACAGGGGATACATAGATTAGGATTGTTCCCAAGGGTTACATGATTCAACGAATGAATAATAGATGTAAAGAATGTAATTGAAAACTGTAGGATTGTTTAGTTTTGAGTACTTACTAGTTTATTGCTTCATTTATGCATATTACCTACTATATATATATTCACTAAAAATTAGGCACAAATATTTTAGTGGTTGCGTACTGGGATTCATCTTACACCCTATTTGGTCCATTATTTGGAACCACAAAGATTATATGATTGAAGGTATAGATAAGGGAAAGTTACCTTCTTCATCAGGAACTTGAGTGCTTTCTATTGGATATGGAGAGCATGGAACCAAGATAAGGCTTGTGATGCCATTGGAGTTTATATTCATTTATATACTTTGGTTTCTCTATTGTATTTTCCATAATTGTGAATTTTTTGGATGCTTTCCGAGACACATGTGACATGTATCATTTATATATATGCTCTAGTTGTTTTATTACTATCAATATTTCAATATTTACTTCTGTTGTATGGTATTACTACTTCCGATATTGTTTACTATTTGTTTTATGTTGTGTATACTTTGTCAATGAGGGTATAGTTTACCCATTATAACACATTATCCTTCACTTCTAGTTGACAACCTCTGGAATTTTGGGAATTGTGCTTGAGGTTATGTGACCAACCAGGTTCGGGGAACCTTTGGGCGGCACTCGGATCTGGAACGTTACAAAGTGGCATCAAAGGAAATTTTTCTTTCCTGCTCTGCCTTACTATTTGGATCTAATAGACTAAGATAGGAAGGAATAGGTAGTTGTTAATAAGTTGTAGTCAAAATTAGCTAACCCATGTGTAGGGAAAATCCAAGTTACCTCAAATATTTCAATTTTCATGGTTTTTCAATTGTTACAGTTGATTTGACTTAACCATTGGGTGATTCACTTGTTTTGTGCTGTTATTATTGATATTATGAAGTTTTATTTATATTGTAACCGGATGAGATGAGGGTATTCCATCTCATACATCATATAGGCACTTTCTAGAGATCACATGTCATGAATTATTACCAATCCCTTTAGAGACCATTACTGATTGCTTGTTGTTATGATAGATGTTGTGCTAAATATGCATGTTGTTGTGATAAATTCCATGATAGAATACCTATTATTTCGATTGGGTCTAGTATATCTAATGTTTCATTTGGGTGGATGCCAATCTTTGGTCCCTGAGGTATTATGGGCCCTCTTGGATCAAAATTTGGTGGATCATTTTTGAACTTTAATTGAATTCTTTTAAGATATGACATGCATAAGGATGTCAAACATTGATTCGTGGGAAGTATGGGCTTCCACGGATCAGAACTTGGCATGACTTGGCCTAATTCAATGATTTTTGGGGTTCCAGAGTAGTTTCAAAGGCTTACTACCTATAAAACCCAGACAACACGTCGTGCGATGTTATGAACAAATGCCATGTGTTCTTCTATTATGGAATAAATGAATTTTCTTAAGTACATGCCATCTACCGTATGTACATGATGTGTAGTTTTTGACCATGTGATTGACTATGTGAGCAGAGACACAAGGTTGGTAAACTTATGGTAGAACACACTGTGTACTAGGAGTACATTCCATGCTGTAATCAATTGTGTATCTGTCCGTGTGACCAACGACAAAGGTGTTTGGAGCTTTGATTATACACACTGTGTCTAGGGTGAACACACCATGTTGTGTTACACTAGTAGAACCATGTAGTTCTATCCACGTAGAAGTACTTGGGTAGGAGGGAATATTCAAGTACATGTTGTATCTCAAGAGGAACATGCCATGTGTATGGTGTTTTACACGACCAGGTTGGCAGAGGTACACGCCCATGTTAAGGCTTAAAGGGAACACACTGTGTAGTCATTCTACACAATGTGTAACCCTCTTTGGTAAAACTTGAATGTTTTTCTTCTCCTATTCTTTTCTTGAACTTCTAAGTTGCATTCCTTGATAATATTGTACTAAGGTGCATGCTTGACCTTGTAGAGTCATGCCACCAAGATTTCCTCAAGTTGTACTCTAGGTACAAGGCGATGATTAGACACCCAAAATGGTAGATCAGGGACTACTAGTAGATCCTCCCATCAGGCCTCGTTTTGGCACCGATTATTATACCGAATGCTCATATTGATTCATGGTTTCGTGAAGGCTTTATGAGGATGATGCAGACTTTTTAGGGAGCACCACATCCTACCCCGACTATTGAAGAGTTGACACATGTGTTCCTGAAGTATCATCCTCCAAATTTTTCATGGGATGGAGGACCACAAGCTACAAAGTCATGGTGGGAGGCCATGCTTTCTATCTTTGAGCATTTGGGGATGCCTTCTTAGAGGAGGGTGAAACTCATGACTTAAATGCTATGTGATTCCTCCAAGAGATGGTGGGATGTTATCTAACAGGTGGGATATCATTGTGATATGGATTGGGAAGTGTTTTAGAGGACCTTATATTATTACTTTTACCTTAAGACGTTGTGGGTCGGCTGAGCCTGGGAGTTCATGCATTTGGATCAGGTTGCTCTTTTAGTGATGGATTACTCTTCTTACTTTACAGAGCTTCAACGCTTCACACCAGTTTTGGGAGGTGACGAGTTATCACTGGTTAGGCAATTTGAGGATGGTCATAGGTATGGAATCCAATCACAGGTGAATGATTTTAGGATGACTTTAGTGACTGCTATAGTAAACTAGGTTCTGATTACCAAGTGAAATCTGAGGGATTTTGGAGCTATGAGATAGGGTAGTTCAACATCCAGGGCTGATGCTCCTTTGTTTGATAGTAGGAATCACCACAAGGAGCCTTTGTGTGGTGATTCCAATAGCAGGGATGTATCTTCAGGAATCCAGGTGTGGTGCTCCCAGTGTTGAAAGAGTGGGAACATGAGATTGTAGTGCCCAATAGACCCAGTTGAGTGATGATCTTACAGAAAGATGGGTCATATTTAGTGTTTTTGATGGATTTTCTCACTAGCAGCTAGTGAGAGGGGATTTGTTATGACTCCACCTTTAGGAGAAGGACCAAAAGTTTCTCCTTAGTCCGGGAACTGGAATTCATCTATCCATTCAGGCCGAGGATGTGGTCATGGATGTGGTATCCAGAGGACAAGTTTTTAGCGATAATAGGGTGGATTATCTCAGGGTATCCAGGAAGGGTCATAGGGCCATGGTACAGCTCAGACTTTTGCGATGGAGCAGACCAAATAGGAGTAGGATCCCATACCCTATATGGTTAGAGGTACAATTCTAGTTGCCTCATTTTTAACTTCTTCTCTTTTCAATATTGGGTCTTCTCATAGTTTTATATCTGTTTCCATTTTGGAGAGCCTTGGGATCTGTATCTTTGCTTCTTATTATTTAATTATACTAGACACTCCATTTGGGATTATAATGGATAGTGTACATCGGTTCAAAGAGTACCCTCTTGAGGTTGGTGGGTGTCACTTCTTATGGGACCTCTATGTCTTAGAGATGATAAGATTTGATGTTTTTCTCAGAATGGACTGGTTAGTATTTTTTCAGGCCTTTGTTAACTTCTATCACCACCAGGTGAGTTTCATGTCACCATAGGGAAGATATTCTCTATACAAGGGAAAATGGGATGTGCAGGTGAGGAGAGACGGACTCAAGTGTCATGGGTTGGGAGGAATTTTATGCAAGATTGCTAGTTTGTATCTAGATGACCAAGGTACTTCACAGATGGACTTTCCTTTATTCATGGATCATTTTAGAGATGTAATTCCAAATGAATTTTTATGTTTAATTCCAGAGTGAGAGGTGGATTTCTCTATTGATCTTGTTCTAGGAGTGGTACTAGTGTCCATTCCTCATTATAGGATAGCTACACTAGAGTTACATGATCTCAAGAAGTAGTTAGAGGAGTTGCAGTAAAAGGGTTTCATCTGAACCAGTACTTCTCCTTGGGGTTCGCATGCCCTTTTCATGAAGAAGGTGGAAGATACCCTCAGACTTTATGTGGATTATTGGAATATGAACCAGTTGATGGTTAGGAAAAGAAATCCCTTTTCAAGGATTGATAATCTATTTAATCAGATTCAAGGGGACTAAGTGTTCTTGAAGATTGACTTGAAATCCAGTTATCATCAGTTACATGTTAGACCATCAGATATACCTATTACAACCATTCAAAATATGTATCGTCTATAAGAGTAATTGGTTATACCGTTCGGTCTCACAAATGATTTGGCAGTTTTCATGGAGATGATGAACCTAGTGTTCCATCCTTTCTTGGATTCTTTTGAGGTAGTCTTCGTGGATGATATCTTGGTGTACTCTCACACTCGACATGAACATTCCATCCATCTTGAGATTGTATTGAGTACACTGATAAAGAATAAGTTATATTCTATGATTTCAGAGTTCCACATTTGGATGGACCAAATTCATTTCTTGGGTCATGTTATCTCAAAGACGGAAGTATCGTTAGACCCAAAGAAATTGAGAGTGGTAGTTTCCTAAGAGCACCCGAAGAACTTATTTGAGGTACATAGTTTTTTTGGGTTGTATTGTTACAATACACACTCTATTCAAGACATTTTATGCTTAGTAGTTCCACTAATAGGCCTGACTAAGAAGGGTGTGAAGTACTTGTGGACATATTCCTATGATTCAACCTTTCAAAAGCTAAAAGGGAGATTGACTTTAGTACCAATCCTGATTTCTCCATATCCAAGCAAGAGTTACAATATTTACTATGATGCATCATGTATTAGGATGGGAGTAGTGCTTATGTAGGGGGAAGGAGTCCATATGTATGGATATAGGCAATTGAGGATACATGAGAGGAATTACCCAACACACGATCTTGAGGTAGCTATATTTGTGCATGATTTATGTTTTTGGAGAAATTATCTTTTGGGAGAGAATTTTGTGGTGTACACAGACCAAAAAATACAAAAGTATGTCTTTACTTAGTGAGATCTGAATTTGAGATAGCGAAGGGGGGTTGATTACCTTCAGTATTTTGACCTTAAGCTTGCCTACATTCCTGGGGAAGGCAACACAGTGGCTGATGCATTGAGTACAAGGACACAAACACATGTAGTTCAGGAGGCTAGTAGTAAGTGGAAGCTTATGGATCTGTTCTCTGAGATGCATTTAGAGGTGGACAACAGATAGGGGTAGACCTTGTTTTCTTCTATAGCCATTATCTCAATTCTACTAGATCGAGTGCGAATGAGGCAACATTTAGATTCTGAAGGCCTAGTCCCATGAGAGAGTGTGTCAGGAAAGGACCCTACTCCTAGGTGGACCATAGGTGATGATGTGGTTTTGTGTTTTCATGGACGTGTGTGGGTGTCAATAGACATACGTAAGGAATTGTCACTAGGTTTTCATTCCTCGGTATGATCAATTCATCTTGGTGTCACTAATATGTATCAAGATCTATATTTTAAGTATTGGTGGCTAAAAATGAAGAGGGATGTAGCTATTTTGGTGATGATATGTTCCACTTGTCAGTAGGTGAAGGTAGAGAATTAGCAACCAATAGGGATTTAAAAGTAGTTACCCATTACTGAGTGGAAGTGGAATGATGTCATGAGAGATTTTGTGACATGTTTACTGAGGTCTCCTTGAGGTAATGATGTGGTTTGGGTTGTTATCGACGTGATCAAAAAGGTTAGACATTTCCTTTCGATCAAGGAAACCTTCAGAGTTGATGAGCTTGGAATGTTTTACATCAGAGAGATAGTGCATTTGCATGAGGTTCCACACACTATTATTTCGGATAGGGATGCACCTTTTACTTCTCTTGTATGGAAGGGAATATATAGGGCTTTGGGTACAAAGGAACTTCTGAGTATAACTAACCATCCCAAGAGAGATGGCCAGTCCAATCACATGATTTAGGTTTTGGAGGAAATTATTCGATCATGAATTCTGAATTTAGGGGGATTTTGGGAGAGACATATACCCTTGGTAGAGTTTTCCTACAATAATAGTTTTTAGGAAATTATTCAGATGGAACCTTATGATTCATTGTATGGTAGGCCATACCAATCACCCTTATATTGGCCCGAGGCAGGAGAGACAACTATACTGGGACCTCGTCTTGTACAGGAGACCACTAAGTAGGTGGAGTTGATTCAGAAGAGGATGAATACTACACAATATCGCCAGAAATCTTATGCTGATCAACGAAGACAACCCCCTAGAGTTTGAGGTGGGAGATTAGGTTTTCTGACGAGTCACACCAAGGTTGGGACACCAGGGGATTAGGAGATAAGAGAAACTTTCGCCAAGATAAATTAGGCTGTTTGAGGTTTTGGAGAGAGTTAGGCTAATTTATTATCAGTTCCAGCTAACCTAGGGGTATCAGGCTATGCATAATGTCTTTCATGTATCTCAACTACAACGTTACTTTTTAGACCCATCTCATGTTTTTTCAACCCAAGGAGGTTGATTTAGAAGTGGATGCATCTTTTGAGGAGAAAACTATTCGGATTGTAGACCACAACATGAAGGTTCCCCATGGACGGAATGTTCCCCTAGTACGAGTGCTATGGAAGCATGGGCTAGTGCAGGATAAGACTTGAGAGAAGGAGGCCGATGTACGATCACAGTGGCTAGAGTTGTTCACAGATTTTTCTTCACCACCCTTGGAAGGGGAATTCGAGGATGAATTGCTTTAAGGGGGGGGGGATTTTGTAAGAACCCATATCTTCATTTCAGTTATGGATATTGATTCCATGTTGTTTTTTAGGAAAAATAAGGAAATAAGATTTTATTAGTATACACCGTTTACTTCTGAGTACACACCATGTACCTAGCATACCGTGTACAACATTGTACTGATCATGTAACAGACAAGTACATGGCCGTGTAGTGACCTGAAAGACCTCTTAAGATGGGGAAATGTTATGGATACTACACAACATGTACATTTAATGAACACACCATGTAGTTTTCTTTTTAATTGATATATTGAATCTAGGTCACGTTTTATGTCCAAAAATGACTTCTTCTTCCTATCTTTCATACAGGAGCATTGTGGAAGGACTGATGAACTCTAAACCCTCCTAATTCCCTGTTCAAGATCACATTAAAACACCATTAGGTACACAGAAATCCCACTAGTGAGTTCTCAAAACCCCTAGATCCTTTCTTCCTGATTCTTTATCTCTCATGGGTTATTCAAGGTTGACCATTTTGACCTTTTTGTAGATCTATTCCAATTTAGTCCAATTCAAGGGCCAATTTTCAAGTATATCAATTGTATGACATCATGGTAGGTAGTTTGTGCCTTTAGTTGTTCTTATTTGGATTATTAATGCAAAATGTGCTGCAAACCCATGTTTGGTGTTTTTATCTATTTGGAATTTAACCCTTTTATTTACCTGCTATGGTTTGAATGATTGATAAGGGATTGTTTATTATATGTAAGGTTAGATAAATTATTATGGGATACCCCATGGGTGTGTTTCCCTTGATTTATTTTTTATATATATTTGGTCTAGGATGACTGTTAGGATTGCCATGTTTTCCATTCCTTGCTTGATTAGGATGGAGTTTGATTGATTATATGAAATTCTTATGATATTCTTGTGAATGATTATCCATGTAGTAGTCCCGATTACATGAGATGATTTGATATTATATGCACACTTTATTTCCATTGGACCATGAGAGCCTTGGACTAGGAAGACTGTAGAGACTTCCACATTATTTACATAGGACCGTGAGAGCCTTGGTGTAGATGTAGATTAATGGGAATTGACCATGAGAGCTACCCAGGAGGTTATTTATAATTTATTGATACTATATAGACCCAGGGGTATTGATCATGAGATCTACCAAGGAGGTCATTAATAATTTATTGATAATATGTATACTTAGGGGTATTGACCATGAGAGCTACCTAGGAGGTCATTTATAATTTATTAACACTATATTGACCTAGGGGTATTGACCATGAGTGTTACACAGGAGGTCATTTATAAATTACTGATGCCATGTTGACCCAGAAGTATTGACCATGAGAGCTAACGAGGTGGTCATTTGTAAATGGTTGTTGCTATGTAAAACGAAAGGGGTTAGGCCGTGAGAGCTTTCCAAGAGGATTGTTTATGAATGATTAAATGATTGTAGTAACTTTGCCAAGCCAAAGCACAATCTTGGACTTGGTCTTACCTAGTTGTTGTATGGTGTTCTGAGACATATGTTTTGTTATGTACACAGTGGATACAGAGATTAGGATAGATCCCATGGGTTACATGATTCAACAAATGAATAATAGATGTAACTGAATGTAATTGAAAACTGTAGATTTGTTTAATTTTGAGTAATTATTAGTTTATTACTTCATTTATTTGTATTAACTATTATATATGTATTCACTGACATTTAGGCACAAATATTTTGGTGGTTTCCTACTAGGATTCCTCTCACACCCAATTTGGGTCATGATTTGGACCGAAACAGATTATATGATTGTAGGTATAGATAAGGGAAAGATCCCTTCTTCATCAGGTACTTGAGTGATTGCTGTTAGATCTGGAGAGGATGAGACCAAGTTGAGGCTTGTAATGCTGTTGGAGTTTACTTACTTTTATTTAATTTGGTTTATCATATTGTATTTTCTATCATTTTGACTTGTTTTGATTCTTTCCTAGATTTATTTGACAAGCATCATTTTTATATATGCTTTAGTTGTTTTATTACTATTAGTATTCTGCTATTTACTTCTGTTGTATGATATTACTGCTTCGTCTATTGTTTTCCATTGTATATAATATACCAATGAGGGAATAATTTACCCATTATCACACTTTTTCCCTCACTACTAGTCGATAGAATCTGGGATTTGGGGGAATTCCCTTGAGGTTATACGACCAACCGGGTTCAGGGCACCTTTGGGTGCTACATGAATATGGAGTGTTATAGTTTTTAAGAATTGTTTTTCCAAACTCAGAGGATCAGACTAATAAGTATTATATCAAAAATAATTGGATCCATAAAATGTTTATTTATATAATTTTTTCCTTTACTTTAATTAGATAAAGAAAGAATTTACTGATTTAGAAATTCAGAAGTTGCTAAGTTAAGAATTCATATTGTTGCTGAAGAGTTTTCAAATAAAACTGTGATGTCAGAAGTTAAAAAGTTTTCATAATTTCTATTTGAAATAATATGATGATTTTATGATCATAGAGTTCTCAAAAATCATTAGAAATATTATTATGAAATATTTTAAATAATGGAGGAATCATAATGGTTTTATTGGTTCTATAAATCAAGAAAGATTTTACCAATGAGTAATAACAGAGGATGTTTGAATCTTGTCAAGGTTGTTGAGTGGAGTTATCATCATATACACTTGATTATAATGAGTAATAAATTTTAATGGGGATTATATCATTATGAAATATTCATTGGAGGTAAAATATTTGAGAAAGAAGAAGAATGGTGAAGTATGAATAATTTTAGAGTTACAGAGTAGAGAATCCCATCATATGGGATTCCATTATAATGGGAATTCCATCATAATGGTAATTACATCATAACGAGAATTTCATTATTATGAGGATTCCATCAGACTGAGCTGATAAAGAAACATAAATCATAATTATCTAATAAAGAAATAGAAATCATAATGATAGGGGAAGGAAACAAATTCGTAATGAGATGATAAGGAAATAGATTCATAATGAGTTGAGAGATAAATAGAAATCATAATGAGATAAGAAAGAAACATAAATAATAATGAGATGAGAGGGAAATAGATTCATAATGAGTTAAGAGGGAAACATATTCATAATGAGTTAAAAAGGAAACAATTTTGTAATGAGCTAATTATGAATAATAATTAAAAAGAAGATTGTAGAAGTTTTTTGAAGAGTTTAAGTGGTCAAACTTGAAATTCAATTTTTCCTAAATCTCAGTGAAATCAGAGGTGGATTGAATAAGTCAATGTTAAAGTTTAAATGTGAGTATTTTATAGAGTTTTTGAAATTTGAGGAAGTAGGGAAAGTTTTCGTATTTCTTGCTTTTTTCCCAAGTCACCTACAAATAGTTGATTAGACCATTCACTCATTGTAACTTTCATGAAAGCGAAAAAGGTAGAGAACTGAAGAATTCGAGTCAAAGTTGATTCTAGACCATGATTGATAAAGAAGATGAAACACCTGAAAACTTTGTTTATCAAATATAATAATCTTATTGAGAAACATCATATTGAGATGTTCATATTGATAATTTAAACAGAGTTTGTCTTTTGACGACTAAGAATGGGTTCATCATATTAAGTACAAAGTATTGAGTCAATCGGGCTGAGAAGGATCACACTGAGTTTTTGAGTAGAGTTTAATAAGTGAATATTGAATAAGGGGTAATCATATTCACCTCATTGGATTGAGATAATCAGATCCTGCTAAATTGAACTGAGGATCTAGGATGAGTTTTTGTGGAGCAAATTGAACAAAGTCTTATTATTTTGTCTTATCTCAATTATTTTGTATGTAACTTTGTAAACTGATGGGATTTTGTATAATATTTCCTATCATGAGATAAAGGGTGTCTAATAAGATTTTGAACTACTTGTATTCACTTCTTTATAATAGTAGATTTCCATAGACCCTTGGGAGAGGTTATGGCAAGGATGTAGGATCTCATAATGAGGCCGAACCTTGTAAATCTGGTATTCTTTACTTTCATTCCTACTTTTTCATGCATGAGTTTTTAAAAATATTATTAGGAAAAAAATCTTAATAGTTTGTATGGGTTAATTTTTGAAAAGTATTGAAACTTATAAAAATTAAAACAATTGATTTAACCCCCCTTATCAGTTTTTATTCTATCCTTTAGAACTTAAATATCCCATTTCACTTTTAAGATCACTTTCCAAAATAAAAAATTTCTAAAATATTTGAAAAACAATTATTTGAATAAATCACGGAAACTTATAACATAAGCTTAAAATAAATTATTAGTTATGATGCCAGGTAAATCTATACATTCTGTAAAAAACATTCATTTTTCATTATTGTAAAATGATTAAAAAGTACCTACTTTAGAAAATGACAAGATGATTAATTTAAAACCATTTTTAAAAAAAGTTAAATGTGGGTAAAAAATAATTTAATAAATAATTTGAATTATTTTAAAAACATTTTTGAAAACATTTTTAGAAAAAATGGATATGGAAAAAAAAATATTCGACCGAAGAGAAAAATTACGTCAGTTTGTCTTGAAAAAATTTTCTCAATAATTTTAAGTAAAAACGAGAGTAAAATGGGAATATTACCTTAAAATTTAATGAATAAACAAAAGATAATAAAATAGATTTGTTTTAAGATATAAATATAAAATTATTCCCCCAAAGTAGACTTAAACATAAACCATCCCGAATAATGATTATATTGTTAAATAAACCCTCACCACTTTGGTAACCTTTGAATCATAAGTATTATGAAAGAAATAAATTCAAATAAATCTTTTAAATACCATGAAGAAAAAAAGATTCATGATATTACATATCAAAGGGGTAGTATATATATAATACAAAATAAATAAGTGGTGAATATGACATATGTCTCACAGAAGTAAATGTGAGACAAGAAACCCTTACATAAGGTCTGATTTCCTTCATACATGTCCAAAACTCATGTATAATAAATATATATTTATTATAATCTATTAAATAAACATAATAATATATATATCATGCAATATATGATTTTATTACAACTTTTTATCACCCATTTATTGATAATTCTTTTTTAAGAACATAATTCCAGGTGATAATTTTTTCATTTTTCACGTAAGTTTTGGTTCAGTAGTTTTTGTCCTTGTACTTTTAACATGTTTGAATCATATAAATAATATTAAACATGATATAAATATAATATATTTTCATTATATAAGTATACATAATATTCTATAAAAGTTAGTGGTATAAAAATGAGTTACACTGTTCATGGGGACGGTATGTCGTACGTACGCATGAACGCTGTTTTCATTTTTTTGAAAGATGGAATGAAAGAAAGGTAAATAATATTTTATAGAATAATTATTATATCATATATATTAATTAAATATATATTTATTAAAATCCACATCAAAATAAATTGAAAAACATTTCACATCGCTTCGTGGAGGCGGTAGTCTACACGTAGGCACAAACGACTTTATCAATTCTCATTGGATTAGAAGGTATGAAGGGAGGTGTAATATTATAATTCATTATGTGTAATAATGACATAAATATAATATATAGACATTAAATAAATGATTATATGAATTCATGATAAGTGGTGACAGAACAAGAATTACATCAACTCGCAAGGCGGTAGTGTGCCTTACACACGATTGACGATTTCGTTTCGCATTTTATGGAAGAGGAGATAGATATATGTCATGAGATTAATAGAATAAAATATAATTATATGTTATATACTAGTTTTATTATTTTATAATAATATTTATATATTTTATGGAGTTAATGGAAAAAGTAAAATGAAAACACATGGTTAAGAACTATAACTCTTCTTCGACCACCTCTTTAGGTATATACCTAAAACCTTCCTAGATTTATTTTATGATAAAAAAAGGACTATAGGTTATAGTGATGGATTTAATAAATTTATTTTATTAGGTATTTTATGAACCAAATGTATTTGGAGGTGTGAATAGGAGAGTATATGGGGTTCCCTTTTATAAGTTGGGGGATGGACACACTTTGATGTTTTGAAAAGAATAAAATTTACCAACATTTTTATCATGAAAAAGGGATATAAAATGGTTCATTATTGAACTTTAGATGATATAATGTCTAAATATGGAAATAAAATAGTAATTTTAAAAGTTTTTAGGCCATTTTAACATATATCTTCTTAGTTCAACCCCCGGTAAACCTGTTTTAACCTTAACAATAGTAATTATTTTTTATTATTATTTTTGTTTATTATGACAAAAAATTAAATTAGAAATATTATATAATAATAATTATTATTATTAAAAATATCTAATACATCTTACTAAATTCAATTTAGATATTTTTTAATTTAATTTAAAATTAATATGGAGACTTGATGAAAAAATGATTTTCTAAAGGAAACGTGTTCAAAAGTATAAAAGGTTTTTATATAAAAAATAAACATAAATTTAATTAAAATGAACTAAATTGGATTAATTATTATATAATTTTACTTTTAAAATAATTTTAAATAAAAGTTTACTTTTTAAATGATTAAAATGAAAATGAAGTTTACAACAAAAATCAGTATATTTCATTATTCATCAAAAAAATAATCTTTTTAGAAAATTATCAAAAATTCACCATAAGATAATTTTGATATTATTATTTGAAAAATGAAGTTTATTTTTTTAAATAAATTTTATAAAGTTATTAAATTTTAATTTTAAAATAATCACACAAAAGGAAATGAAATACGTTTTTAGAAAAACATAGTTTTTAAGAATAAAACCAAGTTTATTCTTATGCCATGCTTACATAAAATATTAGTTGAATGATAAAATACATGATTTAATATATAATATATAAATTTAATTAAAATAATTCAAAAATAGTGAAAAATTTAATTTATTAAGATAAAAACACGTAACAATCATAAAAATAGTTTTTCAGAAAAATATTTCCTTGCTAATATTTTTTATTTTTATTTCTAATTGATTGATAACTAATGAATTTATTTTATACATTTATAAACCATATAATTTTCAAAATTTACTTAGTCCTATATATACCCTCCATTTTAATGGATATGTTATAAAGGTCATATTTAAAATATATATTTTGAGGGCCATTCAAAATTTGTGTTACATGTCGTATAAACTATAGAACATAATTTTATTCTATTAATATCATGGGGTTTTGTGTATCACAAGTTATCAAAGAAGTTAAATTTATTTAAAATAAATATATCATAATGTCTCAGAGTGTTACAAATAGGGATTTATTAAATAAATTATATATATATATATATATATGATATATAAATGGTCTAGGAAATGTGAATTATTATTTACCTTTCTTTAATTAAATTCATCGAAACATGACAACAATATTTATGGATACGTACGACCAACTATCTCCTTGAATGGTGTAATTCATTTTTCTATTTATTTCTTCTATGGATTACTATAAATAAATATTTGATGAATATATATGATATTTATACCATGGTTAACATTCTAGAGATTATGGAACCATGATAAAAGTAAGAGGACCGAGTATACTAATCCAAAACATACACAAAAAACTAAGTACTTATTTATCGGAACAATGATTTTAAAAAATAATTATTAATAAAAGGATTGTAAAAGATTATAAGTAAATAATATATGGTATATTATATATTATTATAGTTATATAATATATTTATAATAAATATATATTTATTATATAGGAGGTTTAGACACATTTGATGGAATTTGAACCTCATGTATGAGTTTATTTCACAATATCATCATTATTCGAGATTATATATGTTCATGTATCCACTGGGGAAATTATTTTATCTTTTTGTATTAAACTTAATATATTATCTTCTCATTTGTTTACTTCCATAAATTAAGAGTTTTCATTTTAATTTCATATCTTTAAGTACCCAAGATACCAAAATAACGTTTTAATGAAAATTGACCTTGATTTTACTCGGTTGGGAATATTTCTCTTATATGTACATATTTTTATAAAAATTTATAAAATAATGTTTTTAAAATTATAAAAATATTTATTATATATATTTATCAATGTTTTACTTGTTAATAAATATTTTAAAAGGAATCTTCTTGTCGTTTTCCGAACGAAGTAATTTTTAACCTTTTTACAGAAGTGTGTAAGGAATGTTTTTTAACTTATATTGAATGAATAAAAATACAAAAAATCATAACCGCTCTTTTATTTGAATATTAATTTAAAATTTTAAAAATTTATTTTCAAATAAAATATTTTCCTTAATATTTGGGAATTTTTTAGACTTTAGGTAAGCATCTTCAAAGTGAAAAGGGTATTTCCCTCAAGATATTTTATGGTGATGTTTTTAAAGTATTTTTATCTATTTAAATATCTTTTATTGAATATTATCGAAATGAAATACTCTATTGGTAACATTAAAATTATTTCTATGAATGGTTTATAATCAGTTCTCTGGGGAAATAATTGATATTCCATTTATTAGTCCTTCTAATATGAGAAATTATTAATTTGTAAATCATGATGATTAAGTTATATTGATTATTCATATCATGAATGAGTTAGAGTTATTAGGTGATTGGGGGTCCCAAAATTACATATCCACTCGATGAATTAGTAGGTCTAATGAGACAAACTAGATTTCCTATTTGGATGAGGCCTTACCCATTTATATAGATTTCTTTGTATGATGCCTTGAAAATATTTTAGATGTATTAACACAAGGACTTGATGGTAGGTTTTCATATGTATGACATTATGCATTCCACAATTATGAAATTAATTATTGATATCTATGTGATTATTTAAATATTTATGATATCCATAGATAAGTTTAAAACTCAATTGATTATTTATATGGAATTATTTTATCATTATTTATTCCTTATATTATTCATGCCTTATTTAGCTCCCACTGAATGCATTCCCTTATTGAGAATATAATCCCACCCCTTTCTTATGTTTACTTTCTTTAGGATTCCAAGAAATATTTTATGATTAATATGTAGGGATATGGTAGAGTGAATGAAGATGATCCCATTGAAAATATTGTGCTGAATTTTATGTTTTCATATGTAATTTGAGATTCAAGTAGGTTTCCAGTTTACCAGGACTAATAAACTATTTGGTCCTACGAGATGTGATTGCTTATATTTATTACCAATGTAATAACATAAACACTGGATCTGATCTAACAGGGTTAGGGTATTTATAGTTAGTATCAAAGAATGTTTAGTAGAAACCTTGGGAACTAGATTTAGAAAAACATAGATTATGGAAATTAATCCTAAGAAGAACCTTGAGAATATTCCCAAATACACCAAGATTATGATTTTGAGATTACCTATATATAAATTTTTCATTATGAATTATAATTTCATGATCTAATCTTTCATGTTACATTTTTTAGAAATGGTTCCAAGTGGAACTAATTAAAACCATATCAATACATGTAATCCATGTAGAGATTTCCCTCATAAGAAAGATAATGAAGTTGGAGCTGGGGATGAGAAAATTATAACTATATTATGATAGATGACTTAGGATATGAACACTAAAATTTCCTATAAGGAATAGCCTGGTGATCTATAATGTGGTGTATCAATGTTACTTCTCTTTATGTTCCAGAAACCTCCATCATTAAATGGGACTAAAAATCCATCTATAGATGACCAATGAATGATTTTTGTAGAGAATATATTTATCACTTTAGGAAATAATAAAAGGATAAGGTTTTCATGGTGGTTTATCATCTCTCAGGGGATACAGATCAATAGTGTTCATTGATTCAAAACAATAAGGATGAGAAAGAAATAGAGACCATGGAATAAAATGATTTTAATGAACTTTTCTTGGAAAAATATTTACCTCAGAAACAATGAGCTTATATGGAGAGACAATTATCAAGTCTAATATAAAAGGAAGTGTAAAATGTTTCTAAGCATGAAGATAACTTTACATGGTCAAAAAGTCATCCTACAGACTTTGTACATAATATAAAGAGTAAGATTGATCGTTTCTTTGATTAGTTAAAACCAATACTCTAAAGGGAACTAGTCTCATAAACATTCTCATCATATAAGGATATAATATCATGTTCTATAAAGATAGAGAAATAATGATCCATGTTTTATGGCTTTGAAAAAAATGAAATATAAGAAGAGGAAGAAAGTGAATAAAATAGACAAGGGAAAGAAGAGAAAGAATAATTTTAAAACATGTGATACTTGTGTAAGGAAACACCATAGTATATGGGTTAAGGGATAATTTTACAACATGTGATACTTGAGGTATGGTCCTTATGAATTCATAATAACACCATTTGGACTTACCAATACTCCTGATAAATTTATGGATTTAATGAGTAGAGTATTTAGATATTACCTTGATTAGTTTGTGGTAGTTTTATAGATAATATTATTATATATTTAGAGATTAAGGAAGATCATGAATAATATTTTAGAATCGTGCTGAAGACCATGAGGAATTAAAATTTATATGAAAAATTTACCAAGTATGAATTTTGGCTTCAAAAAGTTTCACTATTGGGTTATATAATCTCAAGTGAGGGTATATTAGTTGATCCTTCAAAGATGAGAGTTATTAAGAAATAGATTAGACCAACCATAGTAACTTAAATCCATTGTTTTCTTAGGTTATCTAGATACTACTAATTATTTTTGAGAGATTTATTATGACTATCTAATCCACTCACCACGTTGACTTAGAAGGGGGTTAAGTTCTTATGGATAGAGGATTGTGATGATAGTTTCAATGAACCAAAGAGAATGTTGGTCAATGCACTTGTTCTTACACTATACAATAATGGAGAAGGGCTTGTGATCTATAATGATGTATCAATGAAGAGAATGGAATACATCCTTATGCATAATTATATGGTGAAATCTTATACCTCATTCTTATTTAAGGTTCATGAGAAAAATTACCTAACTCATGATTTGTAGTTGGCAGCGGTAAAAATTTCATTGAAAATATTGGGGAATTATTTAAATGGTGAAAGGCATGATATATATACCACACATAAAATATTGATTTATATTTTTACATTGAAATAGTTGAATATTCACCAAAGAAGATAGTGGAGTTAATTAATGATTATTATTTCTCAACACATTTCCACCTTAGGAAGGTGAATATGGTGGATGAAAATCTTAGCTGGAAAGACCATGTAATTTTGTCCATGATGGGAACTGAAAGAGATCAAATATTTATGGATTTGCAGAAGATTAATATTTAAATAATGAGTAAAGGGGAAAGATATTATCTTTCTCATATGAATGTTCAACCGTCCCTCTATGAGAGGATTAGGAAGACTCAAAAGAAAGATGTGGAATTTTATAAGAAGGTGAGGAATGTTCTTGAGTTAAACCATGACCATACTGGAATAATAATATTTATGAAATTATTATGTTCCCCATAAATACTAGGCTTAATGATGGACATGTTTTATGATGCACATAGTTCATCATTTTCAATTTATATGGAAGAAAGAAGATGTATAAAGGTCTAAAAGTGTATTTCTATTGAGATTATATGAAGAGAGATATTTAAGAGTATATATCTGAGTTCCTGTAATGTTATAAAGTTGAGGATATGAGACTCAAGTATAATTGGATGTTATAACCATACCCATACCATAATAGACACAGGAAAACATCACTGTGGACTTTGTTGCTGGACTCCCTAAAATTTCAAAAGGCCATATTGTTATATGGATTGTAGTCATTTTCCATAAAAAGATAGCACACTTTATTACTATTAGAGTATATTTTTCCCTTTTTTAACATACTAGAATATATATTAAGATCTTTCAAGGTTGTATGAAGTACCACTATCTATTTTATCTAATCGGGATCCATGGTTTAACTAAAATTTTGGGCAAAGTCTTTTCTGATATTTGGAAGAAAAATTGAGTTTTAAAACTACTTATCATTCATATAAAGATGGTCAGTCTGAGAGGATCATTCAAACCCAATAATAAATGTTAAGATATTTCTCTATGGATTTTAAAGGTGGTTGGGATAAACACCTTCATTTGGTCGAGTTTTATTCCAAAAATTATTTTCAATAAAGCATTTAGATGGATCCAAATGAATCCATCTATGAAAAAAAAGTGTATAACTCCATATTGATAGGATGAATTTGGATAAAGAATGTTATTGGAACCTATGATGGATAAAGAAATGACAAAGATAGTTAAATCCATTCAACAAAACATCAAGGTAGCTTAGAGTTGGAAAAAAAGTTATACTAACAATCGTTAAAATGATCTAGAATTTTAATTTGGTGAAATTGTTCTTCTGAAAATTTCTCATCTGAAGAAGGTTATGATATTCAAAAAATAAGGGAAATCTGATCCTTAGGTATATTGTCCCCCTCGATATTCTTGATCGAGTAAGGATGACAGCTTAACTTTCGGTGCTTCATAAAACCTATCTCAAGTCCACGACATGTTCAATGTATCTCTCCCGAGGAAATACATTCTAGATTCTATACATGTAATAAAATAAGAAGATATACAATTGGAGTATAATATTTCATATGAGGAATAACTGGTAGAAATCTTGGATCGTAGAGATAAATTACTTCAAAACAAGATGAATCACCTGGTTAAAATTAGCTAGAGTAATTAGAAATTCGAAGATGCTAATTAGGAACTAGAGGATGTAATGAGATAGATATATCCTCATTTGTTTGTATCAGAGTGGTATAATTTTTAGGGAAAAAATATTTATAAGGGGGTAGAATGAAGCACCCTAATAATTTATAGTATATTTATATTTAAATAAATTTAATTTCTTTGTTAGCTTGCATTACAAACAATAATGATTTTAAATGAATGATTTTTTAATGGTTCACTTTATGGTTTAGTGAGAACCAATCAAACCAAATATGAACCAAAAAACAAGAATAAGTGGGTCAGTGAAGGATTCTAGCCCAGGAACAGACCCACCCAAAACCAGAGGAATGCACAGGTCCCGCAAAACATACCTTCACAACCCTACACTGTGGCCCCATCACATGTCCATCACCAAGAGAGACACAACACCATCGATTTACAACACCACATTTGCCATACCGGAGCCGTGCAGGGAACCACTATGACACCTCCATCGATCCACCTTAGAACTGTGCACCTGACTGCCTGCATAGTGATGAGAAGGAAATTTCCAACCAACACACCATGAACTACCAATGGATGTGAGTCGAAGGCCTCCGCACCCAATGAGCCATTGTGAAAGTGGGACTAAAAGAGTGGACCGTGTAGAAAAAAATTGCAACCAAAAATAGAACGAGAACGAAGGATCAAGAAAGGAATGGGAAAAGGGATGCCACTGGCACCGATCATTCTTGAGATCACCATATATGATCGTGTAAAATCCCAAGAAGAATGCAATAGTTCTATCAGGATTTTACTCCAACAAAACCAACCATCCGAGATCCTGAAGACAACCATAGCGCAAACCCCAAACCAGATCTACAGAATGCTTCCCACAAAGGCACCCGATCTTCTTAGCTACCAGGAAGTGGAGTCGTAGAGGGATAAGGAATACAAGGTGGGCACCAAAATCCATTGTAACCGAGATGGAATATGTAGGGAGAATATGAGGAAGGAAAACCCCTAATTCACCAAGGGGGTCAATTTCATGTATCTCCCATTATAGGCTCATCCTTATCCTATATAGTTAAAAGAAATATAATATACTACTAAAATATTATATGATTGTCATAACCTATCTTTCAAAATTGGTTGGTATAAGAATAAATAAATTATGAAAAATTTGTAGTTTACATGTATAAAATCAGTTCATTGGTTATCAAAGAAAAATAAAAAATGGACCTCTGTTACTTTTAAATATATTTAATATGTTTTCATAGGGAAAAAGGTAACTGGTGTCCCTCCCTGATAGCCTCTCACTGATTTTTGTCATCTGCTTTCTTTAGACTCTAGTGAGGGTGGGTTTTTGGTTCTAATCTGAGCAGATCCATGCCCAAAGTGGGTTTTCTAGTTTTGAGTGGCCTAGATCCCTTTATCGGTGATGATCCCTCAGTGTGGTGTTGGGTAATCCAGTCCAAGGTGATGATGGATAAGTTTCATGTTCTCTGGATCATATTCTAGTTGCTTCTATGGCTATGGTGGCAATGTGATCGTAGTGGAGTTTGATTCCATTTTCAACGGAGGTTAAAAAGATCATAAAGTCTTTGCTGGTCTATGAAGGGTTGTCATTTTGTAGTGACAAATTTTTTCCTTTATGGATTTTGTTTTGTATGTTATTGTTTTCGGTCCTACGGTTTGTGGTTTCGGTTTTTTGAAACCAGTTCATCTATAAGGGGCTACTCCAGATGAGGTTCAGAAAGATAGTTTCTACTGGTCATTTCTATCTAGATTTGGGATGCTTGAGTGGGTGTGTCATTTCCATCGGTACCAGGCCCATGCATCCTTTCACAAGACAACTACCCAAATAGTGATGGGTTGGTGGAAGCTGGTCTTAATGATTTTGATGTTAGGTAGGGTCTTGTGTTAATAGATTTGAATGGTTTGTTTTGGATTTGAACTTTTAAACCATGGGGATATGATTGTTGGTCCTTGTATTTGATGGCATGTTGGGTTCCCCCGTATCCCTTAAAATGGGATTGTGATAATAAAAAAAGTAATTTTCTATCTAGGTTTAAAATAACACTAAAAAATATAATTTTTTTATATTTTTTTATAAAATCTCAACCACCCTAAATTATATTTTAATATATATCCATTTGGAATAATTTTTATTGATAATTATTTAGTTATATTTTAATCTTTCAAGTAATTCCAGGTGTGTCCTTTCACTCCCTTATAAAAAAACCTATCATGACCCGTCCTCAGGACCCATGCCGTGACTACCCCAAGCCCGCCTCCCATAGGCCAGAGGCTGGCGTCTAGCACCTAAGGCATAAATCTTGATAAAAGGGAATACATTGCCTTTAGAAAGTAAACAACCACCACAGAGTACGCAAGCTGAAGTAAACACTAAGTAAACTGAGTACAAAAGTACGTACTGGAAGGTAAATGGGCCAGAATACAAACCCAACTGAAAGTAAAGTATAACTAAAAGAAAGTACAACAGCAGGAAAGTAAAGCAGCAACTCCGAGCCATCCTCTAGAAATCCCACCTTAAGGGTGGGTACAGATAGTCTCCTCTGCTCCTCGGCTCTACCCGTCTGCTCTGTGTACATCCCGTCCAGTGATCCACCTCCAGGTACCATCCAGCTCCATGAGCTCCCACCTCGTTCAATGTTGTCCATTGTCTGCAACCAACAGAACGTAGTGCAGGAATAGCCCGTGTAGGGGTGAGTATATGCTACTCAATAGGGACCCCGAGACCCCTGAAGGTCTCCCAGAATCCACGAAGGATAAACCACAATGGAAAGATACAATCACGAAGTAACAACCAACTCTACTTAAGTATATGACCATACATATACCTAAGTCATCAATTCCAACTCGGCTCCAGCACACGATCCCAAGTTCGATCAAGTATACACAGGATAGTACAACCCAATCCACACAGGAAAACACAACCCAATCCACACAGGATAGCAAAACAATCATTTCGAAGATAACGATTGAAAGTCAAGACTCATCTCACACTAGAAATACTTCTTGATAAGGTGATAGAGATGATAAGATGTAGCCACTGATTAATCTAAGATGTCAGGCCCACATAGGATACAAGACCAGCTAAACTATCAGACCCACAAAGGATACAAGACGAGCTACTCCGTCAGACCGACGTAGGATACAAGTACAGAGTCAAATACTGCCGGACCCACGTAGGATACAAGAAAAATAGTCTAGTACTGCCAGACCCACATAGGATACAAGAATAGTAGTCATATCCATCGAACCCACAGAGGATTCCAGTACGGTCGTCGTCACTGTCGAACCCACAGAGGAATTTAGTACATCTGTTATCGTCATCGCAGTCGCAGCCAACTCTAGGGTTCCCGCACACAGCATGCTCGATTCCGGGAGGGTCCGCTCCATGAGCCAAGGCGGGTCGATACATCAACTAACACGAAGTCCAGAGTTGATGTATCCCAAATTTCTATCCCATCAAATGAAACCCAACAAGACAGACGATGCGTCAATCGGACGCCCGATCTGAGAGTTATTGGCCTTTTCATCCCAGGGGTCCGGTTTGTTTTTAAGTCAAAACCAACCCAACCATACTCCAACTACATCCAAACCTCGAGCGGAGTAAGCCAAAATAACCATCTCACTAAGAGGAATCTAACAAATTCGACGGCATGTCAATCGGACGTCCGGAGCTCAGGTTATAAGCGTTTCCGCTCCGAGGGCCCGATTGGTTTGGTGTTCGAATCAACCCGGCCGTACCCAAAGTTCTTTGAAACCTTGAGTGTAATATACCTAAATGACCGGCTCGATCCAAGGATCGCATAGAAACTGATGGTGCGTCGATCAGAGGTATGTAGCCCATATTACGGGTGTTTGAACGAATCTGTTCGATTTTAGGGGGTTTGGGCCCGGACCGACCCGGCCCAAAACCCCCTGGGTCGGCCTGAACCGGGTCGACCTAACCTGGGTCTGGGTCTGACCCATTAGGGCGCGGCCCGGCCCAGCCGGTGCGACCCAGTCCGGCGTGGGGGTCCGGCCCAGCACGGGCGGCCCGACCCAGCACGGGCGGTCCGGCCTGGCACGACCAGCTCGGTCAAGCGCGGGCGCAGTCCGCGTGGCGAGTGGCTCGGCCATTTTGGCTGAGCGGAAAGCGGGGGGGGGGGGGGGCTGCCCCCCTTGATGGTGAAACAGCGCCCCCCACGTGGAGGGGCCGCCTCGCCTGCCGCTGAGGGTTACAACCCCCGGTCTTCTCAGACGGCCGGCCTTGCTGGCCAGCCGGTGTGCCTCCGCGGGACCCCCGCGGGTCCCACCCTTCGTTGCGCCGGTGGCCAGATTTTCGGCCACCCCTCATTGTACCGCTGCGACCTTAGGCCGTGGCCTTTGTCTGACTGGCGCGGCGCGACAGCGCCCCACCCCTCCACTGCGACCACGCTCTGGTAGCGGCCTCTTTTGTCCTCAACAGCACGGCGCGACGGCACCACGCTCCTTCTCCGCAGTTCCCTCATTCCTGTGCGGTGCGAAGGCACCACATCGCCTCCGTTCCAAAACATAACGAACAATAACAACAAAGGAGAGGAGGTTCGACCATGTTTGTGCGGTTCGGCCTCCTCCCATAAATTTGATAGCAAGCAGCTAAATATTTAACGAAGGATGCCAAAAGAATAAAAACGAACATAAAACAATCCCATACCTCGAAGAAGTTTTAGAATGATGGTCGTCATGGTAAAATGGCGTCGCGAGATGAGGCTCCGTACACGTTGATGGAGATCTTCCAAGGAGGAACGACGCCTCCCTTCCTTTGATGCGAGAAGAAGAACGAAGGAAGGCGCGTCGGTGTTCTTCATGTTCTTCAAGGAGGAAGATGAAGTTCATCAATAATAGAACTCTTCCTCTCTCAACACAATGAAGCAACCAAAAATAAAATAAGGCTTTAGACTTATTTTATTACTTTTTCCAACACTTTTAAAATTCAAAAGATGAAATAACTTAACTTAATTAATCTTAAGTTGTCATAATAAATGGAGAGATAAGTTGGCACCATTAATGTGGAAGAGAAGTTAAGGGAATTTGAATGGGTGGGGATCATGTGGGACCCACCTCACTCTTTAATCCTCTCAAGAGGAGTTGGGTTTTTAGTGGGTCCCACCCCAACATCCTCCCATGGATGTTAATCCACAAAGTAAGGAAATAAAAATAAATTTGTAAAACAATTTTATTTTTATTCCTCACATTTTTAACACTTCCACCTGAGAAAAAGAACCTTCAGAAAAGTTGTTCCTAAGCAATTACTAGCACTGCAATTTCATCAGTGCCCTCAGATTTCGATTTCGAGCACCGGTTCAAAAGTTAGGAAAACCCGCTCATTCGTTCACTGAACGTACCCGAGCTAAAATTCGGAAAATGATTTCGGGCACACCAGGCCTCGGAATCAGGTGCCGTCTGAAACTGCGTACTCGTAAAATCTCAAAGAAATTAAGAAAAAATTTTCCTTGAAATTTACGGGTCTTTACATTACTCTCACCTCAGGTATTTATGTCCCCGTAAAGATACACCACAAACTAGGGAAACAAATGAGGGTACTGAGCATGTATCTGAGCCTCCCGTTCCCAAGTGCTCTTCTAGAGGTTCCCGTGCTGCCACCTGATGCGCACTAGAGGAATCAACCACCCACGTAGGACCCGCTCCTGTCGATCCTCGATCTCCACCGAAACCTCCGAAAAAGTCGCCTCGTTATCAATGTCTAGATCCCCATGGTCGATGATATGCGTCGGGCCATGCACGTATCTCCTTATCTCAGATACGTGGAAGACATCGTGCACCTGGTGCAGCTGAGGTGGTAGAGCCAGCCGATAAGCCACCTCGCCTATCTTGCTGAGATCCTGGAATGGTCCTATGAAGCACAGAGATAACTTACCACCCCATCCAAATCTTCATAATCCCTGTCGAGGTGAGACCTGCAAGAAAACGTGGTCACCATCCTCGAACTCTAGTGGTCTCCACCTACTGTCAGCAAAAGCCTTCTATCAGCTCTGAGCTATCCTCATATGCTCCTGGATGACCTGGACCTTCTCTATCGTGGCATGGACCATCTCTGGTCCCACAAGTGCTGACTCCCCAGGGTCTGTGCAACACAGAGGTGACCTGCAAGGTCGGCCTTACAATACCTCGTATGGTGCCATCCCGATGGTGGAGTGGTAGCTATTGTTGTATGCAAACTCCACCAAGGGTAGGTGATCCTCCCAGCTGTGAACAAAGTCTAGGACAGATGCACGGAGCATTTCCTCGAGTGTCTGAATGGTCCTCTCCGTCTATCCATCCGTCTGAGGGTGAAAAGCGGTGCTCAGGCATAGCTGCGTCCCAAATGCCTCCTGTAACCCCTTCCAAAGCTGGGAAGTAAAGCGAGCATATCGATAGGAGATGATAAAATTATGGCACAACATGAAGACATATATTCTTCTAAATGTAGAGGTGTCCTAAGCTATCCACTGAGCCCTGCTCTCTGATTGGTAAAAATTGGGCCGACTTGGTGAGTCGGTCGACAATCACCCAAATGGAGTCATGACCTCTGGAAGTACGTGGAAGTACAGTCACAAAATCCATAGATATCCCGTCCCACTTCCACTCTAGGACCACCAAGGGTTTTATCTAGCCTGCTGGTACCTGGTGCTCCGCCTTCACCTGCTGGCAGGTGAGGCATCGAGAAACGAACTCTACCACAACCTTCTTCATACCCGAACACCAGTGCTGACGTCTGAGATCCTGGTATATCTTCGCCACTCCTAGATGTACTGCTAAAAGGGAAGTATGAAACTTTCTCAGAACCTCATCCTGTAATGTAGCTGGTACCATGGTACGTCCTCTGAAAAGGACGACATGCTCTCCTCCTATAGAAAAACCATCAGGTGCATGTCTTGTGGAAATCTATGCACGTCGCATCTCACAGTCAATGTCCCCACGTTCTGCCTCTCTGAACCACTGAAGAAGTGGAGGTGTGACTGTGAGCGACTGAAGGATGGCTGCCCCGTCTCTATCCATGAAGGATATCTGCAAAGTGGCTAGCTGCTCTGTCACCTCTCCAAGTATATGAATGACCGTCCTCCTGCTGAGGGCATCGACTACTACGTTCCCCTTTCCAGGAGTATAGATTATCTCAAAGTCATAGTCTTGGAGGAACTCGAGCCATCACCACTGTCTTAGGTTCAGGTCCTTTTGTGAGAAGATGTACCTGAGACTCTGGTGGTAAGAATAGACTGTGAAGTGCTCGCCCATCAGATTATGTCGCCACATCTTCAGAGCGAAGACCACTGCTGCTAACTCCATGTCATGGGTAGCGTAGTTATGCTCGTGTTGCCTCAATTGTCGTGATCCATAGGTGATCACTGTCCACTCCTGTATCAGGACACACCCGAGTCTGGTCCCTGATGCATCGCAGTAGACTACGTAACCTACTCCCTCCTCCGGTAGCCTCAAGATAGGTGCGTTGGTCAATCTCTGTCTCAGCTCCTGGAAGCTCTACTGACATCTTTCTAACCACACGAAGGGTTTCCCCTTCTTCTTCAAAGCTGTAAGAGGTGCTGAAACTCTGGAGAAGTCTGGCACAAATCTCCGATAGTACCCAGCCAGACCTAAGAAACTCCACACCTCTGTCACGCTCCTGGGTGGCTCCCAAGCTAGCACTGCCTCAATCTTCACAAGATCCACCGCAACTCCTACCTCAGAGATGACGTGTCACAAGAAGTAGACCTCGCGTATCTAGAACTAACACTTCTAGAGCTTACTATAAAGCTAGTGCTCTCAGAGTGTTTCTAGTACAACCTACAAGTGGTAGGCGTGCTTCTCCTCAGTAGTCGAGTATATCAATATGTTTTCAATGAAGACTATGAAAACTTGATTGAGGTAAGGTAGAAAGATCCTATTCATGAGACACATGAACACTACTGGAGTGTTGGTTACACCGAAAGGCATAACCAAGAACTCATAGTGGCCATACCGACATCTGAAGGCCGTCTTCTGCACATCCTCATCTCGAACTCTGAGCTGATGATAGCCTGACCTGAGTTCTATCTTCGAGAACCACCGTGCTCCCTTGAGCTGATCGAAGAGGTCATCAATCCTCGAGAGTGGATACTTCTTCTTCACAGTCACCTGGTTCAAGCGTCAGTAATTGAAACACAGTCGCAATCTCCCGTCCGCCTTCTTGGCGAACAAAATCAGGGAAGCCTAGGGTGAAACACTGGGTTGGATAAATCCCTTTCCCTGCAAGTCCTCTAGCTGTACCCGTAGCTCTCGAAGCTCAGCGGGAGCCATCTGATATGCAAGAGTAGATATCGAGGCTGTTCCGAGGTACAGGTCAATATAAAATTCTACCTCTCTGTGAGGAGGTAGTCATGAAACGTTGTTAGGAAACAAATCCGCATACTGATCCACCGCAACAGGAAAACTCGGACTCCGCACATCCACTGCTCCTAGGATGAGGCTAGCCAACTGATGATTGATCGGCTGTCCTCTCCTCTGCATGAGTCCATCCTGTGCTGCAAAGGCTCTCTTCTCACCGGTGAAGGTGAACCTGCTCCCATCGGTGCGGACACACCGCACCTTGCGCCTAATACAGTCGATCTGAGCATGGAATATAGATAACCAATCCATGCCCATGATGATGTCGTAAGGCCTCAACACCGCTACAAGAAGATCCAATCCGAAGCTCTCGCCTCCAAGAGTAAACTCACACTATTGGTACCAGTGCGTAATCGTCGAGTCTGCTCCCGTAGGAGTCTCTAGCCGTAAGGATTGAGCCAACGGCTCTGTCGGAATCTCTGAGCTCCGAACAAGGGCAGTGGCAATAAAATAATGACTCACTCCCGTGTCTATAAGAACTGAATCAAGGGTGGAGTAGACACAGATAGTACCTAGAATCATCTCTAGTGTGTTGTGGTCATAGGCCTCCGCTACCTGAAGCTGAGCCTACCTTTGTCTGCCAGCTCCCTGTGGTCGGGGTGGACCTCCTAGTGGTGGTGGTGGTAGAGCCTCAAAGCGTTGCCCACCAACTGCTGCTCGGCCGGCTCCTCTGCCATGTCTGCCTACTCCCTGCGGACCGCCACGGTCAAACCTCTACCTCGGCCTGGGTGGTCCCTCAACCATCGGTTGCTCCTCTGCATGGTGGGTCGGGCAGTCATGAGCCATGTGGACCTGCCCACCGCATGCATAGCACTATCTTCTCCTCGTAAGACTGGCTCTACGCCGTGTGCCTCGCACCTCTGATCCAGTGTCCTGAGGTCGTCCTCCTAATGGTCTTGTCCACTTGGACCCTTGTGACATCCGCTAAATTCTAGCTACAGAAGACTCAGCTACATACCGCCCTGCGGTAGGTCTCGCTACTGGTGTAGGCTCAGGAAAAAAGATCTCTACAAGAAGGGATTGATCCAGTACTCCTGCTTGTGTCGGAATGCTGAGGGAGATCATCAATGACCTGATCTCATGCCTCAGTCCCTGCTCGAAGGTCTGGGCCTAGAGGAATGGGTCCCGTTCCATGTCCTTGGAGTAGCACGAGAGATCGGTAAATCCCACCGAGTACTGGGCTACCATCATGCTGCCCTACCGCAGCTGTAGTATCTTCTGAATGTGCACCGCACGGAGGGTGGCTGGGACAAACTCTGAGAAAAAGAGGCTCTCGAAGTCCGTCCAAGGAGAGATGACTCGTCGTGCACTTGGAGCATCAGGCTCCACCATCTGCCTACTGCCGCGTGCAGGAGACTCGCTGCAAGGATCACCATGAGATCCGCTGGTGTCCCCAGTAACATGAAAACTTGTACAAAAGCCTCTAGCCAATCCTCGGCTGCCTGAGGGTCCGTCTCCCCAAGGAACCTGGGTGGTCTCTGACGCTGAAACTCAGGCAGTTCACTAAAGTGACGTGCACTCTCAGTGGTTGGGGCTGGTGGCATCGGTGGCTTTGTGGGTAGAGGTACCGCCGGGGCCTCCACTGTAATAGGGCCCTGCACTGAGGCCTCGTTGCTCGGTGGGTTGTCGTCTCTTACAAATCTAGGAACCCTAGATGGCTGCCGTCATGGGGCCATCCTGAAAAGAAACAGTCACGCCACGGTCAAAATAGTATACCTGGTGAGATTACACAAAGTAATCACAAAGAAATTTTTTGAAACACACATGCAATCTATGTCTTCGTGCATTGAGTCAGAAATCAAAAGTCAGGGTCCTGGTGTATAGATACGTCGGTCGCTGCACCAACACTGGACTCTCTAGACTGATAACCACACTCAATACCCTTAACACTATTGCTTCACATAGAAGAAAGATCAGAGTCCTGAGTTCTATGGTAGAACCGAACTCCTCTGATACCAATTTGTCATGACCCGTCCTCGGGACCCATGTCGTGACTACCCCAAGCCCGCTTCCCATAGGCCAGGGGCTAGCGTCTAGCACCAAAGGCGTAAATCCCAATAAAAGGGAAGGCATTGCCTTTAGAAAGTAAACAGACACCACAAAGTACGCAAGATGAATTAAGCACTGAGTAAACTGGGTACAAAAGTAAGTGCTGGAAAGTAAATGGGCCAGAATACAAACCCAACTGAAAGTAAAGTACAACCTAAAGAAAGTACAGCAGCAGGAAAGTAAAGCAGCAACTCCGAGCCGTCCTCTGGAAATCCCACTTGAAGGGTGGGTACAGGTAGTCTCCTCTGCTCCTCGGCTCTAGTAGTCCACTCCGTTTACGTCCCGTCCAGTGATCCACCTCCAGGTATCGTCCAGCTCCACGAGCTCCCACCACGTTCAGTGTTGTCCGTCGTCTGCATCCAACAGAAAGTAGTACGGGCATAGCCCGTGCAGGGGTGAGTATACTCTACTCAGTAGGGACCCCGAGACCCCCGAAGGTCACCTAGAATCCACGAAGTATAAACCACAAATGAAAGATACAATCACAAAGTAAAAAACAACTCTACATAGGTATATTCCCATCCATATACCCAAGTCATCAATTCCAACTCAGCTGCAGCACACGAGCCCAAGTTCGATCAAGTCCACACAGGATAGTACAACCCAATCCACACAGGAAAACATAACTCAATCCACACAAGATAGAAAAACAATCATATCGAAGATAATAATTGAAAGTCAAGACTCAGCTCACACAGGATATACTTCTTCGTAAGGCGATATAGATGATCAGATGTAGCCACTGATTCATCAAATCTGTCGGACCCACATAGGATACAAGAGCAACTAAGATGTCGGACCCACCAAGGATACAAGACCAGCTACTCTGCCAGACCCACATAGGAGACAAGTACAGAGTCAAATATTGCCGGACCCACGTAGGATACAAGAACAGTAGTTTAGTACTGCCGAACCCACATAGGATACAAGAACAGTAGTCATCGCTGTCGAAACCATGGAGGATTCCAGTACGGTCGTTGTCACTATCGAACCCATGGAGGATTTCAGTACAGTCATCATCGTCATCGCAGTCGCAACCAGTTCAAGGGTTCCCGCCCACAATATGCTCAATTCCAGGAGGGTCCACCCCACGAGCCAAGGGGGTTCGATACATCAACTAACACGAAGTCCAGAGTTGATGTATCTCAATGTTCCGTCTCATCAAAAGAAACACAATGCGACAGACGGCGCGTCAATCAGACGCCCGGTCTGAGAGTTATTGGCTTCTTCGTCCCCGGGGCCCGGTTGGTTTTTAAGTCAAAACCAACCCGACCATATACCAACTGCATCCAAACCTCGAGCAAAGTATGCCAAAATAACTATCTCACTAAGAGGAATCTAACAACGTCGGCGACACATCAGTCGGACGTCCGGAGCTCAAATTATAAGCGTTTCCGCTCCGAGGGCCCGGTTGGTTTCGTGTTCGAACCAACCCGGCCGTAACCAAAGTTCTCCCAATCCTTGAGTGTAATAAACCGAAAAGACCGTCTCGATCCAAGTATTTCATCACAACTGACGGTGCATTGATCGGAGGTCCATATCCCATGTTATGTGCGTTTGAACGAATCTGTTCGATTTTAGGGGGGTTTGGGCCCGGACCGACCCGGCCAAAAACCCCCTAGGTCGACCCGACCCGGCTCCGGGTCCACCCCATTAGAGCATGACCCGTCCTGGATGGTGCGACCCGGCCCAACGAGCGCGACCCGGTCTGACGCGGGGGTCCGGCTCGGTCCTTTCGGCCGTGCGGAAAGCGGGGGGGGGGCTGCCCCCCTTGATGGTGAAACGACGGCCCCCACATGGAGGGGCCGCCTCGCCTGCTGTCGCGGGTTACGACCCACGGTCTTCTCAGACGGCCGGCCATGCTAGCTGGCCGATGTGCCACTGCAGGACCCCCGTGGGTCCCGCCCTTCCTTGCGCCAGCGGCCAGATTTCCGGCCGCCCCTCCCTGCACAGCCGCGGAGGGACGACGCCACGCCCCTCCACCGTGGCCCGCCCCGGCCATGACCCTTCAAGAAGCTCTGGCGCAGCGCAACGACATCGTGGAATCGCTCCGGTCGTGGCCTCAACAGCGCGGCACGACGACGCCGCACTCCTTCGCTGTGGTTCCCTCATTCCCATGCAGTGCGACCACACCGTGTCGCCTCCGTTCCAAAACATAACAAAGAACAACAACAAAGGGGAGGAGGGTCGGCCGTGTTTGTACGATCCGGTCTCCTTATTGTAAATTTGATAGCAAGCGACTAAATATTTAACAAAGAATGCCAAAAGAATAAACACGAACATAAAACAATCCCCTACCTCAAAGAATTTATCGAACGATGGTCATCGCGGGAAAACGGCTTCGTGAGATGAGTCTCCTTACACGTTGACAGAGATCGTCCGAGGAGGAACGATGTCTCCCTTCCTTTGATGCGGGAAGAAGAATGAAGGAAGGCGCGTCAGTGTTCTTCACGTTCTTCAAGGAGTAAGATGAAGTTATTCAATGGTAGAACTCTTCCTCTCGCAACACAACGAAGCAACCAAAAATAAAATTATGCTTTAGCCTTATTTTATTACTTTTTCCAACACTTTTAAAATTCAAAAGATGAAATAAGATAACTTAATTAATCTTAAGTTTTCATAATAAATGGAGAGATAGGTTGGCACCATTAATGCGGAAGAGAAGTTAAGGGAATTTGAAGGGGTGGGGCTCATGTGGGCCCCACCTCACTCTTTATTCCTCTCAAGAGGAGTTGGGTTTTTATTGGGTCCCACCCTAACATCCTCTCATGGATGTTAAACCACAAAGTAATGAAATAAAAATAAATTTGTAAAACAATTTTATTTTTATTCCTCACATTTTTAACATTTCCTCCTGAGCAAACGCACCTTCGGAAAAATTGTTCCTAAGCAATTACCAGCTATGTGATTTCATCGGTGCCCTCGAATTTTGATTCTGAGCACCGGCTCAAAAGTTAGGAAAACCCACTCATTCGTTCACTAAACGTACCTAAGCTAAACTTTGGAAAATGATTCTGGGCACACTAGGCCTCAGAATCAGGTGCCGTCAGAAACTGCGTACTCGTAAAATCCCAAAGAAATAATGAAAAAAAAATCGATGAAATTTACGGGTCTTTACAAAACCCTTCCGTTATATTATTTACACCACATTGAGAAACCTAGATAGGCTAATACATACCCATTCCTATTATAAACATCCTTATATAAGTTATGGAGGTGATGGTATCCCCCAAATACAAACCCTAGGTTCATTAATAAATGATCCAAAGGAGGTATCATAAATAAGTTGTAATCATCTTACCTGACCTCCTTCTATTTATTTATTCTTATACCTCCTATAAATCTATGGTATTTATTATTAAAAAATTAAATATAAAAAATACTAAAATATTATATTTATTATGAACCCCCCATTTTTCACCCTCTTTTCCATTAAATGGGAATGAAAGTATCACTCATGTGTACATATGACTTTTCGTCTCCATGTAGAGATATGATTAATTTTTCATCACCATATTTTATGGATGGGTGTTATGATGGATTTATTGTTTATATATGATATTTATGACATAGTTATTATTATTTAATAATAACATCATATGAAACTTCTTTTCATCCAATCCATTGGAAAACAATTACGTCACTTGTGCGAATGAGTGGACTACCACCACCATGAAATGATGTGATCAATTTTTCATTTATACTTTACATGGATTGTATTAAGGATGGAATTAATGAATATATTTGATAAATATATAAAAGTTATTTTTAAAAGGCTAATTTTTATTAAACGTTATTTCATTCCATATGTCGAAAAGTGAAAAAACATTCATGCGTACGTATGACCTATCATCTCCATGAACTATGTAATTCATTTTTTATCCATCTTCTATGGATTAATATAAATACATATTTAATTAAAATATATGGAATTTATATCTTGGTTAATGTTATTTAGATTATGGAACCATGATAAAAGTAAAATTACTAAAACTACCAAACTGACATATATGTGAAAAACGAAGCAATTATTACCTGAAACTGTGATTTTAACAAGGAATTATTAATAAATATATGATTCAATATTATAATTATATCATATGTGGTATTATATATATGATTATAGTTATGTAATATATTTATAATAAATCTATATTTATTATACAGGAGGTGTGGATACATACAAAGGAATCTGAACCTGAGGTAAGGGTTTATTTCACAATCTCATCATTATTTGGGATTGTTTATGTTTATGTCTCGAATGAGGAAATTAGTTTATATTTATATCGTAAACCTAATATATTTTATTCTCAAATATTTATTTCTATAAATTACAACATTTTATTTCAATATACTCTCTTTATGTACTCAAGATACTGAAATCATGTTTTTCAGGAAAATCAACCTTATTTTTCAACTCAATCGAGATTTTTTCTCATATATGTGCATATTTTCATAAAAATATATAAGATTATGTTTTTAAATTTATAAAATGATTTATGAATGATATTTTTCTCATGTTTTATGTTTTATTATTTTTTTAAAAGGATTTTACTTTTCATTTTCCAAATGTGGTACTTTTTAAACTGTTTATAAAAGTGTGGAAGGAATGCTTTTTAACATATATGACATGAAATATTTTTAACACCATCATAAAAAATATTTTATTTTAATATTAATTTATAGGTTTATTTTCATATAAAATATTATAATTAATATTTTGGAAATTTATAAATTTTAAATAAGTGTTTTTAAAGTGGAAAATGTTATTTTCCTCAAGAAAATTTCTAGTGAGATTTTTAATGTATTTTTCTCTATGTTAACATCCTTTTTTGAATCTTATACTAAGGATATACTCTAATAATACCATCCAAATTATTTATATGGATTTTTTATAACCAATTTTACTAGAGAATGTATTGATATTTCATATGCTGGTTCTTCCAATATGGGTAGTTATTGATTTGTAAGGCATGCTGATTAAGTTGTATTGATTATTTATATAATGAAAGAATTGGACTAGTTAAGTGACATGTGATGACTAAAATTATATAGCCCCTTGATTAATTGGTTGGTGTTTGAGTTAAACTAGATCATCTATTCGGCCAAGTATTTACCCATTTATATAGATGACTTAGCATATGGCCTTGATGGTTTTTTAGATGACTTAGAATAAGGCCTAGATGGCAAGTTTCATATGTCAGACATTATTCATTCCATCATTATGAAATTATTTATTGATTTCCGTGTGTTTATTTGATAGTTATGATATATATGGATAAGTTTCAAACTCATGTGATTATTTATGTGTAATTATTTTATCATCATTTATTCATTCAATATTATACCTTTCCTATTTAGCTTCGACAATATTGATTCCCTTACTGAGCATCTAAACTCACCCCATTCTTATGTTTCCTTTCTCTATGATGTTAAGAACTGTTTTACGATTGATATAAAGGGGAATTCTAGATATAATAACAAAGATACTAAAGAAAATATTCTGTTTTATTTAATGTTTTCAAATCTAATATGGTATTTGAGAATTTATCTAGTTTATCAAGACTATTAAACTATTTGGTCATTTGGGATATGATTTCTTGTATTTAGTACTATGTAATAAAGTAACCACTAACCCTGGACTACTAGGTCTGGGGTCTTTTCAATATTTTTTCCTAAAAATAAGTTGGCCATTAATATACAATTTTAACCTAATGACTATAAATTCGAAATCCTTTTTTTATTCAATTTCTAAAAGTGTTAAAAATTAATTTTAATATAAAAAATATAGAATGTATTAAAAACAATTTTGAGAAAAATATTACTTGAGTTTTAAAATATAAAATACAGGTTTTTATACTATAATAAATATTTTTAAAAAGTATAATGCCAATTATAAAATAAATATTTTTTCAACAAAAAGGTTTCATAAGTTTTTATGTCACTTATATACTAATATTTCCATAAAAGTCACAGTATTAGTAAAAATAGTATATTGGACTACTCACCAAAAATATTATTTTTTTAAAAAATATAAAACATTTATCTTAAGATAACATATTTATGATAAATATTAAAATAAAGACAATTTTTTTCTTCAAATTCACATCCTAAAAGTTTTAAATTTTATTTTTAATTAAAAACATGAAATATAGTGAGAAACTATTTTTATAGGAAAATGACATCTGTTATGTTAACTATTTTGTTCCCTATAATTTTATAATTAATGTAGTGTTAAATTAATATCCATAAAATAAATAAATATTTTTATTATTCAATCATAATAAAAATTTTACACTGAAATAAAACACCAATTTCTAGAAACAAAATTTAAGCATAATATAAATTGGAAAAAAATGACCTTTAGAAAATTATAATTTTTTATATATATCTATACATGTTAATATTTTATTACATGTTGATATTATTCTAATTTATACTTATATAACCCCTTATGATCTATTCATAATTCCTAATCCTTAGATATGTTTCCGTTGTAGTTTTGGGAGGCGGTTCAGCTAGCATGGGTCTTGTGGAAATCTCCTTGAGCTTGAACTTCTCCTATGTACAGTTTCACTCAAACCATTATTGGTAGAGTTTGGATTGGGATTGGTTAATGGAAAACCCTATTGAAGCTACCTCCCTTTTGAGCTCAGATAGTTGATCTTTATAAGGAATACTTCCAGTTATGGATTCCATTTATCCCCACTTTCTTGATTGATTTTGTAATATGATTTCATCAATTTAAACTAGTTTATTTAGAATTTATGTTTTAATGGTCATGTTTAATATTCAAAATATATCATGGTTTTTTATTTTGGTTTAATATTGTATATAAAAAACAATATTTAATATATTATTTATTGAGGAGAATATATAGTTAAATTTCATGTTATTACACACAGACTAACCACTTGCTATGATTTAGTAGTTAATAGTTGGAAAGGGTCTTGGTAATCTCTAAACATTACAACCCTTTGGAAGTAATGATATCTGTAGACACATAATTAAATACACACACACACACATTATATCTATTTAATAAGACTATAAATTTAAATCAAATTTAATATATTTTCTTATGAAAAATCTATATTTAAATTCACACATAACATTTGTTCTGTGTTAAATTAAAATCATTTTAAAACATAATACAAATTCTACGAATGATTTTTTATAGTTCTAAAATAAATTATCAAAATTATTGATTCAAAAAATTTATTCAATTATTTCTTGAAAAAATATGTTCAAATATTGAATTCAGATAAATTTCATAGGACAAATATTATCTGATAAAAAAAGTTACATTTCATAATTTAAAATACAACATATTAATAAGTAAAAAATACATGATAAATATGTTATGTGAAGTTTATAATCATTTAAAGGTATAAATAAATTATTTCACAACGCAAATGTTCCATGCTTTAAAACTATAATTGAAAATTAATAATATATAACACACACATACGAACACATATAATTGATTGTGAATCAATCATTTATATTCCCTTGTTATGTTATCTCACTATGTATGAATAACATTATCAATTTATCACATTTTATGAAATTCATGTAGCTAGTGTTAGGCATTCATCATTTTGTGAGAATGGCCATTATAAATTATATAAAAAAATATATATCCTTATAACTGCATAAAATTTAATCATGAAATATTATCCATGAAATGTTGTACATTGAAATGTATGTTTTTTTAATTTGTAAAAAAATTTGGTGATATAAACGAAATTTATACCACAATAATAGTTTCTTTCAATGAGTATTATGTTTTACCTAAAAGCCAGTATATTCAAGGACTCTGATATTATTTAGGTATTTCTACACCCAAAAGAATCTCTATGATATTTCCATATTCTCCATATTTTTTAAATTTTTATTGAATATTTATTGTTTGTAGTGATAGATGTTAAACATCATCTGTGTTATTTATAATATCATTAAGTTGAGTTACAATAATCTTATAAGGATACCATTATAAGTCATGTAATTATTTTTTATATACAAAATTAAGATTTTGGGATATATATCACCTTTGATTGAACTTGTTATTAAAACCTCACTGATTTTCTTAAAGCATTAATACCTATTTCATTTAATTAAGAATACCCTGGTCACCAACAATTCCGACCAAAAGAACTTCCACAATGTCAAGGGATCCAATACACACCATATTTTTTTTCTAATTTACTCATTTTTTTATATTCATCCAAATTGATATAATATATCCCCATGGAAGAAGTAGTATACCATTTTAAACTACATTACTTTTATAAAAATTGAAATATCTAATTTCATTATAGACAAAAAATATATTCGTGTATAATAAACACACACAAAAATATTAAACATAAGAAAATCTATATGTATGTGTGCGCACACATATAAATATATAACATGATATGGGAATATATTTACACACACACATGCATAAACATAAATACATATATATAGAGCAGGAAGATAGAAACAAGGTTCATAAACAATAAATGGTGGGGTCATATATTGGCGTATACATGAAGAGAAATCCAAAAAATCTCCTAAAATACATCACAATTATAGGAGATATAATTAAAATATAAGTTCTGAATTTCGTACCTTTGATTTTAGAAGTGGAATCATCCAAAAAATGACAAAGGAGATCAAAAAGTATGGATTTCATGATAGATTGACTAGAAAGATCGATGAATGGTGAAATTAGCGTTCTTTTAAAAATATGACAATTGCTATATTTGTGCTTAATAAAAAACAAAAATAAGAGATTTTTTTATTAGCGCTAAAATTCTAAGCACTGATAATTTTAATATTTTATATATATGAAGTCTAGTGATGATAATTCCAAGATTAATTTTACATAGTTTCCGTTTTAATCTAACAAAGATATGCTTTATCAATACTAATTTTAACAGAAATATATGTAGAATTATCAGTGATAAAATTATCCCTAATAAATCCAAAAAATAAAAAAATAGTACAAAAATGATTAAAATATATATTGTTAATTATATAAAAACATAAATAGCTTACAACTATATTTCAATGTGACTAATTTTATTTAATAAGTATTATTAATTATATAAATGTGTAAATATTGTTTACTCTATATTATCAATTATACGAATGTATAAATAAATGTAGAAATAATAAACATTATATTTAAATATAAAAATTTATAAAAATTTATTTTTTATGTTAATCTATATAATATTAATAATAATTGTATTTAAATATTTTTAATCATATTTAAAAGATTTTATTAATTATATAAATGGATAAATATTTTATATTATAAGATTTTTTACTTATATTTACAAATATTAATTATTATACTTCAATTTATGAAGGTTTGTTTTCAAAATATTACTAATTAATATTAAATTTACTATCAAATATATTTAAAATAATAATTTTTATTATTATTTTAAGAATATATATAAGTTACAAATGTAATAATAAATTATATTTTTATTAACAAGATGAAAAATATAAATGTTTAAATGTTTTTCACAACATATTATTAATTATAAAAATTTAAAATTTAATGTAAAATTTTAATAATTATATTTAAATAGATTTAGAATTGATAATATATAGATATATTATTATTCCTAATTATATAGATTTATATATTATGATTATTGTATGTGAAAAATATAATTAACTGTTAATTACATTTCAAAATTATTATTGTTTATTAAAATATTATTATTTATATAAATGAATAAGTATTTTTTAAAATATATCATTAATTATATAAATGTATAATTATATTTGAAAATAATTATATGTATAAAAACAAAATGATAAACCCCAAAATAAAAAATAATATAAAAAATAATAACAAATATGTATATATTATTATTTATATAAAAAAATTAATAGTTAATAATTATATTTCAATGTGACTAATTTTATTTAAGAAATATTATAAATTATATAAATGAGTAAATATATATTTTATATATTATTAGTTATATAAATGTATAAATACAAATAAAAATATAAAAAATTACATTTAAATACAATATATTTACAATAAATTACTAATTATATTAATAAATATAAGATTAATTATATATATAATATTAATAATAATTTGATTTAAATGTTTTTAATAATTTTTTAAAACCTTTATGGTTTTTTTAAATCTATCAATATTTATTATTAAAAAATTTTATACTTATCTTTAAAAATATTAATAACTACATTTCTATTTACTTATGATTATTTTAAATATATTACAAATTAATATTAAATTTAAAATTAAACCTAGTTAAAATAATACTAAATTATTATTATTTAAAGAAAACATATAGAAATTACATATGTAATATTATTATATGTTTTTATTAGCTACATGAAAAATTTAAATGTGTAAATATTTTCCACAATATACTATCAATTATAAAATTGTAAAATTAAAAGTTTAAATTTTAATAATTAAATTTAAATAGATTTACAATAGTTAATGTTTTATTAGTTGATCAAATCCTTATTTTTAATAATTGAAAATCATGTTTCTTATAATACTAAGGATTTCTGTGTTTTAAGATAGAAGTATATTTTTGGTTAACTTACGCTAAGTCTGAATCAATCGTGTGTTGCCCTGCATGAACCTTATTACCAGCTAATTGACTGCATGTATAAGTAGAGTGTGAAGCACCGACCTGGATCAGTCAAAAACAGTAGTCAAATTGATGTCCACATGACCTCAAGCATGCCTCCCCATATTCCAAAAGATACGGACCAACATTGAGGGTCTGTGACGGTACGATGAGGAGAATATACCCTCATGATTAGAGTATGGCACAATAGAATCATAATATCAATAAACATAAGAAGCATAATGAATAAATAACCAACAATGGAATAATTAAAAAACCTAGATACCATGAATAAATTATAGAAACCATATCCAATGTCATATAAGAAATGATGATGATCATGTCATGATATAAAAAAGGGTTTACATGGAATCATAGTACTAGAAATATAAAATATTATATATAAAATGATAAAAAAGAAAAATATCTCTCTAAAAGAATCATGAGTATAAGCTCACTCCTCTTCTCCTACACTCTATCTTGGAATAAGAAATTAGGCATTCCAAACTTGACCCTTCCCTTTATCCCTACCTGCAATCACAAAGTTTATCTGGGTACTAATCAGTGGCCCAATTAGGGCATGAGAGATGAAAAACAGGCCACCACCAATAGTGTTTATAATAAACTGAGTCATTATATATAAATTGAAGCAGTGTGAATGTATAACAGTAATAAAGGCTGTAAATGAAATGCGATGTTGTTGACGCCGAAAAAAGTCCATAACTCTCGGAGGAAGTTTCGAAATGATGAAGCGATGTCATATTCGGAATCAGAGGCCCGATCCGGAGGCCCGGGAAGTGGTGCGCGAAAAAATGGGTGAAGTGCGCGAAAAAAAATGTCCCGCGCGAAAGGCAACTCGGGATTCGCGAAAAGTCCCGGCACCGGCGTGAAATAATTTCGTGCCCGCATCCCGCGCGTTTGATAATTTCGCGCCGCCACCCCTGTCGTGCAATACTTTCACGTGCCGCCTGGATTCCGCGCCGGACATCACCTATAAATAGAGGGTGACCCCGAACAGTTTGGGGGTTGAGGAATCCGAAGCGACTCTCGTGCGCACAATTCGGCTCCCCCCGCGCGCAAGATGACTTCCAGGTAATCCTTTATTTCGCGCAACCTTGCCCCGGAGTTCGCCTTTGCACGCAACTCCACCGACTTAAGTGAATTTTCCCCCTTCCCCGGGTTCCATCCTTGCGCTCAATCCATGTCTCATGCGTGCAATACCCTTCGTGCACGCAATACCCTGCGCGTAATTTCCTCTCCGCACGCAATTCCCTTTCTCCAATTGTGCGTTGTCCTGGTGTTTTGCGCGCAAACCTTCCCTTTTGCGCGCAAAGCCCAGGACCCCTCACCTTGACGCCCCTTGGCTGCCCCCTGCACTGGCACCTGATGTCTTCCTTGTCGGGCATGCGCGCCATGCGTTGTTTTCCCATATGGCCTTCCAGGCTCGTGCGAAGTAACCTCAAGGTCCCTTGGGACGTGTTTCCCGTTGCGTTGCTTTGCCTTATGCTTCTCCGCATAGGCACGCTAACGGCTATTGGTTCTTCGCATAGCCACGCTAACGTGGACCCCCCGGTGGTTTGCCCTGCATCCCCCCTTTACTATGGCCTTGCCGATGCCTTCCCCCCCCCCCACAAGGGGTAGAGGGCATTGGGAATGTAAGCCCTAGGGGTGTGGAGAGAACCCACCTCATCCAAGATGCAGGACGTTAAACTGTTAAGCACCTCGTCCTTAACACATGATGTTAAACTGTGGTCCGACCCCGTGCTTCGCACGCAGGGTCCCCCCAACTCGGACATTTTTTACGCCTCTCGTCTCCACGGGAATGGACTCTTCCTCACATGGAATGAGATCCTCCTTGTCGGAGTAGCGTTTGTCCGTGGGGGAAGGGATGCCTCAGAGCGTATGTAACACCCCAAGCTTCTACGTTACACTTCTCTTTGAATAATGCGATAGCGTGTGTTGTACGCAACACCGAGTTCTAACAACCAATCAAACTAGCCGTTATGAATAGTAATACCTAATTTTTGAAATTATATATATTTTATATTTAAAAATGGACTTCATTTTTGGATTTGGAATATCGAATTTATCCTAAGGTGAAATTTTGGTACTTTTCGGATAACTTTCATATTTTGATTAATAGTGAAAATTACTAAATTTTAATTAAAAACAACTTTTTTAATCAAAATAATTAATAGTGATAAATTATAAATTTGAGTGGTTTTAAAGTATATTTAGAATATATTTTTACCATTTAATATAATGTTTGTCATTGGACATAATTTTACAATTAAACCAAACATAAACAAGTGTCAATCTTTTGATAGTTATTATCTCTTAAAAATACGCTTTTTGTTTTGACAACGGGAATTAATTTTAAATTAATTTCTGCCACTTCTGTGTTTTGAATTTAGAAAAATGGATTCCATATTTGGAATCAGGATGTTCAAATTGTGTAAATAGTTAACTTTTATTTTTAAACATTTTGAATAATTACTGCGGTAAATATTTTATTTACCATGGTTAAGGGTAAATCCGGTAAATAAGTGTTAAAAAATAATATTATAATAATACTAAATTACCCTAAAACGTGTCCTAGCCTTATTGGTTGATACATGTTCGACCATAGGCATATTTGGGTCGATTTGGGGACCCCATGGTGCCACTTGTAGGTGATAGGGACACTTTATTTTAATTAAGTTAAAATGAATACAAAAATGACACAAGCATATATCTTTTAGAAAAACAATTTTTACATAGGGTTATATATGTTGGAATTTCGACTATAAATATTCATTAGAAAGATACAAAGATTTCCTACATGATGATATTTTATTTTCAATTTTTAGAGATTAAATAATTTAATTTATTTATGACACAATGATGATGCAGTAATTATCATAATAGTGAAAAATTAAAATAATTGATATTATAAATACCCAAATAAATATAATATGAAACTTTTAATGAATTAAACTAATTTTATAGGATAATATGATATATTAGGATTTAGTTAATTGACTTTTTTCGAAGTAATCAATCTGTTATGAGTTACAAAAAAGTCAACTATTGAATAGTGTCAAAATTGACATAAAAGAGTTCTTAAAACAAATATTATATTATTAATTGATATTAAATTCCTAAAAATATAAGGTTCGGCCAAGAGACTTATATCATGATAGGTTAATCATTAATGGACCACTTGGGAGTCTCTTGGATGTATATAGTATGTTTATTAACCATATTATATAAAAATACAAAGAGCCATTGTAAAAGTGAAACTAATTAACTTAGAGTTAATACTTAAAGATAAGGTTAATATAAGTACCCAAACCTGTCTAAATTCTATTGGTTGAGTTGTTTTCGACCAATACCCACCTTAACAGTTAAATAATCAACTTTTGAGCCATTAGAAACCGAATAGGCATTTATTATAAATTAATATTTCTAGCTTTTCCAAAGGTGCCCCTCACCCCTCTTATAAAAGGGCACTCCTCCTTCTCATTTCTTCACACATTCAAAGCCTTTTGGTTCGGCAAAACTCTGCCCAAATACTCTCCCAACTTCCCTCAATACAAACTAGAGGCCTTAGTTTGATCATAAATCCAACCTAAGGAGACCTTTTGATCAAATCAAAAGGAAGAAACCGAAGAAGAGGTAATGATTTCACCACACCTTTTCAAGTTCCTTTATTCTTCCACTTCTTCTTCCTTTGTTGTTACCATTATAAAAATAACTCCAATATCATATATATACTGTGATGTTATTATAAATATGGTAAAACCATATTCAATATTCTATCCACCCTTTTAATAACATGTCACCATACATGCGTACGTACGGCTTACCGTCTCCACGTCATGGTGTAATTGTTATTCAATATAATATCATATGGATGGGTATAATAATGATGTGTAACTCATGTAAATAATAAATATAACATGTTAATGATTCTGTATATATGATATATCATCCATTTATATATTATTTTAATATCAAAGGAATGATATTGTCACTCGTGCGTACGTACGGACTACCGTCTCCACGAACGCGATGATATTCATTCTCCATCATATCCATTCAAGTATAATTATAATTTGATGATTTAAAAAATGATTTTTAAGGACTTGATATCATTCTGTATATGAATAATATACAACCTATCCTTTACAAACATGTCTTACGTAACAAAACATATAAAATAAAACAAGTAAGTTAACACCCGAAATGACGATAATTAAAATATATTATTAACAAATCAATGTTAAAAGATCATATATGATATCATATTAATATATATGATTATTGTATAATTTAATAACAATTATATCACCATTATACAGGAGGTTAACCTACCCCAACCAAGGAAAAGTACAAGGTAAGGGGTTTTCATCTCACTCCTTATTTCCGTGAGATGCATGCCATATTGCCACCATCACCTTTTGTGTGGTGTATGTACTGCCCATAATTATATTCATTGTGTAATACACTCTAATTTATGTGTATTTACATATTCATTGTATGAAACCTCTTTGATGGATTGTATGTTTCATAAGTTACCAAATTAGTAAGGGTTATTTCACAATCTCTTCATTATCCGAGGTTGTTTATACGTAATTATTTACTGGGATCTCTTTATCATCCACATCCATGTTTCTTCAAAATATATTTCAAAACATTTTTACTATTTACTAGAATATGGGTTAAAGTCATTTATACCCTTGTTTGACTTTTTATAAGAGGTTTATAAAGGAATCTTTCCGTCGTTTTCCAAACAAGGTGCTTTTTAACCTTTTAGATAGAATTAAGGTAAGAATGTTTTTTTAACTTATACGGCGGGTGCGGTTATTTTCCGCCGTTATAAAATCGTCGAAGCTTCCCTTACAAGCTTATAAGAATATTATCAAAGAAAATGTTTTATTTTATAAATATATGACTCTTAAATTATTTCAAAAATAGAAAGAGATATTTCTCTAAAAAGAGTTTTGATTTCACCTATGTCAACATCCTTCGATGGATTTTATGCCTATTTGTAGTTGATTTATTAAGATACAAAACTTCTATATTGTATTGAAGGTTTTGTGATATGTTTGACTGTGGATGTGCTATTTTTATACCATTCATAGTTTATGATGAAAGTATTGACATTTCGTATTCTATTTTTAATACGAATGTTTATGTTATGTTTAAACCTTTTCATATGGGAATGCATTGGACTTAATATGTGACGGGTGGAGCCCACTATAGCTCCTCGATGCATCGGTAGGTCTCATGAGACAAACTAGTGTCTTGGCACAAGGCCTTGGCAAAATCTTATTTGTAGTCTTGGCATGAGGCCTTGGCTATGTGGTTATGATAGTCTGGCATTATGCATTCCAACATTATGAAAGTGGTTATTGATTTTGCATGTGATTATTCGATTAGTAGAATATCCATGTGAATAAGTAAATGGAATTATTTCATTTTATTTATGCCATACTATGTTGAAAGTTCAAGTTTTAAAGGCTTTTGTTTTAGTTATACATTGCCTTAAATGTTTATTCTTATTTATGAAAGTTTCTGCTATATTGTTATCCTTACTGGGCATTTGAGCTCACCCCTTTTCTATGTTTTATTTTTCCCAGGATGTGAAGAAGTAATTTATGAATGACCTGCATTGATATTATGAGGGGATAATAGTGTGGACTGTGGAGACAATATGTTGTTGTAGTAGCTTTTCATTTTATGATGTAATGTAAGACTTATGAATATATCTAGTGTTCCCAAGGCTAATAAACCAATCGGTATTTCGAGATTTGATCTCTCTTGTGATCATGCCAATGTTATGTAATAATGCACCGACTCTGGGTAACTAGGGTCGGGGCGTTACAGTTTGTATCAGAGGAAGTTTAGTACAAACCTTGGAAGCTAGATTTAGATAAACTCTGATTAGAGCACGTAGACCTAAGATGAACTTTGAGGATTAGTATAGAAGAACTTCCGAGAATTTTGGTATTGTAGAGATTTTGTGAGTTTTCTGAGAAATACATCCCTGTCTGGATACGATCAGGTAGAGGCGGCTCTGGCACAGATGTACCTAGGGGTAATACCCAAAAACACCGTTTTGAGCTAGACTCGAACGAGAACTGGTGCACGACAACGGGCCTTGCTGCACTCTTGGTAACGACACTCCCGGGGGATATGCTTAGGATAACTCTAATTTTATTTACAAATAATTATGAAGGGTTTATGAGTATATACTTCCTCAAAGAAAACATTTTTATGATTATGGATTATATCCATAAATAGTTCAATTTATGTTAAGTGTTTTATAAGTATGGGATTATGTATTTTGATTCATAAACTGATCTAGTTTATGCCATTGTTTAGAAATGGCGCCTAGTGGAAGAAATGGAAACTTTATCAATGCACACACTCCATGTAGGGATTGCCCTCCTCAAGATAATTATAGTGGGGCTGGTGATGCAACTGGTGCCGATCAGCTAATCACCATACTGGGACAACTTACTCAGGTTATGAATAATAACCTTACCTGTATGGAGCACCCTGATCCATAGCGTGGAGGATCAATGTTAGATCCATTCATGAGGCAACAACCACCAACGTTCAATGGGAGTACAAATCCCTTAGTAGCTAAGCAATGGATAAATTCCCTAGAGAAAATATTTCAGGCTTTGGGGAGCAGTGAAAGGGAAAAAGTTATCATGGTAGTTTACCGCCTCACTGGAGATGCTGATCAATGGTGGTCATTGATTCAAAACATGAAGGAAGATGATAAAGTGTCAAATATGGAATGGAGTGAGTTCAAAGATCGGTTTTTAGAAAAATACTTTCCTCGCGACCATCGAGCAGATATGGAAAGGCAATTTCTGAGTCTGAGACAAAAGGAGGATGAGAATTTCACAAAGTATGAGGCTAACTTTACAAGGTTAGCAAGGTATGCTGGAGATTATATACGTAACCCAAGAAGTAAGATTGATCGTTTCTTTGATGGGTTAAAACCATTTCTTCATCGAGCATTAGTCTCACAATCTTTTTCGTCGTACGATGACATTGTCTCATGTGCTATCAAGACCGAAAAGGAATTCTCTAAGTCTTATGACTTTAAAGCAAATCAAGAGAAGAAGAGACCTGCTGATCAATCTGGGAATGGAAATAAGGGGAAGAAGGGAAAGGTTGAATATCCATCCTATGGTAAATGGGGGAAGAAACACCCTGGTACTTTCTTGAAGGGAATGGGAGTGTGTTACAAGTGTGGTGAAAAAGGCCACCAAGCTCGTGATTGCAAGGGGAAGAATGAAGCTACCAACGTTCAGTGCTATAATTGCAGGGAGATGGGGCATTATGCAAATTCATGTCCTAAGCGTCAGGAGAACTTACCTCAGAAAAGGCCAAGGGATCAAGGCCAGGCTTATGCTATCACTACTACTGAGGTAGAAGCTCCGAAAGATGCGGTGGAAGGTAATTTAATGGTTTCCTCAAGTTTAGAAAATGCATTATTTGATTCTGGATCATCGCATTGTTTCATATCTTCCTAGTTTCCTAAGAAAATTAGATATTTCCAATTTGATTTAATAAGGGATTTTTCAGTTAAAACTCCTAAGGGAAGTATCATTGCAACAAAGTTTTGTGAATCAGTCCCCATTAGAGCACATAAATGTTCTTTATCTGCTGATATCATCATCATACCTATGATTGAGTTTGATATAATCCTCGGTATGGACTGGCTTTCAGACTATGATGTAAAGATTTATTGTAAGAAGAAAGAGGTTACGATTCTTGATGATAATGATAAAGAACACCTTATCTTTAGAGAAGAATCATCACCACCTAATTCTTATTTAGATCCACCCTCAATAGCTCAACTAAATTCAATTATTGGGGAGGAAGAGAATTAAATAACTGTCGGTGAGGAAAGGAATGTTCAAATAGAGGATTTACCTGTTGTGAAAGAATTTGTAGATGTATTTCCGGAAGATTTACCAGGACATCCTCCAGAACGAGAAGTTGAGTTTTCCATTGATTTGATTCCTGGATCAAGGCCTTTATCGAAGACCCCTTATAGAATGACCACTGTAGAGTTAGTAGAACTAAAGAAACAACTAGAGGAGTTGAGTAATAAAGGATTTATTCACCCTAGTGTTTCTCCATGGGGAGCCCCTGTTCTTTTTGTTAAAAAGAAAGATGGATCTATGAGGTTATGTATCGACTACAGGGAGATCAATGCTATAACAATAAAGAACAAGTATCCCCTACCACGCATTGATGATTTATTTGACCAACTGCATGGATCTCAATACTTTTCAAAGATTGACCATCGATATGCATACCATCAGTTGTGTGTGAAGAAGGAAGACATTCCGAAGACATCATTTCGAACCAGGTACGGGCATTACGAGTTTACTGTAATGCCGTTTGGATTGACTAATGCACCCTCTGTATTCATAGATCTGATGAATAGAGTTTTCCAGGAGTATCTCGATGAATTTGTGGTGGTATTTATTGATGATATCTTGGTATACTCCAAAACCTACGAAGATCATGAAAATCACTTGCGCATTATCTTGAAGACTCTGAGATGGCATGAATTATATGGGAAGTTTAGAAAGTGTGAATTCTGGCTTCAGGAGATTTCTTTTCTTAGCTATATTGTCTCTAAAGATGGAATCTCTGTTGATCTTTCTAAGACCAAGGCAATCCAAGAATGGCCAGCACCTACGAGTATAACTGAGGTACGTAGTTTTATTGGTTTGGCTGGTTATTATCGACGTTTCGTCCAGAATTTTGCCCGATTGGCTAACCCATTAACGAAGCTCACACGTAAAGGGGTTAAATTTGTTTGGACAAAAGAGTGTGAAGAATGTTTCGAAGAACTGAAGAGAAGATTAGTCAATGCTCCTATATTGACTCTACCATCGGGGAATGATGGGTTCGTTATTTATAGTGATGCATCAAAGAAAGGACTTGGTTGTGTCCTTATGCAGAATGATAGAGTTATTTCCTATGCATCACGACAGTTGAAAATTCATGAACAAAACTATCCTACTCATGATCTCGAGTTAGCAGCTGTGATCTTTGCTTTGAAGATATGGAGGCACTACCTCTATGGTGAAAAATGTGAGATTTATACTGATCACAAGAGTTTGAAGTATATTTTCTCACAAAAAGAACTCAACATGAGGCAAAGGAGATGGCTTGAATTACTCAAGGATTATGATTGCACGATACACTACCACCCGGGGAAAGCAAACAAGGTGGCAGATGCTTTGAGTAGAAAAGACCATGGAGTTTTAAACAATATGAGAATTGAAAGGGATCCAATAATCATGGATCTAGTAAAGATGGACATGGGAATAACCAGGGAAGGTGAAACATCAATGCTTTTTCAAATGGTTGCCAAACCATCTTTACTAGAAAGGATTAAGAGTTCTCAGACCGATGATAAAGAATTTCAAAAGAAGATTAAAGATGTGAATGATGGGAGATTGAGAGACTTTGTGTATGAAGATGGAATTTTGAAATTTGGGAAGAGACTTTGTGTTCCCGATATACCTGATCTAAAAAGGGAATTGTTGGATGATGCTCATAGTTCCAATTTCTCTATACACCCTGGGAGCACCAAAATGTATAGAGATTTGAAGGAACATTTTTGGTTGCACAACATGAAGAGGGAGATTGCTGATTTTGTGTCAAGATGTATGGTTTGTTAACAAGTGAAAGCTGGAAGGCAACAACCTGGAGGAGTCATGCAACCTCTTCCCATACCGGAGTGGAAATGGGACAATATTACGATGGACTTTGTCATGGGGCTACCAAAGACTCCTAGAAGGAACGATGCAATATGGGTTATTGTTGATCGTCTTACCAAGTCAGCACATTTTCTTGCTATAAGAGAAGATCTACCCCTGGAACGTCTAGCAAGACTATATATTAATGAAGTTTTGAGACTTCATAGAGTACCCCTATCGATTGTTTCTGATCGTGATCCTCGTTTTACTTCAAGATTTTGGAAAAGTCTTCAGAAATCCCTAGATAATGAACTTCATTTGAGCACTGCTTACCACCCTCAGACAGACGGACAATCAGAACGGACCATTTAGACCTTAGAAGACATGTTGAGATCTTGCTCACTTGACTTTCAGGGTATGTGGGATCAATATTTACCACTGGTAGAATTTTTCTATAACAATAGATTCCATTCGAGTATTCAGATGGCACCATATGAAGCGTTATATGTAAAGAGATGTCGTACACCAACCTGTTGGGATGACGTTGGTGAAAGAAAAAATGTATGCCCAGAACTGGTGGAGGAAATGGTGGAAACGTTGAAGGTAATCCAAAATCACATCAAAGCAGCTCAAAGTAGGCAGAAGAGCTATGCCGATAATCGAAGGAAGGATTTGGAATTTCAAGTCGGTGATCATGTTTTCCTGAAGGTATCTCCATGGAAGGGAGTCATACGTTTTGGTAAGAAAGGTAAATTGAGTCCCAGGTACATCGGACCTTTTGAAATTCTAGAACGAATTGGGGTTGTGGCTTACCGATTGGCAATGCCGCCAAGTCTCTCCAAAGTTCACGATGTGTTCCACATATCTCTGTTGAGGAAATACATGCCTGACCCAACGCATGTAATCACCTATGAGGAATTAGAACTGGAACCCGATCTTTCCTATTGCGAAGAGCCCGTCAGGATTCTTGATACAAGAGAACAAGTACTGAGAAACCGGACGACGCGTCTGGTAAAAGTTTTGTGGAGAAACCATAAGATGGAAGAGGCAACGTGGGAACCCGAGGAACTTATGATGAAGAACCACCCGAGTCTTTTCATGTGGTAGTATTCTAAAAATTTCGAGGACGAAATTATTTTAAGGAGGGGAGAATGTAACACTCCAAGCTTCTACGGTAATCTTCTCTTTGAATAATGCGATAGCGTGTGTTGTATGCAACACCGAGTTCTAACAACCAATCAGACTAGACGTTATGAATAGTAATACCTAATTTTTGAAATTATATATATTTTATATTTCAAAATGGACTTCATTTTTGGATTTGGAATATCGAATTTAGCCTAAGGTGAAATTTTGGTACTTTTCGGATAACTTTCATATTTTGATGAATAGTGAAAATTAATAAATTTTAATTAAAAACAACTTTTTTAATCAAAATAATTAATAGTGATAAATTATGAATTTGAGTGGTTTTAAAGTATATTTAGAATATATTTTTACCATTTAATATAATTTTGGTCATTGGACATAATTTTAAAATTAAACCGAACATAAACAAGTGTCAATCTTTTGATAGTTATTATCTCTTAAAAACACGCTTTTTGTTTTGACAGCGGGAATTAATTTTAAATTAATTTCTGCCACTTCTGTGTTTTGAATTTATAAAAATGGATTCCATATTTGGAATCATGATGTTCAAATTGTGTAAATAGGTAACTTTTATTTTTAGACATTTTGAATAATTACTGCGGTAAATATTTTATTTATCATAGTTAAGGGTAAATCCGGTAAATAAGGGTTAAAAAATAATATTATAATAATACTAAATTACCCTAAAACGTGTCCTATCCTTATTGGTTGATACATGTGCGACCATAGGCATCTTTGGGTCGATTTGGGGAACCCATGGTGCCACTTGTAGGTGATAGGGACACTTTATTTTAATTAAGTTAAAATGAATACAAAAATGACACAAGCATATATCTTTTAGAAAAACAATTTTTACATAGGGTTATATATGTTCTATTTTCAACTATAAATATTCATTAGAAAGATGAAACGATTTCCTACATGATGATATTTTATTTGGAATTTTTAGAGATTAAATAATTTAATTTATTTATGACACAATGATGATGCAGTAATTATCATAATAGTGAAAAATTAAAATAATTGATATTATAAATACCCAAATAAATATAATATGAAACTTTTAATGAATGAAACTAATTTTCTAGGATAATATGATATATTAGTATTGATTTAATTGACTTTGTTCGAATTAATCAATCTGTTATGAGTTTCAAAAAAATATACTATTGAATAGTGTCAAAATTGACATAAAAGAGTTCTTAAAACAAATATTATATTATTAATTGATATTAAATTACTAAAAATCTAAGTTTCGGCCAAGAGACTTATATCATGATATCTTAATCATTAATGGACCACTTTGGAGTCGCTTGGATGTATATAGTATGTTTATTAACCATGTTATATAAAAATAAAAAGAGACATTGTAAAAGTGAAACTAATTAACTTAGAGTTAATACTTAAAGATAAGGTTAATATAAGTACCCAAACCTGTCTAAATTCTATATTTTGAGTTGTTTTCGACCTATCCCCACCTTAAAATTTAAATAATAAACTTTGTAGCCATTAGAAATCGAATATGAATTTATTATAAATTAATATTTCTAGCTTTTCCAAAGGTGCCCCTAACCCCTCTTATAAAAGGGCACTCCTCCTTCTCATTTATTCACACCTTAAAAGCCTTTTTCTTCGGCCAAACTCTTCCCAAATACTCTTCCAACTTCCCTCACTAAAACATAGAGGCCTTAGTTTGATCAGAAAGCCAACCTAAGGAGCCCTTTTGATCAAATCAAAAGGAAGAAACCGAAGAAGAGGTAATGATTTCACCACCCTTTTTCAAGTTCCTTTTTCTTCCACTCCTTATTCCTTTGTTGTTACCATTATAAAATAATAAATCCAGTATCATATATATACTGTGATGTTATTATAAATATGGTACAACCATATTCAGTATTCTATCCACCCTTTGAATAACATGTCACCATACGTGCGTACGTACGCCTTACCTTCTCCACGTCATGGTGTAATTGTTATTCAATATAATATCATATGGATGGGTATAATAATGTTGTTTAAATCATGTAAATAATAAATATAACATGTTAATGATTCTGTAAATATGATATACCATCCATTTATATATTATTTTAATATCAAAAGAATGATAGTGTCGCTCGTGCGTATGTACGGACTACCGTCTCCACGAACACGATGAGATTCATTCTCCATCGTATCCATTCAAGTATAATTATCATTTGATGATTTAAAAAATGATGTTTAAGGACTTGATATCATTATGGATATGAATAATATACAACCTATCCTTTACAAACATGTCTTACATAACAAAACATATAAAATAAAACAAGTAAGTTAACACTCGAAATGACGATAATTAAAAGATATTATTAACAAATCAATGTTAAAAGATCATATATGATATCATATTAATATATATGATTCTTGTATAATTTAATAACAATTATTTCACCATTATACAGGAGGTTAACCTACCCCATCCAAGGAAAATTACAAGGTAAGGGGTTTTCATCTCACTCCTTATTTCCGTGAGATTCATGCCATATTGCCACCATCACCTTTTGTGTGGTGTATGTACTGCCCATAATTATATTCTTTGTGTAATACACTCTAATTTATGTGTATTTACATATTAATTGTATGATACCTCTTTCATGGGTTGTATGTTTCATAAGTTAACAAATTGTTAAGGGTTATTTCACAATCTCTTCATTATCCGAGGTTGTTTATACGTAATTATTTACTGGGATCTCTTTATCATCCACATCCATGTTTTTTCAAAATATATTTCAAAAACATTTTTATTATTTTCTATAATATGGGTTAAAGTCATTTATACCCTTGTTTGACTTTTTATAAGAGGTTTATAAAGGAATCTTTTCGTCGTTTTCCAAACAAGGTGCTTTTTAACCTTTTAGATAGAATTAAGGTAAGAATGTTTTTTAACTTATACGGCGGGTGCGGTTATTTTCCGCCATTATAAAATCGTCGAAGCTTCCCTTACAAGCTTATAAGAATATTATCAAAGAAAATGTTTTATTTTATAAATATATGACTCTTAAATGATTTCAAAAATAGAAAGAGATTTTTCTCTAAAAAGAGTTTTGATTTCACCTATGTTAACATCCTTCGATGGATTTTATGCTTATTTGTAGTTGATTTATTAAGATACAAAACTTCTATATTGTATTGAAGGTTTTGTGATATGTTTGACTATGGATGTGCTATTTTTATACCATTCATAGTTTATGATGAAAGTATTGACATTTCGTATGCTAGTTTTAATACGAATGTTTATGTTATGTTTAAACCTTTTCATATGGGAATGCATTGGACTTAATATGTGACGGGTGGAGCCCGATATAGCTCCTCGATGCATCGGTAGGTATCATGAGACAAACTAGTGTCTTGGTACAAGGCCTTGGCAAAATCTAATTTTGTATTCTTGGCACGAGGCCTTGGCTATGTGGTTATGATAGTCTGGCATTATGCACTCCAACATTATGAAAGTGGTTATTGATTTTTCATGTGATTATTCGATTAGTAGAATATCCATATGAATAATTAAATAGAATTATTTCATTTTATTTATTCCATACCATGTTGAAAGTTCAAGTTTGAAAGGCTTTTGTTTTAGTTATACATTGCCTTAAATGTTTATTCTTATTTATGAAAGTTTCCGCTATATTGTTATCCTTACTGGGCATTTGAGATCACCCCTTTTCTATGTTTTATTTTTCCCAGGATGTGAAGAAGTAAGTTATGAATGACCTGCAGGGATATTATGAGGGGATAATAGTGTGGACTGTGGAGACAATATGTTGTTTTAGTAGTTTTTCATTTTATGATGTAATGTAAGACTTATGAATATATCTAGTGTTTCCAAGGCTACTAAACCAATCGGTCTTTCGAGATTTGATCTCTCTTGTGATCATGCCAATGTTATGTAATAATGCACCGAATCTGGGTAACTAGGGTCGGGGTGTTACAGCGTAAGCCCCTAACCTCTCTTACGGATGATTGCACCCGTGCATCTCCATACTTCCCCCTTGTCAAGGCCAGTGGAGTCCCTTTCCCACTATGCTTTATGGCACCACGGGCCTCCACCCTGGAGTAAGCCCTGGCACCAAGGGCCGCTAACCATGTGTAAGCCCCTATTTCCTCTTTGGGCCGCTCAACGCGTAAGCCCCATTCCGCTTCTCACAGAGGCACCTTTTGCGACAAGATCGTCTGGTCCCTGCTGCCTATTGTTTCTCACACCAAGCATGACTCACATGAGCTTAGAGTGTGCATCGACCATGGCACCACTATGGGCCACCTCATAGCGTAAGCCCTATCCCAGTGAACTATGTGTACTTTGATCCATGATAAAACATGGTATGTAGGAAGCCTCCACGAGGTTCAAGCCCACCACCACCTGGTCGTCCCGACCTCTCTACGTGAGTTCCCTGACTATCTTGGGCTGCATTAGAGCATAAGCTCCAAACATCTCGTCCCGCATGACGTTAAACTGTATCTTGTCCCGCATGAAGTTAAACTGTATTCCCCCTCTTGGGATGCCTCAGAGTGTAAGCCCCAAGCCTCTCGTCCCGCATGACGTTAAACTTTATTCCCCCTCTTGGGCCGCCTCAAAGCGTAAGCCCCAAACTTCTTGTCCCGCATGACGTTAAACTGTATTCCCCCTCTTGGGTTGTCTTAGGATGTAACCCCCATGTCTCACTCCACCATCCATCCTGATCGTTACCTATTCCGCCACATCCTGGTGAGATCATGCCACCCCGTCCCACTCCATGACATCTGGGAAGCCGCCCACGTGCTGGACCCAACATCGGTGTTCCCCCTAGGGGTCCTTAAACCCAATCTGTCTCCGCAAGACGTTAAACTTGTGACATACCCCGTGTTAAACATGTGAAGCTGAGAAAAACCTCAGATGGTACACATTCCCCGCATTTGATGTGGGATGCCTCGGGCTTCCGCACCCTCGAGAATCCCTGTGATGAGGGACCAAAGATAGACATGCCAACGACACCCCAACGTAACCATTCTCCTCACCGAAGGTTGCTGCCCCGACAAGACCCCTTGGAGCGTCTCGAAGGAAGCAGCGTAATTAACTGGCGTCCATGTAGATATGGCACCGGGAATGAGCTTCACGAACCCATCTTAAATCTATGAGGGAGACCCGGACTAGGTGATGAGCTCTGAGGAGGAATCCACAGAAGAAAGAACCGACATCCCATCATCCTGGTTTCGATCAAGGAGCAGACATCCCTAAACAAGGAACGGATGCCACCTGCCTTTGGAAAGCGGGAATGTGGGGTAACAAGCAACGCGTCCTCCCCACAGACGGATGCGCGCGCCCAGACGAAAGCCTCGGAGCTAACAAAAAATGGTGAACCCGACGTGAAGCTCTTCTCCTCAATACGGGGAATGGTAGCCGTCGGGGCGTCGGAAGAATAGCATGTCACCAGGTCCGGGTAACCCTCACCGGGACGTGGACCTGCCAGGGGTCGAGGCCGTCAGGACGTTGACCACTCCGTTCTGCGACGTCGTCAGTGTGGATCCCTCTCGCCGACCATGGAAGATGGAATGATGCTGGGCCTTGGTTGTTGATTTCCTTTCCTGTTGATGCTAATGGGTTCATCTCCCTGCTTCTAGGAATCAGATCACTGCATTCAGAGCTCGATCGTCACCTGCCCACCAGCGCAGGGCAGGGGCAGTACCGACGTGGCTACCCCGCACGGTCCCACCTATTCCATGGTCGCTTGGACTTCAACCGCCGTAGCAGTCGGGCACTCGCGCCCCCTCTCCTCGTTAGAAATCATCTAGCGGAGGGTGATCAATGACCTTCTTTGTAGGTATGATGAGGAAGGGATCATCCCCGCCAGGGGCATGGCCTGTTTGGATCTAGAGGCGGTTGCGCCTCACCACCATCGCCGCCCTCGAGGGCCGCATAGGGAGCCGTCGCTCCCCACGCCGACGTTCAACCACTTCGAGAGCCTATCCCTGTAGCGCCTTGACACATCCCTCCCCTACGCCAATGAGGTGGGGGATGTCCGGGTCCACCCGATTGGCGATCCGTCCCAGGGGTTATCGGCGAGAACCCCCGCCAGGCTGCGTCGACGCCGCCGCCCGACTCCCTGAGCCGAGGAGCAGCCAATCTTCATGCCCGTACCGCCGGTTCCAACCCATCTGACTCGATGCCAGCGTCAGGTGCAAGCGGAAGAGAATGCCCGTCCTGGGGCCTCAATATCAGCAACCACTGTGGCCCGAGCCACTGCTGACTCCTGTTACCCGATCCCCATACACGTTGAGCAAGGTCAGCCATGTGCCCAACTGGGATCGAAACCCCGACCGCCATGTAGGAAAGTTGGGTCAAATCTCCCGGTCGCAGGTACTGACAATGGACACTGCGGACCAATCCGCGGTAGTGCCTCTCACCATGAAGGCTCATTCCGTGCCGCCAATCTGGAATGCCAAAAGCTTCTTTGCGACAGCTATGATCCGGGTATGACTCTTTCCGGCGCCCGCTGCATGGGGTATGAGGTCACTCCCCCTACTGTCGGCCACGAGTATGGAGTCGTTGTGTATCCAGCTGATCACTCACATGAAAGTCCTCCTCATGTCCCTTTCGACATCTGTCCCGGTGCTTCTCGCACCCCGGCCTTCAGTCCCCTCCACCCCAGCTCTATTGTGGCCGGGGGACCCCATGACGGAAATCATCTTTACCCTGAAGAACTATCCAGGTGTAGGAAGGTCGGGCGTCATCTCCGTAGGAGGAATGTCAGGGGAGTCTGGACGGAAATTAGACCATTCCATTTCTCAGATTCTGAGGCGGAGTACGACTCGACGATGGAACCTTCCCCCCAACCCTTCGAGTTGAGGGAAGGGATGGGGATGTGGCGTGTCAGTCTCGTACTCCCCGAATGCGAGATCCGTATGATTCACTCCTCCCTTTGAAGGTATATCCAGGAGGACGAGGACTTGGCGTACCGCTAGGGATCAATCCCACAGTTGCCACTGGCCTCCTCGAAATCACCTCATCCCCTGTTAGGGAGGGTGGGGAACTTTTCTGGGGACCGACGGAAGAGTAGCGAGGCGACACACCCTCGGCGAGTTCCGACGCTGTGATAGGAGGCCCATTCGCCATCCCATCCTATCGCGACAGGGAATCCAGGGCACTGCAACCCCTGGAGGATGACCCAGGGATCGGCGACCAATCGGCCTGTTCGCCGTATTCCCCGCCGGCCAGCCCACCGGCCTGACGGCCTACCTCGACGCCATTGCCAGTTCCCCAAATACTCTCGGTGGACGAGCATGGGTGGCAAGGTCTGGATCCCGAACCGGAGCTGTGGAGCTTCTGGACCGTTCTTGCAGCGGGCCACTTCCCCGAGAAGTTTTGGCTGGTCGCAGAATCGGGTTCTGATGTGCCAGAGTCACTCACCCCGAGAGAGTTTGAATGCTTCCGCCAGATTATTTGGGTGACTCACTCCCGCCTTCGCCATCAGCTATCACATTATCTCAGGAGCCAAGCGCATCTCGAGGAGATCAGTGAGCAGTTCCGTCGGGTCGACCTAGCAGCACTCCCTGCGGTTCGGCACCCCGAGTCGTTGGACCACCGCGAGGCCCTCCAGCAACAATGCATCCATAGTTTTCAAGTACTCTGCAGAGTTATTGAGGACGCCACCCCCCTCGCGCACGTCCGCATATGGGGGTAGTACGCTGCTCTCCTCTTCTGTGCGATCTGTCGACAGCCCGATCCACTGGGCGGCCCTGAGGGAACGTCGCAAAGGGTAGTGGTGGTCAACATGGCTGACCTTTCAGGTGAGGGAAACGTTGTGGAACCCCTCGATGGGGACTCACCCCCGGAGGACAGGCCGCTACTAGACCCATCTAGGAGGATTACTCGCCAACAGAGGAGCCTCCTAGGTCTTCCTGTACCCACGGAGGCACTGACACTGGGCCAAAACATCGGCAAGGGTAAAGAGCCCGTCGGGTCTGTCAAACTCACCGACCCATCTGCCTCAGTGCAGAAGGTAGAGGAAGATCCTGAGAAGGCCACACTGTGCCAACATCTAGCTGAGCAAAAGAGGCTGGTTGATGAGCCCTTGGCCGAACACATTGCAGAGCGGCGGCCTGACAACGGTGACCCTAGACCAGGATAGCAGGGGTAGGAGTATCTACCCCTTGCTGAGATCCCCCTGGGAAACCGTGACCGTGTTGTGTTCACCAAAAGGGGAGAAACTGGGAACCATGGCAAGAGGATGCGATATGTTTCGCCAAACCCTCTCGAGCGGCGAGGCCACCTGGGGGACCCCACTCGGTTTCCTCCCGCCGCCCCGAGAGTCGCTCCACCAGCTGCCCCGCGAGCCGCTGAGCACGACTACCGTATCGAAGAGCCTGGCAATGCACTTGTGGTTAGAGATCCCCGTCAGGACAGGAATCCGCATCCGGATGATCTGATGGAAGTACTCATCGCCCGCTTGGAGGCCCTAGAAACTCGGCAGGTGGCAATCCCACCGGATGGCAAGCCATACCCAGCATGGGTGGATGACATGCCGACTCCGCAGGGATTTGGGAACCCCACTTTTACCCCCTTTAACAGGACCGAAGACCCACCAAAACACTTGGTCCACTTCAACTCGAGGTGCAGGCCTATGTTAGGGACTCCGGCGTAGCAGGAAGCTGCCAAGCTCCGGTGCTTCGTTCAGACACCGGAAGGACCAACATTTGTCTGGTACCGTCATCTCCCTGTTACATCTGTGGCTAGCTGGGAGGACCTTCGCTGACAATTCCTCTACCAGTTCATCTCCACAACCCAAAAGGCGAACATTGCAGACATATTTAGGTGCAAGAAAAGGCCCGATGAGCGAGTCACGGACTTCGTCGCCCGGTGGAAGGGGCTCACATACTCCCTTGACATTCCACTGACTCAGGAGAAATTACTGAAGATGTGTGTAGGTAACGTCAAGGCGGAGTTGGTTTTTTCTCTGATCACACAGAATTACCCTGGAGCATTCCGGGACTTCTTGGACAAGGCTCATCGCCTCGAAGAAGCCCTGCAACATGCCGGTCAGGCACGCCCGCTGCCACCTGTAATCTCTGCAAGGAGAGATTCCAGAGCCGAGCCCGCTGTTGTGGCCCAGATAGAGACCCCCAGATAGCTAGAGTTGCTGCCAGTGAGGCCAGCTCAGCAGGCTCATAGGGGTGCACCCCCACGGGCACAGCCTCCGGCCCAGCAGCGACCACCTCAAAATCAGTAGGCGCCTCTGCGTAACGCACCGCCACCACCTAGGTGAGGTAATCCGGCTCCGCCTCCTCAGCCTTCTCATCCGGCCCCTGGCCATGGTCAGCCCCCAAGAGCCCCATTTGCAGACAGAAGTAATCAGACATAGTCATTTGGCGAGGCCCAGGTCCCCGGTTATTTTCGTAGCGCCTTGGAGTAGAGGATCGTGCGGCAGCCTGAGTGTCGGAAGCCAGAAGAGGCGTGTTTCACTGATCACCCTAACTACTACCCTTATCACCGGATCCTGGGACACACCATCTAGCAATGCTATGTGTTCAAGGACTGGCTCCAAGACCAGATTGACAAAAACATAGTCTGGTTGGGCCCAGCCCCGGCACAGGTGGCGGGTGTCTTCGTGGGATCAGATGGCAGTAGTGACAATAGGGATGGGTGGGAACAGGTTTCCGACCATGGGTCCCAGAAGCATAATGACTGGATGGCCCGCAGGACGGTCGCCCGTGCCCATGGAATCATCTGTGCCCGCCTGAGTCAACCAGAGCCCTCGGAGTTTTCAAGCGCCGCTTTGGCATCGTCATCCCAGCCTACTTCTTCCCAGAAGAGCAGGCGACGATGCAAGAAGAAAGAACGCGCCCTGCCATTGCCGTCATCTTCTCGCACGCTTGGTGATTTCATGACCCCGAAAATGGGGATCCCTCTGAGACCACGTCTGGTAGTGGATGACTCCTCGAGTGAAAGCCCGAGGTACGCTTCGGTTAACACCGTAGAGTTAGAAAATATTTTTGTGACTCCCGACAACGAGGAGAGCCAGGTGGACCTCCCCAATGTCCCAAGCCATTGACAACGTCTATGGAGCCGTGGCTACGTGAATCACCGGGGCATGACAGTCGTCACCTCCTGTTAGGCCGTGCACGCTACCGAGACCAGGCAGCAAGCCCGGTACAGAGAGCAGCACTCGTGGCTCCCTCACCCAGTGACAACAGGTTCGATTCCACCACCGTTTGTGTTGCTAGATTGGGCAGAACCACCTTTCCCATGTCACAACCAGCCCAGCCCTGCCACTGGCTAACTATGTCCTTCTGGTCCTAGCACGACAGCCACCTCCCAGGCTTCATCTAGTGAACAGCGGGACATGTTTAGTACCAGTCAGTCACCAGTCCTGCCAGCAGGGCCCGTCATGTCCCCAATCGCAGAGAGACCTCCTGTAAGCAGAAGCTCGTGTTTGGTGTGGAAGTATGATGTCCTGAAGCATCTGGCCAACATTCCGGCAAGGCTTTCCATCCTTGAGGCCCTTCGCCTATCATATGAAATGCGTGAGGTGCTTACCGAGGCTCTAAGGAGTCCCCTCCAGTTTGAAACAGAGGTAGAAGCTGCAGAAGCCTTCCACACCGAGGTGACTGAGGACGCTGAATGTCAGGAAGTTATCTTGTATTCCGGTGAAGATAAAGACCTTCCCATACAGGGGCACATCCGCCCACTATACATCACCATCCAGTTCAATGGCATGGAAGTCCATCGCTATCTTGTCGACACGGGTTCTGGGATTAACTTGATCCCAACTCAGACACTGCAAAAACTATGGTTGTCGAAGGATGATTTAACTCCCTCCGACCTCAGAATCCAGGGGTATGACAGGACAGAGAAAATTCCACTCGGCAAGATTCGTCTGAAGATCTAGTTCGGCAGCTTAATTTCCAATACAGAATTCATGGTTGTCTGTCAGGACACCGCCTACAATGCGTTGATGGGCAGGCCGTGGCTCCATCTTCACGCAGCGGTTCCCTCATCGTACCATCAGTGCCACAAATACTCCCTTAAGGGTCGATTGGGTGTCCTCTAAAGAGATGCGTCTCTATTTGCCTCTTGTGAAGCTCATTATCTGGACACTGACTATTACAAGAGCAAGGACAAGTAAATCCTGGCAGGTGAGGTTGATCCCGCCACTATCACGAGTGATCCTTGGGCAGGTTTGGATGACGCATATGTCTTCCCAATCCATCAGTTGGAGGCCACGACTCCCGATATGGGAGAGTGTTTTGTTGTCTCATGTACCAGAGGAAGGAATATTTCCGGGTCCAAGCGACGGCGGGAAATCACCTCGTACTCTTACACCAACCAGGCTCAGGTGATCCCCGAGCCTCCTACCCCTGTATGATATTAGGACGTTGGGCTCATGGCAACGACAGTACATCATACATGTCTGTTCCTCCAGGATGGAATCGACCGGCTCAAGCCAACGTGTCACCACTGCTTTGATGTCATAAAGCGTGGCCCCTTGGGCCGAAGGCCGGATGGGATTGGATCAACCGACTTTGTCACTATGGTCTCCGTGGTGCATGAGTCTCCCATCGTGATGACCTCCGCCGCCCAAGCTGGTGCCAGCTCCCCATCAGGGTCAAGCAATCCCGAAACGGCTCCCCCCGTGGATGATCCTTCCACAAGCGGAGAAGAAGACATGGAAGATGCTCCTCCTGCCTTTGAGGAGGGCATCTCCACCACGGTCGACGAGTTAGTACAGGTGAACCTCGGTAGCGAGGCGGACCCAAGACCCACATTGGTCAGTGCCATTATGCCTCCCGAGGAATGGAAACAGTACATAGACTTTCTCAGACAGCACCGTGATGTGTTTTCCTGGAGTTATGACGAGATGCCGGGACTAGATCCCCCGGTAGTCGTCCACCGCCTTGGCCTCCCAGCAAACCATCGCGGGTTCAAGCAGCCTCCCAGGAAAATGCACCCCTTTCATGGTGCCATGGTTGAGACCGAAGGTGATAAGCTCATTAAGGCCAACTTCATCAAGGAAGTCCAGTACCCCAGGTGGCTAGCCAACATTTTTCCCGTCAGGAAGAAGAACGGGCAGATCAAGGTCTGTATCGACATCCGCGATCTTAATCGCCACTGTCCGAAGGATGACTTTCCCCTTCCCGTGACAGAGCTGTTGATCGATTCAACGACCGGGTTCCAAGCCCTCTCCTTCATGGATGGATACTCCAGGTACAACCATATCCGGATGGCCCTCGAGGATGAAGAGTTCACTGCCTTCAGGGCCCCCCAAGGTACTTTCTGCTACAGGGTTATGCCTTTCGGCCTGAAGAATGCAGGTGCCACCTATTAACGGGCTATGCAGCGCATATTCAAGCCGATCCTCGAGACACTGGTGGAGTGCTATGTAGATGACCTGGTGGTTAAATCTCTTCAGTGCTGGGACCATCTCAAAGACCTTGAGAAAGTGTTCGGTTTTCTCTGTTCTCGCCACTTGAAGATGAACCCGTTGAAGTGTTCCTTCGGGGTCTCCTCCAGAAAGTTTCTTGGCTTCATTTTTAGGTATTGAGGTATCGAGATTGACCTCGAGAAGATCAAGGCCATCAGTAAGATGCCTCCCCTGAATAATATTCGGGAGCTTCGAGGCCTCTAAGTCCACTTAGCCTATATACGCCGATTAATTACGAATCTGGCTGGCATGTGTAAGCCCTTTTCTCAACTCATGAAGAAAGGCACCGCTTATGGGTGGGACGAAGAGTGTCAGACTGCTTTTGAGGAAATCTAGCAGTATCTACTTCAACCTCCGGTCCTGATGTTGCCCGTTCCAGGAAAGCCACTGGTCCTTTATGTGACCGCCCTGGAGTCATCCATCGGTGCCCTTCTCGCCCAGAAGAACGAGGTAACATAGAATAGCCTCTACTACCTCAGTCACATGCTCCTCGATGCGGAAATTAGATATTCTTTCATCGAGAAGAGCTGCCTGACACTCGTATTTGCCGTACAGAAATTGAGGCACTACTTGCAGCACCACGAGGTACAGCTGGACTCTCGGGTAGACCCATTGAAATACATCCTGAGCTGGCCTATGTTGACCGTCCGATTGGCATGCTGGGCGGTGATCCTCCAATAGTTTGACATTGGGTTCGTACCTCAGAAGGCCATCAAAGGACAGACATTTTTAGACTTCTTAGCTGCCCATCCAACCTCTGTGGACCAGCCACTGGATTTGGGATTTCCTGATGAGGCAATCCTCTCAGTCAATCATGTCTTGCCATGCTGGAAGATGCACTTTGACGACACCTCCCAAAGCCCTACCGATAGAAGGCTCAATGATCCTAGGCTTAACAGAGTGGGCCTGGGTATTGTCTTCATCACCCCAGAGAAAGACGTTCTTCCATATTCATTCTTGTTGTCAGAAGGCTGCACCAATAATGAGGCAGAATATCATGCCCTCATCACTGGCCTCAAGTTGGCTCTGGAGGTTAATGTACCCCACCTGTATGTAAAAGGGGACTCTGAGCTAGTCTTCAAGCAGGTTAATGGTGACTATGCTGTCAGGAAGCCAGAACTCATGCCATTTCTGGAATGCACCCTCCATCTAATGGCTAAGTTCCCCTCCCGACCAGATGTCGTTCACGTTCCCCAGTCGCAGAACAGTTGAGAAGATGCTTTGGCCAGCCTGGCCGCATCACCCGCGGAGCCCGAATAGGATGACCTAATCATCCACATGGCGCACTGGAGATTCATTGCTCCTGTTACCCCAGAGGGAAATCATGGCCTGCGAGTGAACTATCTCACTGCTGGTGCCCCTACGTCAGGACCCCCGGGGGATTCAGGCGTGGTGATCGAGATAGCTCCTGACTGGAGGAAACCCTTGGTTGAATATATCTGGTACGGAAATCTTCCGATGGACCGAGCAGAGCGGGAAAGAATCCGGCGCTGCGCGCCATAGTTCACCCTTCAAAGCAGTTCCAGCCGTGAGCATCTCCTTTACAGGCGCAGGTTTGACGGTGTTCTACTCCGTTGTCTTCAAGGAGTCAAGATCCCACAGGTTATGCAAGAAGTGCACGCTGGTTCTTGTGGCGCCCACCAGGCCGGGTCGAAGTTGTCCCACCAGATTCGGAGGCTGGGATACTTCTGGCCCTCCATGATTCACGACTGCATCGAGCACACCAAGAGGTGTCATGCGTGCCAAGTTCATGTTAACTTTGTGCATCGGCCACCAGAGCCTCTCCATACTACTATGTATTCTTGGCACTTTGCAGTCTGGGGTTGGATGTCGTAGGGCCTTACCTGCCGGCGACGGCCCGCCAGTGTCGGTTCATCTTACCGCTACGGATTTTTTCTCAAAGTGGGCAGAGGCAGCCCTGCTCATGGAAGTCAAGGCTTGTTCTACCGCCGACTTCGTGAGCTCAAATATCATCTACCGGTTTTGAATACCTCACGATATCCACACAGATAATGGAACCAACTTCTGAGCAGTCGAGCTGAAAAGATTGTACGCCAAGTACAACATTCGCTCTAACCACACCTCCCTCTATCATGCGCAGGTGAATGGACAGATTGAGGCGTTTAACAAAACCCTCTCTAACATTCTGCAAAAAATGGTTGGTCAGAACAAGAAAAGTTGGCCGGACAAGCTCCCCGACACCCTCTGGGCTTATAGGATGACGACTCGTAACTCCACCCAGGTGACTCTGTATTCCCCGGTATACGGAGCTGAGGCCGTCCTGCCCATCGAGGTCCAACTGCCCTCATTGCGTACTGCGGTCTATGACCAGCAAGCGCCGGATAGAGTTTCCGAGATCCGTCTAGCCGAATTGGAAGCGCTGTACGGAAGTAGGCTTCACGCTTTACATAACTTGGAAAGGCATCAGAGCAGGATGGCTCGAGCTTTCGATAAGAAGGTTATCCTCTACTCCCTCCTACAAGGTGACTTGGTGCTGGCTCTCAGAGCGCCAATGATTCCCGGCAGGAAGCCACCCAAGTTGGAGCCCAAGTGGGAGGGGCCTTTTATTGTCCACAAGGTCTATCCCAATGGCGCGTATTCCCTGGTGACTATGGATGGTGAGCGTATCACTCCTCCCACCAATGTCGGGTTCCTCAAGAAGTACTTTTCCTAAACCCTTGTTAGTCCTGCATGACCTTAAACTGTATGGTCCTGTTTGACCTTAAATTGTATGGTCCTGCATGACCTTAAACTGTATGGTCCCGCATGACCCTAAACTGCACCTTGGTCCGAGCTCTAAGTCCTAAAACTAAGATCCTCTTGGTCCGAGCTCTAAGACCTAAAACTAAGATCCTCTTGGTCCGAGCTCTAAGACCTAAAACTAAGATCCATTTGGTCCGAGCTCTAAGACCTAAAACTAAGATCCTCTTGGTTCGAGCTCTAAGTCCTAAAACTAGGATCCTCTTCGTCCGAGTTCTAATACCTAAAACTAGGATCCATATTTCGTCCTACATGATGTTAAAATCTGCTTCAAGAAGTATGTGTGGCTTGATTCCCATCATTATGGGATACATAGGACCGCATGAACACCTAGATGTCAGGTCCAGCCCCATCTCTTAGGAGATCCCACGATCTCCCAGTTCACAGGGTGTTTGGTATTACGCCCCGTCTTTTTCCCGGGAATCCACCATTATTTTTTGGACGCTCTCGGACTGAGCCCTATGACCCTTTCTAGTGGTCTGCTTATGTGCTCGGGGTACTCCGGTCTTGGACTTGGAGTGCCAGGTTCGACTTAGTCAAGTTCCATCCACTTGCCAAGCTTCGTGTTCCCCTTCATTCGGGTCCCCGTCATCCTTCACACCTGGAGGGACCCCCAAGAACAGCCTGGATACAACGCCCAAGGGCTCTCCTACCGTCATGGGACAACACCCCTGAGGGTTTCAGAAAGTAAATTGATACGAATCCCACGTTGCGAACATGGTCAGCGGTTGATGCTCATTTGTTTTTCCCCATGGCTAACATGATTGGATACTGTGTTGCGAACGTGGTCAGCAGTAATCCTCAGTCATCACGCCGGTTTCCCCGGGCCCTGAATGTTGGTGGAATGGTTCATGTCATGTTCCACCCCACTGTGTCAAGGTGGAATCTCGACACTCCTTGTACTAACCCTCAGTACACCCCCGCACATCAGGCAGACCGAGCTGCGTAACAGTGTCTCTCAGGGCTCCCGCAATCTGAGCGATAGAATATGTGTTTGGGTCTCTTCTCTACAGGTTGCGTGCAGCTTGACCCTCATCCCCGTGGGGAACAAGTAGTCGCCCATAAATTGGCTTTCGGGCCCAGCATAGCTGGGAGCTAGCATCTCCTGCCCCCCTGATTGTTGAACCCTCGTAGGCCCCTTTGGCCCAAGGCTCCTCTCTCGGTCGGACGGTCCAAACCATGCGACCTTAAACTATGTGATGGTCCAAACCATACGACCTTAAAATGTGTGACGGTGCAAACCATACGACCTTAAACTGTGTTGTTGGTCCAAACCATATGACCTTAAACTGTGTTGTTGGTCCAAACCTTACGACCACAAACTGTGATGATATCGTTCTGGCTACGCGTCCTTAGGACGCTACCACTCTATAACTTCGTATGGCTTGATTCTCATCTTTATGAGATACGTAAGAGTGCCCGAGGCACTTCCCCACGGGCCCAACCTACCTTCATGTTTGGTCCCCCGACTCGAACATTTCCCTAGAGAGCACATGGTAAGTAGGTCTTAGGTCCTTATTCACGTCGGGTTTTGTAACCGCCTTGCCATGTGTCCATTTCTCCCCTTACCCATTCATGGTCCAATCCTTAAGAACTTAAACTATGATGATATCATCCCGGCTACGCGTCGTTAGGACGCTACCACTCTAGAACTACGTATGGCTTGATTCTCATCCTTATGAGATACGTAGGAGCGCCCGGGGCACTTCCCTGCGGGCCCAGCCTACTTCCTTTTTCGGTCCCTTGACCTAAAACCTCTCCTAAGGGGGCTGTGCGGTGTGATATGGGATTATTCCCTCATTCACGTCGGGTTGTTCACCGTGCCGTACACACCACCTATTCCCATTCATGCCAGGTGTTTGAGTTACTCCACCGTGTGGCTCTTATGTTTCCTTCTGACCTTGGCCAGAGTTCTAAGACCCAAAACTAAGATCCTCTTGGTACAAGCTATAAGACATAAAACTAAGATCCATATTTCGTCCCGCATGACGTTAAATTGTATTTCATCCAACATGACGTTAAACTGTATTTCATCCAACATGATGTTAAACTGTGTTTCAAGAACTACGTGTGGCTTGATTCTCATCCTAATGAGATACGTAGGACCGCCCGGACATTTTGTTTTGGGTCCAGCCCTAGGGATTACTGAACCCCATCCTTCCTTATTGTCAGCCCCTCGGCCCGACTTCATGGGAAGTGGTGTAATCGGGACATCAACCCCGAGCAGGTTCGGGATGCCCCATGGTAATAATGGGAAGCAGCAGTTCTCTCACCAAAGATGTCCGGCCTGAAAATTGGGATGACCCGTGATCCGGTCGGTATGTCCGCCTAATGCGCCGTCTCCATGGTGGCGCAATTTCGGGAATGTTGGACTCTGTTCGAACAAACCACCACTCCACCTTCCACGCTTTGCATCCCCTCTCATTCGGATCCTCATTTCCTTTCATGTTTGATGGGACCCCCTAACAGTATGGATGCTCGACCTATGGTCCACCTACTGTCCTGGCCCAACGTTCTGAAGGACTGGTCTTGTTTGACGGGACCCCCTAATAGTATGGATGATAGAACTAAGGTCTGGCTACTGTCCTGGGCAGACGTTCTGGAAAACTGACCGATGATATTTGAGTTAGGCCCCGTGTTGTGAACATGGTCAGTGGTCAGCCCTCATTTATTGTCCCCATTCCAGGCCAACATGATATGGATGTTGTGTTTCCTCCATGGTTGACAGTTATCCTCCATCATTGTGCCCCCATGGTGTTTCAAATTTGGGCAGCATGATTCACCCTTCCTCTCCATCCCCCTATGTTCAGATGGATTTCAATGCCCCCAACATCACCCCACTCGTGTGTTAGAGCACATTGAGAAGTCAACACATCAATCGGCCTGAGGTCTCCTCAGAAGTCCAGGCCTAATTTTGGATGCCTGAAGCATGGTCAATGCCCCACAGTTGAACGAAATGATGGCATGAGCATCTTCTGCTTCTCGCATTGGGCACGACCCACAGGAGCCTAGGGATGAGTTGTTATTCATTTCGAAACTATGGTTGAGTGCATTAAACCAAGGGTAAAATGGGTGGATTTGGCCATATATTGGATTGAGACGATGAGCAGTACAAGAAAAAAAAGTTCATGAGATGGAAAAAACAAATCCCTTAGCGATCAGCGTGCTGAAGCGATATTTCCAACGCTGCTACCCTTTGGCTGGTAGCCTCCAGGACCGCCTCTCCCTCTTTGTAGACTCTCTTCTCATCAGCCACCACAGAGCGTAGCTCACCATCCCTAACTTGTGCCTGCACCCGCTTGGTTCGATGTATGGTCATCTGGTGGATCACCTCCACCAGTTGTTCCTGCGCGTTAGCCAGCTGGGCCGTCATTTGCTCCACAAGCTCAAAGCATGTTGCGATTAAGGCCTCCTTCTCTGCCGCCTGCCCTTCGAGGTGCCGGACTTCTTGCTCCGCCCTTAGCAGCGCTTGAGCGCTCGCCGATTCTTCCCGAAACTGGGCAATGTCGGTGCACTGGCTGCTCTCATGTATCTTCTCGGCCATGTAATCACGGACTGTTAGATGAAGGCGCTGAACGTCAGCCCCTTCGGCGCACAGGAAGCGTAGCCAGGTCTGAAGTGATCCCACCCGCCTCAGCCAATCTGACTGGGGCTATCTAAGGAAGCGCTGGATACACTTCCACACTTTGCGCTGTGTCATCCGGCTCTCCTCGACTACCTCTGAGTCTGAGTCATCTATCTCCTCAGGGTCAGCGGGTCAGTATATGGGGAAGGCAGCCTGCAGATCAGCACCAGGATCCGCCACAAGGACGCCTTCGTGAGGAATATGATCCTCGATGTCCGGGTGACCTTCTTCTCTTGCCCCAGCAGCAACGCTGCCTCCACCAGCTTCCGACCTCGTCTCAGGAACATCACCGCTGATGTCTGTCGTCCCCTGTTCATCAATTGTCAGGGCCGACTCAGTGTAGAGAGCATGTTCCGAATCAGGTGGTATGTCCGCTGCTGGTCCACTCGCGGACGGTCCGGGCTCCGCAGCCTGACGTGCCTCCAGTGTTGAGATCACTGCGCAAGACATACGCTGGTCAGGTGGGATCTTTTTCCACCAAGTGCTAGTAGTGAAGCGTGAGACTTACAGGAATTCAGAGCGTCGGTCCCCAGTGTTTCGGCCGTTGCAGGAGCCGCCGTAAGGGGAGACCCCTCTGCGGTTGTTAATTCAATGATGGGTATCGGATCCCCATCATGTCCCACTGGTTCCTCTCCTCCCTCCTTTGGTGGGGATGCCCGACTAACACCTCGTCACCCCTGAGTGAGGTAGAGAAATGGGTTAGAAGTTGAAAAGGAGAATGGATGGATAGGGGAAATGAATGAAGACAGAGACAAACCTTGAGAATCTCAGTTATGTCGAGATCAGAGTCGGCAATATCGCCGCTCTCTCAGAGACTCCCTTGATAGGTCACCCCTTGCGACCCCCCTATGGGTAACGAGAACTTGGAGGCCCCATGTGATGTTCCCGCTGCCAATGTCCTAGCCTGGGCATGCCTCGCTACCTGATGCGCCCTTGGTTCCCCCCTTCCGACGACACCGTGCCTTCTTTCCTGTCGCCCGGTTTCCACGCGAGTAACCTCGAGTTGCCGGACGCGCTTGCGTAATAGCCCCTCAGGGTACACAATGGTCTAGTGTTCGGCGTATTCGGTTACTAGGCCTGCATCGACCCTGGCGGGGGGAAGAGTGATGACATCACCAGAGCCGAAGGTGGTAAACATCAACCACATTTGGTGCAGGACGCACAGATTCTTCTCCTGCCAGACAGCCGTGAATACATTCTTCGGCATTCTTTGGAGGCACCCGAACTGCGTGGCAAATCGAGATGGCACGTAAGGCTCACGGATCAGCTTCCCGTCGATCCGAGCCACAAGCACCTTGCCCCGAATGCTCTTGAAGTATTCCTGTTGTTTTAGAGAGCCTCGACCGTTGTCCACCAGCTGGTCGACTGGGGTGGGGAATGGGCTGAAGTTGAAGTTGGCACGGTTGCCGATGCGGATCCTCACGCCCTCCTCATTGAGCATCATCGGCACCACCCCTGTGATGTTTAGCAAGGATGGTCGTAGACCGTTTCCCGGAGAATGGACATTGTTTGGGAAAGTGTACCCGCCGAGATGAGCGACCACCCAACCATGGGAGATCTAGAAGGGACCACATAATCTCCAAGGCGACCCCCCTCGTGAGATGCACCCCAGGATGGTATACAGCTTGGCCAGTATGGGGACACACAAGTTGAACCGTTTGTTGGAGGACATGGAGCCCGCCATCACCAATGTTGCTGGGCGGACGCCCATCCTTGCGTCCCGCACCGGTAGGAGCCACCCGCTCAAGAAAGCGGCAAGGAACTCGGCATACCGGATGTTTGGGTCTCGGACCTCAATGACACGGTAGCCCCATGATTGGTATTTCCCCACCTCCAGGGTCCTCTAGTATGACCCAACCCTTCTCCTCTGAGTCGCAGTTGGGCACCGTTTGCCCCGTCCCGGCATCTTGATGGCCGAATCCTTCTCGAGGAACAGGCTGAACCATCCCTTGAAGGCAACGTCCTTCAAGAGGTCCTTGACCTCCAACCTCTCTTTGCCCAGCTCCAACAGGTACCACGTCAGCATAGGCGTCCACGACCTCTCTCCCCAGGTGTTCTTTGGAGGAACTAACTCGTCGTATTGGTAACCCTCCAGTGGGATACCTCCGATGCAGTGAACGTCCCATAGACTGATGCCGACTTCCCCATGATGAATGTGGAATGTGTTGGTGTCAGGAGACCACCAGGTGAATAGCTCCGGTCCGAGTTCAGGCTGGCGGTGGAAGTGGAACTGCGATGTCCATACCGCCTCGAACAGGCCGACATACCATAGTTTGTTCCTGAACTTTTCACAGGTATGGCGAACCCAGAACGCCCAGGCCCATTCACTGGTGAAGTCGCCCCCGGACCGTAGGTCCCAATCCTTCAGCCAACCCTTTGTCTCATCTGTGACGCTCTGACGGAACGTGCTCGCGTAGAGGGCCATAGAATCCTCTACCACAGGCTCATCCCCGGTAATGGTCCTAGTCCTCGGCTTCAGGACATATACGTCTATATGTCTGGTTTTCCTGGTAGGATGGCTGTTGTTGGTGATGTTGTAGCGAGGAAGTTCATCCTCCCGAGTCACCCAAGACCGCGGCGTGTCCACCTCGAAGCCCGGTAGTGGCACCTTCTCCAGGATGCCAAAATTCCAGAGCGGGAGGTTTTCAGACAAGGGATATGTCTTCTGGGCCGGAGTCAGCAGATTGAACAAGGTTAGATTGTTGGAGACAATCACCTTGGGGCCATAAACCTACTCGTTCGCCGCCATTTCTATCCTACGGGCGGCGGCTTCCCCCTCATCAACTCGGTTTGTAGCCATCTCGAGTTTTTCGGGAGTTGGGAGAATTCAGGATGTAGTGTACGGAATCGGAGAGTTTTGCGTGATATATAACAGAGTTGCGTGAAATCCTGGAGATGAGCGTGCAATCGGCACGTGAAGCGCTGAAAATCCCAAACAGGCGTGAAATCACGGCCGAGTTTCGGATGGAATTCCGCGCTGCCAGAGCATTTTTCGCGCAGCCACAGAAGTGATTTCACGCACGAGAGCGATGATCTTATCGCGTGAAAAAAGTGGAAGTACGGATCTGGGACCCAGCGCCCCTTTTTTTAGGCGAGGCCAGGGTTCCGCGCCGCATAGAAAGAGGATTCCACGTGTGTCCGTAGTTTTTCACGGCCCATCAGAATTTTGCATGCAACTTTACCAGGAGACTCAGCACTTCGGTATTTTGGTGTTTCCCTTGGAATCCGATCGTTTCGACCTCTCACCAATCCAATTCCAAGGGGGGGCATTTTATTGACGCTAAAAAAAGTCCGTAACTCTCGGAGGAAGTTTAAAAATGATGAAGCAAAGTCATATTCGGAATCAGAGGCCCGATCCGTAGGCTCGGGAAGTGGTGCATGAAAAATTGGGTGAAGTGCGCGAAAAAAATGTCCCGTGTGAAAGGCAACCTAGGATTCGAGAAAAGTCCCGGCACCGGCACGAAATAATTTCACAACTGCATCCCGCACGATTGATAATTTCGCACCGCCGCCCCTGTCACGCAATACTTTCGCTTGCCGCCTGGATTCCACGCCAGATGTCACCTATAAATAGAGGGTGACCCCGAATGGTTTGGGGGTTGAGGAATCCTAAGTGACTCTCGTGCGCGCAATTTGGCTCCCCCCACGCGCAAGATGACTTCCAGGTAATCTTTTATTTCACGCAACCTTGCCCCATAGTTCGCCTTTGGGTGCAACTCCATCGGCTTAAGTGAATTTTCCCCCTTCCCCGAGTTCCAGACTTGCGCGCAATCCGTGTCTCGTGCGCGCAATACCCTTCATGCGCGTAGTAACTTACACATGATTTCCTCTCAACGCGCAATTCCCTAGCTTCAATTGCGCGCCGTCCTGGTGTTTTTCGTGCAAACCTTACCTTTTGCGTGCAAAGCCCATGACCCTTCACCTTGACGCCCCTTGGCTGCCCCCCTGCACCGGCACCTGATGTCTCCCCTGCCGGGCATGCGCGCCATGCATGGTTTTCCTGTATGGCCTTCCAGGCTCGTGTGAAGTAACCTCAAGGTCCCTTGGACCATGTTTCCCATTGCGTTGCTTTGCCTTATGATTCTCCACATAGGCACGCTAATGACTATTGTTTCTTCGCATAGACACACTAACGTGGACCCCCCAGTGGATTGCCCTGCGGCCCCCCTTCACTATGGCGTTGCCGATGCCTTCCCCCCCACAAGGGGTAGAGGGTGTTGGGAAAGTAAGCCCTAGGGGTGTGGAGCGAACCCACCTCGTCCAAGCTGTAGGACGTTAAACTCATAAGCACCTTGTCCTTAACACATGACATTAAACTTTGGTCCGACCCCGTGCTTCGCACGCAGGGTCCCCCCAGCTCGGACATTTTTTACGCCTCTCGTCTCCACGAGAATGGACTCTTCCTCACATGGAATGAGATCCTCCTTGTTGGAGTGGTGTTTGTCCCTAGGGGAAGGGCTGCCTCAGAGCGTAAGCCCCTAGCCTCTCTTACGGATGATTGCACCCATGCATCTCCGTACTTCCCCCCTGTCAAGGCCAGTGAAGTCCCTTTCCCACTGTGCTTTGTCACACCATGGGCCTCCACCCTGGAGTAATCCCCGACACCAAGGGCCGCTAACCATGCGTAGGCCCCTGTTTCCTATTTGGGCCGCTCAATGCGTAAGCCCCATTCCGCTTCTCACAGACGCACCTTTTGCGACGTGATCGTCTGGTCCCTGCTGCCTCTTGTTTCTCACACCGAGCATGACTCACGTGAGCATAGAGTGCGCATCGACCATGGCACCACTATGGGCTGCCTCATAGCGTAAGCCCCATCCCAATGAACTACGTGGACTTTGATCCGTGCTAATGCATGGTACGTAGGAGGCCTTCACGAGGTTCAATCCCACCACCACCCGGTCATCCCGAACTCTCCACGTCGGTTCCCTGACCATCTTGGGCCGCCTCAGAGCGTAAGCCCCAAACATCTCATCCCGCATGACGTTAAACTGTATCTCGTCCCGCATGATGTTAAACTGTATTCCCCCTCTTGGGCCTCCTCAGAGCATAAGCCCCAAACCTCTCGTCCCGCATGACGTTAAACTTTATTCCCCCTCTTGGGTCGCATCAGAGCGTAAGCCCCAAACCTCTCGTCCCGCACGACGTTAAATTGTATTCCCCCTCTTGGGCCGCCTCAGAGCTTAATCCCCAAACCTCTCATCCCACATGACGTTAAACTATATTCCCACTCTTGGGCTGTCTTAGGATGTAACCCCCATGTCTCACTCCACCATCCATCCTGATACTTACCCGGGCCGCCACATCCCGGTGAGATCATGCCACCCCATCCCACTCCATGACATCTGGGAATCCGCCCACATACTGGCCCCAACATCGGTGTTCCCCCTAGGGGTACTTCAACCTGATCCATCTCTGCAAGACGTTAAACTTGCGACATACCCCGTGTTAAACCTGGGAAGCTGAGGAAAACCTCAGATAGTACACATTCCTCGCGTTTGATGTGGGATGCCTCGGGCTTCCGCGCCCTCGAGAAGCCCTGTGATGAGGGACCAAAGACAGACAAGCCAACGACACCCTAACACGACCATTATCCTCACCGAAGGTTGCTGCCTTGACAAGACCCCTTGGAGCGTCTCGAAGGAAGCATCGTAATTAACTGGCATCCATGTAGATATGGCACCGGGAATGAGCTTCACAAACCCGTCTTAAATCTATGAGGGAGACCCAGACTAGGTGATGAGCTCCGAGGAGGAATCCACGAAAGTAAGAACTGACCTCCCATCATCCCGATTTTGATCAAGGAGCAGACGTCCCTGAACAAGGAACAGATGCCGCCCGCCTTTGGAAAGCGGGAATGCAGGGTAACAAGCAGCGCGTCCTCCCCACAGACTGATGTGTGCGCCCCAGCGAAAGCATCAGAGCTAACAGATGCAATCCAATCTATACGCACATTCTATAACAAGAAGTATAGAAATGATGAATGACTATATAATGTAGAAAAACATCATCCATGACCTATGTCAACATATCTAGTATTGGAAAACTACATCATTTGATGAATAATCATGTATCGGACCTATGAGGGTTAGGACCCAAGTCTAATGATCAAGGCATCCTTTTTGATTCCGTGAAGCTCATATAAAGAAAACTATGTATAATGTTGAGCTACATGGACCATGAACCCTTGGTTCATGGCCTTGTAATACTCTTTGAGTCCATGTATATCATCTATAGAAAACTTGGTAAGGACTTGAGTGGAGCCTAAGGAGTGTGTCTGTGGTGGTTCAACAAGCTGAATCCAAGGTAACAATCCAGGTAATCCAATATAATTTATAAGCGGATAGTTGGAACTATATTGTATCATCTATTATCAATGAAATCTATATAAATATTCAAGGGGATAGGTTAGTGTCCGTGCATTTAATCAATTCATTTAATTAATTAGTAAAGGAATAAAGGGTCCATATTAGTGTCCATGCCCTTTGGAAATTTAATTTTTCATATTCAATTATTTAATCAATTTATATACAAGTGAAAAAGAATAGGGACATGTTAGTGTCCATCACACTTCACTAATCAACTATATAATTCAGGATAAAATAAAGGATTTTTTATTTCATTATAAAAATCCCATTTATTCCATTTAATTTCTATTTTAATTTTTGAATGAAAAGGTGTTGAATAGGGTACTCAACCTTTAACAATTCATTTTATTTAAATACATCTCCCTTTAATAAATGGCGAGCTTAACTCACCCCATGGGTGAAAAAAATATGATTAATAAAACAAACCCACCTCAATTGTGGTACCAGTTGAGGTTAAACCTCCAACCATGTATATGCGTGTAATAACATGTTTAAATCATGGTTTGAATATCCAATTTAAGGTTTTATTAATTTAGAAAGAAACACTCAGAAATTATGGTGTGTGTCACTCTATATCAAGCTATAAAACAATAATACATTGAGGGAAAAGGTATAGACCGACTACCTTAGATAGGTAGTACTCTCCTTATCCATTCTTATCCTCTAAATCATGATAAAATTGGAGAAATCAGAGAAATATACCAATAAAACTAATATAGGGCGTATTATCTTGCATGAATTTATGATTCCCTATGAAGAGATAAACAAAGAAAAAATGGTATATGAGTATTAGGATTACCATTAATAAACTAATGTGACTAAGGACATTCAAATCAAATGCTAGATGGATGATCTCTTATAATACCTAGGTAGAAGGAGAAGAGGAAGCTCTCCACTGTGCTGGTGTGTGTAAGGAAAGAAGGGAGGAATAATGTTATAAGTAATTAGGAGTGAAAAGGTAATTTTACACTCTTTTAAGGATTCTCTAAATATTTATGATGTAAATTGTGTATTTATTCCATAAATTTCACTTATGAATGGGGTATACCCAAGTCAATTATAATGTACAAAGGTTTTACACTATAAATTAATAATTTATGGTGTAAACCAATTATTTACACTGTAAGTTTGTCTACTTCCATATTTCTTATGAAGTTTCCTTGAATCTACTACTTCCTCCCAAAACCCCAAAATTTTAAAAAATTTGTCTATCAGGGTCTAAATTAAAACTTAAAAATTAAGGCATTGTACATCATAAAAGACATGATCTTACAATATCCCCTCCTTAAAGCAACTCATCTCAAGTTAACCTTTTGAGGGTGGTAAAACATCTTCTGAGAAAGGTTCTATCCACTGATCATGGACATCAACTTTTCACTCCTAGTCTTCATCTTATACATGGTTGTGCTTACATAACATCCATAATAGGGGAACTGACCTACCTCATAAAGCCTTTGTGCTCTAATCAACAATACGTATTGGATTCTCCTCAAAGGAAGATTCTACCTCCAAATAAACCTCATCATTCTAAATAATGTGAGATAGTTCTGAATAATAATGACACTGCTAAGATACATGGATGAAATGATGCATGGATTGGTACCTATGAAGTAACTACAACCGATTGACTACTAGCCCAACTCTTTCAAAAATCTCAAAAGAACTAACATAATGGGGAGATAGTTTACCATGTCTCTTAATCCTTCTATGCCTTAGTCTTGGTAAAACATGAAAGAATAATAGATCCCCGACCTTGAACTCTTGAGGTCATATATGGAAATCAACATAATACTTCTTCCTATACTGAGTTATATCCATATGCTTCATGATAAGTTGTATTTTCTCAAAATTCTCTTGAATAAGATGAGGTACCATTAGCACTACCTATCCTGTATCTAACTAGTATAGGGGAGAATAGTTGGATCTGAATCTACAGATTATACACAAGAGGGGGGTGAATTGTGTCTTTTGCAATTTTTTCAATAACAATTTTCTTGAATGAGTTCTCTCCTTTATACTTTATCAAATTTGATCGTGTAGTGGAAAAAGTAAAATTAAGAACACAAATATGTATAGTGGTTTGGGGAACAGAAAGCCCCTAGTCCACTCCACCAACGCTCTACTCCACGAGCTTGGTGATTTTTCACTATCTGGTCCTCTTTTCCACAGACCGATTCAAAACTGAGTACAGGCAGTTGACACCTTTACAATCCAAGGCAAAAAAAATCCTTCAGGTTCAAACACGAACCTACATAGCTTAGAATGAGAAGCTGGTTACTCAAGAATAAAAAAATAATTTCAGAAAAAAATTTCCAGTTGATCTTCACAATTGCAACAGAATGCAATTGACAGGAGATGGATCGAAGTATCTAGAAATATTTATCTTCAAGACGAAGCAGTTCTGAGTTGATCCAGTTGTAGTAGATATATAGATATAGTTCACAACCTCAGCAGTAGTAGATCCATAGTAGATATACGATGTAGAATAGGTGAATCTTCTATCAAGTTTCTTCTTCTTGAACAAACAGAGCTTTTTCTCTCCTGTTGAATTAGCAGATCAATCATGAATAGTTGCAATATCTATTTGCCACCTGTTTTAATAATAGATCAATCACACCCCCTTGTACCTAGTGTTTCAGAGAGAGCATATATAATAAAGCATATCTCCTGCACATTTAGATCCATAAAATTCGCCTTCTGATTCGCGATATTCAAATATTTGAATTTATAGAGAAGTCGTAACTTCCCTTAAGACTCGGAATAAAAAGCTCCTTTTAATTAGATCTTAAATTCATTAATAAAACGGATTTGAATCATTCAAAGTCGTAATTTAAAAACAACTTTAAATCCATCTTGAAATCCACCCAGAAATCAGCTTACTGATCGTTGTACATAAATACCGTCTACCAAAATTTCTGATGCCAAACGTAAGGTTGATGACGTGGCCTCCAAACGTAGGGTTAATAACACAGTATTCAAATGTAGGGTTGACAACGTAAGGTTGATAACAAACGTAGGGTTGATCATCCATACTTTTCTTCAACATTCAAATGTATGGTAAAAGATCCATAATTTTACTTGATCCATACTTTTCCAAGAACGTATGATTGTTTACAAAAGTAAGGTTGATGAACCATACGTTTGAGAAATAAACATAACCTTTTGAATTTACGTACGTTTCGCCTTCCATACTTTGATGATAACCAAAACATTGGGTTCCTTCCTAACGTAAGGTTCTTCTTCCATACTTTGCTGAAAAAGTATGGTTGTTTAACCATACTTTTCTCTTATCTCAAAAAGTATACATGTTTTTCATCCTTACGCTATGTTTATCCACGTAGGGTATAAAAAGTGATTCCAGAACACGCTAAAATAGATTCCACACTATATTTATCTACGTAAGATGTGAATAGTGTTTCAAGAACGCGCTAAAACAGATTCCGCGCTAAGTAATAAATTCTTGTTATTTCAAGAGTAAAATAAATTAATAAACTCCTGAAAAATACTAAGTAAAATCATTAGGAAACAACTAATGGTATTTGTGAGCATCAAAATTATCATAAAGAGACAGAGTATTATTTTCAATAATCTCCCCCTTTAAATAACATTAATACACATTGTTGAAAATAATACTTTTCTCAATAATCTCCCCCTTTTTGATGATCACAAAACCCATAAAATAATTAAAATTATTTAAACAAAACAAAATTAATTTTCAAAATTCGTTATAATGTTTTAAATAAAAACTTCTCCACCAAAAGGATAATTATAAATCCAAATGTCTCATATAATATTATCCCTCAATAAAATGAATTCTCCCCCTAAAAATTGATGTTGTGTTTATCCAAATTCTCCCCCTTTTTTTGATATAAATAAGAATTAAAAATCATGGATTTTAACATGTTTAATATTGCACTGAACTGTTAGTAAATTTTATTACGAACAGTTTATCAATAATTAAATATCGAGTACTGGAATATTAAAGATAAAGTTAGTAAAACAAATAAGGAAAGAGACAAATAAACAAAAAAGAAAATTTTCATTCAAAAACAGTAGTATATACATGACAATGATATACACAGGAATCAAGGTTTGGGTAAGAGAGGCAACATGGTCTATCTCCTCTGAATTGCAGACTTGATTTCTATAAATTGTTCCCAAAGTCTCTTAATCATCCCATCTCCAAGATTGATAATGAGCTCTCTGTTCTCTTGATTCATATGAATATCCTCAATTAAGTTGACTCAGAAAAATTCATGCATCCATTCCTATTTTTCAACAAATACTGACAGCTTCTCTGATAACAGATCTAACAGAATTCTGATTAATGGCTCACTAGATGTCAGTTGATCCACTAAGAATTTCTGATTTCCCAGCAACACTGACAAAGGAGCACTGTTACATTGAATATCTTGTATCCTGTCATTAATATTCCTCAACGCAGTTGTGATAGCCTGGAACCTTCTGATTAAATTAGGTGATGTACCTGATCCACTAACAGCATTATTTGCAACTGATGCAAATTGGTTCTCCATAAACAACTTCAGATCTGATAAATCTTACTTCATAACCATTTAAGATTTTAATTGTGTAATAGCAGTCAGCATATCCTCTTTAAACATTTCATCTTTTTGCCTTGAAACTATACACTCCTTCAGCTTTAGAAACTTCAAATGTTCTAAGTCTAAAGAATTTCCCAGAGAAGAATTCTCAAATTCTAACTGAGATACTTTTCTGTACAGTTCTTAAACTTCTTCTTTCCTTGAATCAGATGCACCCTGTGCTTGATTAAAATTCTCAGGTTGATGCAGCAATACCAAAGGCAATGATTCAGCATCAGATTTCTCTTTTTCTTTGTCCTGAGAAGGTTGGTTCACAGATTTTTCCTTAGAGTTTTCAAACTCCTCCACAGAAAAATCCTCTTGAAGTACCTCTGTTTGAGATTCATAAGAATGCTCATCACATTCATCTACATCTTTTTCTTCCACTAGAATTTCAATAAAAATATTTTCAAAAGTTTCCTGAGGTTTGGCCACTTCTTCACTAGGAACTGCCTCCATCTACTATTCCTGTTGAAGTGAAACTTCAAAAATAGAAACCATCTGTTCCTGATTTTCCCGTTGAGCTTCTTCTTGAGCTCCTGATTTCTCTACTCAAGTCGTTCTCTCAGTAACATCTTACATGGTTTTATCAGAAACAACTTCTATCACAAAAGAATAAGAAAATAAAGGTTCTGTTGGAGTTTCCAAAGCAGTGGAAGTGACTTCCTCATTTACTGGTCTTTTTCTTCTTGATTGAAGTCCCTCCTGGATTCTATCTTCCTCAACATCTGCCACTTCAAAGCGAATCCTTCTTTCTATATTGCTGACTCTGAATTTAGCTTGTCCCTCCTTCGACTTATCAGGTTGAGCCTGATCACTCTCTGAGTCTTCCTTAGCTCCTACTGGAAAAAGTTTTCCTTTAATTGTGCTCCAGAAATATCCAACTTTCCTCAAGGTTCCAGCATTAAACGTATTACTGTGATGACAGTTAACTCTTGCATCCACTAATATCACCATGACTTTATTAAATAGAAGCTTAGAAATAAATCTAACAAAGGGTTAGAAATTCATCCTAGCCTTTCTTTGATAGCAGTAATTGAGATACCTTATCATGTATCTTGGAATGTTTAACTTAATATCACTTAACATAAGAAACATTATATACATATCAGGGTACAAAATCTTCTCCATTTCTGCCATCCGTGGAGCTATTCCGGTCTGAATAAAAATTACCAAAATCTTCTGATCATGCTCCCAATCCTTAACAAATATTTTCTTTATTGTCTTGGTACCAAAAAGAAAAGACATAATGTCTTCGGATTTATGCACAGAATCTCCTATATTCTTTAAGTCAAAATGAAAAACTCCCTCACGAGGGCAGTTGATAATCTGTCTAATCTCTACTGAAGAAATTGAGAAATCCCTATCCTCTATTTTAGCCATAATATTATCTTCGGTATCTCCCAGACTAAACTGTACAGATTTGTAGAAGTATCTAAGTTATACTTCATACAAAAATTCTGTATTTTCACTGTTGAACATCTGTTCAAGATTCTGAAACGACAACGCTTGCTTCAACAATAGATTCATCTGAAATAACCAGTCAAGATCGATTACCTTACCCTGTAAGATTTTTATTCCCTCAGTTTGTTTTCTCTTGACATTGCTCGGCTCGGCCTGACTGGCTTTTTTAGTCCTTACCATTGTTGTGAGAGTCTCTGAAGGTTTAAAGGTTAGGGTTTTAGAAGTTTGAAGGTTAGGGTTTCAGAAGAAGAAGTGCTATTTTCGGATTTCAAACGGGTTTTGATAGAAGTGAAAGGGTTTAGAAGTTAAAAATGCTCTGACAGCCTTGTTCCTGTGTAATCACTCATCATTACAAATATTTAAAAACAAATAAATTTTTCATACGATGAAAGAAAGAAAAACTTAAATAGTATTCAATAAACAAAATAAAAAAAATTATTTAAAATTAAATAAACCTAGCTCTCCCTTAATAAAATCAAACCTTGAAGTGGGAAGAGGTTTAGTAAAAATATCTGCTAATTGGATTTTAGTATTTATAAATTCTAAAAATATATCTTTTTTCATAACATGATCTCTTAAAATTTGATGCCTTATATCAATGTGCTTATTTCTAGAATAACTAATAGGATTTTTTGAAATATTAATTGCACTCGTATTATCACATAAAATAGGTGTATTATTAAAATTCAATCCAAAGTCCATAAGAGTGTTTTTCATCCACAACACTTGTGCACATCAACTGCCTGCAGAAACATATTCTGCCTCAGCTGTTGACAGGGAAAATGAATTTTGTTTCTTACTAGACTATGATACTATGGACTTTCCTAAAAAATGACATGTACCTGATGTACTTTTTCTATCTAATCTACAACCTCCAAATTCAGCATCTGAATATGAAATCAAATTAAAATCAGATGTTTTAGGATAAAGAAGAGAGTGAAAAACAGTTCCTTTTAAATATCTAAAAATTCTTTTAACAGCAGTTAGATGGGATTCTTTAGGATTTGATTGAAATCTAGCACAAAGACATACTGAATACATTATATCTGGTCTTCTAGTAGTAAGATATAACAAGCTACCAATCATACCTCTATATAACTTGTTGTTAACTGATTTCCCAGTTTCATCCAAATCAAGTTTTATATTAGTACACATAGGAGTTGTAAATGTCTTGATGTTATCAAGTCCAAATTTCTTAAGTAAGTCAGTAATGTATTTGCTTTGATTTAAAACATTTCCAAAATATTTTTGAAATATTTGAAGACCCAAAAAGAAATTTAATTCTCCCATCATACTCATTTCAAATTCTTCTTGCATTAATTTTGAAAATTTATGATAAATAGTTTTATTAGTTGATCCAAAGATTACATCATCAACATAAATTTGAACCAATAAAACATTATTTTTCACAGTTTTCTTAAAGAGTGTTGGGTCTGCCATTCCAACAGTAAAATCATTTTTTAAAAGAAAAGAACATAATCTTTCATACCAAGCTCTAGGTGTTTGTTTAAGACCATAAAGGGCTTTAGAAAGTTTAAAAATAGAATCAGGTTTTTGAGAGTTTCAAAACTAGGAGGTTGCTCAACATAAACTTCCTCCATTAAATAACCATTTAAAAAGGCAGATTTAACATCCATCTGAAATAATTTAAAATTCATATAAGATACATAGGCTAAAAGGATTCTAATAGCTTCTAACCTATCTATAGGTGCAAATGTCTCATCATAATCTATTCCCTCTTCTTGATTATATCCTTTTGCTACTAATCGTTCTTTATTTCTAATTATTGTGCCTCGGTCATCCTGTTTATTTCTAAAAACCCATTTGGTTCCTATTACAGGATAATTCTTAGGTCTTTCCACTAAATCCCAAACTTCATTTCTTTTAAACTGGTTTACTTTATCTTGCCTTTCTATAACCCAGCTTTCATCATCTAAAGCTTTTTCTATAGTCTTGGGTTCTTGTTGAGATAGGAAGGCAGAGAATTCAACTAGGTTTCCTAAGTTTCTTCTAGTTTGAACACCAGTTTCTAAGTTACCTATTACAGTTTCTAAAGGATTATTCTTTAGGATTATAGACTATCTAGGTAATATATTTAAAGGATCTTCAGTATCATGTTCCTCTGAACTGGACTGTATTTATTTTATATCATTTTCAAAATCATTCTTTAAATTCTCAAGTCTCATGTTATCATTAGAGTCATGTTCATCCATTTGTTATGTACTTTTCTCAAAAGGATCAGATTCATCAAATTTCACATGAACTGATTCTTCAACAATCCTTGACTTCTTATTATAAACTTTATAAGCTTTGGAGGTAGAAGAATATCCCAAGAAAATACATTCATCAGATTTTGGATCAAACTTACCAAGATTATCCTTCGTGTTTAAGATATAAACCTTGTATCCAAAAACTTTAAAGTAATTTACTTTATGTTTTCTGTTATTCCATAGTTCATAGGGTGTCTTTTTCAAAATAGGTCTAATTAAAACTCTATTAATTATATAACAAGCTATATTCATAGATTCTGCCCAGAAATATATAGGTAGGATATATTCATTTAACAAAGTTCTAGCCATTTCTTGAATTGTTCTATTTCTTCTTTCTACAATCCCATTCTGTTGAGGTGTTCTGGGTGCATAAAAGATGTGTTTAATAACCATATTTGAGAAAAAGGAATTAAATTCCAGATTCTCAAATTCCCCACCATGATCACTTCTTAATGAGATTATATTGAAACCTTTTTCATTTTTAATAGATTTACAGAAACTTTCAAATAAAGTAAAAGCTTCGTTATTAAATTTCAAAAAGAAAATCCATGTAAATATTGAATAGTCATCATCTAAAACATATACATATAATTTAACAGCTAAGCTTGCTACTCATGAAGGTCCAAACAAATCCATATGAATATGTTCTAGAAGTTTAGATGTAGAAACCTTATTAATAGATTTGAAGGATGATTTGTGTTGCTTTCCAAGTTGACATGCATCCCAAAATCTGTCACTTTCAAATTTGAGACAAGGTAAATAAGAAACTAAATGTTTCTTGGATAACTTATGTAAAACATACACATTGCAATGACCAAGTATTCTATTCCAGATCCAGGATTCACTTACATTAGAAGTCAAGCAGTTTACTTGTTGTTTACACAAGGAATTTAAATCCAAAGTGTAGACATTTTCAGCTCTTGGTGCTTTAAATTTAAACAGTTTATCTTTAGAAACAGTACATGAATTGTTAGTAAAATCAACGGTATATCCATCATCACAAAGTTGAGAGATACTTATCAGATTGTGTTTTAGTCCTTGTACATAAAGTACTTTGTTGATTGAGACTGTTTTTGGATCTCAAATAGTTCCAATGCCAATGATTTTTCCTTTGGCATTATCACCAAATGTGACAAGTCCTCCATCATTTTGAGTGAGTGAAGAAAAATTCAATGACTTTCCACTCATATGTCTTGAGAAGCCACTGTCCATATACCATGTATCTTTTCTTCTCTGGTGACCTACTACCTGCAAAGACATTCAAAAAAATTGCTTTGGTACCCATATTTTGTTGGGTCCAGGAGTGTTAGCAAGCAATGATCTAGGTATCCAGATTTGCTTTGTTCTTTTAAAATTAGCTGAATCATATAAGTCTTTTGAAACATAGGCTTTCTTAATACCACAAATTTGAGGTTGTCTTAAGAAACAGTTTTTAGCTACATGTCCCTTTGCCCCACAAAAATTACAATTAAGCTTTTTAGAGCTAGGAACCAAATAATTTTTATATAGATTTGGTTTTTCTCCTTTACTGCCAATTCCAAATCTCTCCTTTTTAATGACAGTTTTTCTAAGAATTTCATTTAATTAATTCTCTCCTTTTGTAAAAACCAATGCAGCCTGTTTGTAAGATTCTACTTCATCCTGCAGTGATTTTATTCTTGATTCAAAATTAATATAGTTAGTGTTAATCAAATTGTATTTATCAGTTAATTCTTTATATTGTTTCACCATTGTGTCTCTTTCATCTAAAATGGCTTTATGTATATTTTTCAGTGACTTATGTTTCTTAAATAGTGAGTCATATCTTTCTTCAAGAATATTGTAGTAGGCTGCAAGTTTTTCATTTGCGTAGCTTGATTCAGAATGTGATTCAGAGGATTAATATGAGTGTACCTCATCAGTTTCTACCATGAAAAATATGTTTGCCTTTAGATTGACTTCTTTTCTTTTCTGATCTTGATTCAGAAGAGCTACTAGAGTCTTCAGATACACTCCAAGTGGATTTCATAGCTTTCTTGTCTTTCTGCTCAAAGTCATTTCTTTCGAAGAATTTTTCTTCTTTGCATCCTTCAATTGTGGGTAATCTGGTATGATATGTCCCATCTTTTTGCATTCATAACATCTCACTTCCTTATTATCTACCTTAAAGGATTTTTTGAAGCCTCTTTTCTTGTTGTAGAATTTTCTAAATTTTCTGGATAGTTGAGACAGTTCTTCATCTGAGTTGGATGAGTCAGAGCTTTCTGATTTAGCTTTGAGTTTATTGCTCTTTATCTTTCTATTATTTTGTAGTGAAGTTACATTCAAGGTAGAATCTTCTCTTTTGATAAGCACTTTATGTTCATTAGCATCATCTTGAATTTTAGCTTCATACATTATCAGTGTACCAATCAGCACTCTCATAGTTAGATCTTTGACAGGTGTTGATTGTCGGATTGCAGCAGAGATACCATTCCATCTAGTAGAAAGTACTCTCAGTACTTTTAATGCTTGATCAGCCTGCTTTAGTGGTTCTCCTAGATAAGTTATGTTATTGACAATTTCTGTCAATCTCCCATTCATTTGGGTAATGATCTCACCTTCAATCATTCTGAAAGTATCAAATTTCAATTTTTCAGTTGCATATCTCATTTGCCTTACATTATCTGTTCCTTCATATGCCACAACTATTGTTTGCCACTTCTCATATGATGCCGGACACTGAGATACTCTATTAAATTCATCTGGTCCTAGACCGCAGATAATTGCATTCATAGCCTTCGAGTTCATATCATACTCTACCTCTATAGTAGCACTCCATGCCACAGGATTTTCAAGAATTTCATAAGGATTCAGAATCTTTGAATAGATTCTATATCCAAGGTTTTTCAGATATATTATCATGCGTGATTTCCAGCAACCATAGTTGTCTTCATTAAAATATTGTGCTCTAACCATCGAAATCCCTTCTCTTGTATCAGTTATGATGCTCTGTTGTATAATTCTTAAATGCTTCTAGCTTTCTAAGGCTCTATCAGAAGCTCCTCCTCTGATACCAATTGCTTGATCTGAATCTATAGATTATACACAAGAGGGGGGTGAATTGTGTCTTTTGAAATTTTTTCAATAACTCTTTTCTTAAACGAGTTCTGTCCTTTATACTTTATCAAATTTGATCGTGCAGTGGAAAAAGTAAAATTAAGAACACAAATATGTATAGTGGTTCGGGGAACAGAAAGCCCCTAGTCCACTCCACTAACGCTATACTCCATGAGCTTGGTGATTTTTCACTATCTGGTTCATCTTTTCCACAGACCGATTCACAACTGAGTACAGGCAGTTGACACCTTTACAATCCAAGGAAAAACAAAGCCTTCTTGTTCAAACACAAAACTAAATAGCTTAGAACGAGAATCTGGTTACTCAGGAATAAAAAAAATAATTTCATAAAGAAATTTCCAGTTGATCTTCACTATTGCAACAGAACGCAATTGACAGCAGATGGATCGAAGTCTCTAGAAATATTAATCTTCAAGATGAAGCAGTTCTGAGTTGATCTAGTTGTAGTAGATATAGAGATATAGTTCACAACCTCAGCAGTAGTAGATCCACAATAGATATACGATGTATAAGAGGTGAATCTTCTATCAAGTTCCTTCTTCTTGAACAAACAGAGCTTTTTCACTCCTGTTGAATCAACAAATCAATCGTGAATAGTTTCAATCTTTGTTTTCCACCTGTTTTAATAATATATTTATCACACCCCCTTGTACCTGGTGTTTCAGAGAGAGCATATATAATAAAGCATATCTCCTGCACATTTAGATCCATAAAAGTCACCTTCTGATATGTGATATTCAAAAATTTGAATTACAGAGAAGTCGTAACTTCCCTTAAGACTTGGCATAAAAAGATCCTTTTAATTTGATCTTAAATTCATTAATAAAACGGCATTGAATCAGTCAAAGTCATAATTTAAAAACGACTTTAAATCCGACTTGAAATCCGCCCAGAAATCAGCTTATTGATCATTTTACATAAATACCGTCTGCCAAAATTTCCGATGCCAAACGTAAGGTTGATGACGTGGCCTCCAAACATAGGGTTAATAACACAGTCTTCAAATATAGGGTTGACAATGTAAGGTTGATAACAAACGTAGGGTTGATCATCCATACTTTTTCTTCAACATTCAAACGTACTGTAAAAGATCCACACTTTTACTTGATCCACACTTTTCCAAGAACATATGGTTGCTTACAAAAGTAAGTTTGATGAACCATACTTTTGAGAAATAAACATAACCTTTAGAATTTACGTATGGTTCTCCTTCCATACTTTACTGATAACCAAAATGTTGGGTTCCTTACTAACGTAAGGTTCTTCTTCTATACTTTGATGAAAACATATGGTTGTTTAACCATACTTTTATCTTATCTCAAAAAGTACACATTTTTTTCATCCTTATGCTACTTTTATCCATGTAGGGTATGAACATTGATTCCAAAACGCACTAAAATACATTCCGCACTATATTTATCTACGTAAGATGTGAACAGTGTTTCCAGAATGCGCTAAAACAGATTCCGAGCTAAGTAATAAACTCTCGTTATTTCAAGAGTAAAATAAATTAATAAACTCCTGCAAAATACTAAGTAAAATCATTAGAAAATAAATAAGGGTATTTGTGAGCATCAAAATTATCATAAAGAGACAGAGTATTATTTTCAATAATCTCCCCCTTTAAATAACATTAATACACATTGTTGAAAACAATACTTTACTCAACATGAACAACATGACCAACTATATAAGGCATCATAAAGTGAAATCTATATAGTGTCTTGAATGATATTATTGTAAGATAACTTAGTGATAGGTAGTTTTCACTACCAGGAACCTCTAAAATTGAGGATTCATGCCTAAAGAATATCCTCCAACACTTGTATCATATGATCAGAATGACCATTATTCTATGGAAGATAAGATATACTCAAAAGTACCTATGAAACCAGTTCTCTCTATAACCCATGTCAGAAGCATGATGTAAAATGAGAATCAATGTATGATATGATAGTACGTGGAACTATGTGAAGGTGTATGATCTCTTTGAAATATACACTTCCTTGCTCATCCACTGAAAAGTTTTCTCTAGTAGGTAGAAAGTGAGTGGAATTTTTCAATCTATATATGATTACCCATACTATGTAGAAATTTTGAGATGACCTAGATAACACCATCACAAAATCCATATTTATGTTATCTAATTTCCACTCAGGAATGAGTAATGACTGCAAAAGACCCACTAGCCACTGGTGTTCCACCTTCACCTAGGGATAGGTGGAACACTAATTAATAAAACCAACTATCTCTCTTTTCATACCAGGCCAACAATACTAGTGGAATAAATCGTAGAACATCGTTATAAGGCCATTATCTACCACCTATGTAGAGGCCTGAGAAACTCAAATAAATCCTTCTCACATGTATGTAAGAACCAATAAACATCTATTAATGTTCAATACCTCAACTACATTAATGATTCAACCAGGTGGTGGACCCCCACCTGAAATACTCTCTTATAGAACCAAAACCTCAAGGTGAAAAATTTACTCATCTTAAATATATCTATAAGTGAAGTGGTCATAGATAAATCTATAAAAATAGATTTCACATGATACTCCTAGACCTATATGTGCATCTTAGAAAATATGTCCATCAACTTACACTCACTACAGGCCTCCTTAATTGCATGTATATGAGTCTTCTATATTATTGCATCGATAATGACATTACCCTTACTAGGCTTATATGCAATCTAAACTTCAAATGACTATAGGTATTCAACCCATCTCCTCTTTTTGATATTCAAGTCACATTGTGTAAATATATACTTGAGGATTTTTTGTTTCATGTAAAACATTAAATGATCTCATAGTAAGTAATTCCTCCAACAACACATTGCATGAACCAAAATTTCTAGCTTGAGATCTTGTGTCAGGTAATTCCACTCATGAGGCTGAAACTGATGAGACTTGTAGGTCATGACTCTATATCTCTACATAAGAATGGATTCTAGCCTAATTCTTAATGAATCACAATAAACCATGTATATTATGATAAGCTCATATAAAATCAAGATTGGTGTTCAAGTCAATATACCTTTTAGATTTGGAAAGGATTTATCGCATGTTTCAGAACATATAAACCAGACACCTTCCTTCGTCAAGCCCAGGAGTGGTGCTAAAGGACATGATGAATCCCATTTAAATTTCCTTTAATATCCAAATATCCCTAAGAAACTCCATATATAAAATTATTTCTTGGTATTATCTCAGGAAACTATGACTCTCAACTTCTATGGGTCAAATGATACTCTTATCTCTATGATAATATGTACCAAGAAGTGGACCCTATTTATCCAAAAGTGGAATTTACTAACCTTAACATACAACTAGTTCTCTATCAGTGTTCTCAAAATGATATCAAGTTGTTGGGTTGTTTGTGTCAAGTATGAGAGTACACCAAGATTCCATCCATGAAGACTACCACCAATGAATCCATGTACGGGTGGGAAACCCGATTCATAAAATCCATGAATAATGTTGGCATGTTTGTAAGACCAAACAACATATCTGAATAATCATACATGCCATATCTACTTTGAAATTATATACATGGTATATATGATTGTCTAACATTCACCTCATGGTATTCCGATCTCTAATCAATATTAGACTAAACCCTCTCTACTTAGAGCAGGATGAAGAGGTTGCCTATACCTGGAAGTGGATACCGAATCTTAAACAAAAGCTAGTTCAACTAATGGTAATCCAAGAAAATCCTACAATTTTCATCCACCTTCATGAAAAAAGGATAGGTGAACCCTACATGGAAGTGCTAGGATATATAAAACACTTATCCTATAAGTCATCTAGATATCTCTTGAGCTCCTATAAGCTGGTAGTAGCCATACTATAAGGAGGAATGGATACATGTACTGCCCTTGGAACTATCTCAATAGTGATCTCTACCTCCCTCTTTAGGAGGTAGTTTAGAAAATTCATTAGGGAAGATTTACCTGAAATGATCTAACAGCAGATGGAAATAATCATGACATGTTTCCTGATCATCCATATAAAGGCTAGTAATCTAGGCGATTACCATGACATGCCCACAATGCTCGAGTCTAGGCCGACATTCCTAGACATCCCATTCACCCTTGTGAATATAACAATCACCTTTTGGGGATGTGAATGACACCATTTGATGATAGAAATTTACATAATCATGATAATGAACCAACTAGTATAAAACGAGAATGATGTTAAAACCTTTCATCTCAAGGACAAAGAGATACAATAATAAACGATACCCACATATCTAAGTGGTAACTACTTACAATGGCTTACACCTTATGATTTAATGTCCAATTGGGTGTTGAGTTTCAATACACTATAAAAATATAGAATATAGAGCCCTAGGATATCCACAATGGAAACAAATACGAAGGATTGGAAAGAACCTATATCAAATAAATCAAACACTAGAGTATATTTTACTAAAATCATACCTATAACCATAGTTGGGATAAAACTACACCCCTCATGGATTGACTGTACCACATACATCTAGCCCTATACACGACCCTGAGATAGAGCGTGACTACCCTAGGAAGGTCCGCTCCACTGATGCTACATATCATGGGTTTGTTTTTTTGATACTTGACCACATCCTCATCCTATATGGATATAAGTTCTATGGCTCCCTGTCTGATGTGAAACTGCTGATACTACTCCTGAAGGTGGAGCTGGTGTAGATCCTATTCCACTATAGATAGGTGGATAAGTCTTATATAATCTTATAAGATGTCCTATATTTCCACAATCCCTATGATTCACTTTCTCTATATATCATTGGGGTTTCTATGGCCATACTTACCACACTGATGACATATCACATGCCTATCAGGGGGCATGCTCTAACTACTGCTGCCTATTGAATAAAGGTCCAAGTAGTGCTTCTTGCCACTGGTCAAAGTAGTTTTGGGTTTAGGAGCCCAACTAACCTGTATCACACCAAGAAACTCTCTTAGGTTATGCTCAGTTTTCAGGGCTCAATTTAATATATTGATGACAATGTCCAAATAAAACATTTTCACCTATGATAAAATGTCATGCCTTAGACCATCCTTAAATTTCTGAGCTCTGGATAACTCATCACCCATAAGGATAAGTGATAAATGATCTAGATTCAGGAAATGAATGGAGTTGTCACACCTCGACCATGGGTTTATTTTATTTTTAAATATTTTCAATGTTGAATCATTGGTTGAAGTTCAGGTTCGGGTCCTGACTTAAAATTTTTTAGGTTCAATGATTTTTGTGGGTTTCAGACCATTGAATGAGCACTGAATGGTTGGTCGTAACTGTGTGGTCGGTCTGGGATCCCCTACGGTTTCCCACTACTTTAAATAAAAAAAATTATAATTAAATAAGGTAATTGATTAAAACATAACCGTAATAATATTTTTGTGTAGATAATAATAATATTATTATCATTTAAAATATTTATTAATATAATTATTATTAAATTGTTATTAATGTCATTAATATTTAAAATTAAATGCATGAAATTATTATTATTCTTAGTATAATTGTAATTATTATTATTATTATTGTAATAATAAAAATATTATTTTATGAAATTTAAAAAAAGAGGAACACTAGAGCCCCCATACCCTTCTCCATTGGCACACTAGCACTCTACCCCTACTCCCTCTTATAACCCACACTAGCCCCCCTATTTTCTCTAAACCATTCATGCCACCACCTGATTCCCCCCTACCCTCACGCTCGACCTGTGCCCAAACCTAGCCAACACTGGTAGCCCGACCTCCCTACCTCCAGTCGACCTATATCTTGGTGTGACCCTAATCCCCCTATTTTGACACAGTGTGATCCTTCTACCCACACCAGCACGATCCACCACCCCTCCTTGCACTAACACTCTGGCCAGTCTCTACTCCAGCCACTCCTCCCTTCCAGTGAGCTTTCCCTTTCTTTTAGGGTTCCTCTTGGTGGGATTTTTCTTTGGCTAAACCCTAACAATTATGGTTTGTGGTTGGCTTAGTTTTCTTGGTCTCTAGGGTGTGAAGATTGTTTCCCTGAGGTGTACTATTCCTTACGTTGAGGGTTTCATCGCATCTGCACTTGGTTAAGTTTGGCGTTTCCTACCTTTCCCTTTCCGAAGTTTTCTATAAGTACTTTCATGATTTCATTTAAGTTTTAAATGCCTTTATCACCTTAATTATACCTATTTCTTGATGTTAATGTTTTTTTTGTGTTGTTAAAATATAATAAAAATAATTTTTCTAGGATATCTATGTGCATTGCCTATGGTTTTAGCACATAGGGAGTTTTTTCTAAATTCCATGGTCATTTTTAGTTAAATTGGAGGTTTTTATAAAATGTTTAGCTTCTATTGTGTTTTAATGGCATTGCTTGTTTATGAATTTGTTTTTGGTGGTTATATTTGGCAATGTGATATACCTCGGTAATTGTATTATATTCTTGGAAAAAATATTTGATTGTTCCAAAAATGGGTTATTGTATTTTTCTTAAAGAATGTAAGTGGTGGGATTGTTTAAGTGAAATTTGTGTTTTTGTGGAAATATTTTTCAAATTTTTTCTTGGACTTGGATGTGCTCTAAATGAATATGGCTCTCAGAAAATGGTTTTATCTTTAATCCTCAGTGTCTTAAATGGCTTATAGTTTTTAAATAAAGTTATTCCCCTTGACTAATTTCGAAATTAAGTTTCAACGGTTTTCTTTAAGGCTTATTCATATGGACTAGAAACATGTTTGACATGTGATTTAAAAGGATAAAGGCCCGTTTGGTAGTTGTGAAATGATTTTGTGTGTGTTTTGTGAACTTAAGGTCCCAATTGGCTTTAAAAATCTAAAAGTGGTGTTTCTTGTGTTTAAAACGTGGGTCCAATTGTGTTCTTTATGGTTTGGCTCAACTGGCCTTGAAACATGCTTTCTTGAATGGTTGGAATATTTGGACCATTTGGCATTTGTAAAACATGGTTGGTTTTTAAGTAGTTTGAAAGCCCGTTTGGAACTTTTGTTTACTTTGTGTGTTTTGACTTGGTTTTAAAAATGAACATGGGTGCACATTGGTGAGAGCTTGGTTTAAAGGACTATTTGGACACATTAGTATAAAGGTGATGTCTATTTTTTTGAAATTGGATTCTAAGTGTTGTCATTACATGGTTGAATGTTATGAACTAAAGGACCATTTTTATTGATTATAGAAAAGAATTTTGTTTGGTAAAAGTGAGTTCCTGGTTGGTGATTTAAAATATTTACTGAAATGAATTTTTTGTTTGTATAGGGTGAAGAACTGGTTGGAACCTTTAATGATATGATGTGAATATGTGATATAAGTGTGTATATATTAATGGGGAACCTCTATAGGGGGATATCCCTTTATGGGTTATCGTATAGAGTGTTCGTGTTTGGGGTAGGCAAGTGTGGTGATGGTAAGTAAGGCGAGTCACACATATGAGGGACTCGTAATTACATAGCATTACTTTTACCACTACAGGTTCTTAGGTGTCTTTTAGTGGTTCGAGTGATGGTTACTTACTAACCCTGATTAGACGGGTTGGTACCCACTGATAGATATAGAGGCCAGATGTTCAGTGTCGCTGGATTTTTTGTGAGGGAAATCAATTGGTTATAGACTATAGGGCCTCACCATACGTCTTCAGGTGGTTTTGAACCAGTTATATCTATTAGTCTTTTAGGGATGTTTAGGATAACCCATGGTTACTTAATTATTTACATTTTTTGTTTACTTTCCATTGTACCAGTTTATTTCCATCTTTCACTGTTTACCTATTTTATTTTTGTACATTTTCGGTTTCACTTGTCTTTGTTTTTGGTTTATAAATGGCAGTTGGTTTTGGAAATGATTTTTTTTGTGTTGGATTTTAAAATGGGGAAATGATGTTATTTTATCAAAACGTAAAAAACATATCTTATAGCTGTATTTCAAACTAGTGTTTATGGACTACATTAGGAAATGGAACTTTTGGATTCAATGGTTTATTCTAGGCATCCCTACTAAGAATTTTGGTGCTCATGCCTATTTTATCATTTCAGTTGAAGGTTCCCTTTGCTCAGGTTCTCCTGGATTAGTTTCTGATTATTAGAGAAAGGGTGGTCTTTAGTTGGGTGGTGATAAAGAAGGTCACATGAAGGTATGTGATGTTTATCTACCTTTTGTTTTTAGTGGCTATATGTGTTGTTCAGTTTTTATTTACTTATTTATTTGTCTTTCATTTATGGGACAAATCTTTCTCACTTGTTTTTATTGATGCCCGATACTAGTTTCTAGCCTATGGGGATCAGGAAAGCCCTTCAGGCCTTGCTACAGACCGTCTTGGGTGACTGGTTCAGGGTCAACCCAGGTTTGTTCATGAAAAAATGGTATTAGAGAGGAGGTTATTATTATTGGGGGTGTCTGGTTGATGGAGATTAGGATTTTTAGCACTCAAGATGTTGGTTACGGGTCGATGACTGATCACCACTACTCGTGACGAGACCTAAGATACTTGGGGTAGTCTGAGTTTTGAGTATTTTGTATTTGTTTTAGATTTAGGGATGACAATAGAGGTGATTCAGTGTCACTCTATGACCCCACATGGAGTAGTGACCCATGTGGAGCCCAGGTTCCCGGTTCAAGTTCCTCTTGATGTTATGTCTTACTTAGGGCGTGGATCACTACCATGTCATTGGGTTTGGCATAAAAACTAGTTACTCATTCTGATTGTTCATTGTTGGTTGTGGCTTGTCTTGATTTTGGTTGGTGTTAGAGTGTTTTTAGGAATAAAGGTCTTTTTTAAATGAAAGGGATCTTTTTCTAATGGTTTTAAAAATGGTAAAAGGGTTTTCTTTCAAATTGTTTTGGAAATTGGTGAAATAGGTTTTTAAATGAGGAAGTATTTTGGTTTGAAATATTTGGATTATGTTTGGATTTGGTAAGAGAATGGAAAGTGTGACCCTAGGTATTCCTTAAGATCATACATATATGTGTGGGTAGGCACATGAAGTGCACGTTGGAATATATTTAAGGGTGATTTTAGTGGAAAGGGATGAACACTTATGTGGTGGGTTATAGGATTCTATGGGTAGGGTTTTGGAATTTAAGCCTTGGCTTGATTTTTCTAAAATGAAATTGAATGAGAAAGTAATTTTGAGACTTTTTTTTCATGAAAAGTGGGTTTTGGTATTTGTAAAGTGTCTTTGGAATAAGTTAGTTTTGAAATTTAAAAGAAATGAGGTTTTTGGAAAAGTTGATTTTGCTTATGTCTGTATATGTTTGGATTATGAGTCTGTTACCCTTGGCATGGGGTTGTTTCTTTTGGGTGTGTTTTTAGAGTTTCTCGGAGTATGCTTCCTAAAAAGGTCGCTAATATATCTAGCGAGTCATGCCTAGTTCCGGTTATTTTTAAGTGTTTCTAGTTTATCACGGTAACTGAGGTTTGTTGGGAAAGTTGTGTTGTTGTGGAAGTAGAGTGTGTCTTCGGGATGTTGGGAACTCCCATGTTTTTTAAAGTTAGTTCCATTTTGGTTTTAATGGTGGGTCCTATTTTCAATCAATGGAGGCTGAATGACTCTTTGTCATTGGATTTTAAGGTGTAATTGGTGGTAGTAATCTTTCACGAAGGTTCCCCGTATAGAGAGTGGGGTGTGCTAGAGGAACCTGTTTCTGAAGAATCTTGTTTATCGATATCGACTTATAGTTCATCAGACTGTTCTCTTGTATGCCACTAAGTGGCCGGTTCAGGTATTATAAGCTATCTTGTCTCGTCCCTATGAATTCATGCTATCGTGTGACCATACTTTCACTGGGGAAGGTTCCTAAAAAGTGTCGTTTGTGGAAGGAGTTCTAATCGAGGGATGCTAGTACCTGACTGTTTGGTATAAGAAGCTTTAGCGATCAGATCCCCAACCTTAGTTCTTGGGGTGAGGTTCACACATAGTCAAGAGTTTCATGGGTTGTGAATCCTTGGTCCGGTTTGTGAGTTTTGTGTTGGGACTGGAACATATAAATCATTTTTGTTCATGTTTTTATTCTGTTAAATTTTTACCATCATTTTAAGTTCATCGTTTCATTGTAAGAGTGTGATAGACTTATTACATTATAATCAAACCATTTGTACATGTTCAAAAATAGACCTTTTAAACTATTTGTTTTCCTTTAGTGTTTAATTTGTTCTCATTTGGATATATTTAAGTTTTGTGAAATTGATGGCTAATGTACGAGTTCATCCTTTAGTTGGAGTTTCTTTTTCGGGAGTTACCCCTGGCGTTGGGTTTTTTTGGTTGGTGTGGAAAGTTTTTAGTTCTGATAATGGTGTTGTTTCCCTCGTTCTATAGAAGTTGGTTTCGACTGGTTGGGAGTTCCCACATTATCCCCTCCTAAGTTGGTGGGTTCAAATTCTAAAGTTTCTATGTTAGTGGAATTCTTATGATGGGGAGAACCACCATGTGTTCTCTACTTTTTAAGGGTTGTGGTTTTGTCTAGATTGGTTAGGGATGGCATGGGGAATAAATAGTCACCACAAAATTCCTTGTTTCTTCATGTGATGTCTGATTATGGATTCTATTATTGATTAACATTCAGCATTTTGACTTTCTGGGGGCAGAAAGTGTCTGTGGTGGGGAGAATTGTCACACCCCCACCATGAGTTTCTTTTATTTTTAATTATTTTTCAATGTTGAATCTTTGGATAAAGTTCATGTTCTGGTCCCGACTTAAAATTTTTGATGTTAGAGGATTTTGGTGGGTTTTGGACCGGTTCATGGACACCGCACGGTTGGCAGTAACTGTGCGGTCGGCCCGGGTGCCCATGCGATTTCCCACTACTGAAAATAATAAAAATTTTATAAGAAAAAATTAAGGTAATTTATTAAAACATAATCATAATAATATTTTTTTGTAGATAATAATAATATTATTATTATTAATTTTTAATAATATTATTATCATTTAAAATCATTATTAATATAGTTATTATTAAATTGTTATTAACATCATTATGATTTAAAATGAAATGTATGAAATTATCATTATTCTTATTATAATTGTAATAATAATATTAATAATTGTAATTGTAATAATTATTATTATTATTATTTTAATAATAATACTATTATTATTATAAGAAATTGAAAAAAATAGGAACCATAGAACCCCCCATCTCCTTCTCCTTTGGCGCACCAGTTCTCCTCCTTTGCTCCCTCTTGTGACCCACACCAGCCCCCCTATTTACTCTACCCTGTTCACACCACCACCCACTTCCCCCCTCCCCTCATGCTCGACCTACGCCCAACCCCAGCTAGTATCGATGGCCTGACCTCCCTACATTCATCCTGATGCAACCCTACTCTCCCTATTATTGCATGGCATGACCCCCACCCACTTCGGTGTGATTTTCCACCCCTCCTTAAGTTGACGCTGTAGCCAGTCTCTGCTCTAGCGGTGCCTCCCTTCTAGTGATATTTCCTTTTGTTTTAGGGTTCCACTTGGTGGGATTTTTCTTTGTCCTAACCCTACAAATTAAGGTTTGTGGTTGGCTCAGTTTTCTTGGTTTCTAGGGTGTGTGGATCATTTCCTCGAGGTGTACTCTTCCTTATGTTGAAGGTTTCTTCGCATTCCCACTTGGTTAAGGTTGGCGTTCCCAACCTTTCCCTTTCCAGAGAATTACATGGGAACTTTCATGATTTAATTTTAGTTTTAATTTAACTCTTCACCTTTATTATACCTATGGTGTGATAATAATGTTTTTTTTGTTTTTAAAATTTATTAAAAAAATGTTTTCAAGGATATCTATGTTCATTGCCTAGGGTTTTAGCACATAGGGTGTTTGTTATAAATGATATGGTCATTTTTAGTTAAATTAGATGTTTTTATGAAATGTGTATAATCTACTGTGTTATAATGTCATTTTTTTATGAATTTGGTTTGGTTGTTATATTTTGGAAATGTGATATAGCTCGGTAAATGTATTAGATGATTGGAAAAAAGTTTTGATGGTTCCAAAAAGGGGTTGTTGTATTTTTCTTAAGGAATGTAAGTGGTGGAATTGTTTGAGAGAAAGTGGTGTTTTTGTGGAAATGGTTTTCAAATGTTTTCTTGGACTTGGATGTGCTCTCAAATGAATATGGAACTTGGAAAATGGTTTTATCTTTAAACCTCAGTGGCTTAAATATATTATATTTTTCAAATAAACTGTGTCCCCTTAAGTGATTTATAAAGTAGATTTTAAAGGTGTTCTTTAAGTCTTGGCCGTATAGATTTGAAAATTTCTTTTTCATGTGTTTGAAAAGGATAAAGTCCCTTTTGGTAGTTGTGAAATGATTTTGTGTGTGTTTTGGGAACTTAAGGGCCCATTTGGATTTGTAAATCTAAAAGCAGCGTTTCTTGTGTTTAAAACATGGTTCCAAACGTGTTTCTTATGGTTTGGCCTATTCAGCCTTGAAATATGCTAGTGTGAGTGGTTGGAATATATGGACCATTTCTCATTTGTAAAAGAAGGTTGGTTTGTAAGTAGTTTGAAATCCCTTTTGGCACTTTCGTATACATTGTGTGTTTTGATTTGGTTTTAAAAATGAACTCGGGTGCACTTTGGTGAAATCTTGGTTTGAAGGTCCATTTGGACACATTAGTATAAAGATGATGTTTTTTTCATTTATAAATTGGTTTCTAAGTATTGTAGTTAAATGGTTGAATGTTACGAACTAAAGTACCATTTGTATTTATTATAGAAAAGAATTTATTTTGTAAAAAGTGAGTACATGGTCGACGATTTAAAATGTTTACTGAAATGATTTTGATGTTTTTATGGTGTGACATCCTCTTTGGAACCATCCATGATATGATGAAAATATGTGATATAATTATGTATATATTTATGGGGATCCTCTATTGGGGATATCCCTTTATGGGTTTTCATATATAGTGTTCATGTTTGGGGTAGGCAAGTGCGGTGATGACAAGTAAGGTGAGTCATGCGTGAGAGGGCCTCCTACATACGTAGAATTACTATTACCACCATGGGTTCCTGGGAATATTTTAGAGGGTCTAGAGATGGTTTCTTATCAACCCTGATTTGATGGGGTTTTTACCGACTAGTAGATATAGAGTTTAGATGGGGAGTGCCGCTGGTTTTGTCGTGAGGGAGATCAGTTCGTTTTAGGCTATGGGGATTCACCATACGCCATCATGTGGTTATGAACTGAGTACATCCATGGGTCTTCTAGGTATGTTTATGATCACCCATGGTTTCTTAATTATTTTAATTTCTTGTTTACTTTCAATTGTACTAGTTTTTCAGAAGCTTTCATTGTTTACCTTTTTTATTTTGGTACAAATTCGGTATCACTTATCTTGGTTTTTTATTTATAAATGGAAGTTGGTTTTTGAAATGTGTTTTCTTTATGTTGTATTTTAAAATGGTGAAATGATTTTGTTTTATCAAAATGTAAAAACCCTATTTTATAGTTGTATTTCAAACTGGTGCTTATGAAATGCTTTGGGAACAAGAACTTTTAGATTCAGTGGTTCATTCTTGGCATCCCTACTAAGCATTTTGGTGATAACATCTATTTTATCATTTCAGTTAAATGTTTCCTTTTCTCTGTTTCTCCTAGATTAATTTCTCATTATTGGATCAAGGTTGGTTTTTAGTTGGGTGGTTACCTAAAAGGTCACATGGTGGTATGTGCAGTTTATCTTCTTTTTTCTGTTATAGTTTTTTTGTTCAGTTTTTGTTTATTTATTTATTTATTTGTCTTTAATTTATTGGTCATATCATTAACACTTGTTAGTTTTGATTCCTATCATTAGTTTCCAGCCCATGGGGATCGAGAACGTCCTTTAGGCCTTATCGTAGACCGGCTCGGGTGACCGGTTCAAGGTTGACCCGGGTTGGTTTGTGATAGGAGTAGTCTATATTTGATAAAGCTCCATGATCTAGGTGTATATGTTCTCTAGCTCTATCAGACCTCAGTGTCTCGAGAAAGAAATAAGCATAAAAGTATAGATGTAAATCCCTCCAAACCATAGCTCGATGCTGATCAGACTGGTCAAAAAATCACCCAATCTCAAGGATGAATCACATAGAATATATGTAGAGAGCTTTGATGTTCTATCAGGATGTGTCTCAAGATGCTTTAAGATAGATAACATGGACTCCATCCATGAATCCATAGCCAGTGGAACACTATCCCAAAAAAATGGGTGGAATATAATTCTAAAACTATTAACTCAACTATACCATAATAGGGGAAGGTCATATGGATCCTTGCATAGTCTTCATGAGTCGTAAAAATACCTATAAAAAATTGGAATAACTTCCCTGATTAGGCATAATAGGAGGTTCTACAAGTGGCACTAATGGAGGTAATATTGGTGGCTCAGGGCCCACCACCTCCAGAGCATGCTCATCCCCACCCACCTGGTGCATTAATTATGTAAGTCATGGTAGAATATATCTAAAAATTATAATAACATGCCTCAAAATATATTTTATAATGATTTAATTCACAGAAATAAGAATAGGACGTGTATATGTCTTCCTATATAAGAGTCAAGCCCATCTACCTGCTCCTACGACCATGTCTGGGTGGTATATTATACCATAGAGAATTAAAATGTGATAATTCCTACCGCCCACTACTAAGGCTAGGTCTGGGTCAAGTTCTCTATTTTATATCAAGGGCTCCAGTATACAACTTTTCAATTGCATGTTATAGAGTAAAAGACCCTTTAATTTACAACTGGAATCACCATTTAACAATAGCTGTTTATTTTAATCTTGAAGAATCAACATTTCATACTCATTTAAGTATATTAAATGGTATATTTAGATGAGTTTCCATCCTAAAGATATAAACTACTACACTTTATAAGATTTAATTGGAACACCATGTAACTCCAACTAGATTTTTACTTTCAGTCTCAAAATATAACAAGTTCATGTATATATAATGGATTGATTATATGGGTTACCCTTCCCAATTTATAAAGTCCCGTATACTTTATAAATTGTTATTGACAGCCATTTAATCACAACCATAATAATTTTTTCCTATAAAACAAATGGTCCATGGATCAAACATGTAATAATTGGTTAATTAAGGTGCCCCCATCAAGCTATATGGAAAAAACCATTTAGGTTTATACAGACACTTTAATAACCAATTTTGTATCATAAATAAAAAAGGAATGCTATTATAGAGAAATAATACCAGTAAATGTGGAAATAATCATAGCATCAAGGTCTACAAGTATACTAAATCTAAACCTAAACATAGTATATAGATAAACATGGCACAAAATTAGGTTGTTAACCAAATTAATCTATATGGCATAGAATATGAATGACATGTGAATCACTTTGTGCCTACAATGATGCATGAGTACAATACCTCTTTATCGTACTGGGTTTCTGACACTCCATTTTTTTCATTAGTGATGAAAATATAATGAAAATTATCCCAAGTATTGAATAGGTGAATATCCCTTTGAAATATTTATGGAACATTCCTAAATTATCCTGCGCACACTAACCCTGTGCATCAGAATGCTCATGCAGGACCCCCTACGGGGCACTAAAGGAATGAAACCCCTGTGCAGGGTACCTAAACAGGGTACCTGCATGGGGTACCTATTCTAGGTACCTATTCCAGGTAACAATTTAGACTAAATCCTTCAAATAGGGTCTCATAGTTTCCTATAAATATAACACTAGGGCTCCACATTTGAGAGACTAGAAAAAATTTAAGAATCCTACAAGATCTTGTAGTATAGCCCCTTTTCCTGAGTCCTCAAAACCCCCCATGTATCCCTCTACAACCTGATAAAGGATTAATTAAGGGGGGTAGTGGGATCAAAGTCTTTATAGGGTCTAAAATTCAAGACACCTACGTTAGTACCCCTCTCTCCCTAGTTGACATCCATTAGCGGGAGGGTCCCTTCCCAAAACCATGATGTGTGCAAGACCATTCCAGTGACACTTGAGGATACCATTACTGCCTAGAGAATGGTGTATCCCAAATGTTTCCACCTAGGTGATCCATCACCCAAGGCACATACATCTTGATTAGGCATACCCCCTATGCGAAGCACTTCTAGCTCCTCCGAAGTCCTAGGTAAAGACCCTCCTGGTCACCAAACCATGACCCCTGTGGGATACCTTTTAAGACCTCTTTAAAGCCACAAATTGTAGGGATCCACTTTCTTTGGATACCTTATATGAGGGGGTCCAAATCTAAGCTTCCACCAAAGCCTCCAAACTTGAAAAAACATATAAATAGACACATCAGTGTGTCTTCCATTCATAAATGCATTCCACTATTCAGAGGTATCCCACACTTATTCTTCCTGATGGTCAGGGTCCTTGGGGTGCATGAAGATATGATTACCATCGGTCATGAGGACCCCAACCCATTGGGAAATGTTACGGGTCTCCTAGTATCAAATACTATGGTTAAGACCATGTACTTCCCTAGAATTATCTAAGACCAAGGACCTATAGTTTCAGGCAGGGAGGGAGAGGATCATGCTTGAATTTCTCTCTAAGGTGTAAGGTATTATCCTCCTCTATTACCCAAGAAACACTCATAAGGAAATCCCTCATAAAGTAATACCCTAGCATTTCATGAAATAGGTTTCACTCTTTCTCTACCTTTCCTTTCAGGTCACAACCAGGAGTTGATGTGACTATCCTGGTTACCAAAATTATTGAGGAGATGTGCACTCCCAAGACCTTTCTTCTTCTCTCGTATCACTAGACTCTTCTACCAATGGAAGAAGGATCATATAGTTTTTCGGATCTTCCACTTCCTATGGTTTCTCACATTTGAGCATGACTAATCTGGGATTATAGGTTAGATACAATCACATATTCCACATGGTCATATGCATTTCTCAGCAGAGAACATTGTCTCAGATCTTCCTCTCAACTTTCTTCAAAGGGAATCCATAGGCATGGGCCCTCAAAGCCATGTATATATTCCAAATGGTATCCACCTAGATGTAATCGATGACCAAACCTATAAATCACCATGAGTCAAGAAATTCCCCATAGACTCACTCTAATTTTAATCCTCCCAAACGGTGTAATCCATAAAATTATTCCTTAATATTATCAATGGGAAACATTCCTAATGAGAAAAACCTCCGTAGGGACTCCATAAGTATGGGTACTCACCATTGAACTATATGGGATTTGATTAACATCCAAATGGGATACATAGGAGTCCTATTTGAGGTCTAAACCCAACACCCCAAAATAAAACCTAATTCTATCTAGGCCACGTTCTCAATAGAACCATGTCTAATCTAGGATCCCATATCCCTTCATAGTTCCTTGGGATTCTTCGACATAAGTCCCAAACTAAACTTTGAATAGGAACCTTTTTCCTAGGAATCCTTTCCACATGATATTAAACTTCATAGTTTGGTCCTAATCACATGAACTTAGAAGGTATGATGTGCCCCATTAAGTGGAACTGAACTACATGGGTTTTTATTTGTTTCACAATGATACATAGAAAGAACATCTTGTTGGCTTAATACCTATATCAAAAAAACTACCATCTCCCTTGATGATGATAAAATCAAGAGAGACCCACTGTGTAGATCAAAACCAACATCATAATAATAAAAGACAAAAGAATCTCTAATATATTTTTAAAAGGGTACCATTGATGGATAACCTCAGATACATCTAGATATCTCTATCGATGAAGAATATCAAATAAAAACAGATTCAAAATTCCATACATGTTAATATTTGATTATTAATTCAAGGATAATGTAAATCATACTTGGGAGTTAATTAAGGATTCATAAATATATTTAAATATTTAAGAGAGTCCCAGAGTAGGAAATAACTCCCCCAAAAAGGGTGTGATAAACTCAACCTCCCATAATCTCGACCAATGTGAGTTCTTAAGTTTCATTTTCTAAGTTCCATAATGATAACCTACCTTTGCAAAGTAGATTTATGATTCATAATAGATATGAGAACCATTGGGTGTTTCTACTTTCATGACTAAACCCCATTGGAAACTACCTGAAATGGATGTGGTTTTATGTTTCTGATGTGAAGTTTATCCCACCAACACCAAAAAACATTATTCCATCCCCATTTGGAATTTGGGGATGAAACAAAAATAGTAAACCTGACATGAATCATTAACCAAGATGATGGTGTCACCTACCTGTGAGGCCCCGTTCTCTCTCAAAATGAAAGAAGGTAAAATAAGAAAATAAATCTTGAATGTTTTCTTTTATTAATATGTTCATTCTATTTGGTTTTGTTGTTTATGTTTGTCACCTATATTTTAGGAACATTTGAAAAGATGTACCTTCAATCCAAATAGCATCACACTAGCACTCAAAACCGCATGCCTTAGCTATCGTTCATGATGGGTTCTAGTCTAAGCAGAGGAAACCATCCCCAACCCAATGTGTTCAATGATGGGTCCCAACTGTATTCATTTGGAAGTACCTCCAAAATGGTACCATCCCAACCATGGAGGCTGATCGAAAGGCCCTCCATCATGCAATTCTCCATCAGTTTTCCACTAAGAGATGACTAACAATTTAGAAGTAAACAACACCAATCACTGTCTCCAATCATTTCAGGAGATTATCACCAGAACAAAACAATTATAACCTCCCTTATCTTAGGTAGGTAGATCAAGAGGCCACAAAAGACCTCAATCTGAAGTCACAAGGGTCATTTCAAAGGTATTTTTCTAGTCATCACTACTAACAACACCGTGCGGTAGTGAACCCGAAACATGATGAGGGTTTCGTCCCCAAGAGTTCATCCCTGTTCATCCAAACATAGGCATTCAAGAAGGCCCACTGAGGGAAGTGATGGGTCAATAGGGAGCATGACCAAACTACTATCCCTTCTAGAGAATCCCACTAATAAAATTTGGTGGTAAAAAGTGAACAGACACAAACACCTACCCATACCAACCTATATTTCCAATGGCCTCATAAGACAACATTCGAAGAAGCACATAGGTCAAATTTGGTAGCACACCATGAGGTGGAACAAAGAACTTCCTACACCAAACAAGATTTCAATAAGACTTTTTTGCTATACTCAAAGCCTTCTAGTCAAGTTTGGAGGAAAATAATGAGAAAGATCACATAACTACCCACATTTATCAAGCCTTCCACTATTATTATCAGGAAACATCTGGAGAAATTAGCTGAAAAGTCCTAATGAAAAAAGGGGGAATACCCAAATCTATCCCCCCGCACCTGAGTATTGACTGTATCAACTAAAATAAAATGGAAGATAAGAGTAGGAACACACCCCTTCCACATTCATGGAATGGGAATATATTCCCACTGTAGCTTTTGAAGTCACCAAGAACATCCTAAAAATAGTGAAAGGGAAGACACAAATACCCACCCACATCCTAAAGACCTGCCGAGATATCATAACCAAAACAAAATTGGTAGAGGGGCAGATTCAAAAATCCATCCCTAAAAATGGGGTGAAAAATCAACATGTCACTCCATAGTAGATAAAAACCTTTGATTTCATCAAGGAGGATCATGGGATTACTTTCCATGTGATATATGGATGACCGGATTGGGTCTATACCCCTGTCCCAACTAGAGTTAATCAGCCTATTCCAATAGAAACTCTAAGGCAGGCACAAACCCATACTAAAATTCAAGAAACCTATTAGAAACTTTCGATAGAAAAACATGAGCTAGTAAAACAATCTTCCAAACCTGAAAACCACTTTTCCCAGGAAGCATCCCCAGTCACCCACAAGAAGTCATCTGAGAAGAATCCTAATTAGAGATGACTGAAAAATCAAGAGATGATCTATGATCCTACTATAATTAATGCTAAAGTTCTTGTAGCACTCAGATTTGTATCTTTGGTGGTCTGGGATTCTAATCTCCCATTAACAAATTATGGTAATAGTTGTAGTAATTCCAAAGGTCCTCCCCAAAAACTTCACCATGAATGATAGCTTAATGTCCATAATCTTATCGATCTTCCTAGTCCATCTCCGTATGAGATTCACGGTATACCTCCATGTGTCCAAAAGATCAAATATAAATAAGGGATTCCACTTATTGATGTCCACCCTAAAGGTCCTCCTCCGGTTATATGATATATGAATTCTACTTATAGTCAAACAATAATCCATTATGGCAGTCCTCCCTAGAATGGCATTCACTGTGATAGTTTTATCCTCAGTAGTGTTTCACATCATCAAAGGGTCCTCCCCTTGGTGATTTAATGATGAGAAAGAAATCCTAACATGAGGCAATTAGGAAAATGAGACCATTAATTTATGATGACTTATTATTGAAAATTTAAATCCTTTATCCATCAGAAGACAACCTGAGGTGACAGTGACTCTCTGAACCATCCTTGGATCACCTGCTTTCAAATTTAATAGTGGAAGTCCCTACCAATATTGTTAATTATGATAAAGAAGCATCAAATTTTCCACTTTGGTCAGACCTGGATGAGGGAAATCAAGTATAAGAATAATAAGATACTTTTTAACATGAGGAATCAGTTAGCTAATGATGACATACCAATATTGTTCTGACCATTGGCCACTCCCCAATACAACATTCTAGAGGCGTTGGAAGATTGTGTGCACGATATCTGCCTTAATATATAGAACACTATTTATCACTTAAGAGTAAATTTATTACCATGTGATGAATATCTAATCCATGTCAAGGTAATAGATGGGATGAAATTCCAAATTGATTTGGTAGCTCTCTTGGCAGAACAATATCCATAATTGGAGAAAGAATACGTATCCCTTCAGCATGCTTGTCTCAGAGAATTAAAATAATTGTACCAACTAATTAAACATTACCCATCCAGTGTTCATATAAGAGGATGTGGTGAACAAGGATCATTCCATTTCATTATTCTACCATATAGAAAAAGTTTTCCAAAGATGACATTGTGCAATGTCATAAATTTAGGTCGAATTTAAAGAACAGTCTCTCTTCAAAACTGATGATATGATCAATAATAATAGGTCCCAACTGACTCTCACCGATGTCAGTCTTGAAAATAGAAATCTGTTGAATGAATTTTTCATTAATAATTTGAAGATATAGAGCATGTATCCCATTTAATAGAATTCAATTGTTAGATAAAAAAAATGTCATAGATAGCACAATTGTCTTCAGAAGTAGACGATTTAGGTGAAAACTGAATGATGAAATCATCCCATGTTTAAAGGCGACTTTTAAAAATCAAGAAATAATCCATGGAAGTATTATCCCAGACATTCTAAAAAAAATCTAGTACAAAGGTCTAGGCTCTTTTTAAAAAATACCTTTAAGGTCAGAAAACCATCTAAACGAGTTGTTGAAGTGGAATAAGAATAGCCCCATCCCGTAGAGATGGGAGGTTTGTTTACCTCAACAACATCATCCTTAATGGAAGTTAGTATTCTTCTGATTAGGTGGAATAACACATAATAAATCCTCCTAGTTAATCTCATCATGTGATCCGATATCCTCATTGGTAACTTACATGACCAAATTTTCTATAGATTCCATTTAGATTACCGTTTGTCAAACAAATCAAAGGGAACCATTGAAGGATATGAGAAGGTCCTATAGTGGGTGAAGAAAATGTATTATCACAAAGAGACTGATGAAGCACCTAAAATTCATCAAATATTGGTGAATTTCATTAACATCACCCCTATAGATCTTAAAAAACACGAGGCCAATAAAAAGGAGTTAGAGGAGGATGTTTGGATTCAAAATATGGTACACACCCAAAAAATTGGAAGATGTGTGCATACCTAGAACCAGAGGCTTTCCTTGAATTTTTTATTCTTTCAACCACTCCATCATTACCTCCTCAGAGAGTATCCACCAAAGAAAAGGGTAAAAGTAAAGTTTCACTTCAACAACCTACTTAATAGGTTAAACCCCCTACACTTGAGAAAATATTTGCTCAGCAAAAGGAGGAGATGAAGGAATTGAGAAGACTCAATGTAGAACTACTCTGAAGAAATATTCCCCCAAGATATGTTCTACAAATAGACACTCAACTTGAAATCCCAATAGGCACACCTCAACAAAGATGGTTTTCCATGACAACTGAAATGGAGTCAAAAAAATATGCTCATCATGGGGTACCAACAACCAATATAATTAAATCCCACAATAGTATATCAGGAGATCCCTAAATTGGGTACACAGCTAGAACATGTATAGGTGCATCCTTACCGAATTTTCCCTATAGGTTACCCATGGAAGATACAAATAGGGCCACTATAGTTGACCCTACCTTCTACTTCCCCAATTACAGCTCATGCCCAGCTAGAAATTCCTCATGGGATCATCAATACTATTGATTCACTAATGGATTGATTAGAATATATGGAGGAATAGTGTGCACTGGTACATCCAAAAAAGAATCCTTTCCCCAAATGGGTTGATCCGTCTCTTCCCTACCAAACCATAGAAACCCCACATTTACAATTTTCAATGGTTCGAGGGTCCTAGAGAAGCATTTGATGCATTTCATATCCCGATGTAATCCCATGATGGGGAACCCTACACAAAAGGAAGTAATGAAAATCAGGTGATTCATTTAGAAATTGTAGGGTCCAGCCTTTGTTTGGTACACTAGCTTACCAGCTCGTTCAATTATAGTGTGAGAAGATATCTGTTAGAAGTTTCTATTCCAATTTAGTTTGATGCTATATAAGTCAATAATCCTTGACCTCTCAAACTAAAATATATGTCATAATTATATGGTATTGGTCTTCATTTCTTAGTGTAAGGGTTTTAAATACACCTTAAGTCTACAACATCCTCAAGAATATTTTTTTTAATCTATATAGATAATATTTTCTATGAGTTTCACACACCAATCATTCTTGTGAAATATACAATAGGGTTTTAGGATCATTCCACAATTGCTCAAGGATTGGATGACTCCATCGCATGAACCAAAACCAAGTCCTGGGTAATCCTATCAGCTCAAGTAAATAGAACAAGGAAAGAATAGGCTTCCACTATTACACTTATGTCAACCCCTTCACCCTCTCCAACTCCAAATCCTACACCATATCATGCGATGCCCCTTCTTGAGTGTCAGTAACAACACCCACATCATCAAGATGAGAAATGCAAGTACAATAAAAAACATTTTGAGGAGATGAAGAATGAAGTTTATTCTTTTCTAAATGACAAAGTCCCTGGCTACAACATCTCAACAATGGAGAAAAACTTGATAAAGATTCCAAAGACCAAGAAGACCAACCAGGATGGTGATGAAGATCTCCTAAACTATTTCCCCTTTCATCAATTATTTGGGTACACTATAAAAGAATGTTTTTTTCAAATACTTACTATAGAATATGGTGGAATTTAGGAATGTGAAGCTGGGAAAGATACCTGCACAAGTAGCATACATTTTTTCCATCGATCTGGAGGAAGAGAATGAATGTAAAGAAGTTAAAAGAAAGGGTAAAAAGAAGTTCTGTTACTAGATGGTTAGAAATATGATCATCCAGACTCATTTTATCCTCCAAGAATAGTTAAAACAACTACCTATGACCCCAACTCCTTCCATTATGGAACAATCAACTCCATCAGTACCAAAATCTTTCAAAATCTAGTCTTATAAGAAACAAAATGAATGGAAGAGTAGGAAAAAATCATAGGAAGATAAAACTGTATAGAGGTTGAAGTTGGATTTAAATGTCTTATACTTCATTCGCACAGTACTAGAAACACGGGTGCCACCCCAAGAAATGGTACAACAAGAGTCGACTCACCAGACAAAGTCCTCATCAGGTGAGTAATTGTTCTTCAGATATGTTAATGTTATTCACTTAATGGATCCCTGATCAAATAATGAGTGTGAATATGAATCTAAATTTCTTAAATATAGTTGGGGAATTAGGGTAAGAGTTTGATAGAATAGAGGATATAGGGGAAGATGTAATCGCACTAGATGTAAATACTCTGGCCATATCCCCGATTGGACCATCTTTATGGCCAAAACTCATGGGAGTTCCACCTAGTGAGATTATAAGGAGAAAGAAAGTTCCTTCACACATTATAGGGTTTTCCATAACTAGATCACTATGGAATATTTATTATAGGAGACACCCTAACCAAATCATCCTCGGTGTTGAGGCACACCTAGTCAACCTAATCCACCAAAGATAGATTTTACTTTAACACCTGTTCTAATGACCGATCCACCTATATCAAGTACTTTAGTTCCTAAAATTCCTAGAAAAGAGAATCCCCATGTTGGGTATCACATTTATTTTCCCATAAGTATGAAATTTTATAGAAATTATCCACATTTCTAGCCATGTTTTTAGTCTTAAATGAATTGAGTCTATCAAAATACCCATGGGAATCACTCATAGAATATTTTTCAAGCCCTCAATAATTTGAGGTCAAACTTACTACTACATAATTATATTCTGCATAGAACGATCATATGAAATTATATAAAATCATATCCTTTACAAACCCAGGTAAAGATTCCATTAGGCAGGGACACATCAAACCCTTGTTCATGTATGTAAAGATAAATGACATTGATATTTGAAAATCCTTCATTGACAATGGCTCATGAGTCAACCACATTCCATCATAAACACTTTTTAAAATGGGTTAAAAATGTACCACTTGTCCCCCTCCTCTTTAATAGTAAAAGGTTATGATAAGGGAAACCAAAAGCCACTAGGTGAGATCAAGTTTAAGAATTAGTTCAGGGATCTCATATCCAAATCATAATTCCAAGTTGTTCAACTAGATATGAACTTAAACATTCTACTGGGAAGGCCTTGGTTATATCTACATGAGGTTATCCTCTCATCATACCACCAATAAATAAAATATTTCATTAATAGTCTAATTGGAAAATTTCATGGTGATAAGTACCCATTTAAAATTTCCAAATAACAATATATTGAAATGGGATTCTATCAAAGGGAAGGGAAGTAACCTATGATTTCCAATGTTGCTATAATTGAGGCTCTAAATAGTCTGGAAATAACCTTGGCTAATCCCTTAAAGAAGCTCAGTGAAGAGTATTTGATACCCATCAATCAGATTGAAGTGGTGGTTCAAAGTTCAAGAAAATATTCAAAAAACTATATGATATCATTCATGAAAAATAAACCCAAAAACATTGGAAAATCATTGAATCTCCAGAAAGTGATTAAATCCCAGGTGAAAATACCTTCATTCCACCAACTAACTTAAAAAAATCCCTACCTAATCAGTTGGGTAATAATTTTTTACCACAACAACAAGATAAGTTAAATATGTTCATACTTTATTCCTCATATCCCCTTTGGACGTAGAAAGGGGCCCTACATCATCAGTCATGCCGAAATTTGTTGCTTCACCTTCTGAATGTCAAAATACTGACTCCCTCCAACTGTATAAAATTTGCTTCATCAACTACTTCTTATATAGAGGTGTAAGAGGAAAATAATGTGGAAAAGGAAGAGGAGGATTACCTTATAGATTCCCCTATATAATCTGAGGAAGGTTTCTCTATCACTACTGAATAAATCAGAGAAATAAATCTAGGAATAAAAGAAGACCCATGATCCACTTTGATTATTCTGTCCATGACTTCCAAAGAACAAGAGGTATATACCTCCTTTATAAAACAACATTAGGACATGTTTTCTTGAAATTTCATAGATATTCTAGGACTTGATATTGAGGTGATCACTCATAAATTGGGCTTTCCCAAAAACCACTAGGGATATAAATAGGAAGCCAAAAGGACACACCTAACTCATGCCTCAAAAATTGAGGCTAAAGTGGACAATATTATCTTGGAAAACATTATACAGGAAGTTAAGTATCCAAAATAGTTGGATAACATCATCCTAATAAAGAAAAATAATTATAAAATTAGGGTCTATATAAAATTCATAGATCTCAATCTATACTATTCAAAAGAAGACATCATAGTTCCAATTACAGAGCTACTGATTGATGTAATAACTGGATATCAATAACTATCCTTCATGGATGGCTATTTAGGGTAAAATAAAATTGGAATGAATCTATAATATTAATAATACACTACTTTTAGGTCCCACAAGGTGTATTTTTCTATCAGGTAATGCCCTTTGTCTTGAATAATGTCAAAACTACATACCAATGTGCCATTCATCAAATATTCAAACCCTTCTTGGGGAATTTTGTCAAATTCTATGTTGAATAAATAGTGGTTATGTCCTGATAGTTTCTTAACCACCTAGATATTCCCGATACCATCTTCAACAAACTATGACAATATATCTTGAAGATGAACCCCTTGAAATGTGAATTTAGGGTAACCCTGAGAATATTTATCAGCTTCAATGTATGCTATTGTGGAATCAAAACCAACCTTGAGAAGACAAAATACATCATTATCGTTTCAACTCCTCAAAACCATAGGGAGTTGATAGGACTTCAAGGAAACTTTGCCTGAATAGGTGATTTGTATCCAACCTTATTGGAAAATGTCTTCCATTTACCAGGCTGATGAAGAAGGGTATTACATATCATTATAGTGATGAATTTATAGAATATTTTGAGAGTATCAAGAAATAAATCTTATCCCACCAGTGTTGATTCTTCATATTAAAAGAGGAAAACTCATTCTGTATGTGATATCCCCAAAGTGATCACTAGGTACCTTTTTTGAAAAAAAAGAATGATGCCGAGAGTGAAAAAAATGTTAATTATCTTAATCAAACCATGCTCAACATTAAGACTAGTTATTTTGATATCAAGAAGAGACATCTGGCATTAATCTTCATGGTTTAGAAAATGAGGCACTACCTATAGCACCATGATATCCATTTAGTATCTCATAATAACCCACTCAAATAAATCCTCAAACATACTATGTTGAAAGAATGTTAAGCATGGTGGGTGGTTATCCTATAATAGTTTGACATATAGTTTGTGTATCATAAATTGGTGAAAGTGCAGGATTTAGAATATTTTATTTCAGAACACCCATCTACCCCAAAAACGTCATTAAATACCGAATTTTAATATAAACTTATATTCATTATTAAATAAAACCAACAAACTTGGGAAATGTATTTTGATAGTGCATTCTGAATTATAAATGGGAAGAGAATATAATACCTCATGATCTACAAAGTCAGGCTGGGACTTGTGTTCATGTATCCAGTAAAGTCATTTTTTCCTTACTCCTTCCTATTATCATAGAAATGTACAAATAACGAGGCATAATATCAGACCCTCATTTTTGGCCTATATCCATATCTTCAGATACTAGTGGGCCACCTAAAGGTGAATGGTTATTTTGATTTGGTAATCAAATAGATTAACGAGGATTATTCCATCAGAAAATAAGAGATAATCCATCTCTTTGACTTTGTATAAGGGTTAATGGCATAGTTCCCATCATATCCAACATTGACTCAAATCCTACGATCATAGAATTCTGTTGAAGATACATTGGAAAATGTAGCTACAATTTTGGAAGATCCAAAAAGGGATGAAATGATCATCCGAATTGTGCATCACTGAATGGTATCACCATTTTCTCATGTCATCATGGAAGAGGTCAATAAAGTTAGCCCTATTCCTAAATCAGATGGACCCATGACTGGTTGGATGATACCTATCATGTACTACCTTCAAAATGAATAGCTCTCATCAGAAAAATCTAGAAAGGTGAAAATCCAGAAGCAAGCAACCAACTTCACTCTTTATGATGGCCCAAATCACCAAAAAGTACTCTATAAACGAGGCTTTGATAGTGTCCTTAGATATATCAATGGAGAAGAGACTAAAGTTGTAATGAAATAAGTACACACAGGAGCCTATGATTCCCACCTATTAGGATTTTGGATTTCCAATCAAATTTAGAGGCTCATATACCTTTTTCCTTCAATGATGTAAGATTGAACGTAATTCACTAGGAAATGTATTTCATTCAAAGTGCATGCCAACTTCATACATCAAACCCCATAGTTTCTAAATACATCCAAATACTCATAGAAATTCACCACATGGGGAATGGACTTTATAGGACCATAGTCTCTCACCACATCCAAGAAGTTAAAATATATTATCACTCTAATCAATTTATTTTCCAAGTGGGCTGAAGTTGTAACCCTAAAAGAAGTCAGGGAAAGGAATATTTTCAACCTCATGGAAGTGAACATTATTACCTACTTTAGTGTCCCTCATGAAATACTAATGGAAGAAAACGCCAATTTTTATTCTTTTGAGTTGGATAAGCTATATCAGGAGTATAAAATCCAGTCCAATCATTCATCACACTGTAATGTAGTGGAAAATGGATAGATGTAGGCCTTTAAAAAGACCTTATCAAATACACTTCAAAATATGTTAAACAAGGATAAAATTTATTTCCTGGATAAGATCCTACATTCCTTGTGGGCTTACTAGACTACAACCCACACCACTATATAAGTGACCCCATAATCATTGGTATATGGGAAAGAGGCAATCCTTCCCATTAATGTTCAATTTCCTTCACTCTACATTTCCATCTGTGAAAAACTATCTATATATTAGAAATCACATAAATGGATGGATGAATTGGAGTGACTGAATGAGAAGATATTATATACCTTGTATCAATTAGAGGTCCATCAAAATTGGATATAACAGGCTTTAAACAAGAAGGTCCTCCTCCATTTGTTCCTTAAAGGGGAACTGGTACTGGTCCTTAGGACTCCAATGATACCAGGGAAGAAGCTTCCAAAACTCAATACAAAGTGGTAGACACATTATTTCATACACAAGGTCTTCTATAATGGAGAGTACTCCTTGATTTTGATGGATGGAGAGCTCATTACACCCCAAAAAATGTGTGGTTTATCAAAAAGTACTTCATTTGACCAAAGAGCATTACATCTTAGCTGCATGATGTTAAACTGTGTTTTCAGTCATTGTTGCATGATCTTAATAAAATCATGTTGTTTGGATCACATTATAAGATAATAAACTTCAAGACACCAACATTCTTGTTGTATGACATTAAACTACATAACATCATGGTCCTGTATAAATGAGCTTAACATGAACACCATATCATCCATGTATTAATATGGTAAACTATATGATACCAATTTTATTTCTATATGAATTAAACTACAAAACATCATGGTCCTGTATGAATGACCATAAAAGGCACACCATATCATCCACATCACAAGATGATAAAATGAATGGAACCAACATTCTTGTTGTATGAAATTATACTAAATATCCTAATGTCCTAGTCACAATATGCTAAACTATATGAAAAAATCCTCACCACATGACGTAAAAATTCACGGTTCACGTCCTTGTTGCATGATGTAAAACTACATAATCCATGTTTGAGCAGATCACCGTATTTAATGCTTTTCCCCACCACACCATTATTTAATAACTAAATCTGGATTGATTCTCATTCCAATGAGATATGTATTGAAACCTAGATCTCCAATATTGGGCCCATCAAAAACACAAAAAATACCCCCTCCCTATGTAAGAGTCATACCTGTACAGGTAACCTTTAAAGAAAAATATACATCTTGATTCTAACTCTAATGAGATACATAGTGACACCTGGATCTTACATCTTGGTAAAAACACCAAAAAACCAAAATGACCATATCCATCACATGTATCACCTTTTTGTGGTGGAAGAAACCTTTTCCACACATTTTTTCTCACACCAAGAAGAGATCATGTGGGTTTAAGAGTTTTTGGAAAAAAATTTCCTACATGAGAAAGGCATATCAATATGCATCGGGGTTACTATGGTCCTCATCGCAAGAACTTAAAAGGAACACCATAGGTCTTTTCCACATGACTTTAAACTTTATGGTTCCTTAAGAAATAAATTTGGTTTGATTTTTATTCTAATGAGGTAGGTAGTGATGTGCATGACCTATAACCTAGTCCATCCATGATATTCCTTTTTCATGATGATTCACCTTCATCCTTACCGCGTTTCATTACACTCTATGGATGATTTCCTTACCACTTGATGTTAAACTGTATGGATGAAATCCTTACCACATAACATTAAAATACATGGCTAATGTACTTTATGCCTAACTTTAAACTACAAGGTTCCTCAAGAACTACTTGTTTCTTGATTCTCATTCTAGTGAGATACATAGTGATGGCTAGACCTTATTTCCCAATCCCAACCACTAGGTAAAGAAAAATACCCCCTTCTGCATACAAAAAAAGAACTTTGTATGAGATATAAATTTGGGTTCCCTCATTCAATAGTCCACCAAGAAAACAGATATGTCCCCTACATATAATTCAGATCTATACAAAGTACTCTTCACTTCATGGAAAATGTTAGTCCAAATGCTTCTGTTTTTCTTATAAATATTCCTCCCACACATCATACTTCTAATCTTGTATAATGTTGGATATTAATAATATTTCTCCGAATATTGGTGATATAATGTCTGATACCTAAGGAATCCTTTTTCTAACTATGCAGTAACACACCTAAGATTTATTTTCCTAATTCTCCTAGTAAAAGGGCATGTCAGCTAAAGGATGCAACTATTTGAGTTTATAGTAACATGCCTCAGTTAGATTTGCATAAAGTCACCCACAAAAAAGGTTTTTTCAACTGTAAGCACATTCACTCTTCATAGAATCCTCTCCTATTTTTTCAATCTTTGACATCATCATGCTAGAAACCTCTATTCAAATTTGGTCTATAATCATCCCTATCATAATTTTCCCATGTCATTTCGAATGATCTAAGAATTCCCAAAATCTTAGTTTATAATTTCCTCCCTCATGTATAAAATATGCCGAAACAAACTTGGTCTGATAGGCCTCATATAAATCATTACTTCTATAATAATATGGTAATATTCATATGTCCTGAAACTACAAAAATCAAAAATTTCTCATTGCATGACATTAAAATGCATGATATGTCCCGAAAACAAGACTTTAAAATACTTGGTTTTCAAATCCCTAGGTGTTTTGATTCTCATTCAAATAAGATTTTAAGAGATTCCAAAAACCTCTATTTCAGGCCCAACATTAATAAAACATTCTCCAATATTTCCTACTTTTGGGTCAGACCTATGTAGGAAATTTGTTTCCCCATTATTGGGTAATTTTGGATTGAAATGATGCTTCTGTATTCCGGTACTTTCCTTCTAAAAACCAAACTATATGTTTGATGGAATCGAAATATTTATAAACTCCTTAATCCATCAGTGATAAAATTTCAAAATTCATGATAACTCCTTTATCTAGCTATATAGAAGCACACCCTAGTTATATTTTAATAACATCATCCACCAAAAGGGCCTGTCAGATAGAGGATTATACTATTTGACTATGATTTAACACACCCCAATTGGATTTGTGTAAAGTTTCCTAGAAAATGGCCTATCAACTAGAGGCATATTCTTCCTCAAGATAGACCTCCTTTATTTCCATAAGACCTTCCCCCCATATCACTTTTTGTAACTATAGGCCCCCAAATTATATCTTACAACCTGTCCCCTTTATACCTAAACATTATGGCACATTCCTAGGAAAATTACCATGAAAGGGTGTGTAATAAATTTTTTAGTCAGAGATAATGGTTCTTAAATTATATCCATCAACATCCTTGATATATGGCATTAATCTATATAATGTATTGTCCAAGTCATAAGGCATTAAACTGTATAATTGATTCCTCAACATAAATCGTTAAAATGCATGTTCTATGTCCTATTCACACAACATTAAACTACAAGATGTCTCAACCCTTATCAAAGAGGGTAACCCCACAATTTCAAACATTTAATATAATTCACCCTTCTTCACATGAGACAAATACTTGTAGGAGTGGTTTCTCATTTTTTTTCCAATTCCAATGTAGATACTCTCATCATTATTTAGATAACTTCTCTTAGAAAACAACCTATCATGGTCTTGAGAAGTCCATAAATTCAAAAATTTCACAACCATTGGTAGTAAAATGTAAACATTCCTAAGGATACCTTTTTTTGACTAAGCAGTGATATGCCCTAGTTGTATTTTCATAAAGTCTCCCACAAAAGGGTTTGTCAACGAGTGGATTATTCATCCTCAGAAGAGACATCTTGTATTCCCAATGGATCTAACAATATCATGTTTGAAACCACTTTTCAAACTTGGTCCATGGCCATTCCTCACATAACTATCTTGTATCATGTCTTAAATCCATGAATCAAAAAATCATGACTCAAAAATCTCCTTCAGGTATCTAAGGAATGTCAGAACCTTATTGGCTAATGAGGCTTATTTGGGTTATCATTCCAAAACTCATGTTCAAAGCTATTTGAACTAAAACACTAGCCTTATTATTCCATATTTCATGAATTTAAAATGACAAAAAAATGAGACAAAATACTCTCTAGGTTGAAAACCATCAAAGGGAACTCTACGTAGAAGTCGAGTCTGAGATCACTAAAACTATGACCTGTATGGTTTGGGAAAGAATTGATCAATGAAAAGATAAAAGACATAAATATTGTTAAGATAAAAACCCACAAAGGGAAGCCTGAGAAAAATAAAAGTCTCACCTACTAATTATTCTTCCTAGTGGACTTAGGAAAAAATTAGGGTGATGAAACAAAAGAAACAATAATTTTAGGGTTGTCCATATGACCCTAGCAATAGTCGATTTACAGCTAGGCCCCATGGCTTAGGAAAACATTAGATCACTCCATCACCCTTATCATCACAATTATAACACTATGACATTTAATTAAACGATTTATTAGTTTTATATTAGGATTATAATGAGGAAAATAATAGAGAAATAAGTTATTAGAAACAAAAATACATTTTATTTATGTTCTCAAAGGAATAGGAAGTTCCTCGTGTCGGAGTCTCTATGATAATTTTTTAAAGTGTTACTCGACATAGGCCTTGATATTTTAAACTATAGATTGAGTATTTTTTTCATATTACCATAACCCGTATAGTTGTGTTGAAATGGATTATTCAATGAGATGAATCTTCTCTTTCTTCACATCCAAAGAACCCTTTCCTTGTGCCGAGACCCTCTTCAAGGAATGATAGATTTGGGAAATATATTCCTATTTAGTATTTAGTTATTCTTGAAAGCATACAATTTGGATATATTTCTTATCTATATGTATTTTATTATCCTCTACCTATTTTTCATGATTCCAACCCCCCTGGGACATAGTAGCCCTGATATTTTAAAACTGTTCTGATAATTGTGCATCAAACTGCTACGACCTTCAGTCCTCTTCCCTTTGATAGATAACTAACTTTACTACATGGTGGATCATTCGGTAATAGAAATATCCATGTCCTAGAAATGAAAATAGGGTAATAAGTTGGTGACGTTTCAATTATATGTCTCCAAGAGGTGTCTCTACGATTATTTTCTATATTTCTTTCTAAATGATATCGTGTGTAGTTCGAAGAGCCTCCTACACCTCAAAGTCCAACAAAGATCCACTCTTGAAGGGAGGGATGTATTTTGGGACTAGTAAACTCAATGAGTCACCTTATTCTTGTATCTCCAAGAAAACCTTAGTTTCTCCTACCAATGTTCACTGAACTAGTATAGAAGCCCCCACTTTATGCTCGACCACTAAAGTAAATGATGCTAAATAACTGGTGACACACCTCATCAATATTAGGAGTTTGACAGACAATAAAGTAACTGAATCAGACAAAGAATTTGATAACACTCACCCATTATTGGATCAACTATTATGATTAATGCCTCCTCAGTACTCCCAGGCTTAACAGTTTGGTTAAAAAATCTTTATAAGGAACATCCCATTAATTTTTTTTTTCTGAAACTAGAATCAAGGGCTCTTATGAATCTCACACTTAAAGGTTCTATGATGTAACTCCCTCAAAAATGGGAGTAGTATGAACTTGGATTCATTTTTCAAGAATTTCCTTGGAAACATTCTCTAAAGATAGAGCTATACAGGTTGAGCTCTAATATGAGACATCAACGGAAAATAGGCCAACTGTATTTGAAAAAAATGCTAGCAAGAGGAAACTCACATCTACCCAATAACCAACTAAAAATTCTTGAACTAATCCATATATTCAGGAATATTAATGATTTTAACCTATCCTCAAGGTATGTTATTTCATATATTATTTCATTATATTATCACTCACGTCTCACAACATTATCACCAGTAGGGTTATCCAAGACATGGGGATCTGGACCCAAATTGTCCCCACCATTGATTCTCTCTACTGACGTCTCAGTATATGTAGCATATTTGAACCCCATAGGGTCCATATTAGCATTAATACCTTTCAAAGAACATCTGATATCCCTATAAACACTATATGGAGTGGAGATGTGGCCAATGGTGGTTGTTGTAGTGTCCTTCTATGTACATGGAAGATCTGAAATATCATAATGATGAATGTTAGTAATAAGCACATGAGACCTTATGCTATGCATATGAAATTACCATGACCCTCTTCCCTCTCAGAAAATAACATGGGTAGACTCAACTACATCTCTTGGAACTTTATCTATTAATGTGATGGATTCAACAACATGAGTTTGTGCCTCCTCCATAATTTTCCCCTCAATTCATGAAGGATCAGTGCCAGACCCCTTAAGGGAGGAAATTGAAGAAGATACTACATAATGAAAACATGGTCAAGTAATTATGTCATGTGAGTCATGAGATAAAATGACAATGAAATGAATTAATGTGAAATATACACTAGAAAAAATTATATATCCTCTTTCATTTTTCTTTTCTTGAGATGAAGAGGGGAACATACCAGCTCTCTTAGTAACATAAATTTGAGGTGGAGGTTGAGAAAACCATCCTACCATTTCTTCCACCATCATCCTGTGACCCATGGATATTTTCTAGTATTTAAGATACTCAAACACTACTCTAATGTGGGTTCCCATGGGACTATATTTTAGTGACTGGAGAATATTTTTACTGGTTCTTCTTATTATTCTCTTGAGAACTATGATATAGACCCCCTTGAAGTTAATGACGGTGGATGAAAGAGAAATAATAGAAATAGGTGGAAGAAATAAATCACTAGGGATGATGAAATCATTCCATCCCTCTTTAGAATGACCGAATACACCACATGTTTTCCTTAATCCAACATGTTAGATACTCGCTTTGTGTTCAGGATTGAATCATAAGTTTCGTATATCAATATCTCCATCTCCTGAACATATTTTCACACCTCTATCAAATTATTGTTGGAGTGGATATCAGAGGGTTATTGGACATCCCCTAGATACAATATATGTATTATAGAATGGATAATTACTCACATATCTTTGATATTATGAGATATTCCCTACCAAGCATGGATTTCCAGGTGTTGCATATAATCTGGTGATAAGTTTTCCATATATGGGGAATTACCAATGTCTTTTGAATTTGAAGACCTTTCAAGACTCTATGCTCCCATAGTGGACCAGGTGACCAAAACTTGAATCACCTCTGAATGATGATTATTGGACAACCTTGGCCAAGAAGATGTGGTTTTATCAACCTTGGCTTTCTCTTTGGCCATTTCATGAGGTTTCCATGAAAATTTCAGAGCTTCAAAATTTCCTCCTTTAGATTGGACCTTACCAACACACTTGAAATGATTAGAAGTTATTGTATCCATAAAAAAGGAATTATTTTCATGAACACCCCTTGAGGGTATGAATAAATCCAAGAATTTGAATACCTAGATTCCAGAATGATGGATGCACTCGATAGAGGTAGCTCAATTGAATCAAGGACACCTCCATGGCCATCAGGATCTAAATTTTTTGATCCACTATCGGGTATTTCTCAACTCAAATGTGCATGGTGGGAAAGATGCTTGATATTTTCAAACCCTTGAATTGGTGGGTAAATCGATATAAAGCATATGCCTTACAAATGATTTTTTTATCAATGTGGAATACCGGTACAATATTAGTAAATGAAATCATGTACGCCCTCAGATCGTCATCAATTTTTCCAACATTGGTGAATGTCCCAATCAATTGATCACTGTATGGGATGAGTTTTAACTCTCATGATGCATTCAAAATTTTTAGGACTTCATTTCAATTTAGGGTTAAAGGATAAATTCCAGAAAAAACCTGAAAAATGGGAAAAATTGGACTTTAGGGACTTTAAATCCACTTAGTACAACATAAGAATTGAAGTGTACTTAAATCCACCAGCACAATAGTTGAAATTTACCTATAATTATAAATGGTTCCTTCCCAGTGTACGTATGTAGAAAAAACTAGTAGATCCTTTTTAGGATCGAGGAATCCAACCCTATATGGTTCCCTTCTTCTAGTTTAGATGCTATAACAAATATCCCTGGTATCATACCACCATTGGATGAATAGACTGTAATTAGGTAGATACTCATCCACATTGTGAGGAAGCTGGCCAAGAAATTCCCTGTAGAAACCTTAGAATTGACTTAGTTACCCCAATAGTTATACTGACCTAGATCCAATGTAGGCTAGAACATTCTAGGAGTACTTTAATCTTCTAAAGTCGGGCATACTTTAGGGCATAGAAAAGTGTGACCTTCTCCTTTTAGATTGATAATGGACATTATACACTTTTCAGGATGAATATCACCACTTCGAAGAGGATCTTTCATCTACACATTCTAATCCCCCTTGAAAGGATCGATGGCCAAAGTGGTGTCCTTTTAACATTATCCCAAATTTCCTTTAGTGGGATGAACTCATCATACATATCACTAAGAATAGTGGCTCTTGAAATCTTATAGACATACCATAGAATAATTTAAACTTTTCCTTCCTTTATCTGGAAATAATTTTTCTAAGGAATCTATCAACTAAAAAACTTAAGGATGATATCCAAATTATTATACACATAAGTTTTACCTATCCAAATAGCCTCAAAAATGAGTATGTGATGAAAAACCTTCTTGAACTCTGCACAATTTTGGATCAACCAATATTCCCACATCCATTCAATCCTGAATCCCCCTCTAGGGTAGAATACCTAGTCATCCTTCTAACCTTGCGACTATCATATCTATGATGTGTGGACAGTTGACTCATAATAGTGAGGTTTTGACTATAGGGTATGAGACTTTAGATCTGGTGTAAAATGGTTGTGGTTCATGAAATGGGAAATGGGAACCATCACTTCCTTGATACATACACCTTTAGATGAGACATTATAAATAATAAAATTGGTTTGTTCCATGAACCAAGACTTCAGGATATAACAATGATCCTTCAAGATGAGAGTGCCCCTCAAAATTCTATGATCATACAAGGTCTAATAGTCACTTTGAAAATACTCACACTAATACTGGATCAAGTTCTTTTCCAAATCTATGAGAGGGGAATCACACATTTCATAATAATATGACCCAAAATAATTGATCATATATGAGACACATATAACAATTTGTTCATGAGAATCCATTGAAAACCTGTAAGAAGATATTGATTCTTATTTTCATTATGTTCAAAATATTGATTTTAAAATATTAAAGATTTTTTTAGAAAAGGAAGGTCTCTCACACAGGCCCCTTGATCATCTGCCTTGCATAGGCCCCTCATGTAGGCCCCTCAACTAGATTCTTAGCACTAGTTCCATGACACGGTGGTTCTATATTGGGAAATCACTCAAATGTTTATACCATGTTAATGCAAGAGGAAGTACTTAAGAATACCTAAATAAACGATAATCATGTAATGAAAATGTAGAAGATCTATACGAAGAGAGAAAATGGAACAAATTAAAAATGAAAAAAATCGGCATAGAGACTGTGGTATTTATAAACACTAATTGCCTATGTGTCTTGCCTACACACCATACATGCACATCAGATCTACACACTAGACCTACACCGAGTACCTACACAAACAACATGCGTAGATGAACTATGGAACCTTTAAAGACTTTCCCCCCTCTACCTTATAATTAAAACTTATTCTTTATATGGGATACAATCCTAAGGGGGGAATTTTGGTGACACTCTATTTTTTTCACACAGGATGAAATGATTTTGAAGAGTACCCCAAGTATCGAATATGTGAAGATCCCTTGGAAAGATCAAAGGAACTTTACTAAACCGGCCCACACACACTAACCCTGCACAGAAAAAGGCTCTCATAGAACCCCATACATGGAACTTAAGGACTAACCACCACTATGCGAGGTACCTGCACAAGTTACCTATGCCAGGTACCCGCGCAGACTAACTCCTTTGACCATCGTCCCATATTTTCTTATAAATAGGACCCCGAGTATCCTCATTTGAGATAATGGAAAGTAGAATAATAATCCAAGAACTAGTCACCAAACCGCTTTTCCCAGGTCCTCATAAATACCTCATCTATCTCTATAACTTGATAAAGGAGAAAATTTAGGGAGGTAGTGGGATTAAAGTCCCTACAAGGCCTGAAAAACAAGAGACCTGTGTGAGGACTCCTCATCCCTAGTCTACTACCACTAGTGTGATGATCTATTCCCAAACCTAAGACCTACATGAGACTATTATAGGGACACCTAAGGAGAACCTTGGTTCCTAGATCAAGGAATCACCCAAGTGTTTTCTCATAGGTGATTCATCACTCAAAAAACCTCCACCCCACATAGGTTGACCCCCTATGCGAAGCACTTCCAGCTCCTCCAAGGTACTGCAGAAAGCACCTCGTGCTCACCAAATCATGACCTGCATGAGACACCTTCTAATCCCTCTTTCAAGACAAAAATGGAAGGATCCCCTTTATTTGGACCCCTCATCCAAGGGGGACCAAATCAAAGCATCCACCAAAGTCTTTGAACTTGAAAAAACATGGAAAGAGACACATCCTCATGTCTCCCATTTGGATATAAATTCCATTGGTCAAAGGTGTACCACACTTTTTATACCTGATAGGTAGGGTCCTAGGGGTTCATGTAGTTATGAATGACATTAGTCATGATGACCTCGACCATGAGGGAAGTGTGAGGGATCTCACAGTCTTAGATACTAGGGTTAGGACCATTTCCTTCGCTTGTCATTTCTAATACCAGAGACCTCTAGTTCCAGGTGTGGAGGGAGAGTATCAAACTTCCATTTCTATTTAAGGTAACGTCTTATCATCCTCTATTATATAAGAACCAATCATAATGGAATACCTCATAGATTAATCCCCTATCCATTCTTGAATATAGTTTAACTCTTTCTCCTCTTCACCTATCTAGTCTAATCTAGGAGTCGATGCAACAATCTTGGTTACCAAAATGAGAGAGGAGACAGGAATTTACAGGCCCTTTATTCTTCTCTAGTATCACTGACCTCTTCTACCAATGAATGAAGGATCATATGGTTTGTTGGACCATCTTATTTCTCTAGTTTTTCATAGTCTAGCATGACTCATGTGGGAATAAATGTTAGTTATGATCACAACTTCCACATGGTCATATGCATGTATTGGCATAGAATATTTTCATGGATCCCACCTCTCCTTTCTTCATAAGGCCTTCATAGGTGTGGCCCTCAAATCGATGTATCCAATATAAAGGTAATCCTCCTAGATGTATGACTTGACCAAACCATTAAATCACCTTTAGTCGAGACATTCCTTATGTCCCCACTCAAAATTAAATCCTCCAAAATGGTGTAAGCCTCAGAATTATTCCTTAATATTTTTGAAGGGACATATTCCTTATGATACAAACTTTTAGAGGGACTCCATATGCATGGTTCCCCAATATAAAAATATATGGGATTTGATTCTCATCCAAATGCAATATGTAGGAAGATTTTTTGATGTCCAAACCCAACACCCCAAAATCAACTGTAGTTCTCTTTGGGTCACATTCATACTAGAATCATGTAAAATCTAGGAGCCTATATCCCTTTCAGGTTCCTTGGTAAACTTAAATATATGCCCCACACCAAACATTGAATATACTCCTTTATCCTAGGTGTCCTTGCCGCAAGACATTAAACAACACGGTTCGGTCCTCATCACATGACCTTTAAAGGTATGATGTTCCCTTTTAAGTGGAACCAAACTACATGGGTTATGATTCATTTAACAAGGATACATATGAATCCCATCTAATGGGCCTAATACCAACATCAGAACAACTCTCATCTCCTTGGATGATGATAAACTCTACAATGGACCATGGTGTGCCTCAAAACCAACATTGTAATAATAAAAAACAAAAGAATCTCTAATCCATTCATAACAAGGTATCATTGATGGAGAACCTCAGATATATACAAAAATATATATTGATGAAGAACCTAAGATATATACATATTCTAAATTCCATGTATGAAAATAATTTATCTTTAATTCAAGGATGACCTTCATCATACTTAAGACTCAATGAAGGATTCATGAACATATCTTAAACCTTTATGAGAGTCCTAGAGTAGGAAATACCCCCAAAGGGTTTGATGAGTCTGGCCTCCCATCCTTCTGGCCAATGTGAGTTCTTAATTACTATCATCCAAGTTCCCCAACAAGAACCTGGCTTTGCAAAGTAGGTCCATGTGTCATCAGAGATATTATAACTATTGGTTGTTTTTGGTTACATGAATAAAATCCATTGGAAACTACTTGAAAGAGATATGTGTGTATGTGTATGATGTATAGGTTGTACCACCAACACCAAAAAATTCTATCCCATCCCCAAGTGTAATTTAGGGGTGAAATATGGGAAAAGGGTAAAAGTGAATCCATATCAACAATAATAAATTCCACATATCATGTGCATCACCCAATAATGAAATAAATACAACTGTAATAGGCCTAATCCAAAACAACAATTCCCTTCGTAGGAAATTTGAATTTTCCTTCCATGTGGGTAAGATTCTACTAGTCGTAGGATCATTACAAAATTATAACAAATTCATAGTATCATGTTTAATAACCCAATTTTTAAGACAAAAATGAAAAGGGATATGATACCATGTTGTGGAATCCTGGCCGTATCACTCTAAAAAATAGCCGAACTTGTTGACATATGGCCTCAAGTGTTACTCCCCTAATGAAAGAGACCGTCGACTATTAGTTTCGGTCTATCATGGTATGGTGGGGAGATTATAACCACAAGAATATAGTGTGTAAAAATAGAATCATAATAGAAATAAACAACAGAAGCATAATAAATAAATAACCAGCTATGGAATAAGTAAAACATCTAGATACAATGAATAACTAGTAGAAACCATATCCAATGTCATATAAAAATGGTATGGTGATCATGTCATGATATACAAAAATAGAATACATGGAATCCGAGTAGCATACATATACAGTATTCTATACAAAATGGAAAAAATACCAAAATCTATCTCCAATAGCATCATGAGTATATGCTTGGACATTTTCACCCATACTCTATATAAGCATAAGAAAGTAGGAATACAGAACTTGACCCTTCCCCTTTTTCCTACTAGTAATACTAAATTTTATCCGGGTACTAATCAGTGGACTAAATAGGATGTGAGGTTTATTCAATAGGCCACTACCAATAGTGTTTATAATAAATCTAGTCTTTGCAAATAATCCAAAACAGTATGCAGGTATAACAGTAATAATGTATGTAAATGAAAAATCATTGCAATCTAGTCTACAAGTTCATTCCATAACATGTAGTATATATATGATGAATAATTATAAAACATATAAAAATATCATCCATAAATGACATAAACGTATCTTGTATTAGGAAACTTCAACATATTCTGAATAATCATGTATCTGACCTACGAGGTCCAAGACCTAGGGAAAATGATCAAGGAATCCTCTTCATGTCTAAAAAGATTATCCACTGAAAAGTTTTTATAATTTTGACCAACATGGGACAAGAACATAAGGCCCATGGTCATGGTGTCCGCTTCGATTCCATGAAGCTCATTAATAGAAAACATGGTAATGTCTTGGGTATAGTCCAAGGAGTGTTCCTGTAGCGGTCCAACAATCCATATCCAAGGTAGCAGTCCAAGACATCTAATATAATATATAAGTTGATCATCAGTTCCACACCATATCATCCATTTTCAATGTAATATATATAAATATTCAAGGTTCCATGTTAGTTTTCGGGACTTTAATCAATTCATTTAATGATTTTGGGAAGGTATCAAAGGTAAATGTTAGTTTACATTCCCTTTTTCAATTGAATTTATCATATTCAATTGTTTAATCAATTGTTTAATCAATCTTCATACTTATAAGGAGGAGTTCCATGTAAGTGTCCATGCCACTTCAATAATCAATTACATAATTAACCATAATCCAAGGGATTTTAAATTTAATTCTAGAACTACCATTTATTCCATTTCATTTATCCTTTTTTATTTATGAATAATAAGAATCTAAACAAGGTACTCAACTATTAATAATTCATTTAATTTAAATATAGGACACTCTAATAACTGGCAAGATGAACTCACCCTAAGGGTGGTGAAAACATGATTAATAAAATGAACCCTCCTCAAGGATGCTTTTTGTTGATATTGAGAACCTATAACCTTGAATATGGGTGTAATAACATGTTTAAATCAGGGTTTAAACATACAATTTATTGTTTTATTATTTTAAATAGAAATTACTGAAATGTATTGAATGTGGAACTATGGAACAAGCTATAAAACACTAATATGTTTAGGGAAAAGTTATAGAACACCAACATTAGATGGGTAACACTATCCTCATCCATTTTCTGCCTCTAAATTATATTAGAATGGGATAAATTAGATAAATAGATCAATACCTAGAAAATAGGTCATATTAGATCGCATGGATTTAGAATTACATATGGGGAGATAAAAAATGAAAAGAAGGTAGAGGAGTCTATGACTTACAATTATGAAACAAATGTGAACAATTTTGTTTAAATTAGACACCAGATGGGTAAGATCTCATAATACCTTGGTAAAAGGAGAAGAGGGAGCTCTCTACTGTGTTGATGTGCATGTGAAAAAGAGGTAAGAAGAATGTTATAAGGCATTAGTATTGAAAAGGTAATTATCCCCCCTTTTAAAGCTACTTAACATATTTACATCCTAAATAAATGATTTTCATTGTAAATTTTCCCTTTGAATGGGTTTTCCCAAGATATATATGTTGTAAGAAGGGTTTACACAGTAAATAAATAATTTATGGTGTAAACCATTAATTTACCCTATAAGTTTTTCTATGTACATATTTATATAATTGTTTCTCCACAGCTACTAGTTCCTCCCAAAACCCCAAAAGTTTAACAAATAAATCCATTCGGGTCCAAATCATGACTGAAAAATTAAAGGATCAAACCTCATAAAAGAGGGGATATTATATAGAGTAACCGTGTGAGTGACTGAAGAAATTTTTCTATGTATAAACTGAACACATGATGAAGCTAAAGTTTCCATGTGCCAGACAAACAATTGTGAGGAAGGTAGATTTTTTTTTCTAATTATAGTATATACCATTTTATGAAAATTTATTGACAAAATGTTGAATTCATTAACCATAGTAAAGAATTAAAGTGGAAATTCTAGTATTAGTCAATATTTTTATATGAGATAAAGATTCCGCATGAAGAAACCCATTGACTACATGAAGGAACTCAATCGATTATGGAAAATAGTAAGAATTTTTCTAACTATTTGATTGACTGCATGAAGGCCTTCAATATATTGTGATCATTTAATCGACCAAAAAATCAGTTTGATCGATTAAAATCATAAATATGTAAGGGTGAAGCTACCACATGATGAGTTTTCACTGACCGTGTGTAATCATACCCACCATGCCAAAAGTATAGATCTACAACAACTAGTTTTATCATTTAATAAGATATGTAATAGAAGTTAATTATTGTTAGTTAAAGGATTATTATCCTTCAATGGTTACTTATAGAAGAACTTATACATGTAATAGTAATCTTCATTCGTGCATGGAACACGTTCATTTTTTTGATTTCAAACTTACATTATCTTAAACTACAATTTTTTTTCACTGTGAAATTGAAAAAACTAGGACGAAGTCCAAACAAAGAACAACACTATCTTTTGAGCTTACTAGAAAATCACACAAGGATAAGAACCTTGTTTATCAATCAAATTCGATCATAGATTGAGCTGCATCGAACTTCCCACAATTTCTTCAATCTCTCAAATTCTTTTACATATTTCATTATTTTTGTGTTTTTTATAAATTTATCTACCACTTATCCTATATCATAAAGATGAGTACTCTTATTCTCTTTCCATTATTTATCTACCTTCGTTATACCATGTAGAACAATGGAAGAGGATAGATATAACTTGGAATACCTTATGTGTAGTTAATTATGTAAAACCTGATCCAAATTCTGCATTATTTATTATGTTTTAATAAATGCATTTTGTAGTGGATTAATATCAAGTATAGAGGACTGTTCTCCAGGTTAGAGATAACCTCTTATTTTAATTTTTTGTGTGTTTTAATTTTGTTTTCAGAACTTAATTTAAACTCACTCAAAAATTGTTTTCGTATTTTCATTAAGTGACTTTCAAATTGTGTTTACAAAATTTACCTTGTATGTTTACATTTATAATTGATATACATACTGTGATTGGTGTGGGTAAGATTGTTTCAAAAGTTGAAATAATTTAAATTTTTTGAATTGGGTTATTATCATTCACTCGAGAAACTATTTCAAAGTACCAAATTATACACACATATTATATTTGTGAACTGGGATATGTTTTTAACTAGGAAATTTTAAATTTATAATATTTAATTTTTTTTTATATTATAAGATTAATTTATACATCACTTGAACCTTACTCTAGGACTAATATTTGGAATTAGAGTTATTTTACCCCTATTTTTCTATTTTCCCTCGACCTTGGTTAAGTTTTGAAAATCAGTTTTTTTTGTATTTATTTATTCTATAATTATGGATGTTCGAACTAAAGTTCATGATACCAATCAAAACAAATTATTTAATGGAATTAATTATTCTCAATGTAAAATAAAAAATGAAAACTATCTAGAAATCATGGGATTTGATATCTAGGGTATAATTGAAGATAAATATGAAAAACCTAAAGAGCCTATAAAATATTGGTGTGATGAAAAAATAGTATGTATGGTTGTAACTAAAAATCCATGCAAGATTTATTCTATGAATTAAATTAAGATGGATTTAATATAATTTCTACTTGTATTGCTATTTATGTAATTTGGGACACTTTAGCTATTTCTCACAAAGGAACTTATAATGTTAAATAAATGTGATCAAAAAATATACTATCATGTACGACTCTTTTAATATGAAACTTGATGTATCCATTTCTAAAATTTATTATATATTAAATTAAATCATCAATATTTTGAAGTCTCTTTGGGAATATATGAAAGTTAAAAATCAAGTTATATGATTACTTAGATGCTTACCTAATAAATAAATAATTACTATTGGTTTAATTAGATAATATGATGTATTACCAGGATTCAATCAAGGAACTAATTGACAAGTCGACGGAATAGGTGTTGAATTAAAAAAAAGTCAGTTTTTGTTTTATTTTTTATTGGTGAAAATTTTGAATATCTCTAACAAAAGACTATGGTATCTGTGTTGTAAAAGTGGGTTCCCTAGACCAAACATAAACAATAATTTTTGATTACCATATCATGTATACTTTGAGTTCTTCATGATGTATTTTTACCATAATAGTGTCGATATTTCCACATCCACTATATACATAGTAATGTTCATATATTATTTATAATATCAAAGGGTTATAGTTATTCCCAGGCTATAATGAAAACCTAAAGATACAATTACAATGATATTAAACATATGTACCACGGTCCAAAAATATCATGCAAACAGTACATATGTGATGTTTGGATATCAAGTGATGGGGGCTCATAACCATTGATACATATTTCTCTAGAAGTTCTCACTTAGGGATATCGATTAGATGAGACTATGAGGACCAATCCACAAATAAGAAGACCACATGTTTCATGTGTCACTGGTGGTTTCTATTTGTAAACACATGTAATGGTATCTTGAATTTAGATTAATATTAGTGTATACTATTTTACCACATAATTTTATATATGTAAAAAACAATGAAATTAATTTCATGGAAAGGTAGCATGCATTGGGTGCACCATTTTCATTATTTCATTAATTGAATAATGAAGATATATTTTTTTGCTTCCAAAAGGAGGTGATATCTCATTCCAAGTTGATCAGGATTGTAGAACTTTTACAAAATCCATGGCTATGATAGAAGAAGGAAACTCCATATAGTTAGGTCAATGAATAATAAAGTAATAAAGGATGATGACACAAAGTGTACATCCTTCTTTATGAGATATCATGTGATGAGGAGAATATATTATATGATGAATGTTTATAGCAAAGGTTTTCATTACTATGACTTTTCTTATCTCTTTTGGGGCCTTGATGGGTTGCTAGACTCTACTCCTGATCTATGAATAGTTTCACTTCTATCGAGATGATGGCCTACAGGGTCACACAACTAGTGTATTCAAAAGTTTTCCCAATTCTAATGAATATGAGTATAGGACATGGTGGTCCCCACCACACATCTCCATGAAATATAAAAATAAATATTATTAATGTTTAGAATAATTGATACTAAATTTATTTATAAAACATATTCATAAGATATTAAGTGAATACACGAAAACATATTATACAAATTAAGGTTAATTTAATATTCAAGATTTTTTTAATTTTCATTGGAATATCGAGTTGAGTTAATGACTCGATTTTATCAAATAATATATTTATTATATTATAAGAGAGTGATAAAAATATAAATGATATACATGACTTAGTAAGTTAGTCACAAATTTTTGTTTATAGCTTCTTTAGTGGGTAATGAATATTTGTGGGTTAGGGAGCCAATTCTGGGTATTATATACTTCACTATATAAAGTGGAGGAAGATCTCATTAATTAAACTATTAACTAAGTGATTTTGAGAGACTCTCTCTCCTATATCATTCTTCATAGTGAGTGAAGCTCTCAATCCAAGCAACTGATCTAAGTTCTAAATCACATATCGATGTTTTGACACTACAATGATCATCAATATGTGAAATATTTTTTCTAATCACTATGAGAGCACTCAAATATTAGTGATAAAAATTTACATACACTTTAAAAGTAAATTTGGTTAATTTGGGGGATCCAAATTCAGTTCCTTTAGAAAAGATCTGCTAGTGATGAGGGGTTGTTGGACACACCTTCAGATCAATCAAGGAGATTTTCAATTTCTTTTTCATGATTAAAATTATTCACAAGATATTCTTAGATATTGTATTGGGTATTACGTCAATGGAGACGACATAGTTATGTTGGTCGGTGATGAAAAATTTTAAATCCTCAACCCAACTTCTTCTATTGTGTGCCCTAATAGTTTCAATTGGTATCACAATGATAAGGTGAAATTTTTAATCCAAGAAATATAAAATTTTCATTAAATTCATGAAAAGGACATAGTTCGGGTCCCATCTCCACATATGATGATTCAATCAAATAGACAAGTTTCTGGTATCATAACATTTGAAATAGATTGAAATCAGCAATTGCTAGTTTAATTTGAAGAATGTGTGTGTGTGTGTGTTATATGTTATAGTTTTATACAAAAACAGTGGCTGATGGTGGATTTAGGTAAATCCCATTCTATGGATAGTTTCCAGTGGATGGAATATAGTTTTTTTCTATATAATATTTACAAAAAGTGAATGGTTAGTCATAATAATAATAATTATTTTTTTCAATAGCCAAACTATTTATGATTTAAGAAAAAAATGAAAAATTTTGGTAAATGGGGTGGGTCGTTGGTCACGTGGAACACGCCATTTTTGTTAAACCCTCAAGTGGGAGGGGACATCAGATGGTGGAAAAAATAAGGTCCTAACCTAATGTAAGGTTTAATCTGCGTTCCATTCCAAAACATGAAATAATTTTTTTTAAAATATAATTTTTAAACTTCGGGATGACAGGGGTGCTACCCCCTCCACCGCATCCAACTACTGATAAAATCCACTGGCCACTGCGCCTCCGCACCAACCCCACTGGCTAACCACTGACTTCTTCTGCATCGACCTCTCACACATCCTTCCACCTTTCAACCTTACACACATTGGTCCCACTGAACCAGACTCTGTCTACATTCGAAATCCCATGAATCGGCCTTACCACATTGAACTCCCCTTGTGTCACATAACCCCCATAGTGCTTGCTTATTTTTTACACCGCCATCTTTCCACAACAACCATCCAGACCCCTGTGGACCATCTCTCATTTGGTAGACCCGCTACCACTAACCTACCACCACACGACCCCTCCTGCAGGCTCCTCTCCTGACCACAGATTCCAGCTGACCCATGGGCAATCTAGGTCGGTCCTACCCATGTCGTGGTTGGTATGTCCCTTCTTGACCCTTTTGACCAATTTCTAGTTCATCATAGGAATGGAACCCATTTCTATCATTTTCTAAGATACCTGGGGTCTGGATTTGTTTTTCAAAAATTATGTCATAATTTTTCGAATACAATTTAAATTTTGGACTGAGTAGTATTTTTATTTGAATTAAAATTAAAAATAATTATTTTAATTCATTCAAGACCCTCGACATAAGTTTATCACAAATTAAAATTTAATTTATCATTTAATTTTCTTGTTAGATAATGTTGAGCATCGACTACCCAATTTATATTCAAAATATATATATATATATTTAATTATTACAATTTTATACATTATGTAATAATTTTTTTATTTCTATGCATATTCTTTCTATGATTAATATTTATAAGGGCCTATGTGTCCCTGAGTGTTATATTGCATGTGTATTACAAAGTCTAGAGACAACCTTGTCTATGTGTGAGTATTTATGTATTATAATCATGACATTATAAGACACATACCTTGCTAGGATGAGGGAGTACTCAAGATGAGATATAGATACATTGGAATGGGGTGCGAGAAAAGATATGAATCATATACGACTTAGGTATTATACCCATATGGTCATGTTTTATCCATTAAGTGTAAATGGATCAACCAATAATAAATACTCAAGATCAGTAACATTGTTTATTTAATATATGCATTATTTATTATTATTTTTGAATATGAAAGTTTACATGAACACATAAAATAAAAAAACAATTAATGCATAGATTAAAATAAATTAATAGACGATGAATGTTTTTCTACTTAATTAAAAGTTAGGTTGTGAGTTTGATCACATAGTATTTTCACAGAGTATATGTCATGACCCATCCTCGGGGCCCGTGCCGTGACTACCCCAAGCCCGCCTTCCATAGGCCAGGGGCTGGTGACTAGCACCAAGGCGTAAATCCCAACAAAAAGGGAAGGCATTTCCTTTGAAAAGTAAACAAGCACTCAGAGTAAGCAAGCGAAAAAGTAAACACTAAGTAAAAACTGTACAAGCTGTGCTGAAAGAAAAAGGGGCCGGAAATACAAGCCCAACAGTAAAGTACAACTGAAAAGAAAAATAGCAACTGAAAGGGAAATCTGCAGCGTCGAGCCGTCCTCTAGAAAATCCCACCTGGAGGGTGGGTACAGATAGCCTCCTCTGCTCCTCGGGTCCACCTGGCCGCTCCGAGTACATCCCACCCAGTGGTCCACCTCCAGGTACCGTCCTGCTCCGCACACCTCCACCACGATCAGCGCTGTCCGTCGCCTGGAACCAACACAACGTAGTGCGGGCAAAGCCCGTGCAGGGGTGAGTATAAGCTACTCAGTAGGGACCCCGAGACCCCCGAAGGTCTCCCTAAATCCACAAAGGATAATCCGCAAAGGAAGGATACAATCACGAAGTAACAGCTGACACGGCTTAGGTATATGCCCATACATATACCTAAGTCATCAATTCCCGTTTGGCTCCAACGTCCGAGCCCAAGCACAACCCATTCCACACAGGAAAGCAAACGTAAACCCACACAGGATGGAACAACACAATCCACAAAGGAGAGTAGACAGTAAATCCACACAGGATAGCTCAACACAATCCACAAAGGAGAGAAACACAAGGATCATTGACTCAGCTTAAACCAGGATTTTCATTATCGAAACCGTAACTACTGAAGAGCCCCATCTCTGAAGTGTACAGTGGTCATGTCACGACCCCGAGGTACTGCTCACTAACCTAAGACTGCTGAGGTACTACTCCTGTCGAGTACCGCAGGTCTGCTGCCAACTACCGGGCGCTCCGTCCGCTGAGGGTCTGCTGCCAAATACCGGGCGATCACCCAAATAGCCTACAGAGGCACTCCTCCAGTCGAGTACCGCGGGTCTGCTGCCAACTACCAGGCGCTCCGTCCACCGTGGGTCTGCCGCCGAATACCGGGCGCTCCGTCCACTGGGCTAGTCGACTCACTCCAAGTCGAGTCGGTCGAGCAGTCTTCAGGTTTCAGCCGGCTACACGGTCTCCGTACTCTGTACGCTCGTCTCCAGTATCGCAGGTCTGCCGCTACAACCGAGCCCTCCACTTCCAAGGATATGCTGCTACAACCAAGCGCTCCACCGCCCAAGGTAAACAGAAGATTCAGCTCACACAGGTATACTTCTTCGGATGACGATAAAGATGATCACTGATCCATCTAAGTCGTCGGACCCACGAAGGATCGATATGTACTAACCTCGCAGTGACCCACACAGGATCGGGCCCACACAGGACCGGGCCCACGCAGGACCTGTAGGCACTGGCTCACACAGAACCGCTGAGCGCTGACCCATGTAGGATCGGACCCACACAGGATCAGTAGCACTGATCCACGTAGGATCGCTGAGTGCAGTAGTCGTCGCAGTCCACTGAGGATCTCTACACAGTCGTCGCCGCAGTCCACTGAGGATCTCTGCACAGTCGTCGCTGCAGTCCACTGAGGATCTCTGCACAGTCGTCACCGCAGTCCACTGAGGATCTCTGCACGGTCGTCGTTGGAGTCCACGGAGGATCTCTGCATGGTCGTCGTCGGATTCCACGGAGGATCTCCGCATAGTCGTCGCCACAGTCCACTGAGTATCTCTGCACGGTCGTCGTCGGAGTCCACGGAGGGTCTCTGCAAAGTCATCGCCACAGTCCACTGAGGATCTCTGCATGGTCGTCGCTGTCGAAGAAGCAGTCGCAGCCAGCCTAGGGTTCCCGCACACAGCAGCTCGTTCGGGAGGGTCCGTTCCACGAGCCGAGAGGCTGATACATCAACTGACAAAATGTCCGAAGTTGATGTATCCAAAAGTTCTGTATCGACAACAGGAACTCAACGTCGCAGACGGCGCGTCAATCGGACGCCCGGTCTGAGAGTTATTGGCTTTTTTGTCCCAGGGGCCCGGTTGGTTTTAAGGCAAAACCAACCTGACCGTACTCCACCTGCGTCCAAACCTCGGGCAGAGTATGCTAAAAGATCCGTCTCACTTAGAGGAAAACAACGAAACAGAAGGCACATCAATCGGACGCCCGGTCTGTTAGTTATTGGCCTTTCCGTTTCACACCCACCCTGGGAAACTTCCCAGGAGGTCACCCATCCTGATCACTGCTCTAGACCAAGCACGCTTAACTACAGAGTTTTAACTACGTAGTCTCCCGAAAAGGAAGATGCACCTTGAGTATACCGAAACGACCGTCTCGATCCAAGGATCGCGTTGCCGCTGACGGCGCGTCGTTCGGAGGCCCGTAGCTCAAGTTTTGAGCGTTTGAACGAAAAACCGTCCGAAGACGGGGGTCCGGGCCCGGGCCGACCCGGCCCGACCCCCCCCCCCCCCAGGAGTCGGCCGAACCGGGCCGACCCGACCCGGTCCGGCCTGGCCCGGTTCGGCCGAGGCACGCGGGGCGCCGCCCCCCGCAGCCAAGTGGTGCCGCGGCCCCCCGCGTGGGGCCGCGTTGAGTCGGGACGCGGTTTCAGCCACGTCCGAGGGCACCGGACCCGCGCGGCCACGGGTCCGCGGGTGCCGCCGCCGCCGCGCTGAGTCGCGGCGGCCTGTCCGGCGGCGCGCCGGGACGCCGCCGCTCCCGGCTGCCGACGCCGCCGCGCCGGCGCACCGGCAACCAGCGCCGCCGGCGAGTTCCGCGGGCCACCGGGATCGCTCCGGTGGTCCGATTTTGTTCTCGCCTGCACCACTGCTCCTCCCGGGACTCGTCCTTCACTGCGGAATCATCAAACATCCGTTGCGGCACGTTCCGTCGTCGCCCGTCAAATCTGCAGAAAAAGAAGAACGGCGGAGGGTCGTCGGGCCGTGTTCGTTTGGCCCGCACCCTCCGCGTTAGAGATAAACAACCGGGAGAAATTTGTTCAACACATGAACAGACAATTTTAATAAAATAAAATTGTTCAATAGAAACTGGTTCTTTAATTTTTAAAGAACGTTCACGGGAATAAAGAGGGGTATTCCAAATTATAAAATCCCTACCTCGTCGATCGTCGCGCGCAGGCGTTCTTCGCGGAAAAGCTCGTCACAGAAGAGAGGGATCGTCGCGTCATCGCGGGGAGGCGTCGCGTCGTCGCGGAATCCGGTGTTGAGTCGGCGAACTCAACGCACCATGAAACAACAGATTTAATTTAATTAATTAAATCCGTGTTTTTGGTTAAGATCCACGAAGGAGATAAAAAGGAAGGTCCGAGACTCTTACCTCAAGCAGCCGATCGAAGATCCGTCGCGGAGGAAGAGACGTCGCAGAAGAACGTTGTCGGCGTTGCGGATCACGGCGTCGCGTCGTCGATTTCCGGGTTCGGCGTTCTTCGCGTTCTTCGCGTTCTTCGCGAAGGAGGAAGAGGAACAAGGATTCTGTCTCAACCAGTAATCCCCCAAAAGGTTTTGGTTGGTCTTATTTTATTAACATGCCAACACACGAAAACAGGATAAGAAACGATTGAATTAATTCGTTGAATTAATTCAACGAAAGAAACAGCCCATTTAATTCATGAAATAAACCGCCCAATTAAATGGTCTGTTAAGATTTTTAAGAAACGCGTCAGTTGACTTTCATTAAGACGGGTTTTCGAGGGTGCGTTTCTTAGCGGAAAGAAACGGCGGGGCTCGTGCGGGCCCCACCTCACAAATATCCTACCAAGGGGGTAGGATATTTCTGGATAGCATCCTATCCGGTTCAACTCAGTTCAAGCCACCTTTAAGTGGCCTCAAGTGGCTTCCAAGTGGCTTAAGCGAAATAAAATAAAGTTGTCACAAAATTATTTTATTTCTCAACTTTAAGCCCGAAAATTAAAAACCACACTCGAGAAAACGCAACTCCGGAAAATGCGTTTCTATGAGAATACCGGCGCTGCGATTTCATCGGTGCCCTCAGAATTTGATTCCGGACACCGGTTCAAAAGTTAGAAAAACCTGCTCGTCCATTCACTGAACGTACCCAAGCCAAACTTCGGAAAGTGTGCCCGGAATCAGGTGCCGTCAGAAACTGCGCTCTTGTAAAATTCCAAAGAAAATTAAGAAAAAAATTTTCCTTGAAATTTACGGGTCTTTAAATTACTCCCAACTCAGGACTTTACGTCCCCGTAAAGATACATCATAAACTAGGGAAACAAAGGTGGGTACTGAGCACGCATCTGAGCCTCCTGCTCCCAAGTGCTCTTCTGGAAGTTCCCGTGCTGCCATCTGATGCGCACAAGAGGAATCGATCGCCCACGTAGGACCGCTCTTGTCGATCCTCTATCTCCACTGGGACCTCCGCAAAAGTCGCCCCATCATCCACGTCTAGCTCCCCATAGTCAATGATGTGCGTCGGGTCGTTTACGTATCTCCTCAGCTGGGATACGTGGAAGACGTCGTGCACCCGGTGCAACTGAGGTGGCAGAGCCAGGCGATAAGCCACCTCGCCAATCCTCCGCAAACCACGCCGAGGTGAGACCCGCAAGAAGACGTGGTCACCATCCTCGAACTCTAGTGGTCTCCGCCTCCTGTCAGCATAAGGCTTCTGTCGGCTCTGAGCTGTAATTATCCGCCCCTGGATGACCTGGACCATCTCAGGTCCCATAAGAGCTGCAAGATTTCTTCTTTGCCGATAAGAGAAATCTGGTCCCATCCCCTGGATGAACCACATTCTTTGCCTAATACAGTCAATCCTAACATGGATGATACTAATCCATACCAAGGATGACGTCGTAAGGCCTCGACGCTACTACCAAGAGATCCAACCGTTACTCTCGCCTCCAAGGGTTGAGTTACACTGTCGGCATCAGTGTGTGGTAACTGGGTCTCCTCTAGTAGATGTCTCACAAGTGAAGGTCAAGTCAACAGCCAAAACTGGAACCTCTTAGTAACATCACGAAAGAGGACAGGGATGAAAATATCACAAAGGTATGCGTCTTTTATTACTGCAGCTCATAATACAAAGACGCTACACAATAGCAATAAGGAACTAGAAGTACAAAGGACGTATCCACTAGTTCTGCTCCTGTCCATCTGCTCCCAGAGCTCCATGATCGAAGGCCTCGGCTGCCTGAAGCTGAGCTCTCGCATGTTCACCTACTCCCTGTGGTCGGGGCGGACCTCCTGGTGGTGGTGGTGGCAGAGCCTCAAAGCGTCGCCCACCACCTGCTGCTCGGCCAGCTCCTCTGCCTCGTCCGTATCCTCCCTGCGGACCGCCACGGTCGAACCTCTGCCTCTGCCTGGGAGGTTCTTCACTTAACTGCTGATCAACAGCATGGCGGGTTGGACAATCACGAGCCATGTGACCAATCCCGCCACAGGAGTAACACTGCCCACTCTCGGCACGCCTGGCTCTGACTCCACCCCGGCTCCCCCGCACAACTGAGCCTGAGTCGTGCAGTCGGCCACCGGTAGGTCTGGTCTGCCTGGAACCCTGAGTCATCCGTCGGCTACCTGCTACCGAAGACTCCGCTATCTGCCGCCCTGTGGTAGGTCTCGCTGTGGACTCAGCCAGGAAGCTCTCGATCAGGAGGGCTCGCTCTAGCACTCCTGCCTGGGTCGGGATGCTGAGGGAGATCAGCGATGCCCTGATCTCATGTCTCAATCCCTGCTCGAAGGTCTGAGCCCGGAAGAAGGGGTCCCGTACCATGTCTGTCGAGTACCGAGAAAGGTCGGTGAACCTCGCCGCGTACTGGGCGACCGTCAAGCTGCCCTGCCGCAGCTGAAGAAGCTCCTGGATGCGCACCGCACAGAGGGTGGCCGGGACGAACTCTGAGCAGAAGGGGCTCTCAAAGTCCGTCCAGATGAGGGAGGCCTCATCGTGTACCTGGAGCATCAGGCTCCACCATCGCCCTGCTGCTGCGTGCAGTAGGCTCGCCGCGAGGATCACCATGAGGTCTGCTGGTGTCCTCACTAGCCTGAAAACTCGGACGACCGCCTCCAGCCAGTCCTCGGCTGCTTGGGGGTCCGACTCCCCACGGAACCTGGGTGGTCGCTGGCGCTGGAACTCGTGCAGAGCTCCGAGGCGTCGTGCATTGTCAGCTGCCAGTGCTGGAAGCATCGGGGTCTCGGCGGGTAAAGGTACCGCCGGTGCCTCTGCGGTCAACGGGCCCTGTACCGAGGCCTCGTCGCTCGGTGGGCTGTCGTCACACTCTACTCTAGGAACCCTAGCTGGCTGCTGTCGTCGTGCCATCCTGAAAAGGAAACAAGTGCGCCACGGTCAGAACAGTATACCTGGTGAGCTGACACAAGTAATCACGAAGAAAACTTGAAACACACATGCAATCAATGTTTTCGTGCATTAAGTCGGAAATCAGAAGTCAGGGTCCTGGTGTATGGATACGTCGTCCGCCGCTCCAACACTGGACTCCCTGGACTGATAACCACACTCAATACGCTAAACACTATTGCTTCACATAGAAGAAAGATCAGAGACTGCGGTAGAACCGACCACCTCTGATACCAATTTGTCACGACCCGTCCTCGGGGCCCATGCCGTGACTACCCCAAGCCCGCCTTCCATAGGCCAGGGGCTGGTGACTAGTACCAAGGCGTAAATCCCAACAAAAAGGGAAGGCATTGCCTTTGAAAAGTAAACAAGCACTCAGAGTAAGCAAGTGGAAAAGTAAACACTAAGTAAAAACTGTACAAGCTGTGCTGAAAGAAAAAGGGGCCGGAAATACAAGCCCAACAGTAAAGTACAACTGAAAGGAAAAACAACAACTGAAAGGGAAAACTGCAGCGTCGAGCCGTCCTCTGGAAAATCCCACCTGAAGGGTGGGTACAGATAGCCTCCTCTGCTCCTCGGGTCCACCTGACCGCTCCGAGTACGTCCCACCCAGTGGTCCACCTCCAGGTACCGTCCTGCTCCGCACACCTCCACCACGATCAGCGCTGTCTGTCGCCTGCAACCAACACAACGTAGTGCGGGCAAAGCCCGTGCAGGGGTGAGTATAAGCTACTCAGTAGGGACCCCGAGACCCCCGAAGGTCTCCCGAAATCCACAAAGGATAATCCGCAAAGGAAGGATACAATCACGAAGTAACATCTGACACGGCTTAGGTATATGCCCATACATATACCTAAGTCATCAATTCCCGTTCGGCTCCAACATCCGAGCCCAAGCACAACCCAGTCCACACAGGAAAGCAAACGTAAACCCACACAGGATGGAACAACACAATCCACAAAGGAGAGTAGACAGTAAATCCACACATGATAGCTCAACACAATCCACAAAGGAGAGAAACACAAGGATCATTGACTCAGCTCAAACCAGGATTTTCATTATCGAAACCGTAACTGCTGAAGAGCCCCATCTCTGAAGTGTACACTGGTCCTGTCACGACCCCGAGGTACTGATCACTAACCTAAGACTGCTGAGGTACTCCTCCTGTCGAGTACCGCGGGTCTGCTGCCAACTACCGGGCGCTCCGTCCGCTGAGGGTCTGCTGCCAAATACCGGGCGCTCACCCAAATAGCCTACAGAGGCACTCCTCCAGTCGAGTACCGCGGGTCTGCTGCCAAATACTAGGCGCTCCGTCCGCCGTGGGTCTGCCGCCGAATACCGGGCGCTCCGTCCACTGGGCTAGTCGACTCACTCCAGGTCGAGTCGGTCGAGCAGTCTTCAGGTCTCAGCCGGCTACACGGTCTCCGTACTCTGTACGCTCGTCTCCAGTATCGCAGGTCTGCCGCTACAACCGAGCGCTCCACTGCCAAGGATATGCTGCTACAACCAAGCGCTCCACCGCCCAAGGTAAACAGAAGATTCAGCTCACACAGGTATATTTCTTCAGATGACGATAAAGATGATCACTGATCCATCTAAGTCGTCGGACCCACGAAGGATCGATAGGTACTAACCTCGCAGTGACCCACACAGGATCGGGCCCACACAGGACCGGGCCCACGCAGGACCTGTAGGCACTGGCTCACACAGAACCGCTGAGCGCTGACCCATGTAGGATCGGACCCACACAGGATCGGTAGCACTGATCCACGTATGATCGCTGAGTGCAGTAGTCGTCGCAGTCCACTGGGGATCTCTGCACAGTCGTCGCCGCAGTCCACTGAGGATCTCTGCACGGTCGTCGTCGGAGTCCACGAAGGATCTCTGCACGGTCATCGTCAGAGTCCACGGAGGATCTCCGCACAATCGTCGCCGCAGTCCACTGAGGATCTCTGCACGGTTGTCGTCGGAGTCCACAGAGGATCTCTGCACAGTCGTCGCCGCAGTCCACTGAGGATCTTGGCACGGTCGTCGCTGTCGAAGAAGCAGTCGCAGCCAGCCTAGGGTTCCCGCACACAGCAGCTCGTTCGGGAGGGTCCGCTCCACGAGCCGAGAGGCTGATACATCAACTGACACAAAGTCCGAAGTTGATGTATCCAAAAGTTCTGTATCGACAACAGGAACTCAACGTCGCAGACAGCGCGTCAATCGGACGCCCGGTCTGAGAGTTATTGGCTTTTTCGTCCCAGGGGCCCGGTTGGTTTTAAGGCAAAACCAACCCGACCGTACTCCACCTGCATCCAAACCTCGGGCGGAGTATGCCAAAAGATCCGTCTCACTTAGAGGAAAACAACGAAACAGACGACACGTCAATCGGACACCCGGTCTGTTAGTTATTGGCCTTTCCGTCTCACACCCACCCTGGGAAACTTCCCAGGAGGTCGCCCATCCTGATCACTGCTCTAGGCCAAGCACGCTTAACTACGGAGTTTTAACTACGTAGGCTCCCGAAAAGGAAGGTGCACCTTGAGTATAGTATACCGAAACGACCGTCTCGATCCAAAGATCGCGTTGCCACTGACGGCGCGTCGTTCGGAGGCCCGTAGCTCAAGTTACGGGCGTTTGAACAAAAAACCGTCCGAAGACGGGGGTCCGGGCCCGGGCCGACCCGGCCCGACCCCCCCGGGAGTCGGCCGAACCGGGTCGCGGCCCGGCCGGTCGGACCGGCCTGGCCCGGTTTGGCCGAGCGGCCGAACGGCCGAGGCACGCGGGGCGCCGCCCCCCGCGGCCAAGTGGTGTCGCGGCCCCCCGCGTGGGGCCGCGTTGAGTCGGGACGCGGTTTCAGCCGCGTCCAAGGGCACCGGACCCGCGCGGCCGCTGGTCCGCGGGTGCCGCCGCCGCCGCGCTGAGTCGCGACGGCCTTTCCGGCGGCGCGCCGGGGCGCCGCCGCTCCCGGCTGCAGGCGCCGCCGCGCCGGCGACCCGCGCCGCCGGCGAGTTCCGCGGGCCACCGGGATCGCTCCGGTGGTCCGATTTTGTTCCCGCCTGCGCCGCTGCTCCTCCCGGGACTCGTCCTTCACTGCGAAATCATCAAACATCCGTTGCGGCACGTTCCGTCGTCGCCCGTCAAATCCGCACAAAAAGAAGAACGGCGGAGGGTCGTCGGGCCGTGTTCGTTTGGCCCGCACCCTCCGCGTTAGAGATAAACAACCGGGAGAAATTTGTTCAACACATGAACCGACAATTTTAATAAAATAAAATTGTTCAATAGAAACTGGTTCTTTAATTTTTAAAGAACGTTCACGGGAATAAAGAGGGGTATTCCAAATTATAAAACCCCTACCTCGTCGATCGTCGCGCGTAAGCGTTCTTCGCGGAAAAGCTCATCGCGGAAGAGAGGGATCGTCGCGTCGTCGCGGGGAGGCGTCGCGTCGTCACAGAATCCGGTGTTGAGTCGGCGAACTCAACGCACCACGAAACAAAAGATTTAATTTAATTAATTAATTCTGTGTTTTTGGTTAAGAACCACGAAGGAGATAAAATGGAAGGTCCAAGACTCTTACCTCAAGCAGCCGATCGAAGATCCGTCACGGAGGAAGAGACGTCGCAGAAGAACGTTGTCGGCGTTGCGGATCACAGCGTCGCGTCGTTGATTTCCGGGTTCGGCGTTCTTCGCGTTCTTCGCGTTTTTCGCGTTTTTCGTGAAGGAGGAAGAGGAACAAGGATTCTGTCTCAACCAGTAATCCCCCAAAAGGTTTTGGTTGGTCTTATTTTATTAACATGCCAACACACGAAAACAGGATAAGAAACGATTGAATTAATTCGTTGAATTAATTCAACGAAAGAAACAGCCCATTTAATTCACGAAATAAACCGCCCAATTAAATGGTCTGTTAAGATTTTTAAGAAACACGTCAGTTGACTTTCATTAAGACGGGTTTTCGCGGGTGCGTTTCTTAGCGGAAAGAAACGGCGGGGCTCGTGCGGGCCCCACCTCACAAATATCCTACCAAGGGGGTAGGATATTTCTGGATAGCATCCTATCCAGTTCAACTCAGTTCAAGCTGCCTTTAAGTGGCCTCAAGTGGCTTCCAAGTGGCTTAAGCGAAATAAAATAAAGTTGTCGCAAAATTATTTTATTCTCAACTTTAAGCCCGAAAATTAAAAACCACACTCGCGCAAACGCAACTCCGGAAGAGGCGTTTCTATGCGAATACCGGCGCTGTGATTTCATCGGTGCCCTCAGAATTCGATTCCGGGCACCGGTTCAAAAGTTAGAAATACCCGCTCGTCTGTTCACTGAACGTACCCGGGCCAAACTTCGGAAAATGATTCCGGGCACACCGGGCCTCGGAATCAGGTGCCGTCAGAAACTGCACTCTGGAAAAATTCCAGAGAAAATTAAGAAAAAAAATTTCCTTGAAATTTACGGGTCTTTACAGTATATAAAATTAATTCATTCATCGAGAAATAATAAAAAACCTCAATGAAATATTAAGCCTCAATGCCTTCTATTGTTTGCATTTCAACAAAACCGGGTGCATGGGGTTCTCTACATCCGTAGTTAAGGGAGTCTCCTCCAACCGGAGAGTTATTATGATGGTGATGGTTTGAATTTACTAAATTTTGAATTAAATAAGTATATATATCTAGAATTTTGTTACTTTTGAGGCAAAGAATTGAGTAAATCAAGTTTTTGGTTTCTATAACTCATAACTTCGCTCAACATTTCAAGGAGCGACAAGTTAATGCTATTTTTTAGTCAAACACCTACCTTGAAACTCTCTAAGTAGTGGATAACCATAGTTTGGACTATGGAGGGATATTTTAAGGATACATTCCAATAGACCACCTTAGTAATTGGTTATTTGGAATCTAGTATTTAGGATTTTTAGGGTTAGATAAAATTATGGGATAAGCTTAATGATTTAAAAAAATTCCTAATCTATAATCAAGATAAAATTTAAAAAAATTTAGGGTTTGTTTTTATAGATTATTAAAACTAATATTGTAGATATAAAATGATCAATTATAAAAAAAGAACATTTATTATCTAGTTTGAAATTCCAAGTTTAGTATAGGCACTTTCACAAAGGACCATGATATAGAAAATTATATATATTTGGGTCCCCAATACCTATTGAGACACCTTAGGAAGTGAGGGTGAGAAAGATGCTTAAAGGAGACTCATGTATGTTGAATGTTATGTTTACATCATAATTATATCATCAATAACCAATGTGTTGTGATAGAAAACATCAATAATTAGATGATTTCACATGTTTTCTCATCCATGAGAAGTCTGTGAGGAGAAAGTGGTAAAGGATATGAAAGAGATGATGACTGCATTAAATATGTGTAAATTGAAAGATAGATCATGATATTACAATACATCCCTTTATAATATTTTAATAACATACTTAGTATATTTTTTTAAGATTAATAAATGAACAGTGAGGGGAAAATGATTCATTACCTTTTGGGTAAGGTTAAATAAGAAAATAAAAACCTAAAGAAAGTTTAATCTTTAGTTATTATGATGAAAAAGTTAAAATATAAGGTGAAAAGGACAATGTAAAGTGTGAAACCAAAGAAAAATTTATAAATTCCTTTGAATAACCGAGGTGAATCATTATACAAGAGGTTATTTTATTTTCATTTCATGATATAAGTCTATTGAAGATAAAAAATGTAACAAATTTATGTAGAAATAGGTAGAGGCTTCCACTTAGTGTATATTCATCATTGGATGTGATATTTCTATCATACTTATACGATATTAAATATAAAATTACTATCACATATATGTATTTAAATACATTAACCAAGTAAGAAAATAAATTTTTTAAGAATTATGGTGAGTTCTCCAAGTCGCTGAGATACGGTGATTCCTAAGTCAATGGTGAGAAGTACACTACTTATAATTTCCATGATAAATTACATGAGTTGAATTTTTTGAGTATTACCACTAAATTTATCTCATGTGTCCATTAGAAACAATGATAAATTATTATATTTTTGGAATTAATGTTGTTTTTAGTGTCTAATTACTCAAATAATAGTTAATTAATACTTGAGTCATTAGCTGTAAATGATGAATATAAAATGTTAGACTCATTTATACCTTGATGTGGTAGGAGAGTTATTTGTCTAGTAAATCTATGTAGTTTTCAAGGATATAAACAATATATGTTTTAGTCTCTTTGGAGTTATACACCTTGGGTATTATAGAAACATTTATTTTTTGACAAAGAAACCTTTAGAATTAATGGTAATCCACAAATCTTTTAGAATAAATTTATCTAGAGATCATGAACTTTTCCAATGTTAATATAGTGGTAAATATGCTACATAAGATTAATTTAAGTGTGTTTAATGAATGAAAAATTTATGTATTAAATGTTCTTATTATGATGATATGAGTTTCTATGGGATTGTGTAATGAATAATACCGTGAATAATAATTCATCGATCATTCAATGTAGAGTGGATTTGTTCCTAAACTCATAATTCCTTACACACATAAAAGTTAGGATATAAGGAAGATCAATGATGAGTCTGACATGAAAACATTTACTATTAAAATTTAGAATGGATTAATCCCCAAACAAACATTTCCTTATACACATTATAACCATGATGTAAGTAAAAGTAAAATCAATGTTACAATTTGTTTTTATTGTAGGAACTTCTATTATTATTCAATACATGCTTCACAAATCATGGAATTATCCCAGAACCATATGCCAACTATAATGAAAAGACAATATCATATGAGTTATATTATAATATAAATATGATATCTTAGTACTAAAATGTGTTTATAATAAAATATTTTTGTTAAAGATATTAACAAAATTGCATCAAGAAAAACACAATGCGCAAATAAGGTAATTATAATAAATATTTATAAGGACATTGCTGAAATCCCATAGAAAGAAAAGTGATAGACATGTACTAGAGTTTATTTCTTTGAAATAATACACATATATATTTGAGAATGTTTTATAATGGTTGAATTTGATTTAGTAAACACCTAAGATGAACAAGTGGTTGTCATAGGAACTAGTTCCACAAGATATTTTGTAAAAGGAATATTCTAGAGACATATATTACACAAGAAGGTTAAAATCATGGTGGTGGTTTTATATTCACCATGACAGGTGATACTTTATTCATTGAGAATAAGAAATACTATAAGTAAGTAGTATATAAAATTTATCTAAGATTTACAAGTTCAGTTAAAAATTAATAATGGATTCCATATATCAAATTACATGAGCTTATTGTTTTAAATGTTTCAAATATTGATACTGTAGTGGTATTTAAGAGAAAAATACATGGACGGTCATGTTTTGAACAATGTGGTATGATTAATGGTCGAAAGGTTTAAACATTTGTGTCTAGACATAATATAAGAAAAAACACTTACACCAATTATCATGATCAATCCATTTGAATTTCACTTTTCACAGATAATTTCTATGATAATTTTATTTGGAAATGTATGTAAAGACCAAAATTATTGGAAATTTTCAATATGATACAACAAGAATGATTTATTGGAAATAAATAATGACAACAAATGGTGATAATTATTGAAATATATTGTTATATTGAATTAAGAGCCAAGATAATATAATGTTCATTTAGAATGTTTTTTTCCATGTGTCTATATGAGGTTAGTAGCAGAACCACTTTTTTTACAAGTAAAATATGTTGAAAATATATAAAAAATATCTGTTGGTCTTAAAATTAGTTAAGTCCATAATGAAAGTAACTCTCCATAGATTGACTTAAATTAGCAACTTAAGTTCTAGGGAATGAGATCTACTAAAGTAGATCTAATGGGTTGCTTATACCAAGTCAAAGTATATATGATGATAAGGCATTGAAAAATAAATGATGAAACAATTTGAGAGAGAATTATTACCAATGTAACATGGCATAAATCTCTCTAAGAATAAATGTATATGATATAAGAAGAGATTAATGTGTTAATTATAATTCCACACACTTTTGCCATGGATTAATCACATATGACATGCTATTTAATAGATGATATATTTCTAACATATAATTTATGGTAGGAAAATTTTGGTTGAATCAAGAATAACTACATAGGAAGGATTCAGAGCTATACTATTGTAATTGATATAGTACACGAGATACATTCTTGGTACTTAGAGAAGAAGGGACATGAGTTTTAAAGGGACACAAACTAGTATTCCTTTAGATAAATTGAAATAGTTTTGTAATCAGGCTAAAGTAATGAGAAATAGAAGCTCATTCAAGCCAGTGAAATATATATTTGACAAATACAGATATTTTGTGAATTCAAATAAAGATAAAGAAGAAGTGTAAAAATATACAACAATTTGTTCAAGTTATTATAATTTCACCAAATAAGTAATGTTTTATCATTCTATAAATTATGATAATCCCAATATTGGTACTATACTTCATATCATTTTTCGACATTGGACAGAGAGGTATATACTCATGGATATCATCTCTTGAGGAATATTACTCAAGGAGGTGATGTTTAGATAACAGAATAGCCATGAAGTGAAGATGTTGCAGGCCCGATGACTAAATACACAACTCATCAAAAGAATGATATTATCAGGTGAGAGGTAATAAGGATAGTTCACAAGTTGTCTATAGTTCAAGTGGGAGTGTTTTAAAATTAGGTTGCCTGGTTTTATCTTAAACAAAATTTTTTGATTACCATATCATGTATACAATGAGTTATACATGATGTATTCTTCCTACAATAGTGTTAATATTTCTTCATCCACAATTTACATGGTAATTCCCAAATATTATTTTTTGTATCAAAGGGTTATAATAGTTACTGTGATATAATGAGAACCTAAAGCTACTATAACAATGATCTCAAACATATGTACTATGGTACAAAAACATCATGATAATAGGAAAAAATGATGTATGGATATCTGCTGCTAGGGGTTCATAAGAATGGAGATTATTTCTCTAGAATTTCACACTTGTATATATCAAGTATATGAGATCATGAATAATATACTACCAATATGAACACTAAAATTTTCATGTTTCATTGGTTGTTTCTATCTGTGAAAACGTGTAATGGTCTCTTTACATTAGATTATTATTAGTGTATACTATTTTATCACAAACTTTGATTCAAGGTAAAATCCATGACATTAATTTCATAGTCAGGTAGCTTGCATTGGGTGCACCATTAGAAGTATTTTATCGATTGAATAATCCATATAAAATTTTTCATTTATGAAAGGAAGTGATATCTCATGCCTAGTTGATCGGATGGTAATACCTTCACTAAATGCATGATCATGGCAGAATAAGGTATTATTCCTAGTAAAGTCAATGAATAATAAAGGAAGAAAGGATTATGACATAAATTATGTGTCCTGGTTTATGAGATGTAATTATAAAAAGAGATTATATCACATGATGTGTATTCATGGGAAATGTTTTTATTATTATGACATTTTATTATCTCCTTAGGGGCCTTTATGGGTTGCTAGACCCTAATCCTGATTTGTGAATAGTATTAATTTCTATCCAGATGAGGGCCTAGTGGGTCACACACTTAGCATATTTGAATGTTTTCTAAAAAAACCATGATTTTTATTCCATAATTGTTACATAATTTTAAAGATAAACAACATAAAAGAATTAAAAACCAAGATCTAAAGGTTTCGTGTCTTGGGAAAATGAGGACCATACATAAATTTTAATAATAAAACATAAATTGTTTTTAATTTCATCTTCTCTAGCTTCTTATTGGACCTCATGTTCTCCTTAGTACAAGTATTCACCTAAGGATATACATCAAAAGAAGGGGTGAGCTAAAATCCAAGTAAGAGGATGAATAAGTGAAATGAAACATGCGTGAACATAATCATTATCATCATAATATAATAAAAGGATCATAATCATAATCATGAGAGGAGACACTAGATAAAGTCATGAAATATGGAAATACATAAAAATGAGACATCATGTCTTAGTGGTCAAACACCATGCATAGTTGTGAAAAATATAGCATCATATTCATGAATATTTCACTTTATCTCATGAGATTCTTCACAATACCCGATGCATTGGAGATATATAAAATTCTGGGCACACCCGTCACATCATAACATTTACATTTTCTATATAATATTGAGCGCACCCATCACATCATAACATTTAGATTATCATGCATGCCACATAGAACATATATAAATCTTGGACATAAAATAATTCACATAAAGGAATAAGTTTCATTTCATAAATTCTACATTCTTTAAATTTTTAGATCCCAAAAAAATGGAGTAATATTCTTGGTATCAATCATGATTTAAGAAGAAACAATCTCATGAGAAGGAAAATATGTGTTTTTTAGAAAAAAGAGTTCTTTTGGAAAAGTCTTTTTTTTATCAGAAAACTATCTTGGAAACATGTATATCCTAGAAAGAAAGGGATGGAAGAAATAACTGATATTTATAGATAAATAAAGAAACATCCATACTGAAAATGGAGTGAAATAGAGAAAACCCAGAGAGAGAGAGAGTTGGGTTCGAGAATTCCCCTTACCTTATGTCTGAATGATTTCTTCACTTTAATATCACAGATAATAAAATTAAATTCATCAATATATAAATAAGAAACATTTTATACATTAATTTTAATCATTATAGTTCTATAAGGTTCATTTATGGTATTTTTATGTGCAATAGATTTTAATTTAATTGTTCAGAAGTGTTCATTTTCTTGGTATTCATGACTGTTTTCTTCTATATATGTATGAAAATTCATGTAAAATTGGAATAATTACCCAAATTGAAATTATAGGGTATTAAAAATCATAAATAACTTTAAATGGTTATATATATCATTTGTTATATGGTATGAGTATGAATCATTGAATAAGATATTAGTGATAACCATTTATATTATTATGAAGGTTTTTTTATCAGAAGAAACTTATTTTGTTTTATAATTTAGTATTATATAAATGTGTTAATTCCATAACATAATAAGGGTTATAAAATTAAATTTAAAATCAGTTTTAAATATTAAAATGGTTTCATTAATCTCTTTAAAGGTGGTAAGGGAAAATGAAAACATGTCATCGTTGAAGGTGATAAATCAACACCCCACATATGATGCTTTAATTTTAAGAATAAAAGGGGGAGGAGAAGAATTTTGATGATGGATTATTCCATTATCATAATAAAATTATATTACATGTAATTCACTGGAGTCATCATTCCATTTGGATGAGGGTGGGTGAGTAGAAAATAATAAAATAAAAGAACTTGAAAAGAAATTAAAAGAAAAGAAATATGATTTTACCTCTTGAATCCCTCTACTTAGGAACCTTCTTAGGGTAAAGGGTTTGGTATTTTGATAAAACCAAAAGCTCTTGGACTTTGTGGAGGGGCTTTATAATAGTATTTTTCATAATCTGTACAAGGCTCAAAGATAAGAATGTTTGAGGAGAAGATGCAGAAAGTGGTGGTATTTAGAGGGAAAGAGAGGGGTGTTTTCTAATTATTTTTTCATTAGTTTATTATTTTGGCTCAAGAATATGAATATTTTGAGTATTTTCACTAAATATATTAAAATAAAGAAGGTGAGTTTGATATTATGGTTCTTACATCTGTGATGATAGAAGGAATACTGTATTTTACTTATAATGTATATATACAGCAAATTACCATATTTCACTACTCACCAAAAATTAAAGTATTTCAAAAAAATCACAAAACTTTTTCCTTACTGTTTTTCGATGTGTAGAATACAAAAATGAACTCTATTTTCAGAAAATAATATTTTAATTATGATAAATTTAATTTTTAGTTAAATCATGTTTTACTCAGAAAATAAAGATTTTAAAATTATAACTAATTTTATAACACTATGAAAAATTAATTAAGGTCTCTAAAAATTATATCATAATCATATGACAAAAAAAGTATTAATTTATAAATACATTTTATAAAAGTAAATTTTATTTTGAATTATTATATTGATTAGATAATTGTTATTAAATATTTATGACTTATAGAAATACCAACACTTAATTAATAAATTATTATACATTTATTTTCTTATACAATGATATAATTAAATCATATTACCATTTATAAGACGCTTAAATTTTATTTATAATTTCATGGGTGATGTTTCTATTCTATTGGTCAGTTTAATATTTATAAGGGTTATATTACTATTCTAAAGGTTATGTTATTATTCCATTGGTATAAGTTATTTAACTTCTATAAATACCTCTTATACCACTCATTCTTCATTTATAATGTTTATATTGTGTTCTATAAGAGATTTATGTGATTTATACTATATGAAATAATTATAAGAAGGGAATTTTCATTGATAATATTTTGGGTCATTACATTCTCCCCCCCTTCAATAATTTTACTATCAAAATTTTATTTTAGATAACATGGTGAAACCAAGTGAGGGTACTTCTACTTCATAACTTCCTTTGATATCCATGTTTCCTCTTCTTACCTGTAATTCCGCCATAGTACTTTAACCTAGTTAGTAATCTTGTTGCATAGAACATTATCTCTACAATCTAATATCTTCACTGTCTTCTCCTCTTATAAGAGATCATATTACAACAGTACCACCTATGGATTCAATATATGTGAGGGATGCATTATATACTTACTCAAGAGGGATACATGGAATACATCATGTACCTGAGATATAGTTGGTGGAACTGCTAGTTGATAGGCCACAACTTCAACTTGATCAAGAATCTTGAAGGGGCCGATGTACCTAGGTTTTACCTTTTCTTTATTCCCAAATATCAAGATCCTATTCAATGGATATATGTGGAGGAAAAACATGTCTCCAACCTTAATCTCTAAGACTCGTTGATGATTATCTGCATTGTTCTTCTATCGTCTTTAGGATTCCTTAATGTTCTGTGAAATGGTTTTCAACTTTTCCACCATTTATTCAACCATTTTAGGTCCTAAAAGCTTAATTTCACCAACATCATCCAAAAATTCTAGTATTATACACCTTTTCCCATAAAGGGCTTCATATAGATCCATTTGGATGCTCGAGTGGAAACTATTTTTGTAAGAGAACTTAGCTAGAGGTAGATGTTGGTCCCATCCTCTTATGAAATACATAGAACATTCCATCAACATGTCTTCCAGTGTCTGAATAGTTCATTTAGATTGGCCATCAGTTTATGGATGATAATCAATACTAAAGTTTATCTTAGTGTTTAGAGAATGTTGGGAACTTTTCCAAAACATATTGGTGATTATTAGTTCTCAATCAGATAAAATAGATTTTGGTACTATATAAATCCTTAACACTTCTCTGATGTATATCCCTGCATGTTGATCTAGTGATAAGTCTTATAAAATTGGGATAAAGTTATCTATATTTGTAAGATGATCCACAACAACCCATATAACATTATTTACATTGAATATATTTGTAATTTTGGTGACAAATTCCATAGTGATATTTTCCCATTTACTGGTTGGTAAGGGTAAGGGTTTCATCATCCCCTTAGACTTTTTGTCTTTCAAACTTCACTTTCTGATATACCAGGAACTTTGATGTATATTCAGTGATCTCCTTTTTCAAATTTTCCCACCAATTACTCTCCCTGATATCTCGATACATCTTTGTCCTCCCTAGTTGAATAGAGAAGTTTGAGCTATGTGCATCATTCAGAATCTAATTATTTATCTATAGATCAGATGGTACACATATTCTTGACTCAAATCTTACAAATCCTTCCTCATAAATTTTAAACTTTGAGGATTTACCCTTTCTTATAGCTTTCACCTTCTTCTGAATTTCCACATCACTTCTTTGAGCATCCTTAGTTTTCTTCACGAGGGATGGTTGAGAAATAATTAGAGAAAGAATTTATGATGTTCCTCCCTTAATGAAATCCATGTCCATTCTTCAAAAATATCATAAGATTTTATCCTTATCAATTCTCATCATTGATAATGTTACAGGAAACATTCTACTTAGAGAATCTTCCACTTTATTCTCTGTTTTATGATGGTAGTAGATTGAGAAGTCACAATCCTTAATGTGATCTAACCATCTTCACTGGTGCATAGTAAAATCCTTTTTTGTAAATATATTTTTTAGTCTCTTATGATTTATATATATTTCAAAATTATACCCACAGAGATAATTCCACCATATTTTCAATGAAAAGATCATAGCTTGCAACTCCAGATCATTGGTAAGATAGTTTTACTCATCAATTTTAAGATTTCTTGAGGCATAGGCTTCCACTTTATCATTTTTCATCTATTAAAATCCTAATCCTTTTTTTGATTCATCACTATATACTACAAAGATTTCCCCCCTTGTTGTAAGTGTGAGTACTGATGTGGTGATAAGACTCCTTTTTTAACTCTTTGAAGTAGTCTTCAAACTCATCGGTCCAAATAAAATTTTATCCCTTCTGATTCAACTTGGTTAGTGGGTTTGAAAATCATCAAGAGTTATTCAAAAATATTTGACAATAACCAAATAAATCCAGGTGCCTTTGGATCTCTAGTACAAATATTGTCCTGGGAAACTCTTCAATTGCCTTTTTCTTAGAAGGGTCCATAATTATTCCTTTTCTTGTGATAACACGCATCAAGACTGAAAATTACGCCATATAGAACTCACATTTACTACACTTTTCATAATATTTATCCCTTATCAATATCATTATTATAATATTCAAATGGTCCTCATGTTCCTCCTTGAACTTTGAGTATATCGGAATATCATCAATAAAGACTACCATAAAATTTCCAAGGAAATATCTAAAGACTATATTCATTAAGTCCATGAATATTATTGGATCATTAGTTAGTTTGAAAGAAATAACTACAAACTCATACTATCTATACCTCATTAAAAAAATATTCTTAGGAATATTTTCCTTTCTCACCATTAATTGGTGATATCCCAATCAAATTTCCACCCTATAGAAATACATGGCCCACGCAGTTGATCGGACAAGTCATCTATTTACAGAAGGGGATACTTGTACTTTATCATGATATTTTTGAGCTCATGATAATCAATGTAGATGCACATTTATCCATTCTTCTTCTTGACAAATAGGACTAGTTCACCCCATGGAGAAGCACTCGATCATATGAAACCCTTATCCAAATTCTCATATAACTACTTTATTTCCTCCAACTCAATGGTGGCCATCCTATAAGGTGTATTTTATATAAACATTGATCTGTGAATAAGTTTAATTGATATATCAACTTCTCGATCAAGTGGAAGACCATAAACTTCTATAGGGAACACATCAGTGTAGTCCTTCATAATAGTCATGTCTTCAATCATGATTCTATCCTTTGTCTCAGTCCTTTGAGCCAAATATGCTTGTTCATAAAGAAATATTATCCACACTTGAGATGATGGATCTGATGAAGATCCATCCTCTTCCTTACACTTGTATAGAATTGTAGGATTCTTTAGAATGTGAAGAGTGATCTCCCTTTCCCAAAAGTTGATGTTTTATTTGTTAAAAGATAGCCAATCCATGCCCAAAATAACATCAAACTCTACCAATGGAAGTAAGAATAGGTTTTCTGGGAGGTCCAGTTAATAAATATTAACTGGAGAGGAGTTATTTACTTTGGATGCAATAATTTTCCCATTTTCTATTCTCATAGATAACGCAACCTCCATATTTTGAGGTAGTGTTTAACTAGTTATAATAAACTTTTTATATACAATGAAATTCATACAACCAAAATAGAAGAGTGTGTTCACTATTCTTAAATGAATAACCAACGTACCTATCACAAAATTATTTTTTTGGCACCACCTAATTAGTAGTGATGGAATAATCCTTCCAATTCTCCTTTGTATTTGGTGGATCATGATGTTGACTACCCTTGAGGACTCAGGGTTTAGTGCACTAGATTTCATAGTGCTCTTCTTCCCTATATTTAAAGTATTGAACTATGGGTATTGCTCTACTTTCCTCCACCACATTGTCTGGCTTACTCTTTTATATTCAAAATTCATGAGCTTGATAGAATTATCTCCCACACTTATAGAATATCCCATCCCAATTCCCCTGATGATTCTTACCACATTTTTGATAAGTGGATGGTTGAGCTTTCTTTATGCCTTTATCATTAGATCCATCAGATTGAAACTCCATATTTCATTTCTTATCACCATTGTCATGGGACCATTATCAAAAATCCATCTCCACTTTGAGAGAACATTAAAAAACTTCTTCATAACTCCCAACATCTCGACTTTCTAGATCTTTTCGAAGGTGTGGATTTAAAACAATAAAGAATATATCATTTTTTCTACTATTATTGATAATAAACATTAAGCATACCTTGAAATCCTTGTGAAATGTTATTTGTAGGACAATATATATTCTTCTTCCTTTTTCATTAGCTCTATGAATTCTATCTCCATATTTTTATGAAGAGTTTGAGGGAAATACTTGTTAAAAAACATTATCTTAAAGACTTCACACTCCATCTCTTCAATTTCATCCTTTGGATTGGTGTTCTTAATAAATGAACACCATTGATTGGTCTCTACATCTAAATGATTAATGGATAGAGTCACATTTTCCATCTAATGAAAGTGAAGCAAAGAAATGATCTTCTCCATTGATTTGAACACCTATTCCGTGATGAGTGGATTAGATGATATAATAAATTTTAATGGTCATTGCTACATAAAATACCCGATAGTAAGTTTCTCCATCTTAGTTAAAGAAGGAAGTTCCACATTATTCAGGTTATTTTTCATATCCTGAGATGACTAAGTAATCATTACTATGAAATTTTTAACTCCACCTCCCAAGGAATTGGGGATTTTATTTGGGAAATCATTGCATTATTCCTTGCATGGGTTTTTGGCCTAGTTTCTCATAGTTTCCAATATTTTCTAAAATATAAAATGTAATAACAAAACATAATTCAACATGTCATGAATAAATAATTTATTCCTTTGTAAAATTAAGTCTAAAGTCATATATTGTTTGATTCCTATGTTTTACATTTTCACAACTAGAAAATTCACCTATGACCATGGTTTGAAATTGTGGCTGTTGGCCAAAAAAAATGTGGCAATAGCCTATTGCCATGTTTTTTCAAAAATATGGAGACTATCATTGTGAAAATAGGTCAGACCTATTACCTTGATTTAGACCATGTAAATAGTCCAAAAAACCATGACAATAGCCTATTTCCATGGTTTTCCAAAACCATTGTGGCTATCATCATGGAAATATGTCCAACCTATTAACATTGTTTAAAATGTAGAAATATACCACATATACCAATGATTTGAACCATGAGTGTTTCAATATACAACCACAGTTTAACAATGGAAATTGGGACAAATTTCTATGGTTAGAACAGTGGCATTAGGTCCTCTATAACAATGGTTTTAACCATGGTTATTTCTTGATACATCCACCATTTTACTGTGGCCATTGGAGGATAATTACATGCTTAAAATCATGGATATATGATTTATGTGACATAAAAAACTAATACCTGAACCTACAAATTCCAAAATCCACACCAAAACATAGAAAATATTTCTGAATCCACAAACTGATGGATAAAAATTTTGTTTATATTACCAAATACTAAAACACATAGAAAAAATGAGCAACAATTTGTTTTTATTACCAAATTCTGAAAAAAAACACTAGAAATAGAACCACACCATTCATCTTTTACTTGATCAACCCACTAGTATGTTTCTCTCTCATATTATGGTCTTCCTTAGCTTTTTTATCATCCTCACAAGTCTATTGGATAAGTACAAGTGGGTCTTGAATCCTCTTTGATCCATTTACAGATCACTTGCAAGGAAAAAATAACACTACAACATCACCATCATTCCGAGTCTAGTTTCATATGGTTGTTATAAATAGGTCTTGGAAACCCGATCCATGCATGCTTTCCAAATTCAAGCATTGAAGAAACAATCTCTATTCTATAAAAAAATTATCAATTAAATTATTTGAATAAAAATTAGAAATACCATTAATGAATCATGAAAAAAGATATTAATTCTTCAATAAAAGTCTTGTATTTTTTTTAAAATCAAGATGCAATTACTGTGGAAAACTAGATGATTTTTAAAATTTGTGAACAATTTTCACAACAATTCAATATAGTTTCTAAAGAATAATGTAATGATGGTGTGTGTATCCAAGGGGGAGAACATGGGGCTATAACAAAATCAAAATAAAACACTGATACTATGAAAAATATAGTAGACTCAGGAGCTACAATGTCGGTGAGAAAAATGGCTGAAATTACTGATGAAAATTTTATCAGTGATTGGGATATCACAATTTATACATGAAGTATCTAAGAAAAACCTCCAATTCATCTCAAGTGGAGACAAATAGATTTGAAGTGAATACTAGTAATGATAATTAGGTTGAGGCAATGCATGAAAAACTTTAACATATTTGAAAAGAATAAAATGTGGGAAGTTATTTCAAGGCCGAAAGACAATAAATCCATCATAACTTAGTGGGTGTTCATGATAAAACATAATCAAGAAAATAAAATTGATTAAAATAATGAAAATATAATGTGAAATGGGTATTCCAAAATGAAATTACTTGATGTTGATAATAAATATATACTCGTTGAATATTTAGAAACTATAAGTATTTTTTTCCGTGAAAGTTCAAAGGGGATTGAAATTATTCCAAATGTATATTAAATTATAATTCCACAATAGAGCACCTGAGGATGAGCATTGCATCATAAAAATAGATGGATTTCATATAACATCCCAGGTAAATAAAGAATATGAAATTTTCATATTTATTAATATTTGTGACCTAAATATTAATTTTACTTTAAAGGGGTTGATATTTTTTATGGCATACCTGACATGTAGAAATGGGTTTCTCCAAAATCTTCTGTTTCACACATCTTTGAGTTATACCAAAAAATAATATAATAATATTAGTATTTTAAATGACAGTTAATGGCTAGAAATTGTATTGGAGAGACTGAATATAAATAGATAAAATATTATTACACATTTTTTAAATGTTTTTACTTTCATCCAATAAATTTTAGAGTCTTAAAATTAGAATGAATGTAATTTTAAGCATGAAATACTCTAATATTCTTTAAATGGCCGATTTTCCACCTTTTAATGGTGAACCATTTTCAAATATATTTTTTTTCACTTTTATATTTATAATTTTACAAAATTAACTACTTATTTATAATTATGACATAAAAATTTACATTGGGTAGAATTTTGGTATTTTTCTCATAAAATTCATTTTTTGATATATAGTAAAAAATACTGCATTTTAATTAAAAACAACCTTTTAATCTAATTAATTTATATGATTAGAATATAATTTTAATTGGTTTTAAAGTGTAATTATATTATATTTTTATCATTTAATCCAATTTGGTTCATTGATAGTAATTTCACTTTCAAATTGGACAAAAACACATGTCAATCTTTTGGTAGTTTTTACTTCTTAAAAACACATTTTTTGGTTTTGACAATGGGAATTAATTTTAAAATAATTTCTACAACTTCTGTGTTTTGAATTTGGAAAAATGGATTCCATATTTGTAATCATTAGGTCCAAATTTTGTAAATATGTAACTTTTATTTTTAGACATTATGGATAGTAATTTCAGTAAATATTTTATTCACCATGGTTAAAGGGTAAATGTGGTAAATGAGGGTAAAAAAATAATATTATAATAATATTAAATTAACCTAAAACGTGTCCTAACCATATTTAATGATACATGTACAATTATGGTCATCCTTGGGTCAATTTGGGGACCCCATTTAGCCACTTTTAAGTGAAAATAACATTTTATAAAAATCAATTTAAAGTTAAGGAAAATATTACATAAACATATATCTTTTAGTAATTTTTTTTATATGGGGTGATATAAGTGATTGTTTCAACTAAAAATATTAATTATAAATCTAAAAGGATTTCTTACATCATGGTATTTTATTTATAATTTTTAAATATTATATAAATAAATTTAATTATGACACAATGGTGATATAGTGATTGCTTCGTTAATAAATGATTGAAATAAATGATATTACAAATGTTAAAATAAATGTAACTTGGTTATTTTGATATCAAAAAATAATTTTATGGATATAATATACATGTTATCATTTTATTAATGATGTTTTTTAGAAACAATAAAGTTGTTTTGGATTTTTTTAAAATTCATGATATGAATTATATCAAAATTGACATAATTCATATTTTAAAATATAAATTAGTTTATTAAATATTATTAAACTTTCAAAAAATATAAAATTCTTCCAAATAGTTATAATAAGGCTCTAATTTTATTAATAACTCTTTAATTTGATATTTTCATGTTTTGGTAACAATTGTTTATCTCAAAGTGTGAAATGCTTGATAAAACGGTAAGAGTAAAAAAGGGTTAAATAAAAATGATAAAGATTAAAAAATATCCAAAACCTATCCAATTATTATTGGATGGTTTTATTTAGACTTATATTCATCATATATTATAATGTAATGAGTTGTGGACCTTTTGAAACTGAAAATAATTTTATAATAAAATAATTCTTTGAAATTTTCCTAAAGAGTCCCTCCTCCCCCTTATAAAATGCCACCCCCTCTAACCCATTACACACACCTGTCAAGCCCCTTGTATCATACAAAATATACTAAAATAAGCTCCAAAAATCTATATATACATCCTAGAAGCCTTTCCCTAGGCATAATCCAATTCAATAGATCCCTTTGCCACAAATCAAAAGATGTTACCCAATTTGAGGTAACATCTTCTCTCAAGTTTCTTTCCATTATTTTTTGCTTCTCCAATCCCTGTGATCTTCTTCTTATTATTTTTTATAAAAACACCGGTATACTCAATATACTAGATTTTTTATGATAATTATTCAAACTAAATTTACACACACCTCTAACTAATGGATTTAGAACATACTGTTTCTGTGGACAACGAACTACAGCCTAACGAAATGATGGTTGTTAAATTATCTCTTACAACCTCTCATGGTGAACATTATGATGACAATATATTTATATATGGTATATATAATATTTATATTGTCTATACTATTCTGTATTTTTCATTTAAATCATAACTTTGTTCTTTCTATAACGCGTAAATATGATAATTTCATTTGAGGAAGTGTGGACTACCGTCCCCTCAAAGTGATATGACTCATTCATGCTATACATGGAATATATGAAGGATGAAATTAATGAACTTATGTAACATATATTAAATAGATATTATAATTTAGGTATAATATACCTATTTATCATTTTTTTTCATTCCTTTAAAAATGAAAAAAAATAAATGAAAGTAGGGTTCATGCGTACATACGACTTACTGTCTCTATGAACAGTGAATTTCATTTTCCTATAATAAAATGATATGGAATAATATAAATACATATATACTAGATATATAGTATATATATGATATCTGAATCATGAATGTCATTCTAGAGATAATGGACTTTTGACCACATGGATAATTTGTAATTATAACAATTTCATTTTTGACTCAAGTTCTGAACATCGACAAAATGTATGATATGAAATAAAATAATTAAATAATTGTTATAGAAAGGTAATAAGTGATATAAAAGTAATAATAAACCTGAAAACGTTCTGAAATAAGTATAAATTAACTTTAGTTTATTATTCAGGAAAAACAAGGAACATATGAGACAAGTCGGACTCGAGTAAAGGGAACTCCTTAACCCAATTTCCATTATTTTGGTTACAATTAAACATCTTGATTTTGTAGTGATATGATTATGTGAAAAATAATTTTTTTATCATATCTTGTATTTATAATTTCCTTATGTGTACATATAGTTAATACACACAATCGATCTATTTTATTTAAAAAATGATCTTTGTAAGGGAACCTTTCATCCTCCTCTTTTAGTCAAAGAATTATTTATGTTATGTATTATAATTTCCATTTTCTTATATTGGGATAAGTTATTATATTTGTTTATTTCTATAAATTTTATTTCCATGTAATGATATACCCTTTTCTCTCACATCAACTCATTTTATGAATTTTAAAGTCATGCTGTTGGGCTGTCGAATTTTTGTAAGGGACTTCATCTCAATCTCCTTTCATTGAGGCATATCTTAACATTGTGAATCTTTTTTATCCTATAAGGTGTATATCATACCATTTGAAATATTATCTCATGAATATCCTTATTCTCATGATATTATAGGTTTCTTTAAATATTTTTCTTTAATTTTTTTATTCAAGTATTTTCTCAAGTGGTAAGGGACTCTTTAACTAAACACTATTTTAAATGTTTTAAACATTTAATATTCTACATATTTCTCATTAATGTCCATGTTTTCAAAATGTTTTTAAGGATTTATTTATATGGGAATTAATTCTTTAAAATTTTAATTCATTTAAAGGTTTCAATGTTTAATGGGACACTTTGATTAAAAAATCTCTTTATTAAATGTTTTAAATGGTTTTGGAAATGGATTGACTATTTTAGTATCCTGAAATTTTATATTGTGATTGGAATATGGAAAAATTATATTTCCTTTATGATTGTTTTATGCGTTATGAATATGTTATGATTCTTTTGCATTGTTTACGTATATGGGTGGTTCCATGATAAACCTAGGTTGGGTGAGCTCAAGATAGCCCTCCAATGAATTGGCTAATGTTACCATGGTAAACATTAATGTTTCTCCTAAGTGATTTATGGAATATACCATGATGGATATTCTAAATGTAACTCCCTATGTATCTATGAAAGATAAAATTTAAGTATGTTATGGATTCTACAAGTTACCTTTATGATTTGTGATTACTATATGTTATTCATTAATTTTATTATTTCAAGAAGTATGTTAAAGAGGTTATGTTTTGTATGTATTGACGGACTAATGTTTTCTTTCTTTATTTTATAAACCTTACTGAGATTTTAATTCCCATCCCATGTTTTTTAAATGTTTTCCACAGGGTATAAGGAAGGGTAAGATAGGGGAAGAATTCAAGAAGTTTTATATCAAGAAAAGGACTATTTTCTTCTTTTAAGAGTTTTTATTTTAGGAAAAAAGGGATATTGAGTAGAAGTGTCTATATGTAATATTCTTGTTGTTATGTATAAGTTATGACCTAATTCTCTAAATCTCTAAACCTGAAAATATCATCAATGTATATTATTAAATTAATTCATGATTATGTAATGTTTAAGGCTGGGGCCTTATAATTGGTATCAGAGGTCAGTTTAGATAACTTTAGAGGGTAGGGTGTTATTTAAGAATAAGTGAAATAACGATAATGGTTATCATATTTGAAAGAGTCACAATTATTTTATATATATTGAACGTGTCTAAGATAACATGGATAAGTATATCTTAGTGTTTTCCCTCATCATAAGATATTATATGATGTCTTTACTCATATAATCACTCTGAAATTTTTGGTTTTGGTAAATGGATTGATCTAGAAGGCACCAATGTAACAATGGATGTGAAGAAAACTGTGAAGGTTTTCTGAACAAACAACTGAATGAAATGGGATCTGTAATGAGAAATCTTGTGGTTATTCTCAACCAACTATCTGGAGTCATGATTGACCACATGAACTTTGGTTATTTTCATAAGATATCATATATGCAGGAAATGAATCCCTATGAAAGTTCAAGTAATAATAAACAAGGTATGTGTCTTAAAAAACCCACGTGTCAAGGATATGGAAAGAAACACATAGGGAAATGATTCAAAGTGATGGGGATATTCTATAGATTTGGTAATGAAGATCATAAAGCAAGAACATTCCATGAAAAAAAGAATCGTCCAATTGACTCCAGGAAAGAGAAAGAAGTTCTTTCTGAAGGATCAATTGAATGTTTTAAATATGGTGTGCATGGTCATTATACAAATAGATTTACTACGAGGATGGTTTGAGAATGGGATCATCTGGATCGTACAAATATATGTGTACCAATTCCTAATGTTATTCTAATTGAAGATGAGGAAACTAAAAATAACCTCAGAAAGGTATGTATTATTTCTTGGATTGTGTTTTGAAATTACTGAAATCTTAGGACATTAAGCATGATTATATTTTAGGAAATAAGTATAAAAGAATAAGATGAATAAACATGGATAAAGGATCAGGAAGAATGTTTGATGATTAAGACGTCTACATTTTAAAAATTGAAGAGTTATGTTGGATCTACGGATGATGATATGTTTGAATATATTAATGATATAATTACTTTGGAAGACTTTTTCTAGTATGTGTAAACCAAAATTTTGATATGTGAATGTAATTCACTGACCCCAGAATCTAGGATCCGGTGCATTATTTTAATACATTAGCATGATCACAAAGGATCAAGTCTCGAAATACCGATTAGTTTAGTAGTCTTGGAAACAAGATACACACATAAGTTCAACATTACAACTTGAAAAGAAAAACTACACTAATTTATTCCATTAGAAACATCGAAGATTCCAATATTATTCCTGCAAGTCTAATAACCACATGAAATACTTGAAAACACTTGCCTTTACAAATAATAAACATGAACACTTTGTGGCAGGAATATGAGCTGGGTAAATAATTCCATAATAAAACATAGTCATGGGTATTCTACTAGTCTAATAACCACATGAAATACCAATAGGTAATATAATAATGATGGAATGCATAATGCCAGATATCATAACCACATAGTCAAGGCCTCGTGCCAAGACTACAAATAAGATTTTGTCAAAGCCTTGTGCCAAGACACTAGTTTGTCTCATGAGACCTACCGATGCATTGAGGAGATATAGCAGGCTCCACCCATCACTTAATACGTCCAATACATTCCTCATATGAAATGTTTGAAACATAACATGAACATTTGTATTAAAACTAGCATAAGAAATTCCAATACTTTATCCAGAACCATGAATGGTATAAAAATAGCACATCCACAGTCAAACATAACTCATTCAATACAATATGGAAGATTTTATTGTAGAATATTAACCTCAATTGATAATAATGAAGGATATTGACATAGATTAAAATAATCATCAAAACTATTTGAGAGAAATGTCCTTCTTTTTCTTGAAAACATTTAAAAGTTACACAATTTGTAAAGAAGCCATTTAAAATATATTTTTGAATCAAAGTGTCTAATACCACTTTGAAACATTTAAAAGGAATTTTTATTTTAAAACATTAATGTCTATATAAAGAAATAATTAAAACCATTTTTAAAACATGGACATTAATTAGAAAGATTTAGAATAATAAATCTTTAAAACATTTAAAATGATATTTTAGTTAGAGTTCCTAACCAAAAGAGAGACACTTGAATAAAAATAATTGATTTAATCAAAATATTATAATATCATGAGAATAAATGGATTCATGATATACTATGTCAAAGTACATTATATACACCATATAAAAGTGATTTGGTGTATAACAGCAAATATGTCTCAATGGAATGTAAATTGAGATGAAATATATTATAAAGACCATATACTTAGGTTTAGGATAAATCAATGACATAATTATATGTGAAAAATACACTAAATATGGCTGGATATTCAGTGTAAATCAATCATAGGACATTCACACATATTCTTGTAAAAACAACACCAATGAATTGGATATTTAACTCAACAAATGGAGATTGAGTTAAAATTACTCTTATCAAGTTCTTATAGATGACTTGAGAATTTATCAATGGAGTGATTATGTGTATAAAAATTATATCCATAGAAAGGGGAGTGGGAATTATGATATAACAAAATGAATAGTGATTCCACACATAATCTTGGAGTAAAATAATCAATGAAGTATCCGTAAAGCCGAATGAGTGGAAATTGAAATTTGTAATTCCCTTACCAATTTGGCAACTTATGAAACATACATACCATGAAATATGGATCATAAAATGATGATGTAAATATCCATAAATTAAATTATATTACAAAATGAATACAATCATGGGCAGTACACACACCACATGCAATAAATAAGTGGTGAACAATGGAAATCTCATGGAATTAAAAGTGAGATAAGAAACCCCTTACCTCATGTCCGAGATGACCAGTTCGTTATTTAATATCCTGAATAATAAACTAAAATTAATTTATACTTGATTAAAAACCTTTTTCAAGTTTATTATTCCTTTTATATTACTTATTACCATGTTATAAACATTATGTAATCATTCAAGTTAATAATGGTCATTTTGTCGATATTTGGTACCTGAGTAAAAAAAAATGAACACCTTATATTTACATGTTGTCCATGTGGTCAATAGCCCATTATATGTTGGATGATATTCATTATTTAGATATCATATATATCATATATATCAAGTATATATATATTTATAATAGTACATATCATTTGGAGGTAAGAAATGAAATGCACCGTTCATGGAGACGGTAAGTTGTACGTACGCATGAACGCTACTTTCATTTATATTTATTATTTCAATGGAATTAAAACATAATGATACATAGGTATATTATAATTCCAGTATAATATCATATATAATATCATTAAATCCATCCTTTATACGTCCCACATAAGTCATGAATGAGTCATATCATTTTGAGGGGGAGGTAGTCCGCACTTCCCCAAATGAAATTATCGTGTTTTACGCATAATGGAAACCATAATATAATGATATAAATGGAAAATAAACAAGCATAAAGAAAACATTTACATAATATATATATCATATATATAAATAAAGTTCCATCTTAATGGCCACCATGAGAGGTGATAGGAGATAATCGAACAATCATCATTTCGTGAGGCGTTAGTTTGCCATCCATAGAAACAATATGTTCTTCACCCATTAGATGGAGGTGTGTGTTAGTGTAGTTTGAATATTTCTCATAAAAACATACTAGTATATTGGGGATACTTGTGTTGTTATAAAATGAAGGATTAAAAAGAGTTTAGGGTTTGGAGAAGTAAAAAAAATAAAACAAAAGAATTTAAGAGAACCCTTTACCTTTAATTTGGGTAACTCACTTTGGTTTGAACCAAAATGGTTTGTTGAAGTGCCTTCTGCATAAGGTAAGGCCTCATGGAAGAGGAGAGGGATGTAGGGAGCTTAATTGGGTAGAGGTTGGACGAGCCAAAAGGATTGAGAGATGTGAGTAATTGGACAGAAATGGTCTCCTTTAATAAGCGGGAGGAGGGGCACTTTAGGAATGTGTGAAAATATTATTTTATTATATAATGATATTCAGTTTCTAAATGTCCAAAAATCATTAAAGTTTAAGATAATATGACTCATGGTCGAAATAAATTCAGACAATAAGAATTGGACAAGTTTTTATTGTTCTTTTAATATTTATAATCTTATTTAATTAAATCATTTATTAATGAGGTAAATACTGCACCATTATTGTGTCATAAATAATTTAATTTATTCGATGTCTAAAAATTATAAAAAAATACCATGATGTAGGAAATCATTTTATATTTCCAATTTGTATTTATAGTCGAAAAAATAACTTATATAACACCATGTAAAAATTAATTTACAAATATATATTTGTTTTTGTCATTTTTGTCTTTACTATAAATTTATTATTCTAAAGTGCCAATATCATTCCCAAGTTGCTCCATGGGGTCCCAAAATCGACCTAAGGATGACCTTGGTCAGCCATTACTCATCCAATAAAGTTAGGACAATTGTTAAGGTAATTTTGAATAATTATAATATTATTTTTACCTTGAATTACTCTATTTACCTTTAACCACGGTAAATAAAAGTCAAAAGTTACTATTCACCAAAAATTATTTTCATCTTATTGAACCAAATTTTACTTCTTGATATTAATTGAATCTCTTGGATTTTTGAAATTCAATTCACAGACGCGGTAAAATTTTATTTAAATGTAAAAGTCGATTTTTTTAACTACTACTAAGTGGTTTCACTATTCATCAAAAATTGATGTTTTTCAGAAAAATACAAAAATTTCAGCTGAAGATTTTTTTGATATTCCAAATTAAAAAATGATGACTATTTTCCCAAATTCAAAACATAAAATTGGCATTAATTAATTTAAAATTATTTCCCGTTGTTAAAACAAATAGCGTGTTTTTAAGAAATAATAACTATCAAAAGATTGACACTTGTTTACGTCCAATATGAATGTGAAATTAATTACAATGACCAACATTGAATTACATGGTAAAAATATATTCTAATTAAACTTTAAAACCAATTAAAAATATAATCTAATCATATAAATAAATTAGATTAAAACACAGTTTTGAATTAAAATACAATATTTTCACTATTCATTAGAAAATGAACTTTATAAGAAAAATTCAAAAAATTTACACAAAGTTAATTTTGATATCCCCATTCTAAAGAAGGATTTTATTTGGTCAAATAAAATGTTTTAAATTTACTAAAAGTATATTTAAAGAGGGTTCTCCATTAAAAGGCAGTAAATCAGCCTTTTAATGTAAATTTTGCTTAAAATTAGATTTATTCACATTTTAAGCTTCTAACTTTTATTGGATAAATGTAAATACATTTAAAAAACATGTATAATAATATTGTAGTTTTTTGTTCATTCCCGCCAATACAATGGCAAGGAGTTAACTAACATTTAAAATAATAATATTATATTATTAGTGTGCAACTTAAGATTTCAATGAAACCCGTTGTTGCGTATTAGGTATGCTATCGAACATAGAAACCACTTTATAGTTAAATTAATATTTAATTCACAAATATTAATAAAAATAAAATATGTCTTATTCTTTATTTACATGGGATGTTACATCCTTCCCCCTTTTTGGGAATTGCATCCTCACAATTTTAAAATTGGGCTTGGAAACTTCATTAAAAGTCCTACATCGGAAAAGAGTCAGTAAAACTATCACTATAAAAGAAATAAAGAGGAATACAACGGTCACCCAAGATAAACCGTACTATGATTCCATGTAGAAAAACATGGATATGGATGATAAACTAAGTGTCAAGTTCTGATGGAGAGGGATAGAAAACATGATTAGGAGAAAGTTAACAACAAGAAAATCACAAACTTGTGATGGGATAAATGGTCATTAGTTTCCCAGTAATAAAGTTGAGGAATTTATTTATGAGATTGACTAAGAACATAAATAGTTATAATTACTTTTTAAGTAGAGTTTCATTCTTTAATAAATTTCTACCACCAACTCATCTTCTTTTTTCAATTGATGAGTATTCAAGATGACTTGGTCACACCGGAAGAGCTAGAATCAACTTCTAGAGAATCACATGATCCATAAAAGATAAACAATATATTTTCCTTGTCTTTAGAGATTATCCACCACCAAAATGGTTAGTACAAGATCAGATGATCCCCAAAAGGATATTCCTTTAGAGAAAGATATACTAATATTAATTTCTAAAAATAAACCAACAATACCCAAAGTTCAATAAATACCATTCAATAAAAAATTATCCTCAAAATCAATCAATATAATATAAACTAATTTTGAAACCCAAAAAATAGAAGAATTTGATTACACAGTCTTCCACGTTAAATTGTATTTCCAAATAACATCGACTACTCTTAAAGTCACATACTTAAAAGAATTTAACCTAATCACATATTCTCTATGATAGGTTAATCATTTCCATAAATAACCCAAATCTTATAAATCCACAATAAAAACATAGATAAAAATCCACCATTAGTCCTCAAATGAAATCCCATAGTATTCTATTTTCCTTAGGCATATAGTGTTCCCAATAGAGCGAACGTCTTCCAAAATAACATTTATCACTTAATCGCCAAATCGTTTTCCTATAATAAGGGTATAAATTTGATAAGACATAAGATCCCAAATCAACTTATTATTGATGTATAAAATCATTTAACTAAAAATAATTAGTAACACTAACCAGGGACTTTACGTAGTCTAGTGGTAGGCGATAAATCTCAATTGTACTATGGTTGAGGGTCGATTCTCGTAGCTTTATCTGACCTGACGGGTTGTCACACGGTCTGTGTGTTGTCCTTTTTCAAAAAGTATATTTTATAACATTACCAAAATGAGATAAATTCCTCAAAATAACCATAACATAATTTAACCACAAATTTTATCTCATACCTTGCATTCTCATCCCAAAATATAATAACTTGTAATTGTCTCAAACCCAATGATCATATAAAACCAAATGGTTATTTAATACTATTTCCACAAGAGAAAAGATAATTCTTCCTCAAATATCATTTTCACATGACAAACTATAGGGTTAAAAATAGAAGAGAAAATTATTCCAAAGTAATCCTATCAACAAGGAGTACAAGTACTTTTAAAAATTTATCCAACCATTTATTTCAACATAGCTTCTTCTTTGACCAATACAATATCCTATAGAATAGGGCTTTCAACCTGGTAATGGCTAGGTCCCCTACATTCATAGAAAATGACTGTAAATTTATTCTTGGGACCATTTTTATTTTCTTCTATAGTGATATTAATTTTTCCTCAGAAATTCTTCACTTTATGTCCTTCTTTCCCACACATAAAGCATTTCTTTGTTCCATCGAGACACTTTCCTGGGTGTCTCTTTCCATATTTCTTGCATGATGGAAATTGAGGGTTATTTTCACCATGGTCTCCACTGCTTGAGCTCTTATCATTCATCACCTTTCTCTTCTTTGTTGAGTCCAGGTGTTGGTTAATATATATGTTGTTGATCATATATTTGGAAAACTGATTTGGCATGAACACGATATCTTTTATGCCTATCAATATTCCATTTTTTTCTCATTTCCACCACCATTCCCACCTTTTACATCATTATCAAAGGTACTATGACTTACTTGGAATACAACCATTGACTAAAACCAGAAAACATTGTGTGAGTAAGAATAGTCATAAAATTATTTAGAAAATATCATCACACCTTATCTTCAATAAAAAACACCCTATTATTAACCAAGGTTATTTATTCTCATCTTATATTAAAATCCTTCAAATCGGTTTGTAAAGAAAATGTTGATTATCCTAAGCATATCTTCTGAGAGTTTCATAACCAGGAGTGCAACAAGGCCTTTTGTTGTGCACTAGTTCCTGTTCGAGTCTAGATCAAAGTGGTTTTTTCGGGTTTTAACCCTAGGTACATCTGTGCCAGAGCCGCCTTTACATGATCGTATCCAGACAGGGTTGTATTTCTTGGAAAACTCACAAAATATCTACAATACCAAAATTTTAGAAAGTTCTTCTATACTAATCCTGAAAGTCTATCTTAGGGTAATATGCTCTAATCAGAGTTTATCTAAATATAGTTTCCAAGGTTTGTACTAAACTTCCTCTGATACCAACTATAATGCCCTGAACCCAGAATCCAGGATCCGGTACATTATTTTAATACATTGGCATGATCATAAAGGATCAAGTCTCGAAAGACTGATTGGTTTAGTAGTCTTGGAAAAAAGATACATATATAAGTTCAACATTACAACTTGAAAAGAAAAACTACACTAATTTATTCCATTAGAAACATCCAAGCTTCCAAGATTATTCATTCAAGTCACTCATAACTAACTTTTTCATATCCTGGGAAAATGAAACATGAGGAAGGGGTGAGCTCAAATGATCAGTAAGAGTAAGCAATACAGCAGAAGATTACACAAACATTTGGCACAATGAATAATTGAAAACACATGCCTTTACAAATAATAAACATGAACACTTTGTGGAAGAAATATGAGGTGAGTAAATAATTCCATAATAAAACATAGTCATGGGTATTCTACTAGTCTAATAACCGCATGAAATATCAATATCTAATCTCATAATGATGGAATGCATAATTCCGGACATCATAACCACATAGTCAAGGCCTCGTGCCAAGACTAAAAATAAGATTTTGTCAAGGCCTTGTGCCAAGACACTAGTTTGTCTCATGAGACCTACCGATGCATCGAGGAGCTATAGCGGGCTCCACCCGTCACTTACTAAGTCCAATGCATTCCTCATATGAAAATTTTGAAACATAACATAAACATTCGTATTAAAACTAACATACAAAATTTAAATACTTTATCCACAAACAACAAATGGTATAAAAATAACACATCCACAGTCAAACATAACTCATTCAATACAATATGGAATATTTTATTATAATATATTAACCTAAATCGATAATAATGAAGTATATTGACATATATGAAAATAACCATCAAAACTATTTGAGAGAAATATCCCCCTTTTTCTTGAAAACATTTAAAAGTCACACTATTTGTCAAGAAGCCGTTTAAAAATATATTTTTGAATCAAAGTGTATCATACCACTTTGAAACATTTAAAAGGAATTTTGATTTTAAAACATTAATTTCCATATAAATAAATCCTTAAAACAATTTTTAAAACATGGAAATTAATTAAAAAGATTTAGAATAATAAATCTTTAAAACATTTAAAATGATCTTTTAGTTAGAGTTCCTAACCAAAAGAGAGAAACTTGAACACAAATAATTGAGGTAATAAAAATATTATAATATCCTGAGAATAAAGGGATTAATGACATACTATGTCAAAGTACATTATATACACCATATAAAAGTGTTTTGGTGTATAACAACAAAGAAGTCTCAATGGAATATAAATTGAGATGAAATCTATAATAGAGACTGTATCCTTAGGTTAAGGATAAATCAACGACATAATTGTGTGTGAATAATACACTAAATATGATTGGATATTAAGTTTAAATAAATCAGAGGACATTTACACATATTCTTGTAAAAAAACACAAATGAATTGAATATTTAAGTCAACAAATGGAGATTGAGTTAAAATTACTCTTATCAAATTCATATCGATGACTTAAGAATTTATAAATGGAGTGATTATGTGTATAAAAAGTATATCCACAGAAATGGGGAGTGGTAATTATGACATAATCAAATGAATAGTAATTCCACACATAATCTTGGAGTAAAATAATCAATGAAGTATACGTAAAGCAGAATGAGTGGAAATTGAAATTTGTAATTCCCGTAACAATTAGGTAACTAAAGAAACATATATCTCATGAAAGATGGATCATAAAATGATGATGTAAATATCTATAAATTAAAGTATATTACACAATGAATACAATCATGGGTAATACACACACCACATGCAATAAATAAGTGGTGAACAATGGAAAGCTCATGGAATTAAAAGTGAGATTAGAAACCCCTTACCTCATGTCATACTTGACCCGTTCATTCTTTAATATCCTGAATAATAAACTAATGTTAATTTATAATTTATTAAGAACCTTTTTAATGTTTATTTTTCCTTTTATATCACTTATTACCATGTTAAAAACATTATGTCATCATTCAAGTTAATAATGGTCATTCTGTCGATACTTGGTACCTGAGTAAAAAAAATGAACACCTTATATTTACAAGTTGTACATGTGGTCAATAGTCCATTATATCGAGAATGATATTTATTATTTAAATATCATATATATCATATATATCCAGTATATATATATTTATAATAGTACATATCATTTGGAGGTAAGAAATGAAATGCATCGTTTATGAAGATGGTAAGTCGTACATACACATGAACGTTGCTTTCATTTATATTTCTTATTTTAATGGAATTAAAACAAAATGATACATAGTTATATTATAATTACAGTATAATATCATATATAATATCATTAAATCCATCCTTTATATGTCCCACATAAGTCATGAACGAGTCATATCATTTTTTGGGGGCGGTAGTCTGCACTTCCTCAAATGAAATTATCGTGTTTTACCCATAACAGAAACCATAATATAATGATATAAATCAAACAATCATCTATTCATGAGGCGTTAGTTTTCCATCCACAGAAACAGTATGTTCTTCACCCATTAGATGGAGGTGTGTGTTAGTGTAGTTAAAATAAATCTCATAACAACATCCTAGTATATTGGGGATAATAATGTTGTTATAAAATAAAGGAATAAAAAGATTTTATGGGTTGGATAAGTAAAAAAAATAAATTAAAAGAATTTAAGAGAAACTGTTACCTTTAATTTGGGTAACTCACTTTGGTTTGAACCAAAATGGTTTGTTGAAGTGCCTTATACCTAAAGTAAGGCTTCTATAAGGAGGAGAGGGATGTAGGGAGATTAATTGGGTAGAGGTTGGATGAGCCAAAAGGCTTTAGAGGTGTGAGGAATTGGATAGAAATGGTCTCCTTTTTTAAGGGGGAGGAGCAGCTCTTTAGGAAAGTGTGAAAATATTATTTTAATATATAATGATATTTGGTATCTAAAAGTCCAAAAATCATTAAAGTTGAATATAATATGACTCATGGTTGAAATAAATTTAGAAAATAATAATTGTACAGGTTTTGGTTGTTATTTTAATATTTATAATCTTATTTAATTAAATCATTTATTAATGAGTTAAATACTGCACCATTATTGTGTCGTAAATAATTTAATTTATTCGATGTCTAAAAATTATAAAAAAATACCATGATGTAGGAAATATTTTTATCTTACTAATGAATATTTATAGTTGAAAAAATAACTTATATAACACCGTGTAAAAATTAATTTACAAAGAGATATTTGTTTTTGTCATTTTTGTCATTACTTTAAATTAATTAATCTAAAGTGACAATATCATTCTAAAGTGGCTCCATGGGGTCCCAAAATCATCCCAAGTATTCCCTTGGTCAGCCATGACTCAAACATTAAGGTTAGGACAAGTGTTAAAGTAATTTTGAATAATTATAATATTCTTTTTATCTTGAATTACCCAATTTACCTTTAACGAACGTAAATAAAAGTCAAAAGTTACTATTCACCAAAAATTATTTTTGTCTTATTAAACCACATTTTACTTCTTTATATTAACCGTTTCTCTTAAATTTTTGAAATTCAACTCACAGAAGCGGTAAAATTTCATTTAAAGGAAAAAGTCAGTTTTTTGACTACTACTAAGTGGTTTCACTATTCATTAAAAATTTCTGTTTTTTCAGAAAAATACCAAAAATTCAGCCAAGAATTTATTTGATATTCCAAATTCAAAACATAAAGTGGAATTAATTAGTTTAAAATTAATTCCCATTGTTAAAACAAATAGCGTATTTTTAAGAAATTATAACTATCAAAAGATTGACACTTGTTTATGTCCAATTTCAATGTGAAATTAATTCCAATGAACAACATTGGATGAAATGGTAAAAATATATTCTAATTACACTTTAAAAACAATTAAAATGATAATCTAACCATATAAATAAATTATATTAAAACACAGTTTTGAATTAAAATACAATATTTTTCACTATTCATTAGAAAATGAACTTTATCAGAAAAATTCCAAAAAATTTACACAAAGTAAATTTTTATGTCCCCATTCTAAAGAAGGATTTTATTTGGTCAAATAGACTGTATTAAAGTGATAGAAATTATATTTAATGAGGGTTCACCATTAAAAGGCAGTAAATCAGCCTTTTAATGTAAATTATGCTTAAAATGAGATTCATTCACATTTTAAGCTTCTAACTTTTATTGCATAGATTTAAATACATTTAACAAACATGTATAATCATATTGTAGTTAGTTTTGTTCATTCCCGCCAATACAATGGCTAGGAGTTAACAACGACTTAAAATAATAATATTATATTATTAGTGTGCAACATAAGATTTCAAAGAAACCCATTGTTGCGTATCGGGTACTCTATCAAACATAGCATCCCCTTTAAAGTAAAATTAATATTTAATTCACAAATATTAATAAATATGAAATATGTCTTATTCTTTATTTACCTGGGATGTTATAGTGAAAATATTATTCAAGGGATAATAATCTTTCCTTTTGTAGATATAGTTATAAAGAACCATTTGGGTTTACATGATCCTTTTTTTTATGACAAAGGAAGATGATAAATTAATCACAAAGTTTAGTAGTTACAAGGTCATGCAACCAAGAGGGAAAGTGATCAAGCCAGAGATGATTCGCGCCATATATGTTGAACGAAGCCAGGTGATGGGAAACTTCATTTTCGTCTCTTTTAGTGAAGGAGAATGAGCAGGTTATGAAGCTTTGAATGAGATATTGGATGTTACTGATAATGGGGCCAAATGAATGGAAGCTGCCATCAGTAAGCCTGATAGCATTGATGATGGTGAGACAATCAGATTCAATGTGAATAGCTTCCCAACCACACAACCTTTGGCAAATGTCATCCTAGCCAGGACAACGAAGACTTCAGCAACAACGGGCTCCCAGAGAGCGTGGTTTGATTCATGACTGGAAGTAGTGATTTGACCATGAAAATCTCGTTCCACAAGTACAATTCCAAAAAATCCATCCATGGAGAAAGATGCATCGACGTTGATCTTGGTGATCCCTTCTGGGGGGTGCCATCTTGACGTGGCTGTGTGAGTGCTAGAGAGCCCATGATGGCCAGATTCCCGATTCCAACCCTCAATCTAAGATGAAGCTCGTTCAATCCAGAACCTGGGGGGCTTTGTGGTGTGATTAAAGGTGAAGTCACTGCATCGCGCCCAGATAATCCATGCCACGATGCATAATGAAGCGATTTTTTCAGCAGTGAAAGGAGACGACCACAACATCAGTAGTGTCGGGAGGTTCGACGCCAAATCCATCATAAGCTCCCGGTAAGAGCCCCAAAATGTCTAGATCTCTTCCACCCCTGGGCACTGGGTGATCGCATGCAGAGGGGATTCAAGAGCACCCGAGCAGATGGGACATTGCTTGTTATTCATGACATGTCAGATGGCAAGGAAGTCCATGGTTGGGAGAATACATGTGAAAACCTGCCACCATAAAAAACAGATTTTCGGGGGGACCTTAAGATGCCAAAGGGTTTTCTAGTGCCCCCCTTTCCTCGATTTGAGTATCGAGAGCAAGCCTATACCCTGACATCACTGTATATATCCATAGACATCATTTCTCTAAAAGGGATAACCTGACCCTACATCCCTCACACAAGGGATGCTATGAATGATCCTTTTCTCCCTTTTGTTGAACCATGAGTTAATTTTATCCATACACCACCTGGAACCATGGTCGCCGAACAGGCAACAAACAATGGTGTTCTCATATCCAGGTAAGGCAGGGTAGGTAGATTTCATGCCATCATTATCAATCAGCTAGGGATCAGTCCTAATATTATTTTTCGTATCATCCCCGACCCTCCAGCCCAACCCTTTATTGAGTAAATTTCATGATCCCCAAAGGCTTCTCCATAGAAAGATGGGGCGGGATCCAAGAGAGGAGTTCTAGAAATCTGATTGGAGAAATTATTTTGCATGAAGAATCCATGCACACATAGAAGATGGATGAATCATGAGGCGCCATCCCTGTTTAGCTAAAAGAGCATCATTAAAGAGTCGGAGGTCTCGAAATCCCAATACACCTCCTGTTTTGGGGGTGCAGAGTGTCTTCCAAGAAATCTAATGAATTTTCTTTCTACCATTATTATGAACCCACCAAAAGTTAGCAATGAAGGAGTGGATATGGTCAACAAGCGTGCCAGGAAGCTTGAATAGGGACATAATATAGCTAGGGATGGACTAAAGTGCGACTTTGATGAGTGTTTCCTTACCCGCTTTAGAGATTATTTTCAGAGTCCAAGATTGTATTTTTTTCTCGATTCTATCCACCATAGATGATAATATTTCTTTTTTTTGAGCAACCATTAATATTGGAAAGCCCAAGGTATTTGTTGTGTTTGTTAACCATTTGAATGCCTGTAGTATGACAAAGATCTTCTCTCTTGATCAGTGGGACACCAGAAATGAAAGAGATTTATGACATAGTAGGATTGATCGCCTTTCTCGAATCCTTCTCATAAAGTCAGATCACATGGCAGATAGCGAGGCATTCACTGTGAGTAGCTCTGGAGAAAAGAAGACAGTCGTTGGCAATGAAGAGGTGTGAGACAGGTGGCCTGACCCGATAAAACTTTGCCCCATGTATCCCTTTTGATGACGCGGCCAAGGTAATGAGGTTAGAGAAGACATCAACAACCAGGATGAAGAGAAAGTGGGAAATGGGATCTCCTTGGAGAATGCCACAAGTGGGTGAGAAGCCTTGGGTGATTCCACCATTGATGTTAATTTGAAAAGAGACGGACGAAACACATTGCCTGATCATATCTATCCATTTGGGGCAGAAACCCATTTTTGTCATGAAGGCCTGGATAAAGTGTCATTCCACTCGATCATAGGACTTATTCATATCCAGTTTCCATTCCATAATTCCTCTTTTCGAAACAGATCATGTTTTCATAGAGTGAAACACTTCATGGGCCCCGATGACGTTATTCGTGATAAGCCTCTTTTCTACGAAAGAACTTTGATTTTCATAGATAATAGTAGGTAACCACGTGCATAGACGATTAACCAAGATCTTTGAGAAAATCTTGTAGGAGATGTTACAGAGACTGATAGGCCCAAAGTTTGAGGCCGTAAGGGATTTCTTGATCTTTGGGATGAGGGTGAGAATTGTCTCATTTATAGAGAAGAGGTTAATTTCCCTAGCCCAAATTCCTTTCATTAGCGTGAATATGTCAGGGCCAAGAATGTGCCAGTATTTCTTAAATAAGATAGCATGAAATCCATCAGGACTGGGGGATTTTGTGGAGTGGATTTGTTTGAGATCCTGGAGAATCTCCTCGTCCATGAAATCTTTTGTGAGCTAGCAGTTCATCTCGTCATTAATCACATGTTTGATGCAAGACTCAACCTCGGGCGATAAGATGGAATCTCCTGAAGTGTAGAGTTATTGGAAATAACATGAAATAATATCATGGATACCTTCGATGTTGGACACAGTTCCCTCATCAGGGTGGGTGAGAACTGAACTGTTGTTTTTGCGGCACTTGGCAGAAGCCTTCTGGTGAAAATATCTGGTGTTTTCATCCCCTTATTTGATGTGGATTTCTCATGCAGGCATAGCCCAGAATCGTTCTTTAATTCGAAGAGACTTATCCAGTTCACTTTGCAGAGTAGCAATTTTGGAAAGAATATCATCCGTTGGGGGTTGGGAAAGAAGGTAATTGAGTTGTTGTTCAAGGAAATTACCCATCTTGTCGAGTTGGCGAAATGTTTTATTGATCCATGATCTCAGATTAGTAGCCACCTGCTTGAGGTTAAGATTGATGTCTTCACTTCCACCCTGCCAACACGGTCAGATAACTTCTTCACACTCACGGTCTTTGGAACAGTAGCTTTCAAACTGGAAGGGTTTCCCGCGTCTTGAGTTGCGACCACTATGAGAGAAATCGATCATGATAGGGAAATGGTCCGAACAGTTCGGTTCTAATTGGGCGATATTAAACATCTTGAAGATATTAGTCCATTCTGAAGATCCCAGAAATATGTCTGGACACTCAGAAATGTGTGTGATTTCCTTATTCCCCCTAAACCAGGTGAAGGGGCTACCTGTATGGATTATATCAGCCAAGTCTGCCCTAGAAATCACATCACAAAAGCCTGACATCAAGGCAATGGTCCGCCATGCTCCTCTGCGTTTTTCATGCTGGAACATGATCTCGTTGAAATATCCACCAATGAGGATAGGGCCAGTAATACCCTATCTTAAAAAACAGAGAAGTTCCCAGGATTTCTATTTATCATTTTGTGAAGGCCATCCGTAGAAAACCACAAAATTCCAGGGCAGAGAGAGGTTGTCATGGATGGATTCAGCCACATGATGCGCAGAGTATGAGAGAATTCTGACATCGAAATTTTCCTTCCAATGAAGGCCTAGTCCCCCTGAGTGGCCTTGGTGGCGAACCGGGAGGCAACCCTGAAACCCACATTTGAGAGCGATGCAATTATTGTCCTTGTCATCCAACATGGTTTCAGGCAAAAAAACCATATCGGGGCAACTTTGTGCGCAATGGCGCTGGAGCATCCGAACCGTTCGTGGGTTGCCAAACCCCCGACAGTTCCAACATAGGATTTTCATTTCTCTGGGTAGGGTTGGGACATACCCTCCTCCACCTCTAAAACTTCATAGAACTGTCCATCACCTGCCGCTTTCCACCTTTTTGGGAGGCGTTCAGTCTATGTACAGTCCTCCTGATGTCTTTTTTGTTCCCCGGGTTTTGCCTTAGTAGTATCACCACTCCTGTCTACACGATTTTCCCCTTTTCATGTCCATTGAGTAAAGGTACATGCTGACTTTATCCCAATCACATTGGATTATTCCATGAGGTTGATCCCTGGATCAACGGACACTGGCCTATGAGCATACTCTGTTGATTTGATGCAAAGTTGCCTGGGTTCAGAAGCTGTGTCAGGTGCTTCCTTACCTTTTGGCCTCGGTCCAAATGGTGATGATGCACTATCTTTTATAGGTGCAGGGATCAAACATGAGGAAATGGCCGGGTCCAAAATATGACTTGCATGCTTTTCCCCAGTTCTGGACCCGTTTATTGTGCTGTATGGAGACCCTCTTTCCGCCCACTGGTCGTCATGATTGTCCCCTGAAAAATCTGGTGGTCCTAACATGATGATAGTATTGAGTTCTGGTTTAGTTTGTTTGGAGGAGGCCTTCACAAGTCGGTCACAATCCTTTTGTTTTTTCACCTCAGAAATCATTACAAATCTTGCTGTTTTTGCACGTAGGCAAGGGCTGTATTGCAAGATGATGGTTCCTTTTTCATTCTCCTTCCTCAAATCACAAAAGTTTTCAGGGTGTCGAATGCACCCACAGAAGAAACAAAAAATGGGGGTTTCTTGAATTCAACGTAAATCCAGGGATTTGAGTCTTCTATTGAAAAGAACAGACCCCTCATAAGTGGTTGTGTCACATCGACTAAGGCTCTAATCCTCACCATGAGTCCTCAGTGGGTGGGATCAGATTGATCCCATTCCAGAAATTTGCCAATGCATTCTCCAATTTTCCGCATAACATGTTCCATTCTACCATGAAACAGGATTCCTTTGATTCATATACAGAAGGGTGAGGAAGTTAGTTTAATTTTATGAATGTCGTCCCCACTTATAAGGTCCTCCATGATAATGAGGCAATTACAGGTTATTACTTTTTGGGTTGAAAATGCGTGGTATGAGATATCATTTATGGTTAAAATATGTTATGGTTATTTTGGAGGAATTTATCTCATTTATGGGAATGATATAAAATTGAATAGTTTTTGTAAAAGGATAATATGCAGACCGTGTGACAACCCATCATGTCGGACAAAGCTGTGGGAATTGTACCCACAACCAAAGTGCGATTGAGATTTATCACCTACCACTGGACTACGTGAAGTCCCAGGTTAGTATGAATAATTCTTCTTAGTTAAATGATTTTATGGATAAAAAATAAGTTAATTTTTGAGAAAATATGTTTTACAAATGGATATACTTGATATAGGAAAATTATTCGGTGATTAAGTGATAAAGGTTATTTTGGAAGACATTCTCTCTTTTGGGAAAACACAATATGCCTAAGGAAAATAGAATACTATGGGATTTAATTTGTGGAGTAATGGTTGAAATTTTATTTTGGAAGAATCTATGTTTTTATTGTGTACATATGGTGATTTAGGTTTTTTATAGAAATGATTACCCTATCATAGAGAATATGTGATTAGGTTAATTACACTTCAGTCTGAGACTTTAAAATTAGTCTACATTTTTTGTGATAAATGTTTTGATTTACTATGGAAGACTATGTGATTAAATTATTATAAGTTTTGGGTTTAAATATTTGTTTGGATTATATTGAATAATTTTAAGGAAAATTGTGTATTGAATGGTACTTTTTGAACTTGGGGTACTATTTGTTGAATTTTGGAGATTAAGAATAGCATTTCTTTTTATTAAAGATTATCATTTTTGGGGATTATCCGATCTTGTACTAAGTATTTTGGTTATGGTTAATGTCTAAAGACATGGGAAATATATAGTTCATATTTTATTGATTATTTGATTATCTAGAAGTTGATTCTATCATTTTAGGTGTGACCAAGTCATCTTGAACACTCATCTTTTGGAGAAAAGATGAGTTTTTGGTAGAAACTTATTAAAGGATGAAAATCAACTTGACAATTAAGTATATTTTCTTATGTTCATATTCTAAGTAGTAAAATAATTCCTCAACATTATAAAAAGGAGCTTAAAACAAAACCGTTGTCCATTTACTTTTCCTACTGGGAAACCAATGACCGTTTAACCCATCACAAGTTTTTGGTTTTCTTGTTGTTAACTTTCTCTTAATCATGTTTTCTATCATTCTCCATTATAACTTGATACTTAGTTTCTCCTTCATATACATGTTTTCCTACATGGAATCTTAGTATGGGTTATCACGGGTGACCTTTTTACTTAGATTTTTTTTATTTTAAAGTAATAGAAATATTGACTCTTTTTTCTGATGTGTGACTTTTAATAATGTTTCAGAGCCCAAATTTAAAATTTTGAGGATGTAATTCCCAATAGGGGGAAGGATGTAACATCCTAGGTAAATAAAGAATATGAAATATTTATATTTATTAATATTTGTGAATTAAATATTAAATTTAAATTTAATGGGATTCTATATTAGTTTTCATACCGGACACTCAACAATGGGTTTCTCAAAAATCCTATGCTGCACACAACTTTGAGTTATACCGAAAAATAATATAATAATATTATTATTTTAAATGGTGGTTAACGTCTAGCCATTGTATTGGATGAAATGAATAGAAATAACTTCAATATGATTATTCATGTTTGTTAAATGTTTTTATTTTTATCCAATAAATTTTAGATGCTTAAAATAATAATGAATCTGATTTTAAGCAAGAAATACTCTAATATTCTTTAAATGACCGATTTACCACCTTTTGATCGCGAACCATTTTTAAATCTAGTTTTTTGTCAATTTTATATGTTCCATTTGAAAAAATAAAATTCTAATTTTTAATTGGGACATCAAAATTTACTTTGGGTAAAAGTTTTGTATTTTCTGATAAAGTTCATTTTTTGATGAACAGTGAAAAATTCTACATTTTAATTCAAAACTTCCTTTTAATATGATTAATTTATATGATTATAATGTGTTTTTTAATTGTTTTTAAAGTTTAATTAGATTAAAATTTTATCATTTAATGCAATTTTGGTCATTGAAAGTAATTTCACTTTGAAATTGGATATAAACAGATGTAAATCTTTTGGTAGTTTTTACTTCTTAAAAACACAATTTTTGGTTTTGACAGCAGGAGTTAATTTTAAATTAATTTATCCAACTTTTTTGTTTTGAATTTAAGAAAATTTATTCCATATTTGGAATCAAGATGACCAAATTGTGTAAATAGGTAACTTTTATTTTTATACATTATGAATAGTAACTTTAGTAAATATTATATTTACCAGGGTTAAAGGGTATATCTGGTAATTATGGGTAACAAAATAATATTATAATAATATTAAATTACCCTAACACATTTCATAACCCAATTGGATGATAAATTACGACCATAGGCATCCTTGGTTCAATTTTGGGCCCCAATGGAGCCACTTGTAACTGAAAATGACTTTTTATAAAAATTAATTTAAAGTCAAGGAAAATGTAACATAAACATATATCTTTTAGTAAAAAAAATTTATATGTGGTTATATAAGGGATATTTTAGACTATAAATAGTAATTATAAAGATAAAATTATTTCCTATATCATGGTATTTTATTTATAATTTTTAGACCTAAAATAAATAAATTTAATTATGACACAATAGTGATGTAGGGATTGCTTCATTAATAAAGGATTCAAATAAATGATATTATAAATGTTAAAATAAATGTAATTTGTTTATTTTGATATCATCAAAAAAAATTATTGATTTTATTTACATGTTATATATTTATTAATTGTGATTTTTCGAATCAATCAAGTTGTTTTGGATTTTTTTTAAAAGTCATGATATGAATAGTGTCAAAAGAGACATAATTCATATTTTAAAATATAAAATAATTTAATAAATATTATAAAATTAAAAAAAATATAATATTCAGAAATATAGTTATCAGAAGTCTGAAATTTTATTAATGACTCTTTAATTGGATATTTTCCATGTTTTGGTAACTATTTTGTTTCTCAAAGTGTTAAATGCTTGATACAATAGTAAGAGTAAAAAAGGGTTAAATAAAAATGATAAGGATTAAAAAATATCACAACATTGTGAAAATATTATTGTATGATTCTATTTTGAATTATATTCATCTTATATTTTAATTTAATTAGTTTTGTGCCTTTTGAAACTGAAAATAATCTTATAATAAAATAATACTTTCAAACATTCCTAAAGAGCCCATCCTCCCCCTTATAAAAGGTCATCACCATTAACCCATTACACACACCTCTAAAGACCCTTGTATCATCCAAAATCTGATAAAATAAGATCCCAACATCCCTATGTTACTTCTATAATCCTTCCCCTAGGTAGTAGGCAATTCACGAGAGCTATTTGGCTCAAATCCCAAGAAGTTACCCGATTAAGGTAACGTCTTCTCTCAAGTTTCTTTCCATCATTTTCATTATACACTCCCTATGATCTTATTATTATTTGTTTATATAAAAAAACAATTAACCTCAATATAATATGTTTTTTTAGGATAATTATTCAAACTAAACTTACACATACCTCCATCTAATTGATTTAGAACAAACTGTTTCTATGTACGACGAACTACTACCTCACGAAACGATGACTATTCAATAATCTCCTACTGCCTCTCACGGTGGACATTATGATGGAAATATATTTATATATGGTATATAACATATTTATATTTCCTTTATAATTCTGTATTTTTCATTTACAACATACCTTTATGCTTTCCATAGCACGTAAATACAATAATTTTATTTGAGGAAGTGCGGACTACCACACCCTCAAAGTGATATGACTCGTTCATGATATACATGGAACATATGAAGGATGAAATTAATGAAATTATGTAGCATATATAAAATATATATTATAATGAAGTTATAATATACCTATTTATCATTTGGTTTTCATTCCTTTAAAAATGAAAAGTATCGTTCATGCATACATACGACTTACCATATCCATGAACGATGCATTTCATTTTCATATATCAAAATGGTGTGGACTATTATAAATAAATATATACTGGATTTATATGATATATATGATATCTAAATCATCAATATCATTCTAGAGAAAATGGAATTTTGACCACATGGACAATTTGTAATTATAACAATTTCATTTTTGACTCATGTTCCGAACATCAACAAAAATATTTAATATGAACTCAAATAATTAAATAATTGTTATAGAAAGGTAATTTGTAATATAAAAGTAATAATATGTTTTAAAAAGTTTATGAATAATGTATAAATTAACTTATGTTTATTATTCCGAAAGAAAAAGGAACATACGAGACAAGTCGGACTCGAGGTAAAGGAACTCCTTAACCCAATTTCCATTCTTTGGGTTAAAATTATACTTCTTGATTATGTAATGATATGATTATGAAAGAAATAAATTTTGTTATCATATCTTTTATTTATACTTGATTTATGTGCACTTATAGTGAATACACATAATCGATCTATTTTATTTACAAATTGATCTTTGTAAGGGAACCTTTCATCCTTCTCTTTTATTCAAAGACTTATTTATGTTATGTATTTTAATTTACATTTTATTATGTTGGGATATGTTATTATATTTTCCTATTTCTATAAATTTTATTTATATTTATTAGAGACCCTTTTCTCTCCCATAAACTCAATTTATGAATTTTAAAGTGACGCTGTTGGGCTGCCGAATTTTCCTAAGGGACTTCATCTCAATCTCCTTTCATTGAGGAATATCTTGATATTGTGCATATTTATTATCCTATAATGTGTATATAATACCATTTGAAATATTATATCAAGAATCTATTTCTTATCATGATATTATATGCTTCTTTTAATGTTTTTATTTAATTATTTTATTCAAGTATTTTCTCAAGTGGTAAGGGACTCTTTAACTAAATATTGTTTTAAATGTTTTAAATATTTAATCTTATAAATATCTCTCATTAATGTATGCGTTTTAAAAATGGTTTTAAGGATTTATTTATATGGACATTAATGTTTTAAAATGATAATTCCTATAAAGGTTTTAAGGTGGTATGGGACACTTTTATTCAAAAATATCTTTATTAAACATTTTAAATGGTTTTGGAAAAGGATTAACTATTTTAGTATCTTGAAATGTTATATTGTGATTGGAATGTAGAAATGTTATATTTCCTTTATTCTTGTTTTTTGTGTTATGAATATGTTATGGTTCTTGGGAATTTTCTACCTATATAGGTGGTTCCATGATAAACCTAGGGTGGGTGAGCTCGAGATAGCTCACCAATGCATTGGGTAACATGACAGAGGTAAACATTAATGTTTCTACTAAGAGATTTATGGAATATTACATGATGGGTATTCCAAACGTAACTCACTATATAGCTGTGAAACCTCCAATGTAAGTATTTTATGGATATCATAGTTTCCTTTATGATTTGTGATTACTATGTGTAATTCATAAATCTTATGATTTCATGAGGTATGTTAAAGACCTTAAGTTTTGTATGTATTGAAGGACTAATGTTTTATTTTTTTATTTTATAACCCTTAATGAGATTTTTATGCTCATCCCATGTTTTTGAAATGTTTTTCATAGGGTATAAGGAAGGGTAAGAGATTGGAATAATTCATGAATATTTATATCAAGAAAATAACTCTTGTCTAATTTTAAGAGTTTTTATTTTATGAAAAAATGGATACTGAGTAGAAGTGTCAACATGTAATATTCATGTTGTTATGTATAAGTTATGACATAATTCTCTAAAGATCTAAACCTGAAAGATCCTCAATGTTAATTATTAACTTAATTCAAGATTATGTTATGTTTAAGGCTGGGGCCTTATATTTCTTGCGGATGAAGATAATAATAGAATGTTTCAGTTAAATATTGCTTAAAATGGATTAATATATTCACATATGTATTGATACTCTTAACATGATCATTGTATTCAAATTCATGGATTCTAAATAAGGGGGATTAATCCATAACATTATATCAAGAAGAAAAATCATAAGAGGATACTGATGCTTATCTATGTTGGAGTGGATCAAACATGTCCTATTGTAATGTACTGTGAAAACTTGAGTGTTATCAACCTATAAAATATATCAATCATCACTCAATAATGATGGACATTAAGATTAAATATAATTTCATTAATGATAAGGCTGAACCATGACTATTGAGGTTGGAGTTTGTGTCAACACAAAGTTGGATTGCAGATATCATGAAGAAGGCACTACCCAAGGTGGATTTTGAAAAGTATCAATTCTTGGGATAAGATATGTCTAGGGTGTTCTTTCCTATTGATATAGGGGGAGCTACCTCTTTCAGATATCTCGAAAATCAAGAGAGTTTTGAAATCTTAATCATGAGGAGAATTTATGGGAGGAGCTATTTTGGTAGTTTTGGCATGCACGAAAAACATTGAAGTATTTTCATGAGAATAACTTCACTGAAATATTTAAAGAAGTTAGATCAGGGTTGGTGATCAGTGAATCATTAATAAACTCTATAAAGGTAAGAGTTCTATATCTAGTTAGTCTAGAAGTTTTCTTATAATATTGTGAATTTTTTTATTAGTGGAGAGGTAATGGATTGTGAACAATCCCAAAGGAGGATATTTTTAGTAAAAATAACCCTTATCTATTTCTAGGTTGTTTTTGTTGAATAGTATGCTAGAGAGGTCTCAAAAGAAAAAACTTTGTCATTAGAAAGGCATCAATGAGCTTTGGAAATGTTTTACCAACTTTTAATACTAGATAGAAGTTTCATTGTGATTTTTATTGTCACTCCACAACATTACCATGGTAAATGAGCCTATCTATGGTGTATTTCCATGGGGAAGACACTTTTGTGATAGGATCCCACAAGTTTTAGCTAGACACTATTATTCTATAAATTGGGAATACATGATTCAAAAAAGTAAAATTACCTACTTTGTAAGGTTAATTTGAATTTTCATAAGGGCTACTAAAATTTTTGTACAGTTTATTTAGAAGGATAACAGTCAAGCCGTGCGGGTAATGACCACATCATGAAGGGATTATTGCTATAATTTAACATCATTCCCTACATGAAGTGATATCATGAGATGAGGGTGTTACATCTTGTATAATTGATATACAGAATGATTATTTTAATGGATCATAAAGTCACACTCTAAAGGCACATGTGAAGACATTAATCAAGGATGATGAATATTTAGTAGTGTTATCATTTAGAAGGTGTAATCACTCTGAAGTTAGTGATGCACCGTGATGGGTATTGGAGGGGTATAGGTTGTGTTATTGTCTATTTTACATTCTATGAAGTAGGGTATATAAAAATTATAGTGTTTCTATACATGTACACATCACGACATGGACAGATAGATCATTACTAGAGAAATATTTCGAGTCATTAAAGATTAAAAGATCCTCTTGAATTTTTCAAGGATATAAATATAAGGTATTAATCAAATTTCTTGAATATGGTTATTGAATCAGGATTAAATGAGTAGGAATAAGTCACACTATGACCATGATATTTATAGAAACCTATATAAAAATGATAATAGAACAATAAAAATGAAGAGAGATACAAAGGAAAAGAGGAGACACTAGAGAGAAAAGGGAGTGTTCAAGGTTATTACTAGAAATAAAAAAGAGGTAGAAAAAGATATCCACGAGTCCCTCTAACTGAATGTTTTGTGATGTACTTCAAGAAGAAGAAGGTGGAGTAGATCAATTCACAGGAGTAATGTTATTCAATGGACATATAGATTGAAATAAATTCTTTGGGGGCAATGAGTTTCAAACATTTTTAAGAGTAGTAAGCTTTCTATTTACTATGAAGGTTGTAAAAATGAAGGGTTAATGTTTTTTTTCTATATTTTAATACATGCAGTGAATGGAGTATTTCAAGAGTATCGAAAAATCATTGTTGCATTCTCCTTGGATTAGCTCAATTTTGATGAAGTAAAAATTTCATATGTCTCATATTTTTTTTATCACTCTATTACATCTATGAAAGTAAATTATATTCAATGGTTGGAAATTATCATAAAAAATGATCAATTTAAGAATTTATAGTACCTGTTTTCACCCAAAAAATTAAGGAATACAACTTTTTTAGAACAAAAAATGAATGAATTGCTGAATCAAACTATAATAGTGGTGTTATAATCTTTATTTAGGTATTGATTCATCACTGGTGATTAGTGATATGATTTGATTACTTATTAATTGATATTATAATCCTTGAAACTTCTAATTATGATGAAAAATGTAGCAGTGTTCTCTGATTTATATAAGAATCAAATATAAATTTTTATATGATTTATGAGTTTGTTTATAGTGTGTTCAAGGTTGGATTAGTTTGTTGATTTAGGGTAAGGTTTTTTCATCCAAATCTATTGTACATCATGCTAGTGGGAGTCTCTTTGGTGTAGTAAGTTCTGCATCTTCAATTTTCCTCTATGTAAAATATTTATTTTAATGGTTCCATAAGATCAATATTCTTGAGTTCTAGTGGTATGAGTTTCCCAAAAAGTGGTATCAATTCTTATGGTTCTCACCTCACTGAAAACACCCTAAAAAATAGTTTAAGTAATTCTCCCTCTCTTTCTTAGATTTTATTTCAATTTTAGTGTGTGTTAACTATTATTATAAGGAATGGTGTCAGATGATGGTAAGGTTTGTATATACAACTTCAACATATTAGAATTTAAATTTTGATGGATACTGATGGAGGACTATATCATTCAAAAGGATGAAGATGTTTCATTGATTAGGGTCAATCTGATTAAAATAATGAAATCATAGTGAGAAAAAAATAATTTTTTCATCGTGTTGAAGGAATGATAAACTTGTTTGAATGGTAATATCTAATGTTTGGATGATAATTAGAATTATATTAGGAAAGGTATTGAAAATTTGGTTGTCAATGAATGCAAGTCTGACAATGAAGAATATAAATTGATAAAATGAAATATAGTTCGTTAAACATGTAGATAGTATAATGGTTTATAAAATAGTGGGTGCTGAAATATGTACCATTGAGTAAGAATATATCATTGTTCTATTTCATAAGTCAATTTTCCATGTACTTGCATTATAAGAAACCACCTATTAAGAAATAATGGGAAAAAAAGTGAGTAATAATGACTTCTTATTATATACATGTGATTAGTGTGTTATCTATACACGATAAATGATACATGACTCAATAAACAACAGTGATCAAACAATATTTAGATTAATATTTAGATCCAAATATAAATTGTAATTTTAGATCCTGACACTACATACATTAAAAAATGTTTTGTGCACTAAATATTTTCATTCATAAGGAATAAGAGAAAAACCAAAAGATAATATTCCTCAAATAAATGAATTAGTTAAACAAGGTTATAGTTTACATCCCTAGAACTTCCAAATTCAATTTTCTTGAAATTATCTACATATATACCTTTCTTTGTGTCTTATCGAATCTTTAACAAGTCAATCACATAAATTTAAAACCATTAGATATAAGAAAAATGTAAAATGAATGAAAAAAATGATAGTAGTAAATTTAGGAGGCTTGGTAATGGCACCAACATGGTCCAAAACTGAAAATGAATTTGATTTATACCTATAAATTTATGGATGATGGATCAAGGAGATTAAAAATCTGTTCATTGTATATTTATAAATATGAACACTAGGAAGAAATTTTTAAATTTTCCCCTCTTCGAGCTACCTTTTCCTATAACATTATTAATAAAATGAGTATTATAAGTTAAATAAACTAATAATAACATGTATGTGGTTACTTGACCAATATTTATCTTGTGCATTGGAAAATGATAATAGAGTTAGGTGGGATGGAATGATATCAACACAATTCCAGGAGAAAACACCATTATAAGAATAAACCTAATAGAACAATCATCTTCTAACTCTAAAACATCATTATATATAATTTTCCAACCAAAAAACATAATAAATTAAATTAAAAGACTAAAAAAAACCTAAATATCATGATCACCACCAAAAATAAGAAACTCTTCACAAATAATGATCAAACACACATGAGAATACAACCACATCCCTACCAAGGAACTAGGCCACCAGGGAGTAATCAATGTTGTGTAATCTAAAGCTTTTACACTTGAAGACTACACCAACCCAATAGATGGAAGCCACCATAAAGGAATAAATAATCCTAAAAGGACCAAACTGAGGTGATGAATAACCCAACCAAAATGAAGAAAAAAAACTTATACATAGTCCAATCCCCCTACAACCCCATCACAAGCTTTCCTGAAATCGACATCAATACTGAACAAAATGGTTTTTTTCTAGCCAAGTATTATAAAATAACAACCTGACTCTTCATTCGTGTTTAAACAAATGTTTGGGTCACACCATCATCTCCTTTGGGTTAAATCTCAATCTATCACCCATATTCTCCAGAATATACATATTGAAACATATAAACAACAAATATAACAAACACAAAACATGCTTACGTTTAAAAGAATTTCTACTGATAAGACAACATTAATGAAATATAAGTAAAATTAGATTGAAAATAATAACACTTTGGATTTAGTTCTTCATTCTATGGATAAAAAATTCATTGTTATAAATTACGTAATCTATAATAATCTAAATGCGAAAAGATAATTCCAAAAAAATGAACTACAAAAATATAGAGAACCAAAAAATCACAAAGGCCTTAAATAAAATTAGGCCAAAGAATAAAAACAGAATAAAACTTACCCCAATCCTATATTGAACTCACCACCATTGATGGCGGTGGATAGAAGTGGACTCATCATAAGAAACCACCAGTAAGAAAATATTGGGGAAAGAAGTGAGATATACAAATTCTTATATATATATATATTTGTATGTGTGTGTGTGTGTGTGATCAGTGTCTCAATTATACATGATAAATGATACCTGACTCCATAACCAACAATGAATAAATAATATTCAGATTTATATGCACATCCTAATACTAAATAACATTATCATTAATAAATATTTTTTTTCAAATGATATCCATTATCATTAAATACATACACCATGGAGTGTCATACATCAACTATTTTGAGACAACTCTAAACAATACCAAGTTGAAAATATTTCCAGATAATATTAGGATTGGTTTCATAATAATAAATAAAAATAAAGAAATAGTGGAAACTTATTGGGAATGTAATATGTCATGCACATAAGTTAGACTACCAGGAAGAGGAAATAATTAGTTTTAAATCAAAAGGAAGCCAAAAAACCCAAATTTTAAATATATTAACATATCACTTTCAATATACCATAATATAGATACAACAAGCAAAAATATCAATCCCAAAATACTATTTAGGATTAATTGGAAAGAATATACGCTGTAAAAAAATAAACAATGAAACCTATATTACTAAACCAGAAATATACTTATGAACAAAATTCTTTATCCAACATAACCAACATGCTCTAATCCAAGAGTGACCTAAGAAAAGGATTCCAAAATAAAGATCTTATTAGAATATTTAACCTGTACATAAAAAATCCACAGAGTATAGAGACAATGAGTGGTATAGGTTGGGCATGAGAAATGTTTCTTAGTTGGATTACATATACAATTTATTGAATTTCCTTTTCCTGAAATTTTATAAATTATATTAAAAAAAATAAAGAAATTAATGATTAAATTTTTAAAAACATCTCTTTGTCATGATCTAAATCATTCTTTTATAAATCATGATGTGTACAAAAATAAATATCTCAATTTGAAAAAAAAGTTCAAAAACTCACTTCTTTGATGGAAAAAAACCATTGAAATAAAATAAACTTAAAAAATTCCATTTCTATACTAGTTTTAAATATAATATATGAAATAATTTCACGTAATCTAATAAGCAAATAGTAGTATAAAAAATATGGAAAATTAATATTCAAAGGTAAAACCAAGTGAGTTATGTACCAAAAAGTCAATATAAAATAATGTTGATTGTCAAAAACCATACTCAGATATGGAATATATTAAAGCTGTACCATAAAAAGATATAATGTAACGCGGTACATATCATTGTAATTAGTGGATGAAAATAGAATAAATTCATTGTCATAGATTTGTTGTAAGGAAAAGTCTAGGTAAATTATTTATTGTATCATATGTAAACTTCATAGATAATAATTAGACTATCAAAGATGTAATCAGGTAGAATAACCTTTCAAACTATCAAATAACTCCCTAATATATAACAATAGTGTATTTATCCATCTATCCTTACTTTGTTTTATTCCATCAAGATAGATTCACTACATGAATTAAATGATCCTAATAAGTATGAAAAAATGACTAGTATAGATAAAATATATCAACATCTCACTTAGATACCCAAAGACCCCATAAAGTTGTCTATTGGAGGTGGGTAATTATTTTATAACACATCCACCACATATATAATGTAGAATTCACAGCAGGGCATCACAATATCATTACATTATCCCTTACCTATACACAATTTTCATGAAAAACCCTTTTCATTCTACATAATATCAAATCACAATCACATTAATTAATAATATATATATTATCTTATAGAACATAATATTACGCAAGATTAATCCAAGTGTATAGCTAATTAAATGAAAAATATTATAAAAATTTTCAAATAGGACTTTGGTTTTCAAGTTAATATCAAAACACTTTTGATCATTTATAAAACATTATTTTGAAAGTTTATTTAACAAAAAACCTCATTGAAATCAATAGAAAGATAACATTAATCCAAAAAGTCCTAATAGAAAATTTTTACATTAACAGAACATCATTAAAAAAACATATGGAACAACATAAACAGAAGTTATTTATGAGAAACATAATAACATATCAATAGAACACATACAATTATAATAGAAATAAAATAATAATGGGTTTATAAATCACAAGAATTACATAGTTTGTAAAGAAAATGAAATTGCATGGAAACACCCATAGAGATCTTATGAAAATGGAATAAAACCATCAAATACTGGTTGAATATAACAAAATAAGTAATTTGAATACCCTCTATAATAAGAAACATAAGGTACACTAAAAATATAAATATAATGTTTAGAAACCATTGACCCATTATCAAAGTGATACCTAATCATGCCTCAATCTGGTCCATGGAAACCCACAATATGGAAGAAATGGCTGCTGTAAGGATAACCCACAAAAATTAGACCATATGAGTACCTTAGTGTTTGGATGAACACACATCGCTGTGTCAGAACTACATTGACTGAGAGGTTGAGAGGTTACATCGAAACCACGTCAGTGAGGAGGTGGGATGGCTTCGGCAGAGCCGCATCAAAAGAGGATGATCATTGGAGGTTGGAGGGGATTGACTACATTGGCACCACGTCAGAACTGCGTCAGAGCCGAATCGTAGGAGGGAGACCACTAGAGGTTCGAGGTGGTCTGGCTATGTCGGATGAGGAAGATCACCACATAGGCTGGGCCTCGATTGCAAAGAAAAAAGCACACACAAAGAAGAGGGACCACACAAAGTATGGAAGGGGACTGCCACGTAAAGGAGAGTAGAGAAAGCGAGGGGTATTACCATGATTTGAATAAAATTGTGGACTCATATAACCTATTTCCATAGATTATTAAATCTATGGATATAGATGTGTGGCAATATGCCGTATTTCTAGTTGTTTTTTGTAAAAAAATGATTCATGGGTGCTATATATAATTATTCTCATACTAAGGATTTTCACAAAGGTTCTCTAATCCTAATTCCTAAATTAACTAAACCGTTCTCTGATACCAACTATAACAACCTTTCTTTTTCTTATATAGACATTAAATAATTTTAAAGATAAACAACATAAATGTGTTACAAAAACAGGATCCAAAGAATTATGATTTTGAGCAAATTAGGACCATAGATAACTTTTACATAATAAAAAATAAACATTTATTTAATTCCGTCTTCTCTATCTTCTTACAAGCCCTCATGTTCTCCTTAGTACAAGTATTCACTTGAGGATATGTATCAAAATATGGGGTGAGCTAAAATCCCAATAAGTGGATGAATAAGATACATGAATCATGGGTGATCATAATAATCATATTCATAATATAAGAAAATTATCATAATCATAATCATGATAAGAAACATTAGATAAAGGCATAGAATTTGGCAATGCAGAAAAATGAAACATCATTTCTTTGTGGTCAACTACCATGCATAGTTGTGATCAAATATAGCATCATGTTCATGCATATTTCACTTTATCTCTTGACATTCATCAGATTACCCGATACATTGGAGTTATATTAAATTCCAGGCACACCCATCACATCACAACATTTACATGCACTATATAATTTCGGGCGCACCAATCACATCATAACATTACTTTATCATGGATGCTACATAGAACATATATCAACATTAGACATAAAATAACCCATAAAAAGGAATGGTTTTCATTCCATAAATCATACATTCATAAAATTTTTATCTCCCAAAATAAAGGGAATAATATTCTTAGTGTAAATCTTATTTGAAGAAGAAACAGTCTCATGAGAGGTAAAAGATATGTTTTTTAGAAAGACGAGTTATTTGGAAAAGTATTTTCCTTTGTCATAAAACCAAATTGAAAATAATAGTATCCTATAAAATAAAAGGTATGGAAAAAATAAATGATATTTTTAGATATATAAAGGAACATCCATATTGAAAATGGATTGATAGAGAGAAAACCTAAAGCAAGAGAGTTGGGTTTTAGAATTCTCTTTACCTTATGTCCGTATGATTTATTCAACTTAATATCCAGAATAAGCAAACTAAAATTGATTAATTTTAAAATAAAAAAACTTTTATACCTGAATTTTATTCATTATAGTTTTATTATGTTCATTTATGGGCTTTTCGATGAGTTATAGAGCACAATTTCATCTTTTGAGAGTTTTCATTTTCTTGGTTTTCATGATCGGTTCACTTGTATATAAGTTTAGAAATTCATGTACAATTGGAATAATTCTCAAGAATTAAAATTATAGGTTATTAATGAACATGCATAATTTTAAATTGTTATATATATCATTTTCTTTTATTGTATATGGATGAATCATTAGATAAGACATTGGTGACAATCATTTATATTAATACTGTGATTTCTTTTATCACAACGAACTCATTTTGCTTTATCATTAAGTATTATGTAAATATGCTAATTAAAGAACATAATTAAGGTTATAAGATAAACTTTACAATCTTTTTTAACCATTAAAATGGTTTTATGACCACCCTTAATTGTAGTAATAGAAAATTAAATCATATTTTCCTTGATGGTGATAAATGTACACCTCATAGCCGATGCTTTCATTTTAAGAATAATAGGGAAAGGATAAGGGGTTTGATGATGGATTATTCTATTATCATAATAAAATTACAGTATATTTAAGGTACTATAGTTATCATGACAATTTTATGAGGGGAAGTGAGGATATAATAAGAAAAGAAAATAACAAGAAATGAAATTAAAAGAAAAGAAATAAGATTTTACCTCTTGAATTCTTCTACTTGGGAACCTCCTTCTGAAAAAGGGTTTTGTATTTTGATGAGACCATGAGATCCTAGAAATGGGGGAGGGTATTGAGAAGAGTTCTAGTTATTATTTTAACAAGGCTTAAAACATTTAAGTTGTGATGGTAAGAGGTGGCGAGGGATGGTATTTATAGGTGATGAGGGGGGTGTTTTATTATTATTTTATTAATTAGTTTATTATTTTGGATAAAGAATATATAGAGTTTGAGAATTATCACTAAATCTATTAAAATAATTAAGTGGAGTTAGATATTATGGTTCTTACATAAAAAACTAACCAGGGAATAATGAATTTTACTTGTAATATATATATACACTGTAAATTACTGTATTTTACTATTCATACAAAATTCAAGTATTTTAGAAAAATTCTGAAAATCCACCCTAACCATTTTTCAATGTTTAGAATTTTAAAATGAACTTCATTTTCTGAAAATAATTTTCTATGAATGATAAATTTAATTTTTAATTAAAATCATTATTTACTTGGAAAATATATATTTTAAAACTATAAATTCTTTTATAACACTTTTAAAAACTAATTAAAGTATCAAAAAATTATCTTGTAATCATAAGACAAAAAAGTATTAATTTTTAAATACATTTTATGAAAATAAATTTTCATTTCAATCATTATATTATTTATAAAATTATAATTAAGTATTTATGACTTACAAAAAATACCAACACTTAATTAATAATTTCTAATACATTTATTTACTTATACTATAATATAATTATATAATATTTCCATTTATACGATTATTAAATTTTATTTATACTTTCATGGGCCAGGTTAGTATTCAATTGGCCAGTTTACTATTCATAAGTGTCATATTAATATTTAAAAGGTCATGTAACCATTCCATTGGTATATGTTCTTTAACTTCTAGAAATACATCTTATACTATTTATTCCTCATTTATAAAATTTTTATTGTGATCTCTAAGTGATTTTATATGATTTATACTATCTTAAATAATTATAAGAAGGTAATTTCAATTGATAAAGTTTCAAGTCATCACATTTTCCCTATTCTAATGAATATAACTATAGGACAAGGTTAGCCCCACCACTTGGTCCAAGCAATGTCTAAGAATATACGATCACCATGAAAAAACTAAATTCATATTATTTGAGTTTATAAAATATGGTATGGAATTTATTTACTAAAATTATTCACACAAAATTAGGGGAATACATAGAAATATATTATGTAAATGAATATTAATTTAATATTCACAGTTTGCTTAATATTTGTGTTAATATCAAGTTAAGTTAATGGATTTCTTTAATCATGTAATATATTTAATATATTACCAGTAAGGGATAAATTATAGATGTTATGTATGATTCAATAAGTCAATTATAAGACTCTATTTATAACTCATTTATTGGGTAATGAATATTTGTGGGTTGAGGATATAATTCCGGGTATTATATACTTCACTATATAAAGATAAGGATTCTCTCATTCATGGAAATATTAAGTGCATAATTTTTAGAGATTCTCTCTCCTCTATCCCTTTTCCTGGAGAGAGATTCTCTCAATCCAAGAAATCAATTTGAGTTCCCCTTCATAGATCGAAGTATTTCCACAGTGGTGATCATAGGGATGTCGAAGGTATCGGTGGATCTATGTGATAGAACCCATATATGAATGATTTAAAAACTCACAAACTTTCATAGCATGTTTGGAGTATCTAGAGGGATCCAACATTAGTTAATTTGAGCAACAATAACTAACAACAAGAGGTTTTCAAACACACCTTCAAATCAATCAAGGTAATTTTTTATTTATTGTTCATACCTAAAATTCATCACATGGGATCCTTGGTTGCTATATTAGGATACACCTTTCTAGAGATGACATAGTTACATTGGTTTTAGATAAAAAAATTTAATCCCCTGGCCCAAATTCTTGTACTGGATGCCCTAGTACCTTAATTTTAGGCAGTGGATGTTCTAGGTATATTATCGGTGACAACTCAAATTTCAATAATTTAGTAAAATTAGATGTTGAAAAACTCACTTTTGGACACAATGAAAACGTTAAAATAATTTTACTTGGACAAATTTGTAACCCTAATACTATTTTAATTTCTAAATTTTTTATTTTTCATGTTTTAAAATATAACTTGATTAGTATATCTCAATTGTGTGATGATTTTTATAGTTTTAAATTTAAAAACAAATCTTGAAATTATTGATTCTGAGCATGGTTTAGTTTTTAATTATTTAATAATTGAAAATGTCTATGCAATGAATTTAGATTCAATAATTTGTCAAAGTGTTTTATATTTAATTTCCTTTTACAGAGAACCTTGGTTGTGGTATTAGAGACTAGGACACTACAATATACATTGACTTGGGAAGCTAACAAGAAAAGGATAAGTCAAGGATCTACCCCAAAATAGATTTATCAAAAAACGAAGTGTGAAATACCTATCAAAAGGGAAAGAAACAAAAAATTCCTTTCAATCTAAAGAAAGAGGTTTCTACCTATCAATTATTGGAATTGGTTCAAATGGATTTTTTTACCTTCAGTAGTTTCTAATCTAGGAGTAATTTTTTTTATTATGTGATTATTGATGATTATTAAAGATTCACATGGGAATTTTACGAGCTTATAAAAGTGAATCTCACTCCTATTTATATAAATATGAAAATTCTATGTAGAACCTTAGTGGTATTACCATAAAAACCTTAAGAAGATACCATGACCATGAATTTTAGCATTAAGAATTTGAATCCTTATGTTCAAAATGTATCTATAAACACAATTTCCCTATATATTGAACACCATAATAAAATGAGGTTGTTGAGAGGATAAATAGAACTCTTAATGAAATTGATTAGAATATGCTTAGTAAATATAAATTACATGTATATTTTTAAGATAAATCCATAAGTCAATATGGTTATGTAATTAATAGATTTCTGATAAAACCTATATTAAAGATGAATCCTTATTAATTGTGGAATGGTATAAAACCAAAATTTAATAATTTTAGAGCTTTTGGATGTAAATTATTTATTCTAATAACAAAAGTGAATATAAAAAACAATTCATCCATGATTTGTGAAGGAATTTTTATAGGTTATTAGACCTACTATAAAGCATATGGATTCTTTAATAAATAATCGAAATTTTTGAAAGCATATGTCCATGTCACTTTTTATGAGACAAATAAACATGAAACTAAACCTATTATAGAAACCATTGAGGATGATATGTCAAATATAGATATTAATAACACCTCTAAGACTTCCAAAATTTCTGCTAATTGACCTTAAACATTTCCCAAGAGAGACCATCTTGACTAACTTTTCCTCAAATAATACTTGGAAGAACCAAACACTTCAATTCCTAAAAATATTAGTACCCATAGATATCATCACATAGATGTTGTTGTGGGAAATCTTAATAGAGGAACTAAAACTCATGAATCTCATATAAAATAGGTTTAACATCAACCCATATTGTCTCAACCATAAACTAATAACATTATTGAATAAATCAATGATAAACAATAAGTAATTTCTATATAAGAGTATTTTAATCAGTTTAAAAGAAATATAGTCTATGAAGTAGTTTAAAGGAGTAAGACCATATAATTATTGGCATTAATTGTGTATATAGAAACAAGGTTGATGAATCTTGAAAAATATTTGGAAACAAAGATGGATTGGTTGCACAATGTTATAGTCAAGAATAATAGATTGATTATGAATAGACCCTTCCGTAGCTAAACTTGAAACCATTAGAATAATACTAGATTATGTAGCACATATTAATTTAAAACTATATAAAATGGGTTTTAAGAGTGAATTATTAAATGGTTACATTATTGGCAATTTTTTAATGACCCAATTTATTTTAAAATAGTTATTTACTATATCATTTTTTTAAATCTAAAAATCCATTTAAGGTTTAAAACGCGATCCTAGATCTTGGTATGATAGGATCTACTACTTTACAAATGTATTATCAAAAGCTATAGATGATCATAACCAATTTATTATGAGTACATCAAAAGGTGTTTTCATTTCTAAAATATATGTTGGTGATATTATTTTCAGTTCATCAAAAAAATATTTATGTATTGAAATTTCTAAATTGATGCTAAATGATTTTGAAATGATTTTATTGGGTGAGTTAAAATTATTCACTAGATTTATGATTTTCTAATTTAATTGCATGACAAAATACCTTAGGATTCAGTTATTTATTCAATAGAGGTGTTTCCCATCTACAGTCTATTCCATTTTATTCTTGTTATTTTAATGAGAACCCAAAGTATATCCCCTTTAGTGGTGATTCACATGCACTCCTTTGAACTCAGAATGTTTCTGATGGTACTTTGGGTGCTAGTTTAACAGTACCAATCATCTTTCATTTCTCCTTTGATCACAACCATGTTATATTTAGTCTGGAAAATATTGTCTCTTAATTTCTATGAATTGATAGAAATGGAGGAATCTAAAATCAATTGAGATTCGAAAAAAAACCTTAGAGAGGTTATTTGTTGAGAGAGAATTTTATAGGGTAGAGAATATTGTGCATGCCAACCAATTATCACAATTCTCATAATTGTCTATTTATAGACCTGAGGTTAGGTTTTCATATTAATTAATTTCATGAAGGCCCTTAATATTATGTTACACCAAAAAGGAACCCCATTTCATGTAAATTATTATTATTATTATTTTATTCCATATCACAGGTTAATTAGTGAAATGATAAATTTTATTTATAGTCTAGAAAATAAATAGTTATCATCGAAACAATAACTCGGTCCGCTCATCCTCATTGGAATTTATTTAATTTTTAAACAAATTTCATAAATAAATACTATTATATTCATGGTGTGAGGAATAAAATATTTTTTTAATATCTGCATAATTAAAAAATAATTATTTATTTATTACCTTCTGAATAACAAGAGATAAATATTATTCATTTTGTAAATAAATAAATATTATATTCATAGTATGGGGAATAATGAAATTATTTTTATATTCACATAATAATTTAATTATATATTAATAAATAATTATTTATTACCTTGTGAATAAAAATACAAAAATAAATATTATATAGTCACATAATTAAAAAATTAACTTTCCAATAAATATTTATTTATTTTTATGATCATTTCTAAATATTGGATAAATATTACATATTGGTGTGAAGAATAATATTTATTCTAATTGTAAAATATAAATAATATTAAACTGGGGTTAAAGAAAAAACTTTATGGGTGATGACCTAGGCCTTTTCCTTAGTGGAATTAAGCCGAATTACCTAAAGTCCAAGATTACTATATAATAATAGGTCAAGGAATCCATAAAGGAAGATGATATGTCACATTGAAAATAACCACATACAAACACTGACTGTTTAATATAATCCCTTTTTCAAGATACCTCCTTAAAAAGGTTTCACATCTATGTCATCAACCTATATGCTTGATGTTTGTTTCATTAATTATTTGAAATATAATCACTGTTATTCCATGACCATTGAATTTATTTCTATGGTTCTATCTCAATCGAAGGGTTGACATATAAACTTCTATAAATATAGAGGTGACAAATCCTTCAATGAATTTATTACTAACACATCATTCATGACTCACCCAATATTTCAAACTTTTCCGTAAACTATCTCATTATAGTTTACGATAATAAATAAAAGTACGTGAGTCAGGAAACGTATTACAAATACTCTTAAATTCCAAGTACCATTAAAAAATCATATATAGGAATAACCTATGACACATAAACATATAGAATTCTTATAGGTGGGTATGTTCTCATAATCTCCCATCTTTCTGATTTCTAAATGTGAACTTTATGATATAAAGGCACATATTCTTATGATTACTTATACTCAATAGTTTAAATAATATGCTTCCCATGATATAATGTTATCTTACCATAGAACAATATATAGGAGTATAATTATGAAAATTTAAGGTTCTCATCCTAGCGGGGAACTGCTATGAAATTTTCAATGTGATAAATATATTAACACATTATCAAAATAATGTTATATAGAAGAAAAATCAAAATGTGATAAGGTGTTAATATTAAAATCCATGAATATATAAGAAATATGAAGTATAAAGTAGTTGGTTCTAGGGAACCAACTCTAACAGACTCTCACTTAAACAAGAAAAAATTACTAATGACTGGTTAGTTCTCACATGCTACACATGATTCTGCTGAGTATGGATACAATAACTGGGACTAAAAACCTTTTTTGTGACTTGGTTTTGTAAAGAAATATATTTGTGTGGTGAATTTTATTATAGTGACATCACTACCCTGAGAAAATACATCGATTTGTGATATTACTATGTATCCATCTCTTGTTTATATACTAGAAACCTGACATCTTGATTAATTCCATCATCCATGATTTTTATAATAAGGATTAAACTATTTATTTTTCTATAACCCAAAATTTGAACATTATATTTCTTAACCACATCTTAAGATTCCTTAATATCTATAACATACACAGATATTGTAGAAATGGGAAAAATTAGTTGTATAAATTTTCATTACATATTACCTATTCCTTATTTCAGTATTAAATCAAATCAAACTAAATGAAGACAATTATTCAATTTCCATGATAAATAGTAATATCATTTCTCTAGATAGTAGGAACTCATCTTTTTTAACCTTTTCAATTACATTCAAACAGTCTTAACTACAAGTTTATGTTGTTATGTTGGATCTATTTGAAATTCATCAGTTATGCATCATTAATTAGTGATATCAAATTTTAGTACATACCATGTTATATGAATAAAATTAGTAGAATTTAATCTTTTAAAATTATTTTAATCTTGATAATATCTTCCTATGCCCGTGCATGTTCTACTGGAAATATTATATTCCAACAAGAGTTTTTCCTTGAATTATTTAAACATATATTTTTCAATAAATTTTTAATATTTGTACTATTAGGAGATTCATAAAAATTATGGATCTATTTATTAGACCTTTTTATTTATAACATGGTTGTTACTTTAAGTATTTTTTGGGATAAATTCATTCCTTAGTCTTAAAAAAACTAGCAATAAATAACATTTTTCAAAAATGTAATCAACATATCTATGTTGAAAACTTATATCACTCCGAAAAATACATTAGATACATAGGTCACTCATTAATTTCCAATTGATTATTCAATGATTACTAAACATGATTTATCTATAATTTAATTTATATAAATTTTTATATCTTATTGGTATTTATTGATGTCACAGACCCTTTTTAGTTATGCATTATAGACATATATCATAGGGTATCCATTTAGTCACGTCATGTATATATATATATAATGGTTTCATACAAATAAGGTTCCCTTAACAACCAATAGTTCAATATGATGATCATAGAAGTATGATTTAATGAGTATAATTCAAATGGATTTAATTCATGATGATTGATGTATATGTTTTTTCATAAACTAAACCTTTAAATAATAAATCATGCTTTATTTGTACAAGCTTATACCATCTATGTCTAGTTTATCTTGAATAATCACTAGCAGTATCAAGTCTTTGAAATATTCAAAATATGGAGTCCCCAAATGACGATACACAGAATCCATTACTTGAATTCATACAAAATTATCAACCTTATTATGTTTCCATTTACTAATTATTTATAAGAATATATATTTTGATATAATAAAAGATATATCATCCACCATGGTGAATAAAAACCACCTATTTGATTATGAATCCCTATGCAGTATGTGACTCTAGAACTAATCCTCCCACTATGCTCAGTGAGGTCCATCGTTCCTATGGTAACTCATGTTTATCCAGATCCTTAACTTATAGAAGGTGATTATGGTCCCAATCTCCTTAAATAGATATGTTTCCTTTATAGATACATATTAAGTCATGACTGGATGTTAATATCATTAGTGGATATAGGTTTATCAATTGTGATGCATTATGTTTTTGATGTTTGTTTGCAGCTAAATCCATCTTTTAACATACTATTTTCAATAAACACTTGTGGTTATTTCCTAATATATTCTTGTCGTATCTTAATTGATATGATATCTATTACTCAATATAGTTAGCATATGGTTCTGTATTAAACTACTATGTTGAAAACATGTCTTGAATGAAATTATTGAAGACTTAAAAAAATATATTAGACTCATAATTTATCTTCCTTTTACTACCATCACTATATAGATGTATATAAGGAATTTTTTGTTTGGGAATACCATTAATGAACATGAATGATCAATGATTACTTGGATAATATTTTATTTAGAAAACCATCTCAAAGGTTTCTTTATATCTACCAAGTTCACTTATTTACTTCACTGGGGATTTCTATGATTTTTAAAGGAATCTCATGAAGTTTGTGAAATTACCTCAAACTTTAGAATAGTTCACATGGCCTTGTTGAACTAAATCTCAAAGGTTTATAGAATACCTTTATTTATAAAGGATTATTTATCTAAAACATGATAAAATGTTTGTTAGTATACGTATTATCTTATATCAATAGATACTAAAACACTTTTATGGGTATAAATAAGTTAGCATCATTCATTTTTATTTGAAAAATAATTATCATTACACAATTTGTTAAGAGTTTTATATTTAATATTTTATCATTCATTGCATTGGATATATATGATTCAAGAGTTACTGAACCATTAGTTTTGTATGAAGTAACATTATAAAAATCATACCAAATATGAAATACTTTCTGATAGTGTCTAGAAGGAAAGTATGACAAATTATTTATTAATACTTTTTACAAACTCAAGTCAATACATTATGGAAAATTATAAGTTCTATCTTATCACAACTAACATAGGAATAACCCTTTCTCAGCCTTTGAAAGATTTCAACCAACTTCTTATAATATTTTTTTAGCTTTGTTAGTTCCCAAATGAGAATCTATATAAAAATTATTGTATTTAAGTCCCTATAAATCCAATGAAAATATTATATTCAATGGTGAATTTTCTAGAAATTTATAACTACTTCTACATAAATTTTTTGAAATTCTTCCTATAAATATATATTTCCATATGAGAAGTAAATGGACTTTGGTTTATTACCCTTCCTTTGAATCCTTTGTCTCTTTGAAATACATTGTAATCATACCAATGAATTTAAAATTAAATGTGATTTATAATCTTGTCTTTCAATATTCTCACTATAATAACTGACATATTAAGTTTACACCAAACCATATATTTATTGGTTAAGCATATAAAAAATTATTTACATGAGACTTCTCTATACTATCCATGCTGTATTAGATGAATAAAGATAACCTTGGTGATATAGATTATAACATGAGATTTATGGATTATCTCGTATCCAAATATATGCTTAAATTCATATAATATACTTCAATAATTTAAGAAAAGATTACAATCTAAGTAACCCATTTTATTTTACACAAAAATAGTATATAATGAATCTTTTTTATCTTTAAACCTATCTTTCTTCTTATGAAGAGATAAGATATAAGTTATCATAGAGGAATAAATCTATATATATCATCCATAGGAATCCTTTTTCACCTCCTCTTGATGATTAGGCTTAGGGAATTCTAACAAAGAGTATAAATTATCTGATAGTAAAGCATCATAAAGCATCTACATGACTCTAGGAAATTTTTTATTACAGTAACATGTTTTGAGAAGGAATGACTGCAGTGTTTTAATATTTCTTATCACTATTTGTATAATAAATAAAAATGATATATCAGTAATTTACTCGATTAAAAATTATGTGAGATATAATAGTTAATTCTATTAAGTCTCCCACAATTTTATCAAGTCTCAATGACCCTCACCATTGAACTTATAGTGTCCTATCACTTTAGAAATTTGAGTGGTAATGATACATATTTCCCTTATTATAATCTAGAAAAAGGACATGAAAATTTTAATATGGTTTTAGGTGGGTGGTATTTCAAACTACATGCTTTAAACTCATTGTTCCATTAAGTGGACTCCACACTAAAAAACAAATGACTCATATTTTCTCAAAACATTCCTCCAAAATTTTATTAAAAAGAAAAAGCCAGTTAAATGCGACAAAATTTTGTTTAAGTTAACCCACCATCTTTGTTTATATTTCCCAATAATTAAAAGTGAACCTGATGAACCCCTAAATAGAAACTTTCAATTAGATTCCATCATAACATATATAATGTAATGCTTAATGACTTAATATTAACATAATAGATTTATTTATTATGGATAAATTCTCTTGTTTTATGTATTACATTCCATATTAATATTATGTAGATGTTACTTAAGTGATTAACCATGTACCAATAATATATTTTTAAATAATCCTTTTTATTTTAATTTTATTTTTACATATTAATCCATTTATTTCTAAAATAAGTCATGAATTGGAAAAAATAAATGAATAAATCATGGCATGATCACGAGCTTTAACTAGCAGTTTGTTTATCGAGAATACAATAAACAAATAATTGTCCCAAAAGGAAGAACTACTTAAGCCAATCTGGGATCAAGTTTACAGTATTTTACCTATGTCTTCTGTATCTACTAGTTTTGGTTTTTCCATGGCTCTATCTCTAACCAATTCCATGTAATTGAGAGCTCCATACATACATTACTTTTACTAGACTCAAAATTAAAGGGAACTTTTAAGGGGGTTTACATAAAATAAACTATGGACATGAAGATCTGTATATAATAAAGAGAGAGGGACGACTTATGGACCATCGATTTAATATAATAAAATAATTTAAAAAATTCATGCAATAATTAAATTAAAATAAATCATACACATACATAGGTTGGTCTAATCTTATGAGCATCCATTTGTGCAACAAATACACATTTAAAATAACTATATAGCATTCCTTTCAATTCATTATTTTATTAATATAAACACATATTAAATAATGTGATTAATAAATTAATTTAATTTATAATAATATCCATCCAATATGTCATAGATATTCCCATCCACTAAAATTTTGAATTAATTAATTAAATAAATTTTATTTAAAATTAAATAAATTCTTAACTAGTAATTGGAAGAAATATGATGAGTACCCATCTAAACAATCCAAGATTGTCCTTATTGTATATAGTTCACTTGTACGACATATCATGCATATGAAATATGATGCAATTTCATGGAATATATTGTTAAATAAATGAAACACTAAACATATGAGAATTATAATGTGAGTTCCAATTTATTTCCGCAAGGTATATAATATGTACAAACTATGAAAGTTTTATAGTTCATTATTTTACTTGGAATTAATTAATCATTTAATATAATATAAAACTTATCAATCAGCATGTACTATAAATATAATGACTGAAAGAGTCATATTAATGAAGTTTACTAGAGTAAACTTTTATTTCCTTTCTATGTAAATTAATTTATGCGAGGTACAACCTGCTTTCACATTTATTTATATTAAAAGGGTAAAAATAATTATATCATGTGGACTTAATTACACTATGTGTGAATTAATTACATGGAATGAAAATTAATTACACCACATGTGAATTAATTACACTGTGTGTTTATTAATCAAATAACATGTATATTTAATTATATATATATGAATTAGTTACCCCATTAATGAAACAACTAAATTGTATATGAATTAATTACACCGTGTGTGAATTAATTATGTTGCGTGTGAATTAATTATGTGGTGTGTGAATTAATTACATCGTTTTTAAATTAATTTCATCATGTGTGTATTAATTTCACTAAATGTGTATTAATTACACCACATTTAAATGAATTATACCACATGTAAACTAATTATACTATGTGTGATTTAATTAATTACTCCATGTACATTGACCACATGACCACAGTATCGTGTTGGGTTACACAACATGTCGGTGAGTTACATGTTGTGAAACCCAGGAAATATGCACCACCTCAGGATAGTTCTTTGGATGTTCATCATTTATTTGTATCCTAGTTCTATGTTATATTAATGAGAAGTGAAGAGGATAAGAAGAGATCTATATAATTAGATAAGAAGAACAAATTTATTGAAATGATAATTAACTTTTAAATGCATAAATTACAAACAATGAATAAATAATTATTAGTTGTAATTGACCAAAATTGACACCATTTGATAGTTCTAGATGCAAGGAAATCACTTATTGGACTTATGGATAACTTATATTTTTTTATATTCAAAGGACCATCCAAATTGTACATGTTGTGAATGCCATGGACAATTTTTTTCTGAAGAATATTTACAAATATTTTTGTCAGAACCAAGAGAGAATATTTTCACATTAATTTATAGTTAATTAAATAAAAAGAAGAAATAACATGTTCTTGGGTTGTTTCTTCAATTTATAAGTTGATCATCTAAAGGATATTAGACTTTATTTTCAATGAATTAATGAGGAACCATTGTAGAACCCCTCTAGTAGTGATCCAGACTTACTTCTTTGATCTCAGAACGTCATCAATGGTGCTATGGGTGCTATCATAGTGGTACCGATCATCTTATTTCACTCATTTGATTAAAACCATAATAACTTTAATTTGGAAGTTATCGTGACTTAATCTCTTCAGAATGAGGGAAATAGGGGAAAAAGAAATATCTTGAGCTTGTGAGAAAACCATAGAGACGTTCTTCATTGAGAGTGAATTCTTTAGAGAGGATAACATTGTGCATGAAGACTAACTCTCACAATTCTCATAATTGTATATTTATAGACTCAGGGTTAGGGTTTCATATTAATTAATAGATGAAAGTATCTAAATAATATGTTAAAACTAAATTGAACTCCATGTCATGTAAAATAATAATATTCTTTTTTTATTTCATGGCATGTGATAATTTACACAATGATAAATATTATTTACATTATGATAACTAAATATTTACCATCAGACCTATAACTAGATCTGCTCATCCTCATTGGCATTTATTGAATTTCTGATAAATAAAATAAATAAATATTATTATATTCATGGTATGATAAATAAAATATTTATTTTAATATTCATGTAAATAAATAAATAATTATTTATTATCTTATAAATAATAATGGATACATATTTTACATTCAATAAATAAATAAATATTATATTCACAGTCTAGAGAATAAAATATTCATTTTCATATTCACATTATAAATTATTTATTAATGAATAAATAATTATTTATTACCTTGCAAATAAAAAGTCATAAATAAATATTATATATTCATATAATTAAACAATTACCTTATGAATAAATATTTATTTATTATTTTCAATCATTTAATAAATATTGAATAAATATTACTCCTTGATTGGGAGAATAATATTTAATTAAATGGTCAAATATAAATAATATTTAAATCAGATCAAAGGAAACACTTTGTGTGTGATCCTCTATGCCTTTTCCTCGGTTTCATTAGGTAGAATTTCTTTGAGTCCAATATTACAATAGATCAATAAGTCAAGACACCCATAAAAGAATTGGATTTGTCATAATGAGAAAAACAAAATATGAATTCTCACTATGTAACATAATCCCTTTGTTATGATATATCATCAAGAAGGTTTCACCCCCGTCTCATCAACCTATATGTTGGACGTGTCATTTTTTGACTATCTTAAATAAACTCATTGTTACCCCATGGTTTTGGAATTTCATATGATAGTTAGATTTCAATCAATAGTTTGAGATATAAATATCCATAAATATATAAAGGGAAAAATAATTCCTTGTCTTATTCATCCATAACACAATATTCATGATGCACCCAACATACCCAAATTCGTGATGAACTGTATCATCATGGTTTATGTCAATACATCAATTTGTGCAAGTAAAAACATGAATTAATAATAACAATGAAGTATAAGGACCATTACACATGTTCATAGATAAGAATATTTGATGAAACCTAAACTTGAAGAATTCTACAGGTAGGTCTATTCTCATAAACTCCCACCTTTGAGATTACTAACTGTTTACTTTCTAAGATAATGTCTCTTTTTTTAATTAGTACTCATGTGTGAAAATCTACATATACTATGTCACATAATACAATTCTATCTAACCATAGAGAAATATTTAATAATATCATCATGATATTTTAAGGTTCTCATCATAGTGGGGAACTACTATAACCTTTTTAATGTAACATATTTTCTTGGACATTATTACATTAATGTTATATAGAAGAACAAGAAATATTTGATAAGGTATTAAACATAAATTACTCTAATATAGATATCAATTTCAAAATTTCCTTATAAATTAGGACAATAAAAGTATTATTATTATTTCTAGAAACCTTGTATCTCACTTTAGAATGAAATATATTGATATAATATATCACTTTTTGAGTGACCATTTTCAAAAAGGATATATCACTCTTGATTTCATAAGTATTGAAAAAAATCTTGTTGATATTTTTATAAAACCTTTGAATATAGAGAGATTAAAGTATATCAGATATGAATTAGGAATGATTAATTACTCTTAAATATTATTGCATGTTTAAACATAAACATACTATTAATTCTATTTTAAATGTCACAAGTGACTGTGAGGCTCAAGTTCATCCTAGTTTGTTTATATAGTAGTATAAGATACTGATAAGGTTGATCATGTGGTTGGTCCATTAACCATGACCCTCCTGATTGACCATAAGGAAATCTATACGATAGGTCAGCCAACCATTCTCTTATTAAGCTACCATGACTAACTTAGTTATTTAAAAAAACTATATATGGTTTATCATTATTTTATTCTGATTCTTTTCATTTATTATGTTCCATTATACCATGACCTAAATGATCTAAATTATGTCCAACCTAGAATTTGAATCATTTTCTCTCTGAAGCTCAAACCATCTCAAACTTGTGACATACCTGACCTAGTTCACTCATAAGTAACCAAACCATGGAGCCACATAAGATCAATCATGCCTCCCCATATGCTAGAGGCCGCTGACTAGTAGTGAGGGTCTAAGGACAGTACGTTTGGGAGACTATACACTCTGTATTAGTACTAAATACAACAATAATAAATTAAATGAACAAAAGTCTTGAAAAGTTACAAATAAAACCAACCATGATGAAAAGTACGATGATACATGTATAAGGAAGGCAAACATATAATAGGTGAAATGAATAAAACATGGTTAGGAAAATAGAATTAAACATACAAGAAGACTCACTCCTATAGGTAGTCCAACTATATTATTGGTCCACTACTCCCATGAAAATCCCTAAACCACAATAACTTATAGTAAAGAGTAACCAGACAATTCCAAATTTGTATCCATGATATCTACTCAGGTACCTAGAAGTATCTTGAATAGGGTGAGAGTAAAACACTATAGGCCGCCACTAACTGTGTCTACTGCATCACCAGTCTATGTGTATAAATAATAATGGTGTGTAGTATATAAATAAGAAATAAATAAAGTGAATAATAATAAATTAATACTATCTTCTTCAGCCTAAGTTGGATGTCTCTGATCATGTGACCCAATAAGTGGTCATAGGACCCATGGCATATTTCCTAGGTGTCTAAGAGGAAGTATTAATGGTGAATCCAAGGAACAGGTCTAGGTATTCCTAGACAATATAACCATGTGAATCCAAGAAATATATCTAATGAATTCTCGGTGTAAAACTAGAGATCAAACCCATGGTGATCAAGAAATGAGGTATAGATCCAGAGTAGTTTCTAAGGGATGAAACCTCAATATTCCACTTTTTAAAGATGTCTATGACCAAACAAAAGATTGAATTCCTTGGTAATTTATAGAAGATGGTTTATTTGGATCTAAGGAGGTAATACAAGTAAATATATTTATGAGGAAATCAAGATGAATCTAGGATCTTATCATAGGAATTCTAATGTTTCTACAGTTTCATGGTGAATCTATGAACCCAGGATGAGGCATTCATGAATATAATACATTTATAATATTCAAGGAGGAACAACACTTGAAATTCTCATAAATGAATCTTGTGTCTTCCATTAGTTTCAATAATGGAATTCAAATATAGAATACAAGGATTATCCATGGAATTCATCACTTTTAACCAAAAACAAACTCTTTATATTAACAAGGATCATAAGGAATAAAAGTACCCTTAAAGTGGAATGGAAACCATAAATAATAAGACACACTTCAGAGTTCAAGCCCTTTCATTTTAAATGTACCCAAGAATTCCATTATTTTTAACCCAATATATTTCACATTCTGAATTCACAAGTTGTCTTATTTAATAAAGGGAATTACAAATCACTAATATCATTTACTTAATTTATAAAATTCAAGGAATCTGAAAGAATAAAAATCCATTTGTTAACTTTATTACTTAGAAAAATGATTTTTAGAAGTTACCATTTTATTAACTAGCACCCGGTCACACCCTAGATCCTATGAGACATTGAGTAACCTGGTCCATGTTCTAGTTTGAGGCACCCCAAGTTAATCCAGGTTCAAAATAATAAATCAATTACCACATGGTAGTATCCTACTATATTTTTATTTATATACTAGGTTCTACTAATTAATTTATGGGTTTCTTAAAAAGGAAAGTTCAGGATCTTGGGAATGACCCTAATACTCTTTAGTTTCATTAGGGTAGTTCACTAGGATATAAAACTCATGGACTCACTACCTATTCTAGTAATAATATATAAAAACTAAGGGAACATCATCGGAGACTCATTTCAATATGTCAAAACTCTTCCATGGACTTACATATCCCATGTAACACATCAAAATTAATTAATTATCGACTCTTAAAGAGTAAATTAAATAAGGTTCATAAATTAGTTAAATTAATTTTGGGAGTTATGGTTAATCCATAAATCTCTTAGGGACTATCCTTAGTCTATGAGTGGTTAACTAACTATAAGTGTATCTAGGGGTTATAAAATTAACCTAAGGTCATTAATTAAAACAAAACATCTTTTAGAATTTAAATGCCTTATGTTGTAATGAAGCACCATGAATATTTCTTATGAAATGAAAAGACATTAAGGGAAATTACTTAGACCACCTAACTTGAGATTAGGAATATTCAATTATCCATTGAAGACACTTTGTTAAGAATAAAATAGAATTAAATGGAGAATTAGATAAATGCACTGAAAATAAAGAATATGATCTCACACATTGATGATATTTATAGAAGTAATGATAACAAAGGAAGAAGAGGATCATAGTAGAATCATTACCTCTATCTTCTCATTACTTAAAACAAAAGAATATTCTTGGGTGTATCAAGGTAGATACACCAAGAAGAGAGGAGGAGGAGGGAGGTGATCCACTCTACTAACAAGGCTGAAATTAATTCCCAAACTGAGTGGAAGGAAAAATAAGAGGAATGAGGGGATAAAATGAAAAAAATATACCTTCTTAAAAAAATAGCACAACGGAAACTAGCTAGTTGGTGGATCTAGTAGCCTCACATGGCTATTTGAGCCTCCACTAGTTACCTAGTGCGACTTCAGTAGTATGATGTTGTCCCATATCTAATACAAAACCCTCTTTCTCAGTTCCAATCCCTCTCAAACACCTGTGACACATCTAAAAACACCTAGTTAAGGTCTAATCACCTTGAGAATTTTGTTTTGAGAAAAAAATATTACCACTAAACCCCATAATGACTGAAATTACAAAAATAAATAAACCAGGCATTTCAAAATCATGAAACAACTTTGTCAATGTTCAAAAACGTGGCTTTGGAAAAAACTAAGATGACAACTACCACCATTCAACAAGCTATGACCGGTTCAAGAAAGATTCAAAAATAACAAAAACGGTGGGTTGTTACATCAACCCCACCATAGGTAAACTCATACCCAAGCTAAAATTAAAGAAAAAAACCCATTAAACCCTGCCCGTAACCATAAGGAGGGTTTTTAAAGACATGGAATTACATAACAAGGATTAGTTCCAAACCTAAACCTCTCTTCTAAGTTAAATATAAATTTACAAGAATTAAAATTTGAACCAAAAAATACCGAGAGTATTGTTTCTAATGATCACACAGCCAAAATTACATGGTTTATCAATTCATGATCATCCTGTGAGATTCTCCTCAAATTCTTAAATGAAACATGAAAACAAAAAAACCAAACATGGCCAGTGACATCAACCTATTTTTGACCATAATTGTATCAATAAATGAACTGTTACTAAATGAATCTAACTATATTTTATACATGATTTCCACTAAATCTTGTTCCATCTAATACTGATTACCTATCAATCTATCCCTGGCCAAATTCTACCATGATTCATGATTCCATGTACCAACATGTTACTAGCTAACTATTTGTGAAACTCTACTTCCATGGAATTCCTGAATTTACTCTTTACGCACATTAAGCCTTACACACTAATTTCAAGTTTCTGGAAAATACCAATTTTATCCAGACATACTAATAATAAACTGAAGTATAACTCTAGAGACTATGTGAAGAACAGATGTTGGACCTCCATTGATTGAACTTACACTAAGTTATCTGTTTTAGATGTTGGCATGTGAAATTAACTCATTAAATTCTAATGTCCTAACCGTGCAATAATTTTGTGATCATATTAACATGCCCACTGAATTCCATGACCAAATTCTAGTGACATTCCAAGGTTATACCATTAACCATCCATTTACACCATATCCACACAATGAGCACCAGAAAAAAAATCAGGAAACCACTTAAAGTAAGTTTTGATCACTTTCCAAGATGACGGTGGACCCCACCACATGAATCACTTTACCGTCAACCTATAATAATTAAACTACTAGAAATAACTGAAAGTTTCACCATGATATGTTTGATATCTGACCGCTTCATTTAAAATATCTCTCACTTGACCTCACTCAAACCATTATTTACAAAAACATAAAACAAAAATCACTACCTCCATTCTGAAACCAACCATTACCATTAAACCGGTCCGGATAGTTGTAACACAATGGTCATACCTTGAAAATGAACTAGTCATATTAAATACGATATATTCCAAGCAATCTTAGGTCATGGAGTGTATTTCTTAATAAACACTAGTCTGACCACTTCAGGAAGACTTGTATAAATGATTTCTATATTGAAAACCAGCCCATTATCACATGACTTAGTCATGAAACCATCAATTCTAATGATATACTATGTTCATTCAGAAATAACCATCTACATATGATCTTAGATCATGGTGTTATTTGCCAATTTCCTACTCAACCATTTCATCGCCATGCTATATTTCAAGAACTGATGAAAAAATGATATCTCAAATTTATCAGATCACTTATACACTCCAATCCTAAATATAATATCCAGACTCGATCCAATCTCATAATTGAGTAATAGAATCAAAACCTCCTCTAATATAGGGAAACTCGAATTCAGCATCTCATTGTCTTTATTAATCAGTTCTGAACATTTAAAACTGGTCTGTCTATAACAATTATACTTATCTAAAAAAGGTCATGATTTCTATGATTGATGCAATGCTCCCCACCATAAGACTGTTCTATTATTAGTTTCACTAAATACTTAAATCTAATTCTTGTGAAACATGGTCCATCCACCATTAAATGCATTTTATAGACATATCTCAACATGCTCATGCGAAGTTCCAAACTGACACTCTATCCTCAATACAAACTGAATCCTCATTTATGCTGAAAAATCCTTCCTATAATAGCTAGTGGTGCATTTCCCACCACATGGATTTACCTTATCCACTTAATCATAACTAGAATAGTTTCATTCATAGAAGCATGCATGATGCTCTTTTAGTACCACATTCATGAAAACCATTAACATCTGACACTAAATCCAAAATCAAACTTAAACCAGCTATGTTATATTACATAATACTTTTATATGGTCATCCCTAACATAGGGATAACTCATTTTTTCCCGTAACAACTCAGGGCTACATTGCTCATGAAAAAACTCTTAATTCCTAGACTCCATCACTCTAGAAGTGACCCATTAACATAACTAGATAAAACTCACAACTCTTTACCAAGCAGTTTTGATGAAAAAATCACAAGGTTTCACCAGGATTTTATTGATTAAACTCTCAGAGACTTTAATGATTACTGTAGCATGACATAGAACTCACTCCACCAAACCTTAACTCAATGATAACAATGTGAAAAAAATGTGTACTACCTCGACATTACTTAAACACAATGGAAACAACCATTTCAAATGAATCATATACCCAATTTAAGCACACATTACTGGTATGCACTATCCTACTAAAAGCATCAATCCTAGAGGCATGTTATCTTATATGACTATTTATCTTTGGTCATGAATTCTTGAGTTATATGTCACCAAAATTAAACTTTCATGACCAACTAGACAACGAACCATGACCTTGGAATATTAGTTCCATTAAAATCATGTATCCAAGATTATCACAAAACCCAAAAGTTTCACTTGACACTTGACCACCTTCCAATCGAGGGTGTCATTCTATAAATAAAGAGTCATACTCCAGCCCAAATGATATACATACAACACTTTTCGGGGCTAAAAACTCAATGAAAGCAGCGGTTAATGTTTCTTATCTCTAAGGACTATAGAAAAACTAGGTTAACCCCTCAATTAACATGAGGCATCAACTCTAAATAAAGGGTCACTAATAAATGGTCATTGGGATCTCCCTCCTAATCTTTATTCCAACTTTAAAAGATGTCAACTAAGACTCATGGGAAATTTCCACGTTCTCATCTGAGGAATCTCATAAGGTAACACTAAAACTACCCCCACCATAGGGTCTTTTATAACTACATAATTATATGGTGTTATTTAATCCATTACATTAATTAGAATTATTATAAGCATCAAGGATGATTATTGTGCCAGAACACTAAAAGAATTTATTATATAAAAGGTTGGCACTAATCCAACCGTTTAGTCATTAAATGTTTTTTTATATAAGTAGATTAGAATTTATCTAAATGATCTATATTAAGTAAATGAATTTATAATATCTTTATAGGTATAATGATACCAATAATATATATGGGAAAACACAGTATATATTGTTTTGACACTTCAAAACTAAATCCATTTAACACATACACCCCAAAGGGGTTAATTACTATGAAAAGTAAAGATAATATCAACCTAAAAAGGTCATTTCATTCCATAATGGGTTTAGTTATACGAGATGTTATTCCCAAATTATAGAGGAAACTACTCTATAAGTTTTAATCGGTGTCCCATTGAAGTTAAAATCATTAATTGTTGGTTAATATAATTAAAGAGTATTTTCAGTATACAGACTTAAGTGGTTTACTATATACATATGATGCAAAGATCAACCTACAAGGGTCGAGTAAAGAATAAAATGATTTAGTTATAAAATTTTTTATTCCCAATTTATAAATCCTTATAAGTTGAAATTGGAACACCTTTTAACCGATATCAATCATTAACCACCTAAATTTATTGAAAGAAAAACCAATTCCTTTAACATTTTAAAGACTATCATTATAGTGAATTCATTAACTATTTAAATACTATTATATTCCTTTAATTAATTTCTAGCTAGTTAGATAAGATGTCATCATCAAGCTATACAGGTTTATTCTATTATGGTTGATGCAGAAACTTTATTTAGTCAACCCTATATTATAGTTACAAACAAGAAAAGTAATCTTTCAAGTAAAGAATACAAGAAAACAAGTAAGCAAGCTAATTGTATGTAAATCCTATGTGTATGAAATGATATAAGAATACATGAACTCATGACATTTTGGACCACAAGAATAAATAATATAAATTAGTAACCAAAAGAATTATGGAAAATCACTCAAGGTGAAATAAAAGTCAACTATAATAACAAACAACACAAACAATAGTCCTATCCATGAAAACATGGTCTTCTTCCATGTGTGGGTTGTCCATTCCCAAAAATAATATATTTACTATTTTCTATTGCGTTCTTAGTCATATTTCCACTAACCCAAAAAAAAAGATTTTATATGACTTTGTGATGTCCCCGACCCAGTTTATTCATAAATAACAGAACCAAAGTGCCATATGGAATCAAGAATGCCTCCCCATGCACCAGAGTATGCCGAATAAAAGGTGGGGTCTAATGATTGTATGGTTGAGAGGATGTACTGCATGAATCAGTACTAAATATAGAATAAATAAATGAAATTATTGGTAGGAGGATAATAGTAAACTAACAACACTATAATTTCCAAATAAAACAAACAATGAAGAAAAGTATGATTCTATAGGTATAAGGAATCCAAGCATACAACAGGTGATACAAATACAATAAGGCTAGGAGAAAATAATTAAATAAACAAGAAGAACCTCGCCAATAGGAAGTCTTAGTACACACTCGGTGCACTACCCCCATGAAAAGCCCTATCCCAAAACAAGCAACAGAAAAGAGGAACTATCCAAGTCCTAACCCACAACTATGAGATCTACTTAGGTACTAAGTGGTGAACAAAACATGGTGTGATTAAAACTCAATAGGATAACACAAATAACATCTAATTAATCTCTATTCTATGAGTATAATATATAATGGAGTGAAATATAGAAATAAGAAAGTAGTAAAGTGGAGATAGATGAGGGAATACCACATGCTTCATCCTAAGTTAGTTTTCTATGATAAAGTGACCCTATAGTTGGGGGGGGGGTCATAGGAACCATAGAATATAGTCTTGGAATCCAATATAAAAAATCATAGGTGAATCACTAGAACAATTTTGGGAATTACCACATAGTGAAACCATATGAATCAAAGGAAATCTTAAAGGCATTCTAGGTGTGAAACTGGTGAGACAAACCATTATGATCAAGCCATGGTGTATTGATCAGGATTAGGATGTAAGGGATGAACCCTCATCATTCCACTTTTTAAAGTGGGCTCAAAATAAACTCAAGGAATAAGTACTTGGTAATTTAGGGAAGGTAATTGATTGGGATCTAAGGAGGTTATCCAAGGTATTTCATTTATGAGGACATCAATACAAATATGAGAGCTTGTCTTAGGCATTCAAATGTTACCAGAGCTTCTAGGTGAATCTAAAACATAAAGTCAAGAAAGACATGAATACATGATATTGATTATATCTGTGGTGGAATAACCATTGATATTAATATCAATTAATATCTTGGAATCCCTAGGGTTCAATACTGACATTAGAATTTAGAATTAGTGGATTTCCCATGTCATGAATCACTTTTAATGTTATGAAGGAACATAAGGGATAAAGTCCATTTGAAGGTTAAAGGAATACATGAATAATAAAAAATTCATAACATCTCAAGAACATTCATTTAAAATGTAAAAAATACTTCCATTATTTATTAAGCCAACAGATTTCATATTCAAAATCCACAAGATATCATATTTAATAAAGGGCATCACAACTCACTAACACAATTTCCATAATTTATAAAATTCATGGCATCTAAAATGATCAACCTCCCTTTTTAACTTTAATAATTAAATGATGGATTTTTGGAAGCTAACATTTTATTATCTGGAATCCGGTCACACAATAGATCATAAGGTACATAAGGTTACTGGGTCCACGTTCTAGATTGAGGCATCCCTAGTCAATATAGGATCAAAATGAAAAATCAAGTACCTCATGGTCATCACTTATTATCTAGTTATTTGTATAATATTTTATAAAAATTTATTTATGAGTATATTAAACAAGGGGAATTCAAAATATTTGGAATTATCCTGACCCCCCTAGGTTCATTTTTTATTTCCCTATGATAGAGTGCTCATGGAGTGACTACTTATTTTAGTAATAATATATACAAATTAAGGGCTCCTCATGGACGACACATTTAAATAGGTAAAACTATTTCATGACCTTATATGGTCTATATAATGCATTAAAATTTATTACTTAGATACTACTTGTGAGTAAATTAAATTTGGGCCATAAATTATTTCAATTAATTCATAGATTGAATATTTATCCATAAATATACTATAGAACATACTTGGTATATGGGTATTTCACTAAACTATAGGTTCATCTAGAGGTGATAAAAATAACCTAATTCCATGAATTAACATAGTACAAAATTTAGAATTTAAATACACAGAAAACATTAGACATCGACATGACACACCAAAAATATTTCCTCTGAAAAGAAAATAATTTAAGGGAAATCACTTAGACCACCTACCTTAAGATTAGGAAGATTAATGTAACAAACTGAGATTTTATAAGATATATTATTTTTAATTTCTTGAATATCTTCTGTTGTACGCTACACCAAGATTATCTTGCGCTATACGCAACACCGTATTAGTTTGCAGTATACGCAACACTAATCTTGGATCGTGTTACACACAATTTCATGTTTGTTTGATAGTAGTTATTCTACGAAACATTGAGTATATATATATTCAATGTATTTTGTTATACGCAATAACAAAGGAGTCGTGCACTACACGCAACCCTGACTTGGCTTGCATTACACACAATCACGACCTTCCTTGATAGCGTGTGTTGTACGCAATACTGGGTTTTACTAAACAACGATATATTATTATAATATTATTATGAACTAGCCATCATGAATAGTATTAACTAAATTTTGAATTTTATAATAAAATTATTCAACTTACACATTTTCTAGAACATAGTACAAGAACAAAATAAATATTTCTGGTAAAACAAGTATTTTTCAAAAAAATGCAGTTTTGCCGCCTTTTGATAGAGCACCCACGTTAAATCTAGTTTTTGACATGTTTATAAGTTAAATTTTACAAAATAAACTTCTTCTTTTGAATCAGGATATAAAACTTTACATTGGATAAATTTTTGATATTTTTCTGATAACTTTCATATTTTAATGAATAGTAAAAACATGCTATATTTTAATTAAAAACAACTTTTTGAATCAAAATAATTAATAGTGATACATTTTTAATTTGAGTGGTTTTAAAGTATATTTAGAATATATTTTTAAAATTTAATACAATGTTGGTCATTGGATGTAATTTCACATTTAAACCAGACATAAACAAGTGTCAATCTTTTGATATTTATTATCTCTTAAGAACACGCTATTTGTTTTGACGGCGGGAACTAATTTTTAAATTAATTAATGCAACTGATATGTGTTTAATTTGATAAAATAGACATCATTTTTGAATTCATAATATCAAATATAGCTTAGGGCTAATTTTTGGTATTTTTCTGGAAACATTCATTTTTTGATGAATAGTGAAACCACTAGGTGGTAGTTAAAAAAAACTGAATTTTTCATAAAACTTAATTTTACCGCTTCTATGAGTGGAATTTCAAAAATCCAAGAGACACAGTTAATATCAAGGACTAAAATATGGTTCAATGAGATAAAAATATTTTTTGGTGAATAGTAACTTTTTACTTTTTTTACCACTGTTAAAAGTAAATAGGGTAATTAAGGGTAAAAATGATATTATTATTACCCTAACACATGTCCTAATTCTATTGGATAAGTGTAATTCGGCTATAAAAAATCTTAGGAATAAAATATGACCATTTAGGCCCACTTGGATTAGATTAGGACATTTATTATTAATTTATTTAAAGAAGGGTTAAAATAGTTAAAATCAATGTTTAATAACTAAATCATTTTTAATATAGGGTTATACCTAAGATAAATTCGACTATAAATATTCATTAGAAAGATAGAAATATTTCCTACATAATGGTATTTTATTTATAATTTTTAGACTTAAAATAATTTAATTTATTTATGAAACAATGATGATGCAATAATTATCTTATTAATGAAATATTGACATAATTGATGTTATAAATACCCAAATAAATGTAATTTGAGGCTGTTTATGAATTACAATAAATTTCTATGTTAATATGACATGTTAGAATTGATTTAATTAACTTTTTTCTAACTAATCATTCTGTTTTGATTTTCACAAAAATCAATTACCAAGTAATTTGAAAATTGACATAAAATAGTTTTTAAAACAAATATTATATTATAAATTGTTATTATATTCATAAAAATCTATGGTTAGGCCAATATACTTATATCATGATAGGTGTATCATTAATGGACCACTTGGGGGTATCTTGGATGTATATGGTAAGTTTATTAAGTATATAATATAAAAATACAAAGTGACATGGTAAATGTCAATCTAATTAACTAAGAGTTAAAACTAAACGTTAAGGTTAATATAATGACCCAAACTTGTCTAAATTCTATTGGATGAGAGGATTTCGACCCATCCCCACCTTATCTTCTTAATAAATCAATTTGAAGCTATTAAAAACCGAATATGACTTTATAATAAAATAATATTTTTAGTTATTCCAAAGGTGCCCCTCTCCTCCCTTATAAAAGGGCACCTCCTCCCTCTCTTGCACACACCGCTTTGAGCCTTCAAACACGGAAAAAACCTGCCCAATTCTCTTCTCCACTTCCCTAGAAACATCCTAGAGGTCCCGGTCTTATTCAAAGACCAATTGTAGTGCCCTAAGAGGAGGTCTCAAAGAGGCGCTTCAAAGAAGAGGTAATGTCCGTTACCGATTCTTTCAACTTTATTTCTTCTTCCAATTCTTCTTTTTTAGGTTGTTTCATTATGATGTAATAACATCAGTATCAATCATATAATGATATGTTATTATATCTATGAAACAACCATATTTCACCATCTATCCATCCAACGGAAAATGAAATCACCGCGCGTGCGTACGTACGGAATACTGTCTCCACGAACGCGATGGGAATCATTTTCCATGACTAACCATTCAAGAATGATTATAAAGTATACATAATGAATAATATTGAAATGTATGGAAAAATAATGCTACTGGATTTATGTATATATATTTATGTCATCTATTTAATTTCATTCAACTCAATAAGGAAACGAAAATAGCGTTCATGCGTACGTACGGCCTACCATCTCCATGAACAGTGTATTTCTTTCCATTTATCAATCTATTATATATATGTATATTATGAATATATATTATATATAAATCATGTTTTATATTCTGGAATTAAGTAATCATTATCTATGTAATCATATGAATAATTACAAGTCAAAACACGGACGACAAATGAAACGATTTTAACCAAAACACTCTTTAACATGGAATTTACTAAAGAAAGGGTAATATAAAGTCATAAGTGAACCATATAAGATATCATAAAAATTAATATGATTATGTAATAAGTCAATAACATTATTTAAATCATTATACAGGAGATTCGAACACTTACGAAGAAAATCGGACCTAAGGTAAGGGATAATTTTGGAAATCTCATTTTTATCCGAGATTGCTTATTCGTAAGTATTTACTAGGGCTATTTATATAATGTCCATGTTTTATAAAAGTGTTTTAATGTATGTATAAAGTCCTTTTTACCCATTTTTGACTTTTACTAGATGCTATGTATGGAATCTTTCTCTTATTTACAATACGAGGTACTTTTTTGACTTTTCCGACAAAAGTACGAGGAGAATGTTATTTTTAACTTATACAGCGTGAACGGATTTTTACAGTTTTATAAAGCCTTGTTTTCATGAAGCTTACTCCAGAAGATTTCATGACTATTTTCAAAAAAAATCCTTTTCTTTTAAACTTTCATGACATTTTGTGAAAAGAAAATGATTTTGAAGAAAAAAAGATATTTTCCTCAAGAATTCATTTCAAGTGTTTTATCAAAACCATTTTCTATCTAAGACGACATTATTTTCATATGTGTATGTTTCCAGTATAGTGTCTCTATGATGTACATGGATTCTCTTTTCTTATTATGAAATGATATCCATTTATTTTATATGGATTATGTGATGATGTGATGATGTTTATGAAACCCATTTTATTTATTGGGTTATTATTAATGATGTATGTTTATTTTGTGGAACAAGTAAGAATGATTTCATTATCAGATGGGTGGGACCTATATCTCCCTCCAATGCATTGGGTAAAGATTTATATCTCATGAGATAGACATGGCTGGAACGGTAAGTTAATCCGGTTCAGTGTTACAGGACTGAAACGAGGAGTGAACTCGATTCAGAAAGGGACTTTGTCCACTAAGATGGTCTTGGAAGCAATGCCTTGGCTACTATGGAAATCATTACATGTGCTTAATGGATGACAAAATTACATGTTTTATTCCCATGCTATGTTATCATTATTTATGTTCCATTATGATCTATGCCTTATGAACTTCCATGTTTTTAGTCGTTGCTCAATATTTTGATATTTAAACATTATGTTCATGTTTTTAGGTTCAAATGTGTATGATATGTTTTATTTTATCCATGCTTACCCTTACTGAGCATTTGAGCTCACCCTTTTTATGTTTTATTTTCCCCCAGGATTAAAAGAAAGGTTTTAGGTAAGGGAAAAAAAGTGGAAGATCTTTTTGGGAGATGTTGAAGATATTTCAACACGATTAGAAGATTACGTTCCATGTTTCCAAAGACACTAAACTATTACGGTCCTTGTGTGTCTGTTTTTGTTATGTATTTTGTATTCCTCAAAAGTAATGTAATATCTATGTACGTCAAGCTTCAGGTCTCTACAGTTGGTATCAGAGGAAAGTTTTAGTCATCCTTTGGAAACTAGGATGTGAAAATGTTAGTGAGATCCCTAGAGATATTTCTAAGGTATGTCTAGGTATGTCCCTAAGGATAAGTATATGTATAGGATATAGTCCTAGAACTACGGTAACGATCATAGAATTTAACCTAAGATGTTAGATATTGAGGGAACTCACCCTTTACTATGTTGTTTTCCCTAGCATGATTTTTGCCTCTCACACTATTCTTTTTGGGTTTTAGAAAATGGTTGGAAACAGGAAGATCCACGATAATGGAGGATATGCTAGACAATGGAATGATTTTCTTCATGAGAAACCAAATGAAACGAGACCGGGAAGTACAAACTTCGTTATTATGCCTAATCAGAAATCTCATAATATAATCAATAATCTCAACTTTGGTAAGTTTCCCGACTCAGATAATAAGAGATAGATGGAGATTCATGATTATCATAGAGGAAAGAAAGTTCAATTTCCCTCATGTAAATCATGTGGGAAGATGAATCAGGGAGATTGTTTCAAAGGAACTGGAAGATGTTTTGGGTGTGGAAAAGAAGGACACAAATCCAGTAAGTGCAAAGGAAAAGGTTCAGTTAACACCATGGACATGGATAATGGTATTGCTACGAAATCAATAATGATTAGATGTTTTAAATGTGGAATGTACGGGCATTATGAAAACCAATGCCCTAATGGAAAATCTCATGAAGATAATCAGCATGGTCATATGGGTAGTATTTATGTGGATAATGATGAGGAGACTACAAATGATATATGAGCTGAAAGAAGTGTTGAAGCTCAGTCAGTTGTTTTAGAAGGTAGTGGAATGATTGAATGTTTATCGAGATTTATGTTGTTTAGTTAATGGTACTATGGAATAAAGAATCATCTATGGATTGTTACACTTTTATTTTTCCTAAAAGTATTTGAAAGTATATGTTGAATGGTACCAGTAACCATGGAAGGTTATTCAGATATTTTTGTAAAGTAGATGATATGCGCATAATCAAGGAATAAGAAGATAATGAGATGTTTGATTATATTCATGAGCTCATGATTGATATAAGGACTAAGTGATATCATGGTTTGAGTATATAGAATTTTGAGGATTTTGGTATGTGGAAAGTGTTAACTTTTAACTGCATTCACGTTTTCACTAAGGTTCAATGAGTATTCATTTTTCAAGAGAATACATGATTAAGGCCTTCAAATATTTGGAATGTGACCAACAAGACATATCTTATAATATATGGGGATCAATGATGGTATTAAATCTCTGGTAATCATTTTCACTATATTATGAGAGTGGACTACAGTATTATGGATAAGCCTAAAGATTGGATTGGATTATGTTGGACATAAGTTATTATTGTTTAAGGATAGATGTTTTTTTGATATTATTGATGGGATGTTATAGTAATATAGTTTTAGAAAAAGGACAACCTGTAGGATGGGTGACAGCCCATCGCATTGGACAATGCTGTGGGAATAAAACCCAAAACCAAAGTGCGATTGGCCTTTATCGCCTACCACTGGCCTACAGGAAGTCCCTGGTTAGTAGAAACTATTTTTATTTTATTAAGCGATATGATATATGAAGTATAAGTTCATTTTTTGAACCATATACGATTAATATAATCATAATATGGACTTATAACTTTTGCTAACCTTTTGTTTGAAACAGATGCAATGACCCATCATTCTATCACATGATCTGCTAACACATCACGAATAAGAAATTCATCTTCATTTCTTTAAGGGATGAAGTGGAAATTTTTCAATTCACGAACAACAGTGAGATTGTACCAAAATCATGTATGTATTTCTTTTAATTCATCAACTTTAGGGAAATGATCTTGAAAACCAAAAATGTTGTCCTAGTTCCCTTATATCCGATGAATCAGATGGTACTTTAGATCATCACAAATCTATAGCTTTGTGATTGTTGGATTTTTCATAGCCATGTTCTCTATCACTCTCCATCAGAACTTGATGGTTAGATTTTGCTTCTATATCCATATTTTCACCTATGTTCTCCTATGTGGAAACCCAGTGATTAGTTAATTCGGGTAACCGTTACATTTCATACTTTAGTTTTTAAAGCCCAGTTTTGGTATTCCTTTTTACGATGTGGGTTTCTATTAATGAAACTTCCGAGTAGTAAACCATTTATAACCCCAACAAATTTCAAGGGAGAAATTCATTTTAAGGGGTGTATAATGTAACAACTCGAGATTTTATAAGAGATATTCGTTTTAATTTCTTGAATATCTTCTGTTGTACGCTACACCAAGATTATCTTGCGCTATACGCAACACCGTATTAGCTTGCAGTATACGCAACACTAATCTTGGATCGTGTTACACACAATTTCATTTTTGTTTGATAGTAGTTATTATACGAAACATTGAGTATATATATATATTCAATTTATTTTGGTATACTCAACAATAAAGGAGTCGTGCACTACAGGCAACCCTTACTTGGCTTGCATTACACGCAATCACGACCTTCCTCGATAGTGTGTGTTGTACGCAATACCGGGTTTTACTAAACAACGATATATTATTATAATATTATTATGAACTAGAAGTCATGAATAATATTAACTAAATTTTGAATTTTATAACATTATTATTCATCTTACACATTTTCTAGAACATGGTATAAGAACAGAATAAATATTTCGGGTAAAATAAGTATTTTTCAAAAAATGCAGTTTTGCCGCCTTTTGATGGTGCACCCACGTTAAATATAGTTTTTGACATGTTTATAAGTTCAATTTTACAAAAAAAACTTCTTCTTTTGAATCATGATATAAAACTTTACATTGGATAAAGTTTTGATATTTTTCTGATAACTTTCATATTTTAATAAATAGTAAAAACACGCTATATTTTAATTAAAAACAACTTTTTTAATCAAAATAATTAAAAGTGATAAATTATTAATTTGAGTGGTTTTAAAGTATATTTAGAATATATTTTTAAAATTTAATACAATGTTGGTCATTGGATGTAATTTCACATTTAAACCAGACATAAAAAGTGTCAATCTTTTGATAGTTATTATCTCTTAAGAACACGCTATTTGTTTTGACGACGAGAACTAATTTTTAAATTAATTAATGAAACTGATATGTTTTGAATTTGGTAAAATAGAAATCATTTTTGAATTCATAATATCAAATATAGCTTAGGGCTAATTTTTGGTATTTTTCTGGAAACATTCATTTTTTGATGAATAGTGAAACCACTAAGTAGTAGTTAAAAAAATTGAATTTTTCATAAAAATTAATTTTACCGCTTCTATGAGTGGAATTTTGAAAATAAGAGAGACATGGTTAATATCAAGGACTAAAATGTGGTTCAATGAGATAAAAATAATTTTTGGTGAATAGTAACTTTTTACTTTTTTTTACCACGGTTAAAAGTAAATAGGGTAATTAACGGTAAAATAATAATATTATTACCCTAAAACATGTCCTAATTCTATTGGATAAGTGTAATTCGTCCAAAAAAAACATGAGGAATAAAATATGACCATTTAGGCCCACATGGATTAGATTAGGACATTTATTATTAATTTATTTAAAGAAGGGTTAAAATAGTTAAAATCAATGTTTAATAAATAAATCATTTTTAATATAGGGTTATACCTAAGATAAAATAGACTATAAATATTCATTAGAAATAAAAAAAGGTTTCCTACATAATGGTATTTTATTTATAAATTTTAGACTTAACATAATTTAATTTATTTATGAAACAATGATGATGGAGTAATTATCTTATTAATGAAATATTGACATAACTGATGTTATAAATACCCAAATAAATGTAATTTGAGACTTTTTAGGAATTAAAATACATTTCTATGTTAATATGACATGTTAGTATTGATTTAATTAACTTTTTTTCTAACTGATCATTCTGTTATGATTTTCACAAAAATCAATTACCAAATAGTGTCAAAATTGACATAAAATAGTTTTTAAAACAAATATTATATTATAAATTGTTATTACATTACTAAAAATCTAAGGTTCGGCCAATACACTTATATCATGATAGGTGTATCATTAATGGACCACTTGGGGGTTTCTTGGATGTATATGCTAAGTTTATTAAGTATATAATATAAAAATACAAAGTGACATGGTAAATGTCAATCTAATTAACTAAGAGTTAAAACTAAAAGTTAACGTTAATATAATGACCTAAACATGTCTAAATTATATTAGATGAGAATATTTCGACCCATACCCACCTTATTATCTAAATAACTCAATTTTTAGCTATTAAAAACCGAATATGACTTTATAATAAAATAATATTTGTAGTTATTCCAAAGGTGCTACTCTCCTCCCTTATAAAAGGGCACCTCCTCCCTCTCTTCCACACACCACATTGAGCCTTCAAGCTCGGCAAAACCCTACCCAATTCTCTTCTCCACTTCCCTAGAAACATACTAGAGGTCCTGGTCTTATTCAAATACCAATTTTAGTTACCTAAGAGGAGGTCTCAAAGAGGCGTTTCAAAGAAGAGGTAATGTCCGTTACCGATTCTTTCAACTTTATTTCTTCTTCCACTTCTTTTTTTAGGATGTTTCATTATGATGTAATAACATAAGTATCAATAATATACTGATATGTTATTATAAGTATGAAACAACCATATTTCACCATCTATCCATCCAATGGAAAATGAAATCACCGCGCGTGCGTACGTACAGAATACCGTCTCCACGAACGCGATGAGAATCATTTTCCATGATAAACCATTCAAGAATGATTATAAAGTATATATAATGAATAATAGTGATATATATGGAATAATAATGCTACTTGATTTATGTATATATATATTTATGTCATCTATTTAATTTCATTCAACTCAATAAGGAAACGAAAACAATATTCATGCATACGTACAACCTACCGTCTCCATGAACGGTGTATTTCTTTCCATTTATGGATATATTATATATATGTATATTCTGAATATATATTATATATAAATCATGTTTTATATTATGGAATTAAGTAATCATGATCTAAGTAATCATATGAATAATTACAAATCAAAACACGGACGACAAATGAAAAGATTTTAACCAAAACACTCTTTAACATAGAATTTACAATAGAACGGGTAATATAAAGTCATAAGTGAACCATATATGATATCATAACAATGAATATGATTATGTAATAAGTCAATAACATTATTTAAATCATTATACAGGAGGTTCGAACACTTACGAAGAAAATCGGACCTAAGGTAAGTGATAATTTTGCAAATCTCATTTTTATTCGAGATTGCTTATTCGTAAGTATTTACTGGGGGTATTTATATCATGTACATGTTTCAGAAAAGTGTTTTCATGTATGTATAAAGTCTTTTTTACCCATTTTTGGCTTTTACTACATGGTATGTATGGAATCTTTCTCTTATTTACGTTACGAGGTACTTTTTTGACTTTTTCGACAAAAGTACGAGGAAAATGTTATTTTTAACTTATACGGCATGAACGGATTTTCATAATATTATAAATCCTTGTTTTCATGAAGATTCCTCCAGAATATTTCATGACTATTTTCAAAAAAATCATTTTCTTTTAAAATTGTATGACATTTTGTGAAAAGAAAATGATTTTGAAGAGAAGAATTCATTTCAAGTGTTTTATCAAAACCGTTTTCTATCTAAGATGACATTATTTTCATATGTGTATGTTTCCAGTATAATGTCTCTATGATGTACATGGATTCTCTTTTCTTATTATGAAATGAAATCCATTTCTTTTATATGGATTATGTGATGATGTTATGATGTTTATGAAACCCATTTTATTTATTGGGTTATTATGAATGATGTATGTTTATTTTGTGGCACAAGTAAGATTGATTTCATTATGAGATGGGTGGGACCTATATCTCCCTCTAATGAATTGGGTAAATATTTATATCTCATGAGATAGACATGGCTGAAATTGTAAGTTAATCCGGTTCAGTGTTATAGGACTGAAACGAGGAGTGAACTCGATTCAGAAATGGACTTTGTCCACTAAGATGGTCTGGGCAGCAATGCCTTGGCTACTATGGAAATCATTACATGTGCTTAATGGATTCCACAATTACATGTTTTATTCCCATTCTATGTTATCATTATTTATGTTCCATTATGATCTATGCCTTATGTACTTCCATGTTTTAAGTCGTTGCTCAAGATTTTGATATTTAAACATTATGTTCATGTTTTTAGGTTCAAATGTGTATGGTATGTTTTATTTTATCCATTCTTACCCTTACTGAGAATTTGAGCTCACCCTTTTTATGTTTTATTTTCCCCTAGGATTAAAAGAAAGGTTTTAGGTAAGGAAACAAAAAGTGGAAGATCTTTATGGGAGATGTTGAAGATCTTTCACCACGATTAGAAGATTACGTTCCATGTTTCCAAAGACACTAAACTATTACGGTCCTTGTGTGTCTGTTTTTGTTATGTATTATGTATTCCGCAAAAGTAATGTAATATCTATGTACGTCAAGCTTTGGGTCTCTACAATTAACTCATCCATTGATAACCCCTCTATTCATGCTATAATTTAGGAAAATTAAGAACTACAAAAATCCTTTAAAATTGAGAATACGATCCCCGAAAGTGATAAAATTTAGATCAGTGAATAAAAAAGTTGAAGGATGAAAGAGGAGTGGATGTATTACCTATATCATTCCTTTAATTCTAATGAAAGAAGATTCATAGGTGTATTGATGGAGGTCTACCAATAAGAGTGGAGGAGGTGTGAGGAACTCCACTATGCTATAATAGGGATGAAATAAATCCCAAAACCAAGTGGAAGAAGATAGAAGGGGGTATGGGGGGGTCAAATGGGCAATATTTCCCTGTTAAAAAATGTAGACTAATGACTACTAGATTTATATTATGTATCCAAAAGATAGATAGTTTCTCAATTAGTCTCACATGGAAACTAGAGCTTCCACCGGCTAAGGGGTACTATAGTAGCATACGATAGCACTAGATCCATCCACAAACCCTTTGGTAAACTTCTAAGACCTCCTTAACACACTAGACACATCTCAAAACACGTAATTGAGGTGTGATTACCCTTATAATTTTATTCCTATCACCAACTATAATCTCAACATTTTTTATGATTGATATTCTAAAAATAAAAAAAACTAAGTAATAAAAAAGCATGAAACACCTTTATCAAGGATCAAAACCTGGGGCCCCATGAAAAACATAGATGATAGTTATCTCCATTCCCCATGATACAACTAGTTTAAGAAAAAATCAAAATAGGCTAGAAATATGGGTTTGTATAGAAACTTCATCTCAAAACCTAGCCTTACCTTTTAAACCTCCGGATTCTTTGTAAGATGGTGTGCCAAAAGAAACCAATGGTTTTAAATCCAGATGACACTAAAAATACATATAATAATAGAAATATAAGCTTAAGTTCCTCTTTCAAGCCATGATATCCTTATATGTTAAATTAATTTGTGACACTAGAAAGAGGTTGATGATGAATGATTGATTTTGTGTGGGTATTTAGTTTAGAAATAAATTCAACAACAAGGGTGTAAAAGTTGGTTCATTGAGAATAGAATACCTTTCAACCCTAGTTGATTAGTAATGTAATTTTATGTGAATACTATGTTTGAATATGGTGATAAAAATACATAATTCAAACCCTAATGAAATTAAAATAACTGGTCTTCAAATCAATGTAGTGGTAAAAGTTGTTAAAGATTCCAAATGATGGTGATTTTGAGGATTACTAGAGTTACTATCCAGTAGTTCATGAAACCTTTGAGTGTGATAATTCTCTATTAGAGCTTACTATATATAGAAACCCTTGAATACCAACCATTATGGAGTTGTATGGAGAGTGTGGGTTTTTGGCCAAGTTCATAAAACACCAAATCTTTCCTAGGGATATCGGATTTTAGTATACTGAGGCACCATGAAACATTATTTATATATTTAATGAATAATTTTTGTATATCAGTTTAAGTAGATATCTCATTTTTAATATAGAGTAACTATATAATTAATCCCACAGGTTTAACTCTTTACACTATCCTAATCTTATTCCAGCACTATTGGAGGTTGAAGTGTTTATTCACAAAGGGCATGACAGGTCTATAACTTATAGTTGGATTTTTTTGAATCAAACCATCTGCAAGAGGATAAATGTTAATTGGAACCCATTGAGGTAAGTATTAGAAAATGATAATGAATAGTTGTATAAAAATTTTAATCAAGTTGATTAACCTTTGAGGCCGAGAGAGAAGTATGATATTGGATTGGAAACTGATGAGATTACTGAGTATTATTTTGAAGAATAATTATCTTTGAAAAGGGTTCTAGTTGATACCAATTTTTATAGGATATATTTATTTAAAATGATTTTCAAATAATAAGTAGTATTCATTGATTTTAATATGTTGATGAAGACAACCCAACCATGTTGAATAAGAGTTGATGTATAGCTTGGATGATCTAATTTTTTGACGAATCCATGAATGCAAGACTATTTATGAAGAATAATTTATCATGAAGAAGTTGTTTATTGGATGCATGATCATAATTATGAATCATTAGGTATAAATCATTTCATATTTAAGAATAATTATTCCGAAATAAGTGTATCCTTGTCTCTAACTATTTCAAGGCTGGATGACATATCTTGGATGATTGTTTTGGAAATTGGTTTGATCTCCGTACCTTGGAAGTACTTGATATATAGAAGGAAAAGGTTAATTTATTTTTTGTATTTACATATAGTTGATATTACCATCTCTATGGTGAAAATTTATTAAGGTTATTCATCAAATTTAATTGAAGAGCAAAGTATCTGGATGATGCTTTTGATTTGAAATAAAACAATGCTAAGTGAAATGTTTATTGTATTTATATCATGAATGAACTTCATGATTGAAGAAGAATTGATGGAGAAGTGTAGATCAAACATAAGGAAATAAGTGGCGACCACACCATATTGTAAGTGGTCTTAAACCATAGATCTTGTTACTACATTGTCGTACATCAGAGTATGCCACAACATAAGTGTCCATGCCACATAAGAGACTCCAACTAAAGTTATCCACATCACAGTAAAGGACAACATGACAAATGAGGACATGTTTCTTTTAGTTGATCTATAAAATCTAGGTACTCCATGCTATACTGAATTTCTACACTATAGAGAACATGTAGAATAATTTTAGTGGTTCTAGCATTTTTGTGACTTCAATGCCATTTCTTTTCTGCTATGTTGTAGTCAAGAGTATGAAGGATAAACAATGTTGTAGTGAAAAGACCACAACATAGATAATATTCAACTATATTTCAATGGATCTAGAGATTTGGTGATATCCACATCATAAATCTTCTTCTTTTTTGTAGTCAATAATATTAAAGATAAACTATGATGAAGTAAGAAAACTATGTTGCAGAGAGGAGTTGATTGGATTATAGTAGCACTAGATATTTGGTGACCTCCACGTACGAGGTCAGTTGAACACACTGTAGTCAATTAAATACATTTAAGATTACAATTTAGTAATCTATCCTTTCTATAGGGTTGATTTGGATATATTTTAGTGGTTTTGGATATTTTTTGACCCCCATGGTATCCTCTTGACCACACTATATTGAAGTATGGAAGTTATACAAAAGCTTCTAAAAAATGATAAGTTGTTCTATAATTCCCTCATAGAAATCCTATAAGTGTTTTTGTGTATTTTAATGGGTTTACGATGATTTGGATTCATCTATGAATTTGGTGGAAATTTCTTGTCTATAATAACTACCAATTTTAAATTAGATGATCAAGATATTTTGGGAAAAAGCACCAAAGGCTATGTTTCAAGAAGAACTCAATGCATTGAATTTGAATTTCAAATTCAAATTCAAACTAGTGTAATTTGATGTATTATATGAAAAACAGATACATTCACAATATAATTGAAAAGAAGAAGAAGGGATTACTGTGAAGAGTATTTGTTAAATATCACTAAATTTACATAGGATAGACTCTGTGATGTAAATTTCATAACCATGAAATATATAAAGAGTGTCATTTTAACCTTATATTTCTATATAACTTATATGTTTTTAAATAAATGAATAAATATAGTGAAATTCAGTGATTAACTAAAGTTGATAGAAAAGAAGGATAAGAACAGTTTCTATGATAATATGCTTGTATAGTGAATAATAAGTCTTAATATCATTGAAATATAGACAGTTACCATTTTCTACTACAAAGAGAAGAGTTGGGATTATTTATATACTCATATAAATGAAGTGACGGTTCCTTATATGGTGTTTTACAAGGAAAATTAGAAGAATAATAAGAGAAGAAACACATCAATAACAAGATGGGAGTCTCGATTGATGTTATACTTTCCTATTATTATTACACTTTATTGTAAACAACTGGTATGATAGTATAAATAAAAATCAAGATGTAATAGAGTTTGGGATACACCAAAAGTGGGTACAATGACCCTACCGAATTATATCCATAGGTGTATACTAGTGAATTTTAAGGGCTTGTGAGAATATAGGTCATACCAAGGACTAGACATTCATTTTGAAAGGTAAACCTTATAAACCTTTGTGTATCTTTTGCATTCGTGACCAGTTTTGATTCTTGAACAAATAAAAAATAAGAGAGATAGAGAGAGAGAATCAGAGAACCACCACCTAATAGTAAAAGTGGTAAAAGTGAGAATAAGGGATTAAAAAAGTTATAATAGGTATCCTAAAATAATTCAACCCTATTATCCATATATAACATATCTTAATAGGTCATCCTTAGATGTGTCTATGGAAAAAATATAATATCTAAAAAAGATCCTAAAAAATAAATGGTAGATATAAATTAGGAGGCCATGAGAGCTCGTAGAGATAAAAATATCACCTTTCCTTAGTATTTAGAAGGAGTAAGTCCAGAAGCTCAAAATATTTTTTATGGATAACCTGATAATCATGAGACTCTTCCTACTAATGAAGAAGAAATTGATTATAATGATTAATAAACCCATCCTTCATATATTAAAAATGAAATATTTTGGTCTACTTCTCATGTTGATGAGCGTGAGTTTAGTAAGAATAGTGTTCCCTCAGTTGAAAGAGAAGATGATAGTCAAAAGGGGGATGAATTCAGTCAAATGAGGACTACACCTGTGGAAGAAAAAAGGGGAGAATCACATATATCTAAGACCCCATTGTCTAAGGGGATGGAGTATCCTAGATCTTTCATTTGTATAGATTACTCAAACTCTGAGGATGATGGTGATGCTCATGATGATAGAGGTTGTTCAGCTCTTCATGGTGGACATGCCATTCTAGTTTCACTTTCTATTCTTGTTGGCCCTATTGATTCCGAAGGATCATTGGTGGATAAAATTTATTTTTAGAATATACTTGAGGCACTTTATCCTATAGCTAGTAGACACATTGATGAAGTGTTGACCTAATCAGTATAATAATTTATGGATAATATGTTTTACCTTACACCCATGAAAAATTATAAGGAATATATTGCTAGTGGTCACTTTGAACCAGTTGGATCTATTTAGGTATATTTGGGTAAATCTGATGATACATGGGATATTTTAAAGGAAACTACTAAAGAATTTAATGAAGCTAGTGGGGTGTATCTTTTTTGAGAGACATCACCTATTTTTGAAGAATATAGTTCTGAAAGGATTTATCCTCCTGAAAAAGTTGAATATCCTACTATTGATCCAATTTCTTCCTATATCACAAGTGATGATCTTAATGTATTTAAAGTTCACATATTAAATATGATGAAAGATTTTATTTTGGACTTTGGATCAATATTTGAGACCACCAAAGGAATTTATATGGATATTTCATCCACTATACATCTTATTCAACCCGGAATATTTAGAAATCTTGATAATAGAAAATATAGATTCAGAGGATTTAAGAGAATATTGGAATTATCTTCCCATATCTTGAGGATATGATGTTACATATAACTCAAAGATATATTTGGTTTTTTTCCTATAATTTTGAACCCATTGTTTCTTCATATTACTCCTCCTACTATAAATACTCAAACTTATTTTTTTGAAACTTTTTTGGGAAAATTTTTAGAGAAGAGATAAAGGATGTTTTGGATTGTTCTTCAAAAGAAAATTAGTTGAATTTCATAGATTTTCATACTCATGTTGATATTACTTATGTATTAGTCAAAACTAACTCCATGAAAGGTGGTAAATATTGGAAGTTAATCATGAGATACATCGATCAATACATATCTTTGATCACTACTAAGGCTAATTTATTGTCATTTTTAGGTATGTGGATCAAAGTCAAAAGATGCCTCTTGTGACATGAGCATTTAAAGATTACGTATATTATGTAAAGGTCCTTTAACTTTTATTTAAATTTTTTTATGTAGTAAAATGGTCCATTCTTTCACTCTATGCATAATGGTTCCAATGTTACCAGTGAGTTCACCTAGTCAATTGAACCCTAAATGCATGTTTCACATAAAACCATGGGGTATCCTTATTTAGTTTCCCTCAAAATTCTTGAATAATATTCTTCTTTAGATTCTCCAATTGATACCTCTGCGTACCTTACCTCTTCTTCTTTTTTCTTCACACCCATTTAGGTTACAAAGAAGCTCAGACTAGTTTATAGGAGTGCAATAATTAGAGAAACATCCACTTCTATTTCCAATTCAACACCTAAAGAAAATAAAACAAAGGAAAAAAATCCTATAAATACTAAAGCCTATAGGGATAATGTTTTTGATTATATCCAAATTATAATACTAGATAGGTATCTTATTTTATTATTTATTTAACCTCTCTTAAATAAATCATATTTGTTATTATGTAAAATAAATTTTTTCTTAACTTGATTGAATTATTTCATAAAATTTATATTAATTCATTTCTATATATGTTTTACTATTCTCTTATATTTTTGATAATCTCCAAAGGGGAATAAATACGAAAATAAATATAAAATAACACTATGAAGATTAATCATTTATGTATGTTATGGGTGTTTACAATTTGAGTCAAACTTAAAAGGAAGTAGAATTTAAGTTTACGCAATTCAACATTCATTAGACAATTTATCCTATCATGATTTTTTATTATGAAAAATGAGGATATTTCTAACTTAGTACAACAATTTTATATTTTAATAATGAAAAATCATAAATAATATAAAACTAAAAAATTCTATAATTTGTTATAGAAACATATTTTTTACCAAAATATACTATGTCTTGATTGATCATATATTATATTGGATCAACCATATGGCCAGAAAATCGACCACATGTATAAGTGGAGTGACTATTTGAATGACTAAAGAAACTTGTCTATATATCAAGTGACCACATGTTGATGTAAAATCTATTTTGTGTCATATTATTAACCGTGAGGAAGAAAACTAGAATTTTTATTAGTATTGGACTGGACAAGAAAAGAAAATCAATAGACTCCTTGATGAATTTATCAATTGTGGTAAGGAATTCAAGTTACCAATATAGATTTAGTCATAATTTTTCTATGTGTTGAAGATATGACATAAATAAACTCATTGACAGTAAGAATAATTAAATCGACTGTGATAGACATTCAGTGAATACAAGGAAACAATTTTTGAGCGAGTTTCAAATAAGTAATGAAAATAAAATTTACACACATAAAAATTAAAATAAGAGGAAAATTCCTAGATAGATATCACTTCTCTCTACTTAACAATAAATTACTGTATTAAAACATAATAAGAAATCCAAAACTTGGATTGGGATATACACACTCAACTATACACAAGATAAATTCTAATTAAATGTATAGAAAACTCAAGCACAACTGAATATCTTATAGAAATAGAGTGAGGAATGAAATAATAGGAAGTTTTATGCAACTCAATATCTGATTAAATTTGGTTGATGAACAAGGTATTTCTACTAATTTGATTATCTGGTAATCTTGAGAGATAGTTTTGCAGTCCATTCGACCTACTTAGTTCCTAAAACATTTCCCAAAAAAATATAGTGTCATAGTCTAGGTGAAAGTAAGATTGAAATAAAAAAGCATTATATTTTATACATGGGTGAGACTTCTTATTAGTTTCATTTTGAAACTATTTTAATTTGATTGGTGTGAGAACTATTATTTCAAAATGGTATAGAAAAAAATATAATTCTCAAGCAATAAAACTTGTATATTCATATTTGATCATTTTTCTGATTAGTGAAATTAAAATAGAAATTGATTATTTCTAAATTTAAACAACTCATGTGTTTGGGAAATTAATTCTTCGTTTTCATAAGGATATTTTGAAAAACATAATGATTTAATGGATCATTTTCACATAAATTTAATGTTTTAAAAATATATTTAGTTGTAAAATTGAAATTGTTGATGATGCCTTATTTAGAGGAAATTTGTGATGAATAAAAAAATTATAGGGATAAAATCTATTTATCTGAGGGTAAATTATTATATTTTAAACCATATCGATGTGCATGATATGTTTGGAATGTATCACATAATTATAATTGACCATTTCTTAAATCCTAGAATCTATTCAAGGTTTTTTATATAAATTTTAAATTAGAATTTGTATTTGATACCAGAAATATTTGAGAAAAACATATTTTTCTCAAATATATCACAAATATCTAGTCCATCCATGATATGTTTTAAATTACTTTCAAATTTATCTAAAATTTGATCTAGAAATGAAAACTTTTTTATAGTGTATGAAATTTACTATTTAGAGAGTATTTAAAACATTTTTATTATATATTTAACTATATAGAAGAGATAATTAATTTTCTAATAATGTGTTTCCCCAGTGGTAGGAAAATTTTAATAATAAATTCATAAATGATTAAATTGAGAATATTTGAGATTTTATATATTAAATTGGCATTGATATAATTATTTATAATTGGAATGTTTATTTTTCTAATGAAGACTAAAGTAAATAAAGAACCAAAATAATGTAGGAAGGATTAAAAATTGATGATGATCCTAGATTTATAAAGCTTTAAGAAGATGAAAAATCAGTAATTATCTAAAGTAAATGAATTATGCCTTTATAAATTTCATTTTAGTATTATATTTTGTTAGATATTTATAAAGGGGTTCATTATTGAAATAAATCTCAAGTTTTGGTTTTCATCATTATTTTCCCAATTTTATTACCCCCATAATTATTAAATCTTTATGGAAGGTCCAAATCATATTATGATATTGGATACAAATTAAAAAAAAGGTTTAAAATATAATTAAAAAATAATATTGTTTTGAATGAAATGTTGTCCTAGATTAAAGGATGGAACACAATAAAAAATAATAATACCAAAATTAATCTTTTATATCAAAGGTTCTGGTTCGTTGTGGTTTAAGGTATTGTTTTGAAAAAATATTTTTATAATAAAACCAAAATAAATCACATTTCTTGACCTAATGGAATGCAATTCCTACAATGACATGAAAAAAAACTTTTTTTATATACTATATAAAATAATAAATGAGATGAACCAGCCAACAAAAGACATGGCACACATGTATTCACTTATAACCCAACTCAACCATTTTACACAAATGATATTAGAGAGGATACAATATCTGTTTTTTTGGGACCCACATTTAAAAAAATCCACCTCTAATATGTAATTTATCTTCTAGAACCTCAAATGAAGAATAAGGAATCAGGAATATCTAAAATTCTTGGACATCAACGATTAAGTGTATCTAGAACCAAGAATCCTCACACCACACCATAAAATAGTTTCTAGGATTAAATGGTTGATAAATATTCCTAGGTGAAGTCTTGAGAATTATATAAGGAGTGTTTCTAAAAGTCCCATTACTAGAACTAGTTGAAGACATGGTGAACTAATGGTGGATAAAGTGACAGAAACAATAGAAACCTGATTCAGATGATGAAGCATGAAAAGAAGACATGGTTTTAATTTGAGTAACTCTAAATATATGTAATAATAAACTGAATCTTTCACAAATGTATATATAGGATTATTCATAGGGCTATGTAAGAATAAGCACAGTAACAGACATTGTTCATCAAGAATCATAAGTTAAGGTAGTAATTTTTTTGGAAAACTGTTGGTGGATTTGACTAGATGGGGAGTTATTAAAAAATATTAGAAGTAAATGATGTCACACATGAATATAATAATACTATTTATTTGTTTAGTCTTTTGAATAAATAAACAAGTGTAATCACATATTCATTTAATATATAATCTGTTTTTCTCAATTAATTTATTAATAAGAAAGTTGTTTATCCTATGGAATATTATTATGTTCTAAACCAAATTAATCTATTTTTTCTCTCTATGTGAGAGTTATTTTGTTTTTTTATTTATATATACCAGATGTTTTGTAAGAGATCAAGGTGATTTTATTTGAGATATTGGATCCTAGTTCCCTCATTCTAATTTTATTATTTGGTGTTGTAAGCTATCGAGCTTTTTTACTTCCTATATAAACTAATGTTTTGGAAGGTGTTTCTGGTTTTGGGGTTTCTATATTAACAAGTGATGTTAAAGTTTGGTTTTAAAATTTTAGTGAGTTTATGACCTTTAAATTTTTTTGATTCGATAAGACTTTATTACTTTGATCAAATGGAACTTGATGAATGAAAAATTTGGATTGAAAATTTAAACAATTCAGACTTTGGATTATAAATAAAAAGTTTGATGGTTTTATATACCATAATATCTTGAGATTCCATTGTAGAGTGTCAAATAATATGTAATGGGAATAGTGGAATAGGGATGACTTGAACCGAAAGCACTCATGGTATTTCAGATGTATCTGGGCCAGAATGTGGCCTCTAATATTCAAGAGATAAATACAACTATTGAATTAATGGTGAAGTTAGTGAAAATAATTAAAAATACATTAAAATTGAATAAATTTATCTTGTTGAAGTAAATTTTCAACATTATAATATAATAATTATGCTTATCAAATGATCATTTGAATATTTTTAACATGATATAATGTCACAACCTGTCCTCCAGGGCTTGAGCTGTGACAACCCCAATACCACCTTCCATAGGCCAGGGGCTGGCGACTAGCACCGGAAAGGCATATCCCAGAAATCAAGAAGACATTGCCTTTTATCCTATAAACTCACACATCCAATCACACACCAAGATACAATCACAAAGCAAACTATAAAGTAGTAAGGGTGAGTACACTAAGAAAATGGGGTTGGAATACAAGAGAAACTGGAAAGTACAAGTAAAACTAAAAATAGCTCCTGTGAATACCCACAAAGGATCCTACCTGAAGGGTAGGTACAACTCTCAAACGATTGTCTCTGCGGTACGTCTCGTCTAATGGTCCCCCTATGAGCAGCCTCCAGTCTTGGCACCCTTAGCCTCAATCAATGTTATCTATCATCCGCACAAGACACAATAAGGTTTAGGCATATCCCATGTAGGGTTGAGTATAACAATACTCAGTAGGGACCCTGGGACCCCTGAAGATCTCTCAGAATCCACAGAGGACAAACCATGAAGAAAGACCTCAATCTCAAAGCATGAAGTAATAGTCATCAACACTACTTAGGTATATGCCCATACATATACCTAAGTTATCAATATATACTCATCCCACATGTGAGAGATGTATATCACTAAGGTAACACCACGATGGTAGAAGTGCCACATAGGTAACACCATGAAGATAGAAGTACCACACAGGTAACACCACGAAGGTGGAAGTACCACACATGTAACACCACGAAGGTCAAAGTACCACAAAGGTAACACCACGAAGGTATGTACCACAAGTTAAAACCACATAGAAGAATACAACAAAGGTATCACCATATAGAATTTTACCACAAAGGTGAAGACTCCGCTCACACTAGGTATAACTTAAGTACAAAAGTATAGATGATTAGCTGTATCGCTAGATCATCTTACTTCATCAAGAAGCTATGCTATTGACCCACACAAGATTGTCGATGACCCAAAAAAGATCTGAAGATGACACACATAGGATATGAAGATGCTGACACACACCAGATCCGATGATGACCCATACAAGATCTGAAGATGACCCACACAGGATCTGAAGATTCCCCACATACAATCTATAGATTCTTCAAGTACAACCTGCCACATGGTTTCCGTACTAAGCATTCTTGACTCTAGGATGTTCATATCCTCAAGAAATCATACGATAATTAAACTACCAATAAGTCCCACGAATAAGTATCACGAAGTTCTGTCACGTCAATAGGGTCCCAACACGACTGACAGCATGTCAATCGGACGTCTGGTCTGAAAGTTATTAGTGTTTCAATTTTGGGGGCCCAGTTGGATTAGAGTTCGATGCAACCCAATGGTACTCCAACATTATCCAAAACTCAAGTGAAGTATTTCAAAAGGACCATCTCAATCAAAGATCCTGTTTCCATAGAAGGTTCGTTAAATGGACACCCGATTCTCAAGTTAAGGCCAAAAAGGCATATCTGGGTCCCAATGGGCCTTGGAAAAGTCTAGCCCAGACCGACCTAGACTGAGCCAACCCGACCAGGTCTGGGTCCAGCCCGGATGGACTGGGCTGTGGAGGGACCAACCCACTGGGCCATGATCCGGTCCAGCCCACAGAGGGGGCGTCCCGACCCACTCTCAGCGACCCGCTCGACACGACCTATTTTGTGTGGCCCACTCGGCTAGGTGTGGTCCACCCGGATGGGTGAGGTCCGCCATGGCGGGGCTTGTCCTTGCTACTACCCGGGGGGGGGGGGGAGGCACCACTCGATATTCCAAACAGTCCAACAAAACGTTTGGCTTTTCCAACCCGACAATGCCAATGGGCACTGCCTAATGGAACATGAGACCCGCCAGAGCAGTCACGCTTGGCATGACACAACTGGCTGGGGATCCAACCGGCTCTCCTCCCAGAAGCACGAAGATGACACTATCTTCCTGCGGATGACCGACTATCGACCGCTCGAGTGCGCCATCATGGCTCGATAGTCACGGCCTCCTCTTCTACCGGTGGTGTGGATGCGTAATGCCCTGCCTCCACGCGACCGACCAGTGTGCCGACCGCCACCTTCCACCGTCGCGGCTGACAAGCCACGACCTCCCTCTCTACCGGTTGTGTGGTCACGTGCTGCCCCAGTTCCATGCGGCCGTGCAGTTTCCGGACTCCACCTTCCTGCACCATGGCCGACGGGCTGTGGCCTCCTTTGCTACCAGTGGCACAGTTGCGTCGCCACCGTCATCGTGGCTGGCTGGCGTGCTGGTCGCCACCCATACCCTGCCGACATCGTGGTTGGGTTCTGCTCAACCATCAATCTGCCTGCGAGGAACACGTCAACATAGAGGGAGAAGAGGGATGAGGTCGTGTTTGTTTGGCCTACCCCCTCCACGTTAGATTAATAGCAGGTGGTTCATATATTGGAAGCAATGAATTACCATGAAGAGAAAATTGAATAAAATTCCCTACCTTGTTCGTTCATTGGAGATGTCATGGTGAAGAAGATGAAGATGTCGATGTTCATCCCTCCCGTAACACGCTCCCGATCTGAGCTCGAGCGTCGTCCTCTTTCTTGATCCAGAGAATGTTCTTCATTGAAGGATGTTCCTCCTTCGATAATTCTCCTACAAAACCTTCCGCTCCCTTTCACCAACGAAAAAACAACCCTCACGAATTGTTAATAAAACTCTTAATTAACAAGTTGATATATTAATTTTTAGAAATAATGAATCCCATAAATTTAAGGAAAATAATTATACACATTTTGTGTAACTGATAATTAAATGTTCATAATTAAATGCCCGAACACCCTCTTGTGGTCCCGCCTCCAAGATTCAAATAAGAGGTTTCAAATAAATAAAATAAAAGTTATTGTTTTATTTTATTATTTTTCTTTTAACTCTCCCACAAAAATCTAAAAAACTAACTCCCACCCTTGACCTACTGCGGCTGAGGTGAAGGTCTCCTTAAGAAAATATTGGCGCTGCGAGTTCAACGGTGTCCTCATATTTAAATTCTAAGCATCAGTTCAAAACTTACAAAATGTTGCTCATGCGTTTACTGAACATACCTCAAAAAAGTTCAGAAATTCATTCTGGGAACACCGGGCCTCAGAATCATGTGCCATCAATTTTCATAGACTTGTAATAATTCCAAATAATTAAAAAATAATTCATGTAAAATTAAAAGTCTTTATATTCTACCTAGCTCAGGGATTTCCATCCCTAAAATACACAACCAAAACAAGGGAAACAAGTGGAGGTACTGAGAATAAATATGAGCCTCCTTCTCCCATGTGCTCTCCTAGAGGTTCCCGTGATTCCAACATATGCACACTAGAGGTATCGATCTTCCATGAAGGTATCTATCTTATCGATCCTAAATCTCCACTGTAACCTCCAAGAACATCAGTCCATCATCTATTTCCAGCTCCCCGAAGTCAATGATGTGCGAAGGATCATGTACGTATCTTCTCAGCTGGGATACATGGAAAACTTCATGCACCCGGTGCAACTGAGGGGGAAGAGCTAAGCGGTATGCCACCTCTCCAACTCAGTTGAGGACCTGAAAGGGTCCGATGCACCTCAGTGATAACTTACCACGCCAGCCAAATCTATGCAAACATTGTCGAGGTGAGACCCATAGAAAGACATGGTCACCACCCTCGAACTCTAGAGGTCTCCATCTCCTATCATCATAAGAGTTATGGCTGCTATATGCAATATTCATCCACTCCGGAATGATCTGCAACTTCTTCATGGTCGCTCGTACCATCTCTAGTCCCATGAGTGCCAACTCCCCTGGGTCAGTCCAGCACAGAGGTGATATGCAAGGTCGATTGTACAACGCCTCGAATGGTGCCATACCAATAGTGGAGTGATAACTGTTATTTTATGTGAAATCCACCAAGTGAAAGTGATCCTCCCATCTGCGGCTGAAATCAAGGATGCAAGCATGCAACATGTCCTCAAGGGTCTGAATGGTCTGCTCTGTTTGACCATCCGTCTGAGGATGAAAGATAGTTCTCAATCAAAGATGAGTCTCAAACGACACCTACAATCCCTTCCATATCCAGGAAGTAAAACATGCATCATGATAGGAGACAATTATTGATGGAACTCCATGAATCCATACAATATCCTACACATAGAGGCGTCCCATGCCCTCTACTGAACCCTACTCTCTAATAGGTAGGATGTGGGATGACTTGGTGAGTCCGTCCATGATCACCCAGATGGAATCATGTCCCTTAGATGTGTGTGGAATTATTGTCACAATGTCCATGGAGATTCAATCCCACATCCACTCTGGAACCTCTAGTGGATGAACAAAGCCTGTTATAACCTGATGCACTACCTTCACTTACTGACAAGTGAGGCACCGAGAGAGAAACTTTGCAACTTCTTTCTTCATTCTCGGCCACTAATGCTGACACCGAAGGTCCTGGTACATCTTCGCCACTTATGGATGTACCACTAGAGTGGATGTATGAAACTTCTTCATCACTTCCTCCTGTAGTGCCACTGGTACCATAGTATGCCCTCTGAAGAGGATGACATGCTCCCCACCTTCAGGAAATCCATCAGGTGCTTACCTTATAGATATCTGAGCACGTTGAGCCTCACAGTCAGTTTACCTAAGATACGCCTCCCTGACTCACTGAAGGAGTGGGGGAGTGACTATCAGAGACTGAAGATAATATGCTTCATATCGATCCACATAGGATATCTCTAAAGAAGCTAGCTTCCCCATCACCTCACTCATCTATTGTATACTAGATCTCCTGCTAATTTAATCTGAGAGTACGTTCACCTTTCTAGGAGTATAGACTATCTCGAAGTCATAGTCCTAGAGGAACTAAATCCAATACCAGTATCTTAGGTTCGGGTCTTTCTGAGATAAAATATACCCGAGACTCTTGTGATCAGAGTAGACTGTAAAACATTCTCCCATCTAGTAATGTCACCACATCTTCAAGGTGAAGAACACTACTGCTAACTCCAAGTCATGGGTAGTATAGTTCTTCTCATGCTATCTCAACTGTCGAGAACCATACAAGATCTCTTCTTTCTCCTACATCAAGGCACATCCAAGCACGGTCAGTGATGAGTCGTAGTAGAATACGTACCCAATGACCTCCTTTGGTAACCTCAAGATGGGGGAACTCTTCAGTCTCTACCTCAGCTCCGGGAAAATTCATTGGAAATTCTCTGACCACATGAAGGGTTTCCCCTTATTGTTCAATGCTGATAAGGGTGACACAACTCTAGAAAAGACAGGCAAAAACCTCCGGTAGTAACTAGCCAGACCCAGGAAAATCCGCACCTCTATCATACTCATGGGTGGCTCCCTAGCAAGAACAACCTCAATCTTCACTAGATCCACCACAAATATAGCCTTCGAGATGATGTGTCTCGGGAAGTGAACTTTTCAGATCTAGAACTGGCACTTTGAGAGATTACCATAGAGTTGGTTCTCTCAGAGTGTGTCCAAAACTATCTGCAGATGATAGGCATGCTCCTCCTATGTAGATGAGTATATATGGATGTCGTTGATGAGGAATACCACAAAATGATCGAGGTATGGATGGAATATTCTGTTCATGAGTCCCATGAACACTTCTGGGGCATTGTTCATGCCTAATGGCATAACCAAGAACTCATAATGGCCATACCGACATCTGAATGTCGTCTTCTACACATCCTTGTCTCGTACCCTGAGCTGGTGATAGCCTGATCTGAGGTCTATCTTTGAAAACCACTGTGCTCCCTTCAACTAATCAAAAAGACCATCAATCCTTAGTAATTGGTACTTTTTCTTCATGTTCATCTCGTTCAGGCACTGATAATCTACACAGAGTCTCAAAATCCCATCCGCCTTCTTGACGAACAAGATCGGGGCTGCCCAAGGTGAAACACAGGGCATAATGAACCCCATGCTTTGTAAGTCCTCCAGCTGTACTCATAGCTCACGAAGCTCAGCGGGAGCTATCCGACATGCTGGTGTAGATATCAGTGCCTTCCTAGAGTACAATTCTATATAAAAGTAAATCTCTCTGTGAGGAGGTAGACATGGAACATCATCATGGAAAAAATCAGCGTACTGGTCCACCACTATAGGATAGCTCATACTCTCTACTCCAACCGCTCTGAGGGTAAGGCTAGCCAAATGACATGTTATTGGCTATAACCTCCACCGAGTGAGTCCATCCTATGCTACAAAGGTTCCATTCTTACCGGTGTAGGATGACCTGGTCTCATCCTCACAGACACACCACACATTATGCTAAAACAGTCGATATGGTCATGGAATGTAGATAACCAATCCATACCCAAGATTACATCATAAGGCCTTGAAACTGCTACTATAAGATCCCAGTCAATGCTCTTACCTCTTAGAGTAAGATCACACTATCGGAACTCGTGTGTAATCGTCGAATCCTCTCCCGTAGGAGTCTTTAGATGTAAGGATTGAGCCAACGGCTCCACCGGAATCTCCGAGATCTGAACGAGGGAAGTGGAAATAATAGAGTTACTAACACCTATGTCTATAAGTACTGCAGATGAGGTGGATTAGACATAGATAATACCTCAGATCATCTCTGGAGCACCGTGGTTGTAGGCCTCAGCTGCCTGGAGATGATCTCATCCCTTTCGACCAGCTCCTTGTGGTTGGGGTGGACCACCTGGAGGTGGTGGAAGTAGAATCTTGAATTTCCACCCACCTCCTACTACATGGCTAGCTCCTATATGACATACACCTTCCATTTATGGACCTCCTCAGTAGAATATTTTGCTTTTCCCTGGCGGTCCTTTGACCTTCTACTGGTCATCCGTATGACAGGTCGGGTAGTCACGAGCCATGTGACCCTGTCCACCGCACGAGTAACACTGCCTGCTCCTCACCTGTCCTGCTCTATCTTGAGATCCCCACACGATGAAAACTGTATCTTGTGGTCATCCACCTATATGTCAGGTCCTTTTGGACCTCTGCATCATTTTTCAGCTGCCAGCTGCAGATGACTCTGCTACGTGGCGTCTGGTGGTGGGTCTCGCTGCGAGTGACTACTCACCAAGGAAGCTCTCTAGTAAGAGTGCTCTCTCAAACACCAATTCTTGTGTTATTATGTTGAGAGAAATCATTGAATCACTAATATCCTATATGAGCCCGTATTCGAAGGTCTGGGCCCTGAATTAAGGGTCCCACACCATGTCAGTGGAGTAGCGCGAGAGGTTAGTGAACCTCGTTGAATACTGAGCCACGATCATCCTGCCCTACTGTAAGCGGATAATATTCTGTATATGCACTGAGCGTAAGGTGACTGGGATGAACTCTACCATGAAAAGGCTCTCAATGTCCGCCCAAATAAGAGTCACCTTGTCACGAAGCTAGACCATCAAGCCCCACCATCTGCCCACTACTTCCTGAAGAAGACTGGCTGCTTGGATCACCATGAGATCATCTGGTGTCCCTACAAATTGAAAAACTCTAACCATGACCTTCTACCAGTATTTAGCCACCTGTGGATCCATCTTTCCTTGGACCCTTGGTGACCTCTGACACTTAAACCCGTGCAACGTGATCAAGTGGCATGTACCCTTTGTTGCTGGGGCTGGTGGCATCGACTGCCCAATGGGTATTGGTGCTACTAGTACACAACCCGATGGTACAACTTTTGAAAGAGGGCCCTACACAAAAGACTCATCGCATGGTGGGATATCATTGCATACTCTACTTGGCACCCTGGATATCTGTCTGTGTGGAGGCATCATAAATGGAAACAGGTGCACCACAATCATTAAGTTATACCTGGTGAGTTGACTCAAAGAGATAACAAAGAAAACTTTTCAAAAACTCACACACAATCAATGTTTTCATGCACTGAGTCATAAATAAGAAGTTAGGGTCCTGGTGTGTGGATATTTCAGCTACCGCACCAACATTAGATTCCCCAAACTGATAACCACACTCATTACACAAAACACTATTACCGATTAAAAGATCAGAGTAAAATTTCTTCGGTAGAACTGAATTCTCGGATACCAATTTGTCATGACCCATCCCCAAGGCCTGAGATGTGACTACCACAAGCCTGCCTTCTATAGGTCAGGGGCTGGCGACTAGCACTGCAAATACGTATCCCTAAAACTGTGATGGTATTGCTTTTTATCCTGGAAACTCAGACATCCAAGCACACAACAAGATACAAGCAAAAAGTAAACTATATATTAACGAGGGTGAGTACAATAAGAAAAGGGTTCCAGAATTCAAGCCCAACTAGAAAGAATAAGTAAAACTGAAAATAGATCCTGTGAACACCCGCTAAAGATCCTACCAGAAGGGTAGGTACAAATCTCGAACGGTCATCTCTACGGTATGACTCTTCTAATGGTCCCCCTCCGAGCTGCCTCCTGTCCTGGCACCCTCAGCCTTGATCAATGATGTCCGTTGTCTACACAAGACACAACAAGGTGTGGGCATATTCCATGCATGGGTGAGTATAACAATAATTAGTAGGGACCCCGAGACCCCCTATGGTCTCTCCGAATACACAAAGTAAAAACCACGAAGCAAGACCTCAATCTCAAAGCACAAAGCAATAGTCATCAACACAACTAAGGTATATTCCCATACATATACCTATGTTATCAATATATACTCATCCCAAAAGCGAGGGAAGTATACCACAATGGTAACACCATGATGGTAGAGGTACCACAGAGATAACACCATGAAGGTAGAAGTACCACGCAGGTAACCCCACAAAGGTGGTAATACCACAAAGGTAACACCACAAAGGTCGAATTACCACATAGGTAACAACACGAAGGTAAGTACCACAAGGTAACACCACCAAAAAGAATACCATGAAGGTATCACCAAATAGAAGTGTTCCACAAAGGTAAAGACTCAGATCATACCAGGTATAACTTATGTACGGAAGTATAAGATGATTAACTGTATCGCTAGATCATCTTACTTCATCCAGAAGATTTTCTATTGACCCACACAAGATCGTAGATAACCCACACAGGATCTAAAGATGACCCACATGTGATCTGAGGATGACCCACATAGGATATGTAGATTCTTCAAGTACAACAAGCCATAGGGTTTCTGCACTTAGCTTGCTTGATTCCGTGAGGTTCTGCTCTTCAAGCCATCAGATGATAATTTAAATGCCATGAATTCCCATGAAGAAGTGTCATAATGTTTCTTCATTTTAATAGTGTCCCAACGTGACTGACGACATGTCAATCGGATGCCCGGTCTAAAAGTTATTAGCGTTTCCGTTCCGAGGGCCCTATTGGATTCGACTTCGATCCAACCTAGCCGTACTCCAAAATTAACCAAAACCCAAGTGGATTATACCAAAATGATCTTTTTGATCCAAGGATCTCGGTGCGATAGATTGTTCTTCAAACGGATGCCTGGTTCTCATGATATGGCCAAAAAGGCGTATCTGGGTCCAGATGGGCTCGTGTCCGGTCCGACCCGGCTTGGGCTGACCCGACCCGGTCCGGGTCTAGCCCAGATGTGTGGGGTTGTGTAGGACCTGGCCCACCGGGCCACAGTCTAGTCCAACCCACCGGGCCGCAGTCTGGTCCGGCCCTGAAAAGGGCACGGTGCAGCCCGCTGGGTGTGGCCCACTCGGTGCGACCCGCTCGACCGGGTGTGGTTCGCCCGGCTGGGTGCGGTTTGCTCGGCTGGGTGCTGTCCACACGACTTGGTGCGGTTCGCCTGGCTGTGTGCGGTCTGTCGTGACGGGGCCCACCCTAGCCGCTACTACGGGGGGGGGGGGGGGAGGCGCCCCCGGTATTCCAAATGGTCTGACGGACCGTTCGGTTTGGCCAAACTGGCGGCTCCATGCGGAGCCGCCTGCTGGAAAGCTGGACCCACCGGAGCGGTCCCACTCGGTGTTACTTAGCCGGATAGGGATCCGGATGACTCTACTCATAGCGGATCGATGGTGCCACTGTCCTCCGACAGCCAGCCAGCTGCCGGCCACTCTGGTGCGCCTCCGCGACTCAATAGCCGCGACCTCCTCCTCTACCGGTGGAGCGCACGCACACCGCCCTATTTCCACATGGCCAGCCAGGGTGCTAGCAGCCACCTTCCATTACTACAGCTAACATTTCATATCATCCCTCGCAACCAGTGGCACAGTCACGCATCGTCCCAGTTCCACGCAGCTAGGCAGTTGTTGCCCGCCACTTGTCTCCGCTGCGGCTGACGGGTCGTGACCTCCTCCGCTACCGGTAGTGCGGTTGCACCGCAACCTTCATCGCGGTCACCCAGTGTACTGGCCACCACCCATACCCTACCAGTGTCGGTTTCCATTGTCATGGTCGGGATCCGCTCAACCGTCGATCCTCCCGTGAAGAACACATCAACATAGAGGGAGCAGAGGGATCGAGGTGTGTTTGTTTGGTCCGCACCCTCCTCCTTAGATCTATATTAGGTGGAGCTTATATTGGAAGCAATAAATTACACTTAATTACAAATTGAACAAAATTACCTACCTCATTTGTTCATTGGAGATGGAATGGGGAAGAAGATGAAGACGTCGACATTCGTCTCTCCCGCAACATGCTCCCGATCCAAGCTTGAGCGTTGTCCTCGTTCTTGATATGGAGAATGTTCTTCATTGGTGGATGTTCTTCCTTCGAGAATTCACTAGCAAAAGACTCCTCTCCCTTTCTACAATGAAAAAAACCCCTTAGGAAAAGATAATAAAACTCTTAATTAACATGTTGATTCATTAATTTTTGGAATTAATGAATCCCATTAATTGAAGGAAAATGTGGTTACACATTTTGCGTAACCGAGCATTTAATGCTCAACATTAAATGCTCGACCACCCTCGTGTGGTCCCACATCCAAGATTCAAATGAAAGGATTCAAATATATAAAATAAAAGTTATTGTTTTATTTTATTATTTTTCTTTTAAATCTCCCACGAAAATATGAAAAACTAACTCCCACCCTTGACCTAATGTGGTCGAGGTGAAGGTCTCCTTAAAAGAATATTGGCACTGCGAGTTCACCAGTGTCCTCAGATTTCAAATCTGAGAATCAGTTTAAAAGTTACAAAATTCCGCTCACGCGTTTACTAAACAATCTCGAAAAAAATTCAGAAATTCATTCTGGGAACAATGGGCCTCAGAATCATTCGCCGTCAATTTTTTCAAACTTATAACAATTCCATATAATTAAAATAATTTACATGGAAAATTCTGGGCCTTTACATCTAAATTCATATAGATGTTTTTTGGTGTGAAGTTTGCCAAAGGCGTGTAGGCCTTAATTATTTTTGAACACTTTCAGAATCTTAGGATGTGATGGTTATTATTGTGAGTAATTCCAATGGAAAGAACAAATTGGTTTTTGAGGAAATCTTATATGGGGTCTTGAACGAGGATATCTAGAAGAATAAATTATATAGTGATACACAAAAAACTTATAATGTGGAATGTAGGGGATATTTATCTTAGTGGTAAAACCGAAGTCCGTAGAAGATAAAAAAAGAGAGGGGGAAATTTTAGGTTTTATAAAATATAACACCTCCATATTTTATCATATTTAGTGTTGAATCTATAACACACCACTATCTATAACAAAGAAATTTATTTTAGAACCTACGAATCTGAATCACCAACCTCCTACCACCAAAAGTGATTTATTGTACCTTAAATGAAAAAAACCTCATGTTCTAAATTCGATAACACCCCAAGGAATCAACATCTATATCCAACAATACTTGTAACCCCATCCATGATATTGATCAATCACATTATTATTCTAGTTCTCTAGATTTGAATTCAATAATATCATCTATGTGAAGATAATGAGCATTAAAGATACAATAACATGAGAGAAAAGTAAAACATTCACTACATAAACTAGATTATATGGTTCATAATTCAATAATAAATCCATGGTAGAACATGTTGCGCTTCATTAAAAAACAAATATCTTATTTATAATGGAACCATGATCTGGAACCCTACCCAAAAAAATGATATAAGCCTTACCAACACAATTCATTAAAAACCCCTTTCGGAAGTGCTCCTGTTGTGAAGACCCAAAAATGGTAGGATTATGATCTCTATAAGACTCCTCAAATCCTTAGTGTCTCTTACTTCTGATTATACCCCTTTCAGTTAGTCACCCTTCCAAACTATGACCTCCTATCTTCAGCACTAGAGAGAAAATGGATCTGTATTTTTTCAGGTACCTTAAAACTTACTTTCAAAAACATATTAAGTGTTTTTAGTTCTTGTTTTCCAGGGAAAAATATCACGAATCATCTAGTTGGGTTTTAAGGGTATTAGAGGACCTAATGGGAGTGAAATGTTTTCACATTATTAATGGAAACTATATAGATCTTCACAAGAAATCATGCACCTTGTCTAGTAAAGGAAAATGGATGGCTCACAGTTGGTTTACAATTAGAACTATCTTTGTGACTTTTACTATAAATTTTTTTGGCATGGTATAATGGAGAAAGTCATGTTTGGTTCATAGTTTACCTAACTATTCAGTCAAATCATGTAGGTTCCCAAAATTCATAGGAATCCTTGCATAGTCGGCGCATGGTTTAACAAACCATGAAACCAAACAATGCATGAGTTTTTAATTAAACTAAAAATTAGGTGTTAAACCCAAGACCTCTCAAAAACCCCTCATTATTTATTCTATTTTTAAGTATCTCAAACCTAAGGACTCTTATAATGAATCATGGTGGTCCCTTTCCTTCCAAACTCCAAATAGGAAGGATCAAGGGATTTGAATCATGTTGATTCAAGGTAATAGGTTGTTTCCTCCTCCATACATCATATTTATCCCAAATTTACTCTTTCTCAATTGAGAAGAATCATAGATCTAAATTATCTTGGCTAGATCCAGGGATTATATCATGATATAATGGATATTTCTTGATTACTTGTTGGATAGATTATCAGTTAATAGAATTGGCATAACTTCCTTGAGAGTATTTATATCTACCATTAACGATGAATCCCTCTTGGTAAGTTGATGTGGGTTTCAAACATTGGCATGATTTCTTCCTTGAATTTCAATCCTAAATGTTATATGTTTGTTGATTTAGTTTTATCTAGGGAATATTAGTGCGAGTATGTGATTTATGTATCATTCCTCAATGAATCATATATTTTTCCATCAATTCATTAAATTTAGAGATCCATTACCATATTGGGCCCTTGTATGGAGTTGTTTGGCTGGATTGACTTGTTTTTATGTGCCTAGTGCAGAGACCCTATCCTGAAAGGTACATCTGATGAGGTTAGAGTGGATTGTGAGACATTTTCTTAGTTATGGACTATGTGTTCCTTACTATGTCTCAACATAGATGCATTTATGTCATTCTCAATAGATTGTTTGATATGTCAGGTTGTTCCTTGTTATGTTGTGTATTAATTTTTAAAATTTCATAGCATGTGGAATAATTATTTTCCATATTTTTTCTTTCTATGTTGTGTATTAGTTGTTTAATATTTCCTAGATTTTGGAAGATTTATTATGATATATTTTTCCTTAAAATGTTTTTCATTACATGCGGATTTTACATATCCATTCGAATCTATTTTTTAGTGTTCTGGTTGATAGGTGGCCTGAGAGACTTAGTTGGACCCATAGAAGGGGAGTGTGGATGACCCAACTCATTGGTTATGGATATGTGTAGGATGGTTAGAACATTATATTTTAATGTTCTTAGCCTATGGGGGAACACCATATTCTAGAAGAAAAGGTTCCATGGGATATTATGAGATGTTGATGGGGAATTTACTTATGTATGTGTAGATTTTCAATGATTTGGGCATGCCAGGTGTGCGTACCATCAAAGGAGAGGATGTACACCTGATTAATGGGAATGAATAGCCCTTAAAGGAAGAAATTAAGTTATTATTTAAAGGCATAATTTTCATTGTATGTAAAGAAATATGGTGATAAAATTTATGATCTATGTCATGTGATGACTATGTAAGATAGTCTTATGGTATGGTGTTGAAGAAGGTATAGTCAGGGTTTGTGGCAGTTTGGTTAGTAGACAATTGTTTGATATATGACTGGTTAATTACGTATATACTCATTTACTTTCAATCATTATTTAAACCTCTATATACATATGTACTTGTGTTAAGGATGAATTGGTGGAGTCCTACTAGGTTTAAAATCACATCCTATATGGGCATCTCGATACATGAGAATACTTCAAGATCACAGATCTAGATAATATCAAGGGTCCAATGATAGGTTGTGGATGATCATGGAGTTCAGATATAAATACAACATTGGTACATACTCTTTAAAGTTACCATGCCATATTTTATTTATTTTACTCCAATTGTACAACTTATACTTGTTGACCTGCCACATTGGGGGTCCGTTTGGTTTGACATTATTTGAAATGACATTATATATGATATACCATCTTAATTATGTTACTTTATGTAGTAATGATTTGTTAGATTAGGTATATGTCATTGTAATTTGGTGTATGGTTTTTATTACTGAGGGTATATTCTTCCCAGGACACTTTCACACCCTCTTCGCTAGTCAAAAACCTCTTGCATATGGGGAAGCTCACATGATGTTTTGTAGAACTTGACCATGGACCTTGTGATTCTTCTCAGGGTGTTACATAATGCTATCAAATCCCAATTTTCCATTCTTTTATTATTAGTTAATTTGGGACATGGTAGAAAGGAGATAGACTATGTGTAACATGGGAAATGTAGTTACTATGTTCCTGGACAACTCATCCATAATAGATCTCTGACTTACCATGATGGGATTTTATTTATATTTTATGGGATTTGGTTGCATTAATACATCATGAGTAGGAACATAGGATCACATGTGATGTACATACCTAGTTTTATCACATAGTAGATATTTAATTAAATGGATTTATTTGTGCTATCAATTTAATCATATATTTGTATTCTATGTCATTGCGATAAATCTATGATGACCATAGTTAGTTAAACTTGTGCATGATGTTATAATTTATAAATACATGATTGTGACTAACGTAAATGTAGGTAGGTGTGAGGGTATTACTTGGGAGTCCTTTACGAATATATTCTTTAAATAATTAATTCCACACATGCTGAAGTCCAATCAATAATAAGATTTTATGGAGATTTAGTAGGGGATGATGTTTGTTTCTATATACTCAACTAATTCTCCAGAGTTTACATGATTTCCTCCTATTTTAGATAGGAATGAGGCACGTAAGGATATAAATATTGAGATTCATTTTTGTAGATATTATATATCAAGGTAGTGGATTTAACCTAATAGTATATATTGAGGTGTTTCTCAAGGCCCTATCTTTTGAGAAGGGGTTATTGGAGGACAAACTAATGAGTTTTGTTCTAGCTTACAAGGTGTTGAAGATTGAAAATTCCAATGCTATTAAAAGTTCCTATTTCTCTAAAAGGAAGAGTAAGATTGACGATGTACATTAGGGTGGAAGATAGGTGGAGAAAAATTAAATCTTCTTTTATGACCTCTATGGGAAGAAGTTCTACTTTGTTCTATAATTGGGAAAAAAAATACAGTTTATTATATTGTACACAAAGCTACCTTGGGAATATAAATGACGTGGAAAGTTTAGATATATCTATAATTTTTTATAAGATTCCATATCTATATTTGAGGATATCAGGTTATTGTGTTGGCAGGGGTCCTCATCAATAGACCTTGGAACTGTAGACTTCAGTAACTTAGGCAAGTTGTTCACCATAGAGGCAAGGTCATGATACAATGATAAATAAGATGTATGCAGGGGATATGGTTATTGTCATAGGTTGAGAATGAACATATTCAGTTAAAAGTATAGTTTTTTATTACCTCCATGATATCTAATAACATGTTTGATACAGTAGTATCCCATTATTCTATATATTCTTAAGTCATATTTGACTTAGATTTATGGGTTATGTAATATTATAAGTTTCTCTCTCTTAAAACACCTTTGATAAAGATAATAGACCATATTTAGTGGTGTACTTAATAACCTATAGTTTTTATGGATAATAAAATCAATGGGACTTAATGATCTTATATATGATTAGTTTTGATGTGATATTTAGAATAAACTGGTCGACCAGTTATTGAGATCATATTGACTGCTGTCGGATATGTGTATCTTTCACCATGCCTAGAGAACATAGGTTCTTGTTCACCAGTGTATGGGATATTCGAGTAGGTAGGATTGAACTATATGTAAGACAGTTTTGAGTTATTATAGAGTATGTGGAATTCTTTTTTATCATATTAGATTAAAAAGTATACCATCTATATTTCCTCTAATGGTGGATCATTATCAGGATACCTTCCCAGATGAATTCTCAAGTCTTCCACTAGAAAGGGGAATTGTTTTTGAGATTGAATTTATACCTGGGTTGAAACTGATATTAATTCCTCCTTATCACATGACACTAGATGAGTTGATAGAGTTTAATTCATAGTTATAGGATTTAGAATCAAAGGGATTTATCAGTCTAATATACTCTCATTTGGCTGCTCCAGTGTTGTTTTCAAAGAAGGTGTATGGTAGTATATGGCACTATATGAACTAAAGAAAACTGAATTAGGTAATAGTGAAGAACATGTATCATTTTACTAGGATTTATGATCTATTTGATGAGTTATGGGGATCTTGGGGTCCTTACAAGGTTTATCATCATTAAAGCTACCATCAGTGGTGGGTTAGTGAATTATATTTCGAATAAAATGTTTAGGACTAAAAAAGGACTTCATGAGTATCATTTCATGCCTTTTTCATTGAAACTTTTTCCAAAAGTTTTTATGGATCTCATGAGTAGGATTTTTCATCCATACTATGAATCCATAATTGTATTTCTGGAAAATATCTTGATATATTATATAAATTTAGAGATGTATTCCAGACACATTGGGATGGAATTGAGTACAATTTGATCCCATAATATTTTTTTCAAAAAGTGTAAAAATTTTACCACTGGATTTATGAGGCATAGTTCATTGACTATGTAATTTCTAATGTGGGAATTTAAATGGAACCAGAGATGGTAGAGGCTATGATGTCTTGGGAATACACATGGAATGTATTTGAGATTAGATGTTTCCTTCAGATTATGGGGTACTATTGAAATTTCATCCTGGTCTTATCCAATTTTTGAATAATGTTGATAGATATTACTAAAAAGGTGGTGAATTTTGAGTTGTATAGTTAATGTGATAAGTTATCACTAGAGTTGAAGAAGAGATTGATGATAGATTTAGTTTTGATCCTTCTAGAGCTAGGGATTAGATATAAAATATACTGTGATGCCTCAAGTATTGGGTTGGGAGAAATATTGATGTATAGAGATCATGTAGTCACATATGGGTCCTGTTCGTTATAAACCCATGATAGGAACTACCCGACACATGATATAGATCTGGTAGATGTGGTCTAAAATCTTATGTAATGGTTACACTATCTCTTTGATGCTACATTTATAAACTATATGAACCAAAAGATCTGGTGATACATATTATCTTAGTAGGATATGAATTTAAGGTAGAGGTGTTGGGTGTAGTATTTATATACATTCAACTTTGAGAAGAACTATACACTGGGGAAATTTAATGTCGTTGTAGATGCTCTTATCAAGAAAAAACAAGAGATGAATTAACTTGGGGATCGACCATCATAAGAGGAATGGATTATGATGAGTTTTATGGATGGGTGGTTAGTGGATACATATGAAGAACACGGAGAAATGACATGTAAACGTTTTTTTGTCATATCTTCTTGGTGGACCAGATAAAGGCATCCAAGGGTTAGATCCTGACTGCATAGTGATAAATGAGAACTTGGCCAGAGATGATTCAATCCCAGGTCAGTCCTTAGGTGATGATGATGTGATATACATTCATATTATGTTAGTAGTGCCAACTTATTTAAAGGAGGAGTATATGAGAGGCTCAATTTCATCAAAGTGGTAAGTATATCTAGGGTCGATGAATATGTACAATGAAATCCAAGATTAGTTTTGGTGGATAGGTATAAAAAAGGTCATCACAAATTTTGTTCCACGATCCTTACCTGCTAGAGGGTAAAGGCTAAGCATTATTGACCTGGTTGTTTTATTTAGCCACTATCAGTGCTTATGTGGAAATGAGATAGTGTGACAATTGAATTCATGGTGACGTATCCTAGGCAACATTACTTATAATATTTTTTGGGTTATTGTTGTTCAACTGATTATAATGGCCCAGTTCTTTCTGATTTGAGAGACCCTTTTAATTGATGAGTTGGAAAAGTTGTATGTATGGTATATTGTGATATTTCCTAGAGATCCTTTGATAGTCATGTCATATATGGACTCATTTTTCACATTATTTTTTTGATAGGGCTTACATATGGCTTTGGGTACCCAATTGAAATTTAGTACAATGTATCATCTGTGTATTGGTGAATGATTAGAGAGTAAGATCTAGATATTATAGTATATGATACAAGTGTGTGTTATGGACTTACATGGATCTTAGGATGATAAACTAGACTTATTTGTGCTCACATAGAACAATAGATTCCTGACATCAGTTCAGATGGAACCCTTTGAGTCTCTTTACGGTTGGTTGTGTCACTCATTACTATGTTGGCAAGAGGTTGGTGAATCTATAGTTGTGGGGTTGATCTTGGTAAAATAGAACTCCAAGAGTGTGAAATTGATTTTTAAGTGATTAATAAACACTTAGAGTATAAAATGGTCTCATTATGATGGGAGGGGGAAACATTTAAAGTTCATTGTTGGTGACTGGGTTTTCTTGTTGGTGACTCCCCAACTAGGGCGTCGAATGTTGTGGAATAAAGGTAATTTGACACTAAGATTTTTTTGGATCATTCGAGATTACATAGAATATAGGGACAACAAAATTACATTTAAATCTTACTCTATGGTATTGAGTTATTCATGATGTATTCCATATATCTTAACTTTGGAGGTGCATGACTGATTGTATGCATGTGGTTGACTTTGAGGACGTTGTGCTAGATCCTCACACATCATTTGTGAAGTGCCTAATGTGGATTATAGAAAAAAAAAATAAGAATGTGTTGTGAGGAAAGATGACTATAATTGTTAGAGTATTATAATAGTATGGATGAATCCTAGAATAGTCTTTGGAGCATGAATCTAATGTATAAGATCAGGGGATCATGTTATAACAACCCTGAACCCATAATCCCATATCTAGTGATAAAAAATAATATTTACATTTCTGTCTTTAATACTGATAAACAAGAACCAATTTTAGCTATCCAAAACATATAACATCAAAATGATATAATGGACACCTTACATACCCAATTTTATTTTTGGTTTAGAGTTTTAGATAATTAGGAAAAACTCTTTAAAGTGGAAACTTCCATATAATATACATTTTTCCAAAATAAATGAGTTCTTTATAAAGACATGGTTATTTAGTTGAAGGTAACATCCATATTTTTAACTATAAATATATTAAATATTCTAGTTATCCTTAATCCCTATGAAAAATAATTTTAAAATGTAAGATGAGTAAAATAAAAATATTTAAAGGGACATAAAAGTAAGGAATATATTAGTCCAGTGAAAAACATGAGAAACCATTAAGTGATTACCTTTTCAATGTTATTATTTTAAACTATAAAATAAATCATATCCACTTTTAAAACAATTTTTTTTCTTAAATAAAACTTTTAACAACCATGAAAATAAAATAGAAACCCGTTTTGGTAGCTTAGATCATCATATTAATAACCTATGTTCACCCATGTCAGAAATAACTAGAGACTAGTTAAATAAATAGGATAAAACACCCTGTTTAACTCCCTAATTATTGAATTTAAATACTTGGAAAATTAATCAATTCATTAAAGAGCTATATAGAGATCACCCGTCATATACGCTGTATCAGGCTCGCACGTTCGTATAAGCTGTATCGGGCTCAAATGTTCATATAAGCTATATCAAGATCACCCATCATAATATATAATGATAAAGTAACCTATAATGAATAAAAAATTCTATTTTTTTACCTTTTCATCATAAAATCCTAAAAAACTATTTTTAACCTATAATAAAAACATTCCCCATTTTCCCATAAAAATAGGGAGAAATTCCCTTTTTCTTAAAAAATAATTAGAATGATAAAAATATAAAATTATTACCAAAAATATTTCATTTGAAAATAAACATGTAAACATGTAATGTAATATTAAAATAAATTAATATTCATGATGGTAGAAAATTCCATTCATGCAGTACATTTTAAATAAAAACATCATTTTACACTTGGCTAAAAATAGTCAAAATGGACATGTATGGAAAAAATTAAAAAGATTACTTTTCAAACCATTGTAAAGAAATTAAAATGTCATTGAAAATGATATTTTTAAAACCACTAAATATTAAATAATAATATTATAAAGGTTTTTAAAGGAATGTGGTCCTAAAAGAAAAAGATATGGAAGGGATACTTTAAAAGAGGAATTTTAAAAGAAAGTCTCTCACCTTGAGTCTAACTCATCATGTATGTTCCTTATCTTCATGAATGTGGTTAAAGTGTCCATTAATACAACATATATAGAATATAAAACAAGACATAATTATCCTTCTTTACATTAATTATACATTTAAAACAAACCATGAATGATTGTTATTAAAAATTAATTATATCCCATTATGGAGATGGTAGTTCGTATGTATGCATGTGTAATGATTCCATTTTCAATGAGAATGTGGGAATGAAGTTAGGTATAATTTTATATTTAAATAATTCTGATTATATGATAAATTGAATATTATATCTTTAAATACACTTATATTAACCATCAATGTAATGTGATGATGGAAACAAATGACATCACTTTGTGGGGGTGGTAGTCAACACATACACATGAATGATGTTTTCATTTTCCAATGGAGGTAAAGATAACAAATTATATGGTATATTATCTTAACATAATGATAATAATTATATTAATATCATATATATACATTAAATCTATAATTATAACCATCCATGATATGTGGTGATGGAAAATAAATTACACAGGTTTGTGAGGCGGTAGTCTGCCATCCAAACGAACGATGGTTTCATTTACCATTCAATGGAAGAAGAAGATTTATTAAGTATAATAAATTAAAATAATAAAATATAAATGGTTATAATATTTTTTAATGGGGTAGAAGAAGAAATAAAAATAAAACATTCAGTTAAATGGTATACATCGTCTTTAGAAAACCTCATTTTATTTGCACTATAATCCCTTTAAGGTTGGTATTTGCACAAAATAAGACATAAGGAATGTGTTTATATATTTTAGGAATGTATTTGACCTATTATTTTTTGAAATATAGTTTTTAATATGTCTGAGGAATAGAGGAGATGAGGTGCCTTTTTATAATTGAGGGGAGGGACACTCTTGGAATTACTTAAATTATTAAATTAATATAAATTAATTTTCTAATAAAATGTGTCCAAATTAATATATTTAGAATACAGTATGAGTATTTTTTAAAATATTCTAATCCAATAAAATTTGGATAATATTAAGTAATTTTTGCTAGCCTTATCTCTTTGTTTTAACACCTCATTAACCCTTTTGATGATTACCATGATATCATAGTTTTTTTACACTATAGGAGTAAATAAAATCAATATAAAATGAAAAGTGACACATTGATGGAACATGGTTGATATTATAAAAAATATCCCATTCAAATTTCAAAATATAATAATTGTATGAATTCTAAATCATTTAATAATATATTTTTTATTATTAATACTTGTTATTTTCATTTTAAGAACTATTCACATATTTTGACTTTAAAAATGTCAAGAAAAGTGTAAAATTAGAATTTAAAATATTCAAACATAAACTATATATTATAATTTAACATAAAATTCATGTTAAATCATAATTTATCTAAAAAATATTATATTTTATGTTTTTAAAGTCATTTTCTCTAATGTTTTACTCTAATTTTTTTCACACATCGTCAAATATAATTCTCAAGTACCATATAATGAATAAAACATTTTATTATTAAATATTTTCTTCATAAAACAATAAAATAATCCATTTTAACCCGTAATCAAAACATTTTTCATTTTCATATAACAATAGGAAGAAATTCCCCTTTTCATAAAAAATCATTAAAATGAAAAGAAATCAAAAATATTTTGGGGCTGATTTCATTTTAATGTAAAAATGTAAACTTGTAAATGAATTTTCAAATAAATTAAAAGTTATGATATAGGGTAATTACATTCATGTAGAATATATTATATAAAAACATTCATTTACACTTTGGTAAAAAGTGTCGAAAGTGACCCATATGGAAAAAGTAAAAAATATTTATTTTTAAACCATTGTAAAGAGTGTAAAATATGTTCTAAAATGAACTTTATAAAGAATTTATGCATAAATATTAATTTTCTTGAAACATTTAAAATAACATAGACATAGAATAAAAATAGTTTTAAGGGAAACTTTCAAAGATATTATTTAAAATAGAGTCCCCAACCTTGAGTTAGAATCTTCACATACGTTATTTATGTTTCTAAATAATAATAAAATATTAATTATTTACTTACTAAAGAACCTTTTTAATGTTCATTCCATTTTCATTATATGTTTTATATCACTTATGAAAACATTTTATTTAGTTACCTCATCAGTAAAGTTTATATTGGATGTTTAAGGGTATTTAGTTCATAGTCCCAAAACAGCTTTAGTAGGATAAAGTTTGTAAAAGTGGTCATTAATAAATCATATAGTAAATAATAATAATTGCACAATAATAATTTTTATACATTAATTATATTTTTAAAACCAAACATGAATTATAGTTATAAAAAATTATTTATGTTACAACATGGAGATAGTAGTATGTACGTACGCATGAGTAACGTTTTAGTTTTTCAATTAACATGAGTGAAAGAAGGTATGTATAATTTTAACACTATATAATTTCAATTATATCATAAATAAAATATTATATCTTTTAATATAGTTATATATAACATCCATGAGATGTGGTGATGAAAAATAAATCACATCGCTTCGTGGGAGTGAAGCACCATATAATGTTATCGTTGAAACATAAATACCTTGGGATCGAGTTTTTGGTTCTTCCTTGGAGGAGTATATTGTTCTGTGACTTGAGGGGATACACTATGGTTTTTTCTTAGTAAAGGAACTGTTCCATAACCTGTATGGTCATTCCCCAACACACCCGTGCTGTTTTTTAGATTAGTTTTTTAATTAATTTAAAATATTAAATATTAGACATTAACAGGGAATCCCTTATGTCCCTTATGTGTATTATCAATATCTCTCTCATTCATCTCTTCAAAGGGGTGTATTTTCATCATTTGTATCAAAAATCAAGCTTTGGTCCTCACATAAGGTTTCCTTAAGCAAGGTTAACACTCCTTGTCCAATATTTCTTATTTATCTCATTTTTCCCATATATTGTTGTCTAATTTATATGTTGCTGATTTGATAGGTATTATAAATTTAATTGATTCAATCCAAATAAATTGTTGGTTTATGATGAGTAAGATTGTGCTAGACCTTTCTAGGAAATTTCTTTCTTTCTCATTGGTATTTACAATTTTAGAATGAGACACATGTAACGCAGAAGATCCACTTTATACTCATGACCTAAAATTTAATTTAAATTAGATTTTTCACTACCCATGGTATAAATTTAATTCATCTAACCATTTTAGGTCTCTTGAATGGATTTTTGTACATTATGGTCATTAATGAATATTTTCCATGTTTATTGGAATATAAAACCATGAATTTGATAACTCTATGGACACCAATTCTTGAGACTGTATCTTATGAGCCTCCTATCGAGTTCTATGCCATTCCTTAATGGGATATAACATGAGAAGGTGATAGTTTAGGGGTGTAATATCCCAAGAATAGAACCTTGAGAGGGTTATTAGTTTGAGGGATTGAAATTTTTTGTGCTTAATAAATATGTATTCCATGTGTTGGTTATAAGTGATAGGAAATTTACTACAATATATACTTCATGCTATCTTTTCCACCATGAGAGATAGTTTAGTGGTGAATCATCCATAATTTATTGTTGATGGTTTCCTATCCACTGGAATTGGTCCAGAGATCCATTGTTCACCATGATATTGTTATATTAGTGTTAAATTTTACACCCAAATATATTTGGGTTATTCATCATCCACCCTTGATATGTTGGTGGTGTATATCCCACCAATAAATCGATATCGATGGTGCATCATCCAACCATGAGAGCTGTTTTGGTGGTGTATCATCTCATTGGTGACCTATATTTGTGGTATATAATCCAACCGTATGAGTTTTCTTGGTGGTTCGATATCCACTTAGACACTTGTTCTGAGGGTATATCCTCTACCTAAAGAGTTTTATCTTTTTCATGTCATCCACCGAGATATTTATTGAATTGATACATCATCTACCATAGAGTTGATTCCAGTTGTGCATTGTCCACCTATGGTGTGATTAATCAAAGGTTCATCCTCCACTTTAGTTGTGTAAGAGGGGTATATAATCCAACTAATCAAGGGTTGTGGTGATGTATCATCCACCTAGGATTGATAATACCATGTTCACCAGGCGATGTCACATTCTCCCATGACATAAAATTGGTGATGTATCATTTACCTATATAGGCTGTGATGATGATTGATTATTAACCTAGAATATTTTATTTTGATATATCATTAACCCTATATATTATTTGAGAAGTGATATATCATTTATCCTAGAGTCATGTTTATACCCTAGTTATATCATCACATTCTAGCATTAACTAAAGAAGATATGGTCACACATGGTTTGGTTTTACGATCACTTCATAGTGTGAAATGTTATTTATTTATTTACTTTTTAAGATCTCAATGGATTGTTTTGATTGTATTTTTTTATATAAGTAAAGTTTATGTTTATAAGTAAATCACTTAATATGAATTGGGTAATACGATGTGACCAATGAGTGAAGATATTTAATCACTCCATACTTTATGAAGTGTTTCATGAAAAGTGGATATTTAAGAATTTATTGGTTTGATATATAGCTTTGAGTTCCATTTAATTATATGTATTGTTTTATACCATTTTATATTGTATATCAATTCTTGTTTGTAATAAATATTGATGTAAAAATAAGTAACTAGTAGGTTTTTTGAGACAAGATAGTTTTATGGAGGCAATGTCTTAGTATATTTGATGAGTGGTGAGCTGAAAAAAATTGGTACATATGAAAAGTTATAGTGATCAATAGAATCATTGAAACACCATGTTCTTTGTATTTTTGAAAATTTGGATTCTATAAGGATTGAGTGAAGCTATATATGAATTAAAGTGAGTAACCAGCATTGTGTTATTTTTTGTAATGGTTATCTCAAATATTTATTAACTCACTTGGATGATAAAATTAATTGATATTTGAATAGTGGGAAAAATATGATATAGGTTCAGTATTTATATGGTAATTATATGAGCTCTATTTCTAATAAAATGAGTTGAGAGTGATGATTAATTGAAATAATCAAATTATAGTACTTATATATTTCAAATGATGTAGGAATTGTGATAAAGATATTTTCCAAAGTTTTATAAATTATTTATAATAAAACATTAAAAGTTTATCATTAACTTACAACATTACAAAAAGTTAAGCATTATATCTCACAATAACCACACACAACTTAGAGAAACTTTTGGTTTAGTGTCTTTGAGGACTAGTTACATAGGAAAATTATTTTACAAAACATATGAACATTTATATATAATTGACCTCTTCTATACCCCATTTTAAACATCCTATAAGTTATACATATATTTATAACCTGGTAATGGGAAGCATAATAGGTTAAATTATCAATAATGTAAATATTATCAATATATCATCAGTGGTCAGATCATTCGAATTTGGGAAAACATAAATATGAGAGAAATTTATTATTAAAAAGAATATGGAATAGTAAGAGGTTTATATAAGTCATGATACTATAACTTGTAATCTCAAATGAAAAAACTGATGGGAAAACATAATAATGGATTTCTTTTGTAGCATCCATTGGATGAAGCCACATCACCACTAAAAGAGAAACTGCAGACAATGCTTCCAAAACAATGTCACATGACCTTGGAATCCATAACTAGGAAGTCTAGGCCGCCCAACCACCATATACTGAGTCAAAACCATCTAGTTTCACTCCTCAAATAGTTCTCCTAAATTTTAAAAAATAAAATACAACCAAATAAACATGCAATGAACAAATTAAATAAAAATAAAGAGTAAGATTAACATGGCTTATACTTGCATTATACATCCATTATAGGTATGAGAAAAATTCATTTCATTCAAGGTGAAGGTCATTTTATAAGGAAAAGAAAACCTTCTTATCTCCCAACTCAAATTACTAGAATAAGTATCGCCACTATCTTCATACTTTTCTTATTTTTATACACTTTTTTCAGTTGTCATCCTTTCGAATCTTCTACCATCACCTTTTGATCCGATGCCTTTTGTAAATTTTTATGCCTAGGTTTGATACCTTAGATGGGGATTTAATTTATCCTTTTTGAAGACCTTTTAGCCCCACTCATTTATTGTTTACATAGGTGGACCAATGGACATCTTATAGATGTCCCCAACCAATCATCTAATCAGCATCATCATCCAAAATGAATGGACCTCCATCTGTTGGCTCTGGGGTATTTTAATTTCCTTTAACAATCACCACCTCAACCTATAAATTCTGTTTCACTATGTATGTAACCTTATGATATTCTCATTTATTATTATATATAACATATCCTTCCATAAATCTCCAAGGAGTGATTCTAATACTTCATCTTCTATGTCATTTTTGTTAGAGTGACTTCTGCACTACCTTTACCTGAATCCTTCCATTCAACTACCAAAATATTCACTTCTATTTACCTCACTAAATTACTCTAGAATATGATAAAATACCTATGAGATATTTATATAATATACCACTTATGGTACTCTAAATCCATTGTTCTCCCACAAATCTATCTCTACCCATCATTATTCTACTAATCTCGAGTTCATGGATCCTTTAAGAATGTTCTTCTAACAGATAATGTAGTTGGTAAGAGTGACCTTCTTATGGTGAAATACCATTCACCCACACTATATCCATATAACTCAATCCATTCATATACTTTTGGATAAAGGTTCATTTAATAATCTTATTCTAGTAATACCATGGTGATGGTATAATGTTTCAGGCCATATTCTCAAGTGTTAATTTCTGAGGTTGTACTTCTATAGCTTCTACACATGACAAAAAAAATATCTCTCGCCAAACCCAACAAATGTTTTTACCATTTCATAATAGTGTGATATAATAATAAAAACATTGTGTAAGTAAATGATCTCATAATATCAAGGAATCATAAATATGTTGAAACAACATAAAACATGACATAATAGGCATAAGTCAAGGATCACTATTAAGACAACATAACCTATGGTGTTTAGGATCACTGATTATACACCATAAGAATAATTCATGGATCACAAAAAAGACAACATAGGATAGTGTTCTTAGTCTAACCGCTCATTCACTATAAGATTAATTCAAGACTCTCCACTACGAGTACATAATATAGCGTTCTTAGCCTAACAGGCCATGCACTATGCATGTTATCTCATGATATGAAAAAATTACTCAATGTATTGGATCTCTATTATTGTTAACATTAAATTCATTACATTTACATGTATATGTGTTCCATATGAGGAAATGTAACTATACATAAAGAATAATCTTGATAAAACTAATTAGAAGGATGAGGGTTTCATAATCTTATCTCAAAGCATAACTGAAGGCTATATCACAAGGATTACAAAGATAAGAAGGAATGAAATTATTTTGGAGATTTATATTTTTTAAAAAATATACATATCTCTAACATTGTTTTATAATGTAGAAAAATTAATGATAAGGATAAAGGATAAGTATGAATAACAATATACCAAATAGGTGATGATTTTCGAAATGAGAAAAGGATGGAAATAAAATATTATTGCCCTTTAGACACAAATTTTTCTAAGATGGTTTTATATAAAATAATGAGGAGATTTATAAACTATTAATGGTTAAATTTTGTTTTATAGGGGTGGTACTTGACATGAAATAAGAAATAGGGAAGTTACCTTAAATCATGTTTACTTAAAAGAAAAAATTACAATGAATCTTAAAACATGTATTATCCCCAAAAAAGAAAGGTATAGTAAACTAGGTATATATGTTTGGAATATAGATATATATAATGTGGGAAAATTATATGAGAATAATATATATAAAAAATGAGAAAAATAAAGATATCATGTAACCCAAAAGTAATGAGGGTGGTTCAGAAGACCCCTTTTTACATTTTGCAATAAATTTGTGAAATCCTACATTATAAAACGTTTTATAAGACATCCTTTTAAAAATAGGATAATAGAAATATAAAGATCACATAAAATAGCACATAATTAGGTTTCCAAACTTAAATGATAATATTGTAAGAAGTATAAAAGCATTGACAAGGGTGTAAATAGTTTTTATAGAATATGATAATTATTATCAACAATGATATACTTTTTGAGAAAGAAATCCATAAAGTTGAAATCATTGAATTATAAAGAAATTATCCTAATATTGGAAGAGAAATAAATATGAAAAAAATCATACAGTGGAAACAAAAAATCTTGGAAGAAAAAATTTCAATATGAATCATTTGAACTCAATAAATAGAGTATATTTAACAAATACCCTTACATCATCATTATATTTCAAATAAAAAACGTAGAACATGAGATGGATTTATACATCTGTTAGATTTCGTAAAAGTTATGATAAAAGTAAATATATTTAAAATATATACAAAATAAATAGAAACTATTGTAAAATATTACTAATATCCCAGTGAGAAAATATTGGGATCAAAAAACCCACACCTTATGTCCTGATTTTTTCTACCCTCAACATCAGAGACATCTTGAACATTCTCTTGAAATTATTCATAGAAAAAAAAGGGATTAGTATAAATTATAGATAAAAGGGTGTTTATTGTAAAATAGGATTCTAGGAGAGGTAAATAGGGTATAGTTTTATGATTAATCCTAAACATAGAGTAATATTGAATGGGTAGTTAGAGAGCCCTTTTATAAGTTCTAGAAAATAAAATTTTTGTAAATATTCATTACATCTCAATGATTCCATGATAAAAGTCAAGGGTTAATGGCTCAAAAATGGTCTATAATTGAGTTTATAGGGGTGTGGGTCTATCTAGATTCATCCATGCATTTCAAAAAATGTTTTAAAAATGGTATGAGCCATTTACCATTAAATTTTTACACTTTACCATTTTGGTTTTTATATTGGTGTGTAGTTTATAACTAAGTAATTTAGGTTTTTATAAATAATAACAGATAACACTAATGACCTAATTTGGGTGTGATGAACCTATATTTATCATCTATTTAATAAAAATAAACTTATAAATATGATAAAATTAACATTTAGATTAAAAAATATAATGTATAGAAGAATTATTTTTGTAGAAAACTATGTTTTGACCATTAAGTGTACTTAATCACATATAAAATTAATCACTAACTAAATGAGTGATAATATATTTTTATATATGTTTGAAAATAATATTAGAGTCATTATTTAAAAATTATAAATTTAATTAGATAAAAATTAAACACACATAAGAAATAAATTCCTTAAAAATAACCCTTTTACCGTTATTATGGTCATTAAAATTAATCTCAGTAATCAAAAATTAATACATAAAAATGAAATTAAAATCATTACCTAATATTATCATAATGATATAAAATATGAAATCTATTTTGTTAGATATATTTTCTATAAGTGATGAAAACAAATTTTTAACAAGGCTGAACATCATAGTTTTTAGAGCAAAATATTACAAAAGTTTCCAAAATGATAAAAAAGAGTCTTATAAATACAGTATAGATATTTTAAAATTTTTATTTTAATTATAAAAATATATATTTTCTATTTTTTTCAAAAACATTAAATTCATTCTTTTGTTATGATAATGTTATAAATTGACACTATTAACAGAATTTGTATTTTTAACTATTCACTAAAAATCAACAATTTTTGAAAAATCCAAAAAAATTCATATTAAGATAATATTGATATGACAAATCTAAAAACTAAAGTTAAAATTTTAAATTTAAAATCAATATTTTATGAATATATTTTTAAAAATAAATATAAAATATAATAAAAACTGTTTTTATAGGAAATTTTATTTTTAGATATTAACTATTGTAATCATTATTTCCAGTCGATTGATAATTAAATTAGTTCCAATATATTATCAAAAATATATTTTATCCATAGTATATTTATTTTATTAAAATAAATCTCATTAAATCCAATTTTAGAAAAAATAAAATAAAATTAGCTTATTAATTTTATTAACGAATTAACAAATAATCATTAGTTTTCTTAAAATGTAAAAATGGGAAATGTGTAACATACATGTGATAAATAAATTATTACATTAATTAATACATTTTTATATAATACCAATTTATAGTAATATGGCCCCTCAAGTCTCTACATATGTTCTAAATATAAGGTAAGCTGTGGTGGTAGTCACGAGTGGTGATTCTGCTAGCATGTTCCTCATAGAAATATCCGAAAGCTTAAACTTCTCTCACATACGAGTTCACTAATACTATAATTATTATAGTTTATATGAGGTATTGTATAGGGAAAATATTAGTGAATTTTTCTCCATTATAATCCCAAAAAAATGTGCTTCATGAGGGATATTTTCACTACTCGATTCCATTTCTTTCCTTTTTCTTCCTAAATTTCATAATATGGTTACTTCCATTTATACTCACTAATTTAAATGCTATATTATAATGATTAAATTAAATTACTTTGTTTTTAAATGTATGTATTTAATTTTAGTTCTATGTTGTTTTTGAAAAAATCTATATAACTCATTAGGTTTCATAGAAAAAATAGTAAAATATTTGGTCACTATATTCTACCTTCTAAAAAAATTGTATCTTTATATTTTTAATTATCAGTCAATAATGGAAATAATTAATGGAATCTAAAATATATTTATAAATTATGATATAATTTCTATAGTGATTTTTGGCACTAAATAAATGAGTATAATTATTGTCTAATTATGAAAAAATTGATCATGGAGCCCAAACAGACTTTCGTGTCAAATGTTAAGGCCGTTTGAAGTTATACTTCTAAACATGGAAAGTAATGGATATTCTAGAACAAAGTGAATAATGTTTTTAACCTTTTCCATGAAACTCAATCTTTCATGAAGATGTAAATAATTCCCAAAAATCAATCTTTTTATAGTGATAGAAACCTCCATGTAATGTCTGTCTCCTTCAGAATATCAAACTTTCATGAAGACTAAAATCCTTTATAAAACTCAAACATTTTTAAAATTTAGTAACTTTCAAGAAACATGTCTTTGAATGGTCCCAATGCCTATATTTACACCTCGGATTCATCATTTTAGGAAGGGGAAGACACCAAGATGAGACATCATGATATTAATTTTAAAAACTCTAGGGAGTATAAAAAATTCACATAATTCAATTCTCCATGTGTAATATTTCAGTAATTCCCTAATGTGAGCCCTTCCATACATGGGTTAGTATTTTGTGGTTTTTTCATGAAAATTTTATCCATGAAGAACACTATTCCAATAATATTTATTTTCCTCATGAAACTCTAGTTTCTAAGAAACTCAAAAGATTCACTAAACTGTGTTTTCCATATCCATTTGGATCCTTACTATCACTAATCATCAAAAAGGATGAGAATCTTTCAGAAAACCCTATCATTCATGAAAAACATACATTCGTTCCTACTAGTCCATACCATGGGGGATTCACCACCATACCCCAACTCAAGATCAATGCTGGGCTATGGTCTCAGGCCTTTGGCCTAGTCCCTTCTCTACCATCATTGACCCCATTAAAAATGGGGATTCACACTGTGAGCTTTTCAGGCCGAGTCAAAGAAATTTTGGGTTGTGGTGTATACAACCCTAACATCAACCCCTAAAATACCTTGAGTCAAAATTATCCACTTGGTCTCTTTACTATTCCATGATTTTAAATCCTTATCTTGTATTCTCTATATACCGGGAGTTGAAATACTCCTCACGCAACACCTGAAACCCCATCACCAAATCCTATACCAGGTCGAAGAAGAATGGGCCACTCTTCTGTAAGTCCCACAACATCTATTTTTAAGAATCTTTTATATAATAGTCCTCACAATAAGATGTTAAAATTTAGTATAACATATATAGAAATTATAGGATTACTTATGTGGAAATCATGATATGCCTTACGTATCAAACATAGGATGCATCATTCCATGATCAGGAGTCCACCCCTTTGTCCTCACTACATGATGTTAAACTACAACATATCCTATATGATGATAATATGATTCATCATGTGAAATATATGAGATTACTTATCTATAAAACATAAGATTTCAAATTTAACGATCATGATAAAACTAACAAAAAACCATGATGAGCCTCCTATACAGGTCTAAGCCACAATTATGTTCCTCAACCCATCAGCGGCGTCATGACCCAACATGAGAAAGAATAATGGGAATAACTAGAGTAAAATTCCCACACATATCCCTTATATTCTAATAAATACACCATGGGAATCCTCCTTAGGTTTAAGCTTTTGTTATATTCTTAGACCCATCAGTGGGACGAGATGCCATCTTGACCCAGCATGAGGTGAAAAGAAAGCAAAGCTCAATGTATAAGCCCTACACACAACATACTTATACATGAAATTAAATTGTGGTCTAAAAATATTTAGTGAACATGTGATTACATGTGTATTAGGTGTATGATACATCATGTGATGAGATCAAGATGATTCATGTATATTCATGATATGATAAACCATTATCTAGAAAACCTCCATGTGTAAGCCCTTATCACACCATCACTGCTCCAAGCGACACCCAGGAATCTACCAAATATGTAATCCCCATTAATACCATCACTGCACCTAGAATCACCTAGGAAACTTTTACAAATAAGCCCCAACAACATTATCACTTCTCCGTTGCAGCATCAGGGAAGCTCCCTTGTGTAATCCCCATCCATACAACCACTCCTCCTAGTATCACCCATGCACCTACTACACATAAGCCACATCCAAACCGTCATTTCTCCAAGATTCACCTATAAAAATATCATGTGTTAGTTCCATCCGCCCTATTAATACTCCTAGAAGCACCCGAGTATCTTCCACATGTAAGTCCCATCCATACCATCACTACTCCTAGCAACACCCATGGAAATCCATATGTAATCCCCATCAAGACCATCACTTTAGCTAGAAGAATCTAGGAAGCTCCCACCTACATAATCCCCATTCATACCATCACTACTTCCAACGACACCTGGTTATCCTTGTTTCATAAGGCCTATGCATACCCAACATCCTATTCATAAGACATTAAATTATATGACAACATCCTTAGAAAATTAAGAAAAAATATATCCTTAACTTGTATGATGATCACATGATGCCTTGTGTATGACTAGAATGGGATGACCCCACATGTATAACCCTATGTGTAGAACATAGGATTCCCCATGTCCTACCATCATGGGATGACACCTCCTTCCCCACAATGGTGTGATCCTCCACTTTCGGGAAACTTCCATGTGGAAGCCCTATATTATCCCTCATTGATGATCCTTCTGTGATATAGGGATCCTTACCATATGATGTTAAATTTTATGGATCATTAGTATCACTTGAACTTAAACATTGACATTGAACTACGTGGGTTTTTATCCCTATTTCTTAATAGGGTATGTAAGACACCTCCATGAGGTTCAATCCCTACACACCAACACATCTAGGGCATCTCATTGAGGTTCGATCCTGATGCATGAAACCTCAAAAATCCTAAATTTACAATATCTTACCCCATGGGACCACACATAACAATCCCTCTAGTGTGATCCCCCCTAGGACATGGTTAACAACCCACTAGTCCCATCAAGATGTTAAACCCATGACAAACATGTCCATATAAGATGTTAAACATGCGACCAACATATCCCCACTATACATTAAACAAGAAACCAACCTATACCTAATATAAGATAAACATGTGGTCTATTTATCCCCAAAATAAATTAAACATGTGACCAACCAATCCCCAAAAATGTTAAAACTATGACCAACTTATCCACACAAGATGTTAAATATATGACCCAAATTTTTCCACAATATGTTAAACTTGTTACCTACCTATACCCGCTATAAATTAATGTAACGCCCCGACCCTAGTTACCCAGAGTCGGTGCATTATTACATAACATTGGCATGATCACAAGAAAGATCAAATCTCGAAAGACCGATTGGTTTAGTAGCCTTGGAAACACTAGATATATTCATAAGTTTTACATTACATCATCAAATGAAAAACTACTACAACAACATAATGTTTCCACAATCCACACTATTATCCCCTCATAAAAATCCCTGCAGGTCATTCATAACTTACTTCTTCACATCCTGGGAAAAATAAAACATAGAAAAGGGGTGAGCTCAAATGCCCAGTAAGGATAACAATATAGCGGAAACTTTCATAAATAAGAATAAACATTTAAGGCAATGCATTACTAAAACAAAAGCCTTTTAAACTATAACTTCAACATGGTATGGCAAAAGTAAAATGAAATAATGCCATTTACTTATTCACATGGATATTCTACTAATCGAATAATCACATGCAAAAATCAATAACCACTTTCATAATGTTGGAAATGCATAATGCTAAACGTTAATTTCTTTGTCTAGGCCTCATCCCAAGACCTAGGGGTTACTTCTAACCGGAACCCAACCCGGAGTGCCTCTAATAACCGGACACCAACCCGGAGTGCCTCTAATAACCGGACACCAACCCGGAGTGCCTCTAATAACCGGACACCAACCCGGAGGGCATACTTTTACCAGTCCCTAACCTGGAGGGCTTACTTTAACCAGTCCCCAACCTGGAGGGCTTACTTTTACCGGTCCCCAACCCGGAACATACTTGTTTAGCACATTCATCTGAAGAAAAGTTTGAAATATAACATAATCATTCGGATTAAAACTAGCATACGAAATGTCAATAGTTTCACCATAAACTATGAATGGTATAAAATAGCACATCCACAGTCAAACATATCACAAAACCTTCAATACAATATAGAAGTTTTGTATTATAATAAATCAACTTCAAATAAGCGTAAAATCCATTAAAGGATGTTGACATAGATGAAATCAAAACACTTTTTAGAGAAATATCTCTTTCTATTTTTGAAATCATTTATGAGCCATATAAAATAAAACATTTTCTTTAAAATATTCTTGTAATCTTGTAAGGAAAGCTTTGACGATTTTATAATGGTGGAAAATAACCGCACCCGCCGTATAAGTAAAAAAAACATTCTTATCTTAATTCTGTCGAAAAGGTCAAAAAGGACCTTGTTTTGAAAACGACGGAAATATTCCTTTATAAACCTCTTAAAAAAAGTCAAACAAGGGTATAAATGAATTTAACCCATATTCTTGTAAATAATAAATATGTTTTGAAATACATTTCAAAGAAATATGGATGTGGATGATAAAGAAATCCCAGTAGATTATTACGTATAAACAATCTCGGATAATGAAGAGATTGTGAAATAACCCTTACCTTGTACTTTTCCTTGGTTGGGGTAGGTTAACCTCCTGTATAATGGTGAAATAATTGTTATTAAATTATACAAGAATCATATACATTAATATGATATCATATATGATCTTTTAATATTGGTATCTTAGTATTATCGTTGTTTCGGGTGTTAACTTACTTGTTTTCTTTTGTATGTTTTGTTACGTAAGACATGTTTGTAAAGGATAGGTTGTATATTATTCAAATCCAGAATGGTATTAAGTCCTTAAACATCATTTTTAAATCATCAAATGATAATTATACTTGAATGGATACGATGGAGAATGAATCTCATCGCGTTCGTGGAGACGGTAGTCCGTACGTACGCACGAGCGACAATATCATTCTTTTGATATTAAAATAATATATAAATGGATGGTATATAATATATACAGAATCATTAACATGTTATATTTATTATTTACATGAGTTACACATCATTATTATACCCATCCAAATAATAATATATTGAATAACAATTACACCACGACGTGGAGACGGTAAGCCGTACGTACGCACGTATGGTGACATGTTATTCAAAGGGTGGATAGAATACTGAATATGGTTGTACCATATTTATAATAACATCACATTATATGTAAGATACTGGAGTTATTATTTTAGAATGGTAAGAACAAAGAAAGAGGAAGTGGAAGAAGAAAGAAACTTAGAAAAGGGTGGTGAAATCATTACCTCTTCTTCGGGTTCTTCCTTTTGATTTGATCAAAAGGGCTCCTTAAGTTGGCTTTCTGATCAAACTAAGGCCTCTAGGGTGTATTGAGGGATGTTGGGAGAGTATTTGGGCAGAGTTTGGCCGAACCAAAAGGCTTTAGAGGTGTGAAGAAATGAGAAGGAGGAGTGCCCTTTTATAAGAGGGGTGAGAGGCACCTTTGGAAAAGCTGGAAATATTAATTTATAATAAATTCATAATCGGTTTCCAATGGCTCCAAAGTTGAATATTCAAAGGATAAGGTGGGGATGGGTCGAAAACAACTCAACCAATAGAATTTAGACAGGTTTGGGTACTTATATTAACCTTATCTTTAAGTATTAACTCTAAGTTAATTAGTTTCACTTTTACAATGTCTCTTTGTATTTTTATATAATATGGTTAATAAACTTACTATATATATCCAAGAGACCCTCAAGTGGTCCATTAATGAGGAACCTATCATAATATAAGTCTCTTGGCCGAACCTTAGATTTTTAGGAATTTAATATCAATTAATAATATAATATTTGTTTTAAGAACTCTTTTATGTCAATTTTGACACTATTCAATAGTTGATTTTTGTGAAACTCCTAACAGATTGATTACTTCGAACAAAGTCAATTAAATCACTCCTCATATATCATATTATCATATAAAATTAGTTTAATTCATTAAAAGTTTCATATTATAATTATTTGGGTATTTATAAGATCAATTATTTTAATTTTTCACTATTTTAGTAATTACTGCATCATCATTGTGTCATAAATAAAATAAATTATTTAATGTCTAAAAATTATAAATAAAATATCATCATGTAGGAAATCTTTTTATCTTTCTAATGAATATTTATAATCGAAAATCCAACATGTATAACCCTATGTAAAAATTGTTCTTCTAAAAGATGTAAGCTTATGCCATTTTTATTTTTATTTTAACTTTATTAATATAATGTGTCCCTACCACATACAAGTGGCTCCAAGGGGTCCCCAAATTGACCCAAGGATGCTCATGGTCGGGTATGTGTCCACCAATAAGGTTAGGACACGTTTTAGGGTAATTTTGTATTATTATAATATTATTTTTTAACCCTTATTTACAGGATTTACCCTTTAACCATGGTAAATAAAATATTTACCACAGTAACTATTCAAAATGTCTAAAAATAAAAGTTACCTATTTACACAATTTGAACATCCTGATTCCAAATATTGAATCCATTTTCCTAAATTCAAAACACAGAAGTGGCAGAAATTAATTTAAAATTAATTCCCGCTGTCGAAACAAAAAGCGTGTTTTTAAGAGGTAATAACTATCAAAAGATTGACACTTGTTTATGTTCGGTTTAATTGTAAAATTATGTCCAATGACCAACATTATATTAAATGGTAAAAATATATTCTAAATATACTTTAAAACCACTCAAATTCATAATTTATCACTATTAATTATTTTGATTAAAAAAGTTGTTTTTAATTAAAATTTAGTAAATTTCACTATTCATCAAAATATGAAAGTTATCCGAAGAGTACCAAAATTTCACCTTAGGCTAAATTCGATATTACGAGTCCAAAAATGAAGTCCATTTTCAAATATAAAATATATATAATTTCAAAAAGTAGGTATTACTATTCACAACGGCTAGTTTAATTAGTTGTGGTGTGTGTTAGAACTCGAAGTTGCGTACAACACACGCTATTGTATTATTCAAAGGAAAGCGTACCGTGGAAGCTTGGGATGTTTCATTTTAAATTTTTTTTTGATGTCCCCATTTAGTCAAAAAGTTTAAAATATAGTATCTAAAAAGGGTTCACTATTAGAATTTGGTAAAAGTGAAATACTGAAAATGAATTTGTTCTTACATTATGTCTATGAAACTCATAATATGGATTCTAAAATTATAAGGATTATATAAAGTTTAAAATTTAGTTAACACTATTCATAACCTCTTTTGAACAGCTTGTTTGGTAAGTCATGGTGCGATTGAACTTGGTGTTGCGTATAGTGAAAGTTATTGAATTATTTTGAAGAAATAACACACTATAAAATCTTGGGGTGTTACATTCTCCCCTCCTTCAATAAATTGTGTCCTCGCAATTTGAAATTGTTTTTCAAAAATAAAAGGTTGAAAATAGAAAATATATTTGTGGGAAAACCCACATCGGAAATTGGGTTACTAAAATTTAGTCTTAATATGAGGAAAAGAGAAATCAAAGGGGTCACCACCAAATTATGATCTCGATTAGGAGAACATTGGTGGCAATTAGAGACATATAATCGGAGGAAAAACGTAAATATTTATAGGTAGTGATTGAGGTCATCAATCACAAACAAGTGTATAATTGAGGTCCTTAAATTCATCAATCTATGATGATTTGAAATACCATCGGTTCAACAAAACATAGGGTATTAGGATAACACATTTTTGACGTTTCAAAATATCTTAGTTGAAATCCCACATCGAAAAATGAATTGATGAGGTCTCTATTTAAAATAAAGAGTGTAAAGTATGAAGATTACCGAAAATAACACATACTAGGGTTCCATGTAGGAAAATATGGATATGGAAGAGAAATCTAACCATCAATTATCTGATGGAGAGTGGTAGAGAACATGGCTATGAAAAGGCCAACAATCCCAAAGCCATAAATTAGTGATGATTTAAGGTACCATCTAGGACAACATTTTTGTTCTAAGTTCCTTTTATTAATGTTGAGGAATTTATTTATGAGATTGGCTAAGATCATAAGGAGATATACTTACATTATAATTAAAGTTTTATCCATTAATAAATTTCTACCACAAACTCATCTTTCACTCTAAAAGATAATAGAACGAAAAAATTTCTATTTATACTATTCGTACAGGGTTCTAAAATAAATGAATTTAGAATTCATCTACCAGATCTTTTAAAAAAAACTACATTATTTAATCCAAGACATCTCGTGGGCCAGTGGTAGGTGATACACCCTTGTCGCCCTTCGGTTGCAGGTTCAAGTCTCGCAGCCTTGCCGGACGCGACGGGTTGCCGCCCGACCTCCGGGTTGTCCTTTTACGGCAATCCAAAATAATCCAAACTAGAACTATCCAAAATACTTCTTTCCAAACTCACAGTCCAACATTTATAAGGAAGGTAAGAATAATGTAGATCCTTTTTACCCCATAATAGCATATGAATACCTTCATCTTGTATTCTTTTAATACACTGAAACATCCTGAATTACCATATTCCTTATTGATTACATTCATGCTCCCCTATTCCATATAGAATGATGGATATACTTCATCAATCCAAAAATGTTTTAAACCCCAACAATAATGGAATATACAGATCATTAATCAGTTCCAAGGTAGTCAAGAATATCCAATATAATTTATCCAAATCAATCATGTATTATTCTAAAATCACTAACTCGGTATCAGAACCATATTATGGTTTATCTTTCTCTCAACCATATATTTTCCAAAAATTTATCCTGCTATTGAGTCACTTTTCTTTGTTCCACACAATCTCAAGTCCTTAATGAAATAGTACTGCAGTACAATCCTTATATACTCCATAATCATTATAACAAGTACATTGTTGATACAACACTCAATTGACATAATCAACATAAGAACTCTAATCATTCCTCTTCATCTGTGGTAGTATCATAACTTGATTATTATCCAATAGCATCATTTGAGGCATAGTCTGATGACTGGAACATAGGTTCGCGTAGTGTCCAAACTCCTTGCAAATGAAGCATTGTACATTTGAAACCATTTTCTTACCCTTGCAGTCACGTACTTTGTGCCCTTTTCCTCCACACTTATAACAAACTCCCATTCCTTTCAGGCAAGTTCCAGGGTGTTTCTTTCCACAGTTACCACATATGGGAAAATTCTTCTTTTCCCTCTTCCCTTTATCCATCTTTCTCTCTTCCATCCTTTTCTTCTCTTGCTTCCCTTCAAATCCACAGGACTCAGTAAAATCTTTACTTATCTTATCAACACATGATATTATTTCTTCATATGATGATAATACGTGGGAGACTATTTCTCTTATAAATTCTGGCTTAAGACCATGAAATATATGATCCTTCTTTCTCTTTAGATCATGTGCATTGCTGGAGTTCTCATTCCTTCTATTGGGCGCCATTTCTAAACAATGGCATACACTAGATCAGTTTATGAATCAAAATACATAATCCCATACTTATAAAACACTTAATCATGAATTGAACTATTTATGGATATAATCCATAATCATAAGAATGTTTTCTTTGAGGAAGTATATACTCATAATCCCTTCAAAATGATTTGTAAAGAAAATGAGAGTTATCCTAAGCATATCCCCCGGGAGTGTCGTAACCAAGAGTGCGGCAAGGCCCGTTGTCGTGCACCAGTTCCCGTTCGAGTCTAGCTCAAAGCGGTGTTTTCGCGTTTTACCCCTAGGTACATCTGTGCCAGAGCCGCCTCTACCTGCTCGTATCCAGACAGGGATGTATTGCTCGGAAAACTCACAAAATCTCTACAATACCAAAATTCTAGGAAGTTCTTCTACACTAATCCTCAAAGTTCATCTTAGGTCTACGTGCTCTAATCAGAGTTTATCTAAATCTAGCTTCCAAGGTTTGTACTAAACTTCCTCTGATACCAACTGTAACGCCCCGACCCTAGTTACCCAGAGTCGGTGCATTATTACATAACATTGGCATGATCACAAGAAATATCAAATCTCGAAAGACCGATTGGTTTAGTAGCCTTGGAAACACTAGATATATTCATAAGTTTTACATTACATCATCAAATGAAAAACTACTAGAACAACATAATGTTTCCACAATCCACACTATTATCCCCTCATAAAAATCCCTGCAGGTCATTCATAACTTACTTCTTCACATCCTGGGAAAAATAAAACATAGAAAAGGGGTGAGCTCAAATGCCCAGTAAGGATAACAATATAGCAGAAACTTTCATAAATAAGAATAAACATTTAAGGCAATGCATTACTAAAACAAAAGCCTTTTAAACTATAACTTCAACATGGTATGGAAAAAGTAAAATGAAATAATGCCATTTACTTATTCACATGGATATTCTACTAATCGAATAATCACATGCAAAAATCAATAACCACTTTCATAATGTTGGAAATGCATAATGCTAAACGTTAATTTCTTTGTCTAGGCCTCATCCCAAGACCTAGGGGTTACTTCTAACCGGAACCCAACCCGGAGTGCCTCTAATAACCGGACACCAACCCGGAGTGCCTCTAATAACCGGACACCAACCCGGAGTGCCTCTAATAACCGGACACCAACCCGGAGGGCATACTTTTACCAGTCCCTAACCTGGAGGGATTACTTTAACCAGTCCCCAACCTGGAGGGCTTACTTTTACCGGTCCCCAACCCGGAACATACTTGTTTAGCACATTCATCTGAAGAAAAGTTTGAAATATAACATAATCATTCGGATTAAAACTAGCATACGAAATGTCAATAGTTTCACCATAAACTATGAATGGTATAAAATAGCACATCCACAGTCAAACATATCACAAAACCTTCAATACAATATAGAAGTTTTGTATTATAATAAATCAACTTCAAATAAGCGTAAAATCCATTAAAGGATGTTGACATAGATGAAATCAAAACACTTTTTAGAGAAATATCTCTTTCTATTTTTGAAATCATTTAAGAGCAATATAAAATAAAACATTTTCTTTAAAATATTCTTTTAAGCTTGTAAGGAAAGCTTTGACGATTTTATAATGGCGGAAAATAACCGCACCCGCCTTATAAGTAAAAAAAAACATTCTTATCTTAATTCTGTCGAAAAGGTCAAAAAGGACCTTGTTTTGAAAACGACGGAAATATTCCTTTATAAAACTCTTACAAAAATTCAAACAAGGGTATAAATGAATTTAACCCATATTCATGTAAATAATAAATATGTTTTGAAATACATTTCAAAGAAATATGGATGTGGATGATAAAGAAATCCCAGTAGATTATTACGTATAAACAATCTCGGATAATGAAGAGATTGTGAAATAACCATTACCTTGTACTTTTCCTTGGTTGGGGTAGGTTAACCTCCTGTATAATGGTGAAATAATTGTTATTAAATTATACAAGAATCATATACATTAATATGATATCATATATGATCTTTTAATATTGGTATCTTAGTATTATCGTTGTTTCGGGTGTTAACTTACTTGTTTTCTTTTGTATGTTTTGTTACGTAAGACATGTTTGTAAAGGATAGGTTGTATATTATTCAAATCCATAATGGTATTAAGTCCTTAAACATCATTTTTAAATCATCAAATGATAATTATACTTGAATGGATACGATGGAGAATGAATCTCATCGCGTTCGTGGAGACGGTAGTCCGTACGTACGCACGAGCGACAATATCATTCTTTTGATATTAAAATAATATATAAATGGATGGTATATAATATATACAGAATCATTAACATGTTATATTTATTATTTACATGAGTTACACATCATTATTATACCCATCCAAATAATAATATATTGAATAACAATTACACCACGACGTGGAGACGGTAAGCCGTACGTACGCACGTATGGTGGCATGTTATTCAAAGGGTGGATAGAATACTGAATATGGTTGTACCATATTTATAATAACATCACAGTATATGTAAGATACTGGAGTTATTATTTTAGAATGGTAAGAACAAAGAAAGAGGAAGTGGAAGAAGAAAGAAACTTAGAAAAGGGTGGTGAAATCATTACCTCTTCTTCGGGTTCTTCCTTTTGATTTGATCAAAAGGGCTCCTTAAGTTGGATTTCTGATCAAACTAAGGCCTCTAGGGTGTATTGAGGGATGTTGGGAGAGTATTTGGGCAGAGTTTGTCCGAACCAAAAGGCTTTAGAGGTGTGAAGAAATGAGAAGGAGGAGTGCCCTTTTATAAGAGGGGTGAGAGGCACCTTTGGAAAAGCTGGAAATATTAATTTATAATAAATTCATAATCGGTTTCCAATGGCTCCAAAGTTTAATATTCAAAGGATAAGGTGGGGATGGGTCGAAAACAACTCAACAAATAGAATTTAGACAGGTTTGGGTACTTATATTAACCTTATCTTTAAGTATTAACTCTAAGTTAATTAGTTTCACTTTTACAATGTCTCTTTGTATTTTTATATAATATGGTTAATAAACTTACTATATATATCCAAGAGACCCCCAAGTGGTCCATTAATGAGGAACATATCATAATATAAGTCTCTTGGCCGAACCTTAGATTTTTAGGAATTTAATATCAATTAATAATATAATATTTGTTTTAAGAACTCTTTTATGTCAATTTTGACACTATTCAATAGTTGATTTTTGTGAAACTCCTAACAGATTGATTACTTCGAACAAAGTCAATTAAATCAATCCTAATATATCATATTATCATAGAAAATTAGTTTAATTCATTAAAAGTTTCATATTATAATTATTTGGGTATTTATAAGATCAATTATTTTAATTTTTCACTATTTTAGTAATTACTGCATCATCATTGTGTCATAAATAAAATAAATTATTTAATGTCTAAAAATTATAAATAAAATATCATCATGTAGGAAATCTTTTTATCTTTCTAATGAATATTTATAATCGAAAATCCAACATGTATAACCCTATGTAAAAATTGTTCTTCTAAAAGATGTAAGCTTATGCCATTTTTATTTTTATTTTAACTTTATTAATATAATGTGTCCCTACCACATACAAGTGGCTCCAAGGGGTCCCCAAATTGACCCAAGGATGCTCATGGTCGGGTATGTGTCCACCAATAAGGTTAGGACACGTTTTAGGGTAATTTTGTATTATTATAATATTATTTTTTAACCCTTATTTACCGGATTTACCCTTTAACCATGGTAAATAAAATATTTACCACAGTAACTATTCAAAATGTCTAAAAATAAAAGTTACCTATTTACACAATTTGAACATCCTGATTCCAAATATGGAATCCATTTTCCTAAATTCAAAACACATAAGTGGCAGAAATTAATTTAAAATTAATTCCCGCTGTCGAAACAAAAAGCGTGTTTTTAAGAGGTAATAACTATCAAAAGATTGACACTTGTTTATGTTCGGTTTAATTGTCAAATTATGTCCAATGACCAACATTATGTTAAATGGTAAAAATATATTCTAAATATACTTTAAAACCACTCAAATTCATAATTTATCACTATTAATTATTTTGATTAAAAAATTTGTTTTTAATTAAAATTTAGTAAATTTCACTATTCATCAAAATATGAAAGTTATCCGAAGAGTACCAAAATTTCACCTTAGGCTAAATTCGATATTACGAGTCCAAAAATGAAGTCCATTTTCAAATATAAAATATATATAATTTCAAAAAGTAGGTATTACTATTCACAACGGCTAGTTTAATTAGTTGTGGTGTGTGTTAGAACTCGAAGTTGCGTACAACACACGCTATTGTATTATTCAAAGGAAAGAGTACCGTGGAAGCTTGGGATGTTTCATTTAAAATTTTTTTTTTGATGTCCCCATTTAGTCAAAAAGTTTAAAATATAGTATCTAAAAAGGGTTCACTATTAGAATTTGGTAAAAGTGAAATACTGAAAATGAATTTGTTCTTACATTATGTCTAAGAAACTCATAATATTGATTCTAAAATTATAAGGATTATATAAAGTTTAAAATTTAGTTAACACTATTCATAACCTCTTTTGAACAGCTTGTTTGGTAAGTCATGGTGCGATTGAACTTGGTGTTGCGTATAGTGAAAGTTATTGAATTATTTTGAAGAAATAACACACTATAAAATCTTGGGGTGTTACAATTAATCATGTGACCCACCTATCACTGACATATATTAAACCTATGGCGTATATGTCCACACAAGTCATTAAACCAGGGACCTGATCCAGAATACCTACCCCATATAATAAACATTTGTTGCCTGAGGTAAAAATCCTCAAAAAACTCATGCCTGTGGCATCAACTACCAAATGGTCAACAAGGGATGCCTTGGGATCCACACCTAATATGACTCAAACATGAGATAACCTCCAAAAGAGGAATAATTTATTGGTTCCTAACTTGAACAATGACGAGAAATTAGTAGAAATGCATGAAATTACAATCCAATCTGACCACAGGTCGCTACTATATCGAGAAAGAAGTGTCGTAATTAACTGGAATCCACCTTGAGATAACACCAGAAATGAGTTTCAAAAACCTGAATAAAAAAAAAGAGTTAGATCCATAATAGGGAATGAGATCCATGGAAGAAATAACTAATATCCCATCATCTAATTTTGATCAAGGATATGACCTCATTGATCAATGTTATGGAATCCACTCACCTTTGGAAAGATGTAATATGTGGAAAAAATAGTGCACCACAATTAGATGGTGATATTGAATGTGAATCTTGCTATAGATCATTAAAAATAAAAAATAGTGAACTCAATATGAAACTCTTCTCCTTTAATTGAGATTGGATGAACAATTTTAGGAATGTCCAAATCAAGGAATCAAAATGAAAATCCCCTCTCCTTTATGTGTAAGAGGGTGTCTAACAGTGGGTATATAAAGAGAAAGAAGATACAAAACAATAAAAATTTCTCCACGATCAAGGGATATGCTATGGGAAACCCATAAATTATGATAGAAATCCATTTTAGGATCCTCTCTTTGGAACATTTTGGAGGCTATCTCCCTTACGTTGAGGAGGTGTGGAACATTTGAGTTGTGCCAATCATGGTCAATATCTGGGAACTTACCATGAGGAATCCCACCCAGCCATGAAAACAAGAAAAATTAGTTCCATTTTACTACATGTAGGATAATCCAATCCTTGATCCGCTGACATTGGTCCGGATCACTCAGCACAGTCGTTGGGGGTAGGCTTCCATCCCTTCTCAAAAAGAGGCATTAGTAATTGTTCTAGTGGCCCCTTCCACTACCAATGCATCTCCACCCCTCATAAATATTGTACAAGGGTATGTCTTCACCTAAGTTTGATCTATACCCTAGATATTTATAAGTAATAATGATATTACTCACCCCCCATTATGGGCACCACTAGAAACCATTATGGTCTATCCCATGATGAATAATTTCATTATAAAGGCCCTTCTCATAGCTCCATCATCTGAAATATGAGACTTTCCCCAGAACATTACTATAAACACTACCTTTACACCTAAGAGGTAGGGAATATTCAAGGTATGAAAAACCCAATTCCACTTGGGAGTCTCCAAGGTAGGTTCCTATAACCTTGAAGCATAGCTAGTGTAGGGCCATTTTACCCAACATAAGGGGTATGTTGATTATATCCCTGATATAATTTCTATGGTACAAGATCTTCAACACTAACATTGGAGATATAATAATCATATCCCTTCTCTCATTACTCTACTATATGATATTGCACTCTTATAGGAATCCATATATCCTATGAGTCCTCTCATATTTATTTCGGCGAGGTTGGCATCCACAGCTTCTAACGGCCCCACCCCATCATTTTGATGATATAGGCATCCACAACTCATAGGATACCTATCCTCGTCATTTGGGAATGATAGGAATCTTGAAATCCTTGAATCACTTTCCCCATCATTTTAGTGAGATATGCATTCATATCTTCCAAGCACCCTTTCCCCATCCTTCTGGAATGATAAGCACCCACAACCCATGGGCACCCTCGCATCATCATTTTAGTGTGATTGGAATCCACAACTCCTAAGATCCATCACCTCTTTATTTTATTGAGAAATGAATCCAAAAAACATGGGAAACCTCTCGCCATCATTTCAATGGGATAGGAATCCAATGATCATGGATGTCCACACCCCATCATTCTGTTGACATTAGAATCCATAGCTCTCAAGCTCCCTCACCTCATCATTTCGGTGAGTTAGGAATCCACTTATCCTGGTCACCCTAACCCCACCGTTATAGAAATATAGGTATCCATAAATCTTGGGTGATATTTCCCCCATCATTTCAGTGAGATAGACATCCACATCTCATAGGTTCCATTTCCGTACCATTTTGATTAGATAAACATCCATATCACTTGGGTTCCCTCGCCCTTTCATTTTAATGATATATTAATCCACTTCTCCTAGAATCACTCGCCCCATCATTCCAGTGAGATAAATGTCCCAAACTCTTAGGTGACATCACCCCAAAATTTTCGTGAGTTAGACATCCAAAACTCTTGAGTGCCTTCTCACCATCATTCCATTGGGATAGTCATCAAAGACACTTGAACACCCTCACCCCGTTATTTCAGTGAGATAAGTACCCATGGATCCTGGGTTTCCTCACACCATTATTATGGTGAGATATTTATCCACATTTCCTAGGTTCTCTCACCACTTCATTTTAGAAATATAGGAACCCACAACTCATGGGCACCCTCTCCCCATTATTTCAGTGAGATAGACATCTATAGCTCCTTAGTTCCCTTGCACCATAATTTTGGTGAGATAGGAATCCATAATACCTGGGAACCCTTGCCCCATCATTTTCATGATATAGGCATCCAAATATCTAGGGTGCCCTCACCCCATAAATCTAGTGATATTTGAATCCATAGTTCATAGGAACCCTCACCCTTTCATTTTGACGATATAGGCATCCACCACTCCTGGGCGCAGTCACCACTTAACATTTTAGAGGCAGGCATCCAAATCTCATGGGTACCTATGGCCCATCATTATGGAAGGATATGCTTCCAATGATTATGATAAACCTCACCCTATTTTTCCAACAAGATAAGAATCCACATCACTTGTGTTATTTCTCCAATTAATTTTGGCATGACAGGAATCTATAACTCATGGGAACCCTCACACCATCATTCTAGTGAGATAAGAGTCCACAAATCTTTATTTCCACACCCCATTATTTCGATAAGATAAGTATCCAAAAATACATTTTCCCTCTCCCTATCATCTCAGTGAGATAGGAATCTAGATATCAGGGGTTCCCTCACCCCATCATTCCAATAATATTGGAATTCACAACTCCTGGGTTCCCTCCCCCATTATTTTAGAAATATAGGTGTCTACAACTCTTCGGAAACCTTGCACCATAATTTCGGTAAGATAAGAATCCTTATCTCCTAGGTACCCTCACCCTGTCATTATGGAGAGATAGTAATGCACATATCCTCGGTTCCCTCTCCCCATAAGTTATGCAAGATATTCATACACAACTCCTAGGAACCATCACCAAATTTATCCAAAGATATAGGCTTCCATTCCTCTCAGGAACTGGGGGAAACCTATCATCATAGCTCTGGTTAACCACGCCCCAATAGCTCATGTGGCCCATTCCACCCTTAGGGATCTCCAGGTTGTCCTGACCCCTATATGGTGCAGTGTGTTCATATGAACGGGATCAAGTTCCCAACCATTTATCAGGCATGTTGGGTTAAATCTCTCTAATGTTTGTAGCATCAACAAACATCATAGAGGTCCTACCTATAATAAACTACAACCACAGAGGTCCTCCCTACAGGCACAACACCAGCCCATGGAAAGTTCATTATTGAACAACCCATCTTGTTCTAAGAGAACATCCACACATACATTGTATGAATTTTAGGGGAATCCTATGGTAGGTTCCCCTTGATCCTCAAGGATCTTAAACCATTGGGATGATATAGGGATGAACATCGATCAAACACCACTATCATTGGGGTTATATGTCCAGATCAATCAAGGAAGATCATTTTGGAGGATCCAACACATGAATGTTATTGATTCTTGGGTTAGCTCAGTATGAAATCTACTCAACTAGGGACAATATCTTCTAAATAATTCCCTACTATCCCTAGTATCATGACATAGTACTACATGATAAATTACTCATTGCATTATTCTAAGAAATGAAACCAATTTATTTCTTTCTACACGATGTAAAACTATATCACATCATAGGTCCTGTATGAAAAATCATAAAAGGAACAAATTTATTCCTTATTTCATGATGTTAAATTATGTAGCATTATTGGTCTTATATATATTTTTTGAAGGTAACATGGATTGGTTTCCCAATCCATGTCAAAGAAAGTTTATTAAAACAAAAAGAGTTACAAGGTACATACGAGGTGTAGATAGCCTACACCAATAAGCAAATAAAAAACAGCCTATAAGAACAAACAGGTGAACCAAAGGCTGTTAAAAGCAACCAGACAAACAAAAGCCCACAAATGCATCACATTCTACATTCCGGAAAAACTTGTGCCAAACATAAAACACTATGAAGAAGACCAGATAATTCCAAGCGTGTCAAATACAAGTTAGTAGCTTTAGAGGAACAGACCTTCAGAATCAGCATCAACATCACCCAGCTATTCAACATTTGAAGAGCAGAACCTGTTCTAAGGTACACAACAAAAACATGTCAAACAAAATAGTGAAGAAAACAGAATCTCCAATAGAATAGTTTTCCCCAGAGTGAGCATCAAAACAATAGAAAAAGTCCTGAAAATTTAGAAAATTGTTGATACCAAAACACAGAACCTTCCTTCCAGATTCAAAATCCAATAGAGTCAAATAGGCTCAGATAATCAGAGACTTGAGGAAACAGAGATTCAAAAACAACCAGACAATTTTCCAGATATGGAGACTCTGTAGAACAGAGTCCAAATAATGAAATATGACCAGCACATCCAAACCAACCAGATTTCCAAAAATCAACACAGATCATCCAGAACAGCAAAAAGTTGAGACCAGTAAACCAAAAACAATGACATCATAGAAGGTCTACAAAAGAAACATCAAGAAAATTGGGATTTCAACTTCAATTTCTCAAAGTAAATGAATTTCATAGAAATATGAATGACCTGAAAACACACAAATTTCATCATTTTTTGTATCAAATTAAACTGTACAACCTTATTTTTCCTATTTGAATGACCTTAAAAGACACATATTTCAACCTTTTGACATGACATTAATTTGTATAACATCACTCGTCTTGTATGTACAACCTTAAAAGACACATCTTTCTGCCTTGCTACATGGCATTAATCTATGCAACTTCATTGGTCTTGTCAGTACGACCTTGAAAGGATCATACTTCATCTCTACTACATGAAATTAAATTATTTATCACCACTATTAAATATGCACAACCTTAAAAGTCACATCATTCATCCTTACTACATGATGCTAAACTACGTAGCATCATTGGTCTTATCCACATGAACATAAAAGGTACATACTATGTCCTTGCTGCATGAAGTTAAACTACATAACATCATTAGTCCTGTATACATAACCTTAAAAGGCATATCTCATTTCTTAGTTGTGTGAAGAAAAACTGCACGACAACATCCTAGTCGAATGATGGTAACTGCATGCCTTATCCTGGTCACATGATGTAAAAACTATAGGACATCATCCCAGTCATATGATGTAAAATGGCATTACAACGTCTATGTGGCTTGATATAAAATATAACAACATCGTATTGGTCAAATGATGTTATGTTGTGGGACAATGTCATGGTTTCATGATTTTAAAGTATATGTAATCATGGTCAAAGATATGAGACCTTAAACCATAGAAACACTTTCTTTGTCATATGATATAAAACCATATAATACCTTTATCCCCCACTAAATAAGGTTCCCCATTTTCAAGGTTGGTCTCCTACTTCACCGTAATCCAGAACTATACATGTATTGATTTTCTATTTTATTGGATAGGTAGTGACACCCGGGCCATGTAATCTAAGTCTAGCATGGCCATTTATCTACCTTAAAACTTGTATCCTAGAGAATGGTTTCGAATCTAACTTCCTGATACACCCATCAACATGATCTAATTCACTTTGCTATGGAACTTGTAGTGATGAATTCCACATGAACGTTTCCTCAATTCATTACCACACTTCGAGTCTTATTCGGTTTGGATCCTCATTATCATTCAAATCAGAACATACCTCTTAAAAATGAATATTACTTGAAAAAATGGCTCACCTCCCATGTTAGGAACAAACATTGATGTATCTCTTATGAAAGATGAAATCTCATGTGTTTTGAACATAGTCAATGGTTGATTATACATTTCCTCGCCCTATCCATGATTGATGTGGTTGTGGAAGCTATGTTTTGAAAATGGTCAACAGTTTTTCCCTACCCTTCAACCACCTTCCTCTTATGGTCCATCCATAAGAAGTTTTTATTTATTACCTTTCCACATCCCTCTATTTTGTTGGAGTTTCAACACCCTTCATGTTACCCCTCCATGCATCCATACATGTTAAGTAACTAGGTTAGTTTCATTGGGGCATTCTCACCTTACCAACACTGGTATCCTACCATACCATGATCCATAACTATGTGTGTCTTGATTCTCATTATCATGGGATACATAGTGATTTCAGGATCCAGTATCTTGGGCACAAACTCAACAAAAACTTATTTTCTAGGCCTCCCCCTGGTCCAAGCCTAATGGACAAAAAGTAGAAGAAATGATATTTAGGATTGATTTTTGTAGTACAGGGCCTCCCTAGATCCTACTTCACATTAGGTTTAACTCTTGTACATCACCCAAGAATCATAGAAATTTCTAATCCCCCTCAGGTGCAAGCATTATGAACTTAAACTAGGTGCATTTAGACCCCCCGTGGCCCATTATTCACATAGTTTGATTCACCCACTATGTATTATAAAATAAATTACTCCATTATATTTTTCATCACATCTACACTTAAGAGGGAAAAACCTTACGAGCAATGGTCTCCTACCATACCATGATCCAGAAGTACATGTGGATTTAATCCCATTCTCATGGGATATGTAGCGATTCTCAAATCACATATCCTTGGTCTAACCCCCATACTCAACTTATGGTGGGGTCTACCGTCCCTCATCAATATGATGTCATTAGGTATATAGTTTTTATGGGAATAATTTTTCGAAAAGGGTATCCTTGGACCTCCTTTCATGTTGTGTTACCATCTTTCTTTTCCACATAATCCACTTTGAGACATGCACCATCTTTGGTACAATCCCCATGGAATTAAACTAGTAGTAGTTATGGTCTGAGGTGTATGAATCTAAACTACAAGTCCTAACATCCTAAAAATATGAAATTAATCAGCGACCTTACCCTATATGTTGAACATAGGATGCCTCATATGAAAAATATGAGATGAACAAAAACCAACATCCTCTGCACACAATGTCAAACTATATCCTTAACCTGTGTAATGAACATAGGATTCCTCATATGAAAAATATGAAATGAACAAAACCAAAGTCCTCATCATAAAATATTAAACTATAGCCTTAATCTATGCGATAAAAATAGGATATATCATATGGAAAATATAAGATGATTCAATGAACTCACCAAGGGGACACCACCTTTTCAGAATTCATCTTTTAACAAAATGTGTTCCACAACAATGTAAGGCATAACCCCCATTCCCATGGGATATTTAGTGACACCTAGATTTATTATCTTTGGTCCAACCATCCTAGAAACTCTTTTTAGGGTCTTCCCCCCTATAGTACAGGCTTGTTCCTTTATTACACATGTTTTAATGCAGAACATTTGATCACTTGGCAGGATAGCTCTCAAGGAACTGAAAATTCCCTCTAGGACATTCCCCACTTCTATGTCCACACATTGTGCTTTATTCAATTTGGAATATAATAATTTTTCATATTTGAATAGTCCTCCCAATGGAAATGGTTCATGGACAAACTAGCTCACCTACTATATTAGACTGATGTCCAGAAAGATCTTTTGCAACTAATGGATTATCTAGTGTTTTCAACTTGATTGATGGTCGATCCCACATTTGTTTTCCCCATCCTCAATCAAAATTAGGTGTATAACCTATGTTTTGAACATGGTCAACAATTGTAAGTCATTATCTACCCTCATAGGAATTCCCTAGTCCAGTCACTTCTACCCCTTATTGTTAAGACTATCTTCAAACAATGAGAACTCCATAACTCTCCTTATTTATCACATTTAGAATGGATCACATGGGATTAAGAGTTGGGTAAGAATTTCCCTAAGAATGTTTGGGACCCATGGGTTCCCCCCATAGACTGAACACTATGACCTTAAACTAGGAGACCATGTCTAGGAATTAAGACCTTAAACTATGTATATGATTAATTATAAATGTTAAATATGGAATAGAGTATCTTTGGACCTCAATTTATGTTAGGTTACACCTCATCCATGGAACAAATCCTTCTTTGAGACATTACCTCATGGTCTAAACATTATGACCTCAAATGGTTTGCATCCCACGGTCCAAGAATTATGAACTTAAACTATTTTCAACCGTTGGTGCAAGAATTATGACCTCAAAATATTTGAAAATCCGGGTATAATAACTATGGCTTTAAAATATTTGCGATTTCCTAGTACGACTAGTATGACCTTAAGTTAACAAAGGAATGAATAAAAAACGTATATCATGTTTAAAAATCATAGGGGGAACCTATGAAAAAGCTAGACACCAACCCAACAGGCCACTCTCATGAGTTGGGAATAATAGAGGGTGTGAATTAAAAGATACCAAGCTAGAGGAACCCACAATTAACCCCCAATAAACCTAACTACACTTTCTAGATCCCATATCATTAGAAAAAAGTTAGAGTCAAATATAAAATCCCTTTTCCTCAAGACCTCCTCTATGAGGTTACAACCACCGTGTTTTCTATTTTTGAATCCAACTACCCTATTTAGGTGGGATTTATTCATGTTGGTTCACATTTCATAGTCATAAGATGCTAAAATATTCTACAAACATCCTAATAACAAAATTTTAAATTGTGCATTGCTTCATCCTCACTGTAATACGTTAAACTTCTTGATCAAAATCATTGCCACAAAATATTAAATTGAGCACCCTCCATCATCATTATCTGACGATTCACATGTCTTGGTTACAAGATGCCAAAATGTTATACAAATTTCATAATAAAAGGAATTACAATGTGTGTTGCATCATCCTCAATGCAATATGTTAAACTACACATTAAATATCCTTTCTAAAATATGTTAAACTACAAGCCTTACATCGTCATTGAAATATGTAAATCTAAAAAGAATATTATGCCATTTATTTAGAAGTTTTTTCCTCCCTTCAGTGTTGATCACCTACCATAATGATTGATTTATTCTGTAATTTGTCATCTAAGATGGATATCACCATGGAAGATGATTCTAACCTTTACTCAGATCGATACACCTACCAAATATTCTCAAATCCACAGTTGACTAATCTTGAGAGTGTTGAAATCCATCTGAAAAATCACAAAATTTATCCCCAAGATTCATTTCTCATTGGTTTTGAATAACAATCATAATTTATGTCTAAATGTCCCCCTAATAGAAATGGTTCCTAGAAACACTCTCTTATCTACTATCCTACGAACATTCTCATAAAGGATTCTGATTTTTTTGAAAGGTATAACTTTTTGAATATGGTATATAGTCAACCTACATTTGTTTATCCATATCCTCAGAAAAATTATAATTTAATCTTTGTTTTCAATATGGTCAGTAGTCATCCTACATCATCACATCACTTCTTTTGAGTTCTAGATCCGGAGTTTCTCGATTCACACATTTCACACCACTTTGTTTCTATATAATTCAACTCCCATAGGGTTATCCCACACATGAACCTACTCACATTGAGAACTAATCTAGGCGTGTGGAGTTACAATTTCCAACTAAGGAATTCTTGCCTAGGATTGTCCCAATGGTGATCGATTCCCCATTATAATGGCAACACATTTAACCCTCTTTAGGAATCTTGTACATGCGAATGACCTTCTATTGTATCATGTTTCCAACATATCTCATAATTCACATGGGCTTATATATTTTAGTTTCTTTTTTAATATGTGTAATCAAGATACTATATACCTTAATATTACAGCCTATACATGGAATAAATATATATTACATATAAAGAGAAGAATATTCATTACATAACATAAAAAACCCATTCCAAAATTATAGAGGATTAGTGTCTTTGGAAACATGGAAACATAAAAAAAATTTAGAAAGCATTTGCGTCATCACCCACTTATTCCATATTATCTATAACCCTTTTTGACACATCTTTCTTAACACCTTTCTTCGTATCATAGGGAAAAGAAACATAATAAAGGGTGAGATCAGATGATCAATAAGGGTAATCAAGGGATTTAATGTAATCATAAGGGAATAAGAACTTGAAAGTTATCTTTTGAAAATTATATCCTTCAAATTAAGGATCATGATATTGATTTATGGAATAAATCATGGAATTTTAGAAGAAATGAATTATAAAGAACATAATTCATGAGAGTATAACATAAGACATGAAATTATGGAATAAAATAAAAAATCATTTTCTTATTATTCAATGCTCAGTTATAAGACCATCATGGAGTAAAAATTCCTTTACCGAATTGTGTTCACTCCTCATTCCAACCTTGTATTACTGAATTGAGTTTACTCCCATTCCAGTCCTATATTATTGAACCAGGTTCACTTCCCATTACAGTCCTATCTATATCATGAGATATAAATCTTTTCTCAATGTATTGGAGGCAGACATAGGTCCCAACCATCATATCATGAAAGCTATATATATGTGTTCCACAAGACCATTATTCATTTCTCAAATTATAACCCATAAAAGAAATTGGGTTTCAGAAATAGTTCATTATAGCAAAACCCATATAAGATAAATGGTTTTCTTAAATATCATTCATTAATATACATAAACCAAACACCAAAAAATAATGATTTTTTTCAGGAAAATATCCCTCGTAAATCATAATTAAGATCAAATAATGTTTTCTTAAATGAAAAATAATTTTGAGATATCAGTTGAAATAATTATTGAGGAAAATATCCTTTCTATTTTGAAAACATTTTTTCCTAAAAATCCACATAATTTAAAAAGAAATCATTTTATTTGAAGATAAAATAAAAATATTTCAAAGTAAGATTCAATAAATTAAGGTGTTAAGAAAGAAGAAAAATCCATTCCTTACATATAATTTAAAAACACATTTCTTTTATACATTTTATCCAGAAAATTCGCAAAGACCCTCATTTGGAAAATGAAAAAGATGATTCCTTTCAAACTGTTTGGTAAAAATTCACAAAAGTGTAAAAATGACTTTAAATTTTTTATAAGAATAGTAAAAATATTTTGGAATGTATTTATTAGAAACATGGAAATGAATGATAAATATTCCCCCACAGATAGTTACGTATAAAAAATTCTGAATAATAATGAGATTGTGAAATTATCCCTTACCTTAGGGATGATTTCCTTTGTAAATATATGAAAAACATGTGTAATGGGTTAAATAATTTTATTAATTTATACCAGAACCATATTAATATTTATAATATCGTATATTATCCCCTTATTTTATCTTATCACTTGTTTATTAATAATATTTCATTATTACCCTTTATTCAGGTGTTAACTGATTCATTTTCCAATGCATGTTTTATCATGTAAGTCTTAGTTATTGTACATAAGATATAGTTATTTAATATAAATAATTATATTAAGGTAATTTATATCATATATATTCATTATATAGATTTATATAATCATTATTGAATGGTGAATACAGAAAATTAATCACATCACATCATGGAGACGATAGGTCGTATGTACACATGAGTAATTGTATCATTCCCTTAATGGTGAAATTAAAAGAAAAATTATTGTATATTAATTAATAATAAATATATTGTTATAATTATCATATATATATATATATATATATTATTTTCATCATTATACCCATCTAAAAAAGTGGTGATGAAAAATCGATTACACCACGTCGTGGAGACAATAAGTTGTAAGTTCGCACGTGTAGTGATTTTGTTTTTCATACAATGTATAAAAGGCAAAATATGGTTATTACATAATCATAATGAAATATCATAATATAGGTGATCTGAGATTTATTACTTCATAATGAAAAAAAAACATGAAGAGGAAGTATAAGAACAAATAATCTTGAAAGAGTCGGTAAAGAGGATTATATCTTCTTCCAGAAACTTCCTTGAGATCTCCTCTTAGGGACATTAGGGATAGTCTTTTGAGAAGATAAGAACATATAGAATATGTATAATATTGTTAAAAATAATTTTTTTCAAGGTATGGTCGAGCTTGAATTATTAAAGTGATATGAATAAGTGAGGTATGAGGTGCTCGATTATAATTGTGGTGAGGGGCACTTTTGAAATTTCTCAAAATATTAATTTATAATAAATTAAATATCAATACTTATAAATTAACAATTCCATGTATGAGAATATAAGATAATATAAGGATTTAACCTCATTAACAAATATATTTTAGACAAGTTTTGGAATTATTTTAAACCTTATCATTTTAATTAACCCTTAGTTGACCTATTTTAATTTTAACTATGATAACAAAATTTTCAATATTGAAAGGTTTTAATCATTAATTATGTGATTTAATTTGGATAATAATTGGAAAATTTATAAAATTTTAGACTATAATATAATTAGTTTTTATTTTTAAATATGTTTTATTATTTTTATGTAATTTAATAAAATATTATTTTGGTAGAATCTCATTAAGGTCCATTTTGACCCTATTAATTACATTGACATTTAGAAATACCAAGATTACTAGCTAACTTTGAAAAAATTAATTTATTATATCCCTAAGAGGTTAAAGTCATCTATAAAATTCATTAATTATATTAATTAATCAGAATTATATTTATTTTAATATTTTTAATAACATTTATTTCATTTATATTTTCATTAATAAAATAATCACCACATCATCGTTGTGTAATTATTTGATATAATTATTTTTCACAAAAAATAAAAAATAAAATACCACAATGAAGATAAAACTTGCATATTTAATAAGAATATTTATAGTGGAATGAATATTTTGGTTAATCCTATATTAAAAATGACATGGCATTTAAAACATGAATGTGTCATCTTTAAATTTTTATAAAATAAAATATTTTAAACCTGATAATCTCATTTACGTGGCCTAAAATTCACAAAAACAATTATAATCAAAATATTTTTATGAATTTAAATTGTTTTTATTTATATTCATTGATATCATACCTTACTCCCCATGTGGACATATAATGGATATTTTAGACAAAGAAAGTGACATTTTTTTGACTTTCTTTGATTTAAATATCATGTAAGTCATTTTCCTGAAAATTTGTAAATTAAACAACATAATTTAGATCATTATATGTTCAGTTTATAATTATATTAATCTAATAAAATTTGGAAAAATATTAGGGTCATTTTAAATTCTTTATCATTTTATTTTAACATAAATTAGCTAATTTAACCATTTTAGTGGTAAAAAAATTTACTAAGGTTACTATTCATATTTGAAATGAATAAATGAGAGATATTAAATAAATTTGAAAATTATGGATCTTAATTTTTTATACATATTTTGAAATTCAAAAACCAAAATTTATATAATTTAATTCAAAATAAAACCGATAAAACGCCATGAAAAACAGTTTTTTCCAAAAACGACCTTCTAAAAACATAAAATGTTTTAAAACAAATTTAGGAATAAAATAATTTTAAAAAATTATAATTGGATTATTGGAAATAAAAATTAACTAATTAAAATATAAAAATAATCTTATACATAATTTTACCTTGTAAATACTTTAAAAGAAAATATATTTTTCAATAAAAATCAATATTTTCACTATTCCTTGAAAAAATTAATGTTTTCAGAAAATTATATAAAAATAATGTTAATAAAATTTTGAAATTCCAAATTCAAAAATGATTTTAATTTTTTCAAATTACTTTTATATAATTTCTTTGAAAATATGAAAACTCATTTTTGAAGAAAACATGTTTTTGATGAATAAAGTGATTTTACAAAAATTGTTTGATGACTTTATAAGTACTTACCAATACATTCATATTGAGTTGCACCTTTATATTTCTTCTATAAATTAGTTATTAATATTTACTCTCACCAATTTAATGGGTAGTTTGTAATAATAGTGTCATACATGTCATTTAGACTTAAGGCTACATGCAACATAAGCTATTGGGGAATTAAAATTATTTAAACAGAAATATTTGGATGCTACATTTACCCCCCTTAAAATAATTTTATCGTTATAAATCAATCACTTTTATATAAATATACCAGGATAACTCTTTTTCATCACATCCTCAGGTTCCCACGTAGCTTCATTGAATTGGTGGTTTCTCTATAAAACATTAACAAGACGACTGGTCATGTTTCGTAGAATTGTTTATCTAAAATCCAGAATCTCAATCGATTGTTATTCATAAGAAAGGTCTTGAAACATAAGTATGGATTATGAGTTTATTACATTTAAATTATCTGGTATTTACTTCCCTAAGAGTGATACATGGAACACATTATGACCATGAGAGATATTCAGTAGAAGCATTAAACTATAAGTTACCTTCCCAACACAATCAAGAATTTCAAAAGGATCGATATAACTAGGGATTATAATGAATTTCTTTCCAAATCTCATCACTCTATTCTAGTGATATATTTGTATAAATATATTTTCACCCACTTCAAACTCTAGTTTTTTTCATCAATTTTCATCAAATCTTTTATTTCGACTCTGAGGGGTTCTTATGTGTTATTGAATAGATCTGGATTTCTCTACCATTTCCTCAACTAGACCATGTCCCAAAAGATTTCTTTCCCCATATTCATTCTATCATGTGGGAGTTCTACACTTCTTACCATAGAGGGATTCATAAAAAGACATATGGATACTAGAGTGATATCCATTGTCATAAGAAAATTATACCAAAGGTATGAATTTGTCCCAACACCCTTTGAAATCCATAGAAAAAGATATCAATATGTTTTCTAGAGTTTCAATTGTCCTATCAGACTAACTATATGTCTAAGTATGATACTGAGTTCTAATACTTAACTATGTATCTGGGGCCTCCTAATGAATTCTCCAAAAATTTGAGGTAAACCTCAAATCCCAATCAGATATAATGGAAGGTGGTATTCCATGAAATATCATCACTTATTTAACATTTATCATGGAAATTTGATCAAGATAGAAATATTTTCTAATAGTAATGAAGTGTTCCAAATTTGTAAGGCAATAAACTATAACCCATATAGAATTATGGTTTATATATTTTTTGGGAGGTATGATGAAAAAACCAAGGTGATGTTTTCCCATCTACATTTTGGTATGGGTAATGGTTATAACATCCCCTTATAATTCTATCTCTCAGCATTAACATTTTTACAAACTAAGAACTGATAAACGAACATTGTAATATCTCTCTTCATTCCATCCCATCATAAATACCCTTTTAGGTCTATATATGTCTTGTTACTTCCAGGAAAAATATAGAATGATGAAAAATTAGCCTCATCCAATTGATCCTTCTTTAAATCTAGTATTGGCGGGAAAAAAACATGGTTCATGGACCATATTATTCAACCATAATCAAAGTTAAACTTTGGAACATTTCTCACCTTCTTTTGTATCTTTATATCTCCTTCTATTCCTCCTTAATCTTCACCTATATAAATGGATTAACATTCATTTGAGGAAAATAATATTTATCCCCTTCCTTTATGATTTCCAAATTCATCCTTTTCAAACCCATAAATATTGGATCTTTTGTGATCCCTATCATAGATAGGATAGAATCTCCTTTTCAACTCAAAGCATCTGCCATCTTGTTCACTTTCTCAGTGTGGAAATGTATTGTGCAGTCATAATCTTTAATTAAATCCAACCATCTTATTTGACATATATTCAAATCATTTTGAGTAAAAATATTTTTTAATCTTTTGTGATCAGTATACATGTCACACATTTCACCATAAAGATAATTCCTCTATATCTTTAATGCAAAAGATACTACAGCTAACTGTAAATCATGATTTGGATAATTTTTCTCATGTATTCTCAATTTTCTTAAGGCATAAGCTATCACTATGTAATTTACATGAGAAAAAATATCAAACTCATCTAGATGCATCACTCTAGATTACAAAACAATCTCCACTATATAGTAAAATGAGTACATGTGCACATACTAACATTCTTTTCAAATCCTTGAAATTTTATTCACATTGATCCTTCCATGTTAACATAACTCTTTTCCAAGTAAACATGGAGAGTGGATAAGATAATTGTGAGAAATATTTCTTAAAATTTAAATAATATCCAGCCAAAACAAGAAAACATTAGATCTCAATTTACGTTTTTTTCTTGTCTAATGTTTAATAACTTTCGTCTTTTATTGATACACATATCCCCTATATTGAGATTATGTGAGCCAAAAATGAAACTTTCTGAAGAAAAAATTCCCAATATGTAAATTTTACATAAATCGTATCCTTTCTTAGAGTTTGTAATAAAATAATCAATTGATATTCATGTTATTTTTTGTCTTTTAATATACAATAATATCATCTATAATTACAACAAAAAACATATCAATATATTATCTAATGACCCTATTCAGTAAATCCATGAAGATAAGGGGTAATTAGTAAGGATAAAAGGAATTACAATAAATTCATAGTGTCCATACCTTGTACGGAATGTTGTCTTAATATATCCTCATTCCCAAAACTAAATTGATGATATCTATAATGAAGATCAATATTGGATAAGTATTAATCTATGCGTAGTTGATCAAATAAGTCATTAATATTGTGGAGAGGATATTTGATCTTGATAGTGATCTTTTTAAGTTCTGGATAGTAAATACATAGTCTCATTGATCCATATTTCTTCTTAATAAATAGAATAGGTGCACCCCAAGGAGAATCACTAGGGATTATGAATCCCTTGTCAATATTCTCATGGAGTTGCTTCTGTAATTTGGTCAATTCAATTGAGGCCATTCTATAAAGAGTATTCAAAATTTTCATAGCACCCATTATGAATTCTATTAAAAACTCAAATTCATGATTTAGTGGAAGACCCAAAAATTATTCTAGAAAAACATGAATAACCATCCATGGAATATGTTTCTTCTTAATGGTGAATATCTCCACATATTTCTGGGATAGATAACCATCATTTATAGGAATTAAGAACCATAATTTGGAAGTAAATTCCAATGGAAGTTCATATTTGTTATTATATTGATAGATGATTATAGATTCCTTGGGAATGTGAAATGTGACTTCCCTTCCTTGTAAATTGGTATGATATACCTATATTGAAATCAAATCCACATAAAGAATCATTATGTATTTAGATAAAGGCGGGACCATAAGATTTATAGGAAGTAATCTCCCATAAAATTTAAGTAGTGAAGAATTATAATCTTGTGATGCAACCATTGTGCCATAAGATATTTTCATAGCTAAATCAATATCCAATTTTGAGGTAATAAGGAAATACCATTGGAAAATTATTTAGAAATAAAAGAGTGGGTGGATCTACCATCATATAGAGAATTTTATACATTTTAATGGATGGTAAGTATAAATTTCACCACTTCATTGTCGTATGACACATTTCCATTAGTGTTCAAAAGTGATTTCCCTTTGTATTTGGACTTAAGATTTTTATTACATTGATCATCATAAATTACCATCGGGTTTGGGAATTGATTAGTATAATGCCCATTTTCATTGTATTTGAAGCATTGAAGTGTGTGAGGTGCATTCTGTGTAGCCTTTTGTCTATCTGTATTGTTAAGTATCTTTTTCCCATCACTTTAGGAGTAAATATCCTGATGAAATTATTTACCACACTTAAAAAATTTACTAGTTCCATGAAGATAGTTTCATCCATGTTTCTTTAGACACATTTAACATAAATTAAATCTCATATTATTTTCAGTATGGTTTTTAGATTTTTCCTTGAATTACATTTTTCTCTTCTTATCAAACCCATAATATTGACAGGTAACTCCAATATACATCTTAACCTTGAGATAACATCTAAACATTTCCCCCTATATTATAATGTACCTTATGGATAATTAACTTTAGATACTAGGTTTTGAGCTGATGAATAATCGATCAACCTTACTCTGAGGTTGGATAATAATTCCAAAAGAGTACCTTTCAAGTCCTGTAAAATTTTCCTAACAGGTACCAACAAATTCATTTTTATTTTTCTTATGCTCAATAAACTCCTTCCACATTCCATGGATTCAATTATATATCATTTACTTGTATTTTTATGATATTCCACCATTGATCCACTTCACATTCTAAATGATAGACTATAAAAATGTCTATCTAAAATTCAAATCATTGGAGAACTGGAAATATATTTTCAGTGTTACTAAGACATTTCTCAACCACTAGTAGACCAAAAGAACCACTAAAATAAGGTGGACACTGAATCATGAAGGAATCAATAGAATATTATTTCCTTATTTTCTCTTTTAGAAGTCATGCATGAATCAGAGCTTGAGAAAGTTGTGGGAGCATAGAAGAAATATTTTTCATTCTTGATCCCATAATATCAAATTTCTCAAGAGGATGACCATTTCATTTCATCCCATATTTTTCATTAATGTGATTCCCTCATATTCTATTGACTGACTAAAACCAAGAATTAGAGTGTGAGAAACACTAATCAAAGTGGAAAAACCAAATAATCAAGGGAAATTACTTAAAACATTTCAATTTAGGATACATTAGATTTTATCCAAGGTTATTCATGACCATCAATAAAACTATAGGATTGTATCCTATATATAGACTTATCCATAGTGTTCTAACTAAGGTTTTCTCATCCTAGTTTCCAAATATTAACTAAACCTTTCTATGATACCAACTATAATGATCAATAATTTTCATACATATATATTACATGAAAATAGAATAATATTAATTACATAACATAATGAAACCATGCTATAATTTTATAGGTTTATTGTCTTTGAAAACTTGGAAATATAAACATTTGATTTATAAATCATCTACTTCATCTCTCACTTATTACATCGTAACTAGAACACATTTTATCACATATTACATAAGAAATTTATTGATTTCTTGGGGAAAATAAATATAAGAAATGGTGAGATCAGATGCTCAGTAAGTGTAATCAAGGGGGATAATGTTAGAATAAGGGAATAAGAACATGAAAATAACTTTTGCAAATTATGTCATGTATATGAAGGATCATGATATTGAGTTATGGAATAAATCATTGAACTTCATAAGAAATGGATCATAATGAAATAAATTCATGGGATTATAACACAAGACATGAAATTATGGAATACACATAAGCATAGAAAATAATTTTCATATTATCCAATACTCACTACCAAGACCATCTTGGTAGACAAAGTCCTATACTGAATCGACTTCACTCCTCATTATAGCCTTATATAACTAAACTTATTTTATTCCGATTCTAGTACTATATTACTAAAATGGTTTCACTTCCCATTCCAGTCCTGTATATCTCATGAGATATAAATCCTTACCCCATGCATTGGAGAGAGATTTATATCTCACCTGTAACATAATTAAAAAAATACATATGTCTTGCATAATAATGTAATTCATTTTTATATCATAACCAAAGAAAATAAATGAGTTTTATAAACATTTCATCATTTCATAACCCATGGAAAACAAATGGATTTTATAAATATCATGACACCGTATAAATTAACCCACAAAAATAAGGATATTATTCTTGAAAAGTATTCATTGTAAAGCAAAAGTTATAACAAATAATGATATATTATGTGTAAAATAATAGTTAATGATCACTTGAAATAATTCTTATGGAAAATATCATTTATTTTATGAAAACATTTTTTCTTATAATGCCGCATAATTTAAAAAAAACTTCATTGATAAGACCATCTAATATTGTAAGAGAAGCTTCAATGAAATAATGAATCATGAAATTTTAAAAATCCATTCATTACATATAAGAAAAAAACATACTTTCATACTTTTTCTTAAAAATTCACAATGAACCTCATTTTGAAAAAGATAAAAAAATTACTTTCAAAAAATTTAATAAAAAAATCACACATTTTTAAAAATGGCATTAAATATTTTTATAAGAATATTAAAAATATTTTAGGCAATATTTTTAATAAGCATTCACAAAGAAGATATTTTTTCTCCATCAGATACACATATATAAACAATCCCAAATAATAATGTTATTGTGAAATTAACCCTTACATTCAGTATAATTTCATTTATACATATCTAAAACTCATATATACTGGTTTAAAGAATGTTATTAATTTATAAAAGAACCATATTAATATTTTTGATATCATATATGATCCTATTATATCATCTTATCACCCATTTGTTTAATAATATCTCATTATTACACTTATTTCGGATGTTAACTGTTTCATTTTCCTACGCAAGTTTTGTCGTATAAATCTCAGTTCTTGTATGTAGGATATAGTTATGTCATATATAGAGTTATATTAAGACAATATATATCATATTTATTCACTTTATATATTTATATAATCATTATTTAAAGGTGAACATGGAAAATGAATCGCGTGGCGTCAAGGACACATTATGTCATATGCACACACGAGCGATGATATCATTCCATTAATGGAGAAATGTTAAGGAAGGGGATTGTATAATAATTACCAATAAATATAATTTTATAATTATCATATATATATATATATATATATCATTTACATCATTATAACTATCCAAATAAAGTGGTGATGAAAAATAGATTACACCATGACTTAGAGACTGTAAGTCGTACGTATGTACGCACGCATGATGCTTTTGTTTTTCGTAAGATGAATAAAAGTTAGAATATGGTCGTGGAATAATCATAATAAAATCTCTGATTATTGGTGAAAATATATTTATTGCATTATAATGGATAAAACACATGAATTGGAAGAAGAAGAAGAAATAATCTTGGACGATTTGATAAAGACGATTACCTCTTCTTTGGAAAACTTCTTTGAAATCTCTTATTAGGGACACTAGGGTTGGTATTTTCATAAGACTAGAACCTCTATAATGTGTCTAGGAAAGTATATAAGATAAATTTTCTTGTAATGGTTGATATTTAAGGCTCAACATGATATTAAGAAGTGAGGGAGTAGGTTCCCTTTTATAATTGTTGTGAGGGGAACTTTTGAAATTTCTCAAAATATTAATCTGTAATAAATTAAATATCAATAAAAATACAGAAAAAATAACATTTATAGGAATATAATATAATATATTTATGAATTATAATAAACCAATATATTTTATATAAGTTTTGGTATTATTTTAAACTTTATCAATTTAATTAGCCCTAAGTTAACCTATTTATATTTTAACTACGATAACATAATTTTCAATATGAAAAGGTTGTAATTTTTTATTATGTGATGTAATTTTGACCATAAATGAATCATTTATAACATTATAGAACATATTATAAATATTTTGTATTTTTAAATATTTTTTATGATTTTTAAATAATTTAATAAAATATTATTTCAATAAAATATCATTAGTGTCTATTCATACACTATACATTACATGAATATTTAAAAATATTAAGATAACAAGTTAACTTTAAACCAAATATTTTATTATATCCCTAAGAGGTCAAGGTCATATATCAAATTAATTTGTTATGTTAATTATTTAAAATATATTTGTTTAATATTTTTAATAACATTTATTAGATATTAAAATTATTAAAACAATTACCGCATCTGTGTTGTGTATTTATTTAATATACAAATCTATTCACTAAAAATTAAAAATTAAAAACCATGATTAATATAAATTTTATATATTTTATAATAATAGTTATATTTAATATATATTTTTAGTTACCCTCTATTTAAAATGATATTTTATTTTAAACATTAATGTGATATCTTTAAATTTTTACTAAATAAAATATTATAAATATGATAATATCTTCTATGTGGCCCAAAAATGAATAGTTAAATTTTTATCATGAAAATATTTTAATTAAGTTAAATCTTTACCTGTATATTCATTCATAACTTAGTTTTCCCCCATTTGGACAAATAAGAGATATTTAATTCAAAGAAAGTTATATTTTGTGATTTTATTTTATATAAATATTATATAAGTAATTTTCATGGACAGGTTTCCAACAAAAAACATAATTTGGACCCTTAAATATTAAGGGTATAATTATATAAATCCAATAATTTTTTAACGTGTTAGGGTCATTTTATAGTGTTTATCATTTTATTTTCATCCTAAATTACCCAATTTACCCTTTTTCGTGATATTTTTCTTTACCATAGTTACTATTCATATTGAAAAAAATAAAAAGGTTATATTAAATAAATTTAGAACTTATGAATATAAATTTGGTATCCATATTTTAAAATAAAAAAAACAAAATTTTCAGAATTTAATTTAAAATAAAATAGGAAAAACACCATGAAAAAGAGTTTTTAAAAAAATACATTTTTGAACCATAAGATATTTTTTATAATAAATTCTTGAATAAAATGATTTTTTAATAAAAATTGAATTATTTTAAATTAAAATTAACTAATTTAAATTTAAAACTAATCCGACACATAATTTTACCTTATCATGTTTTTGAATGAATATACAGTTTTAAAAAAATAAATAATTTCACTGTTCCTTGAAAAAATAAATGTTTTCAAAAAAAATTATAATAATAATGATAAAATAATTTTGAAATTAAAAATTAAAAATATAAAATGAATTTTTTAAAATTCATTTTTGATAATTTCAGGAAAAAGTATAAAACTCATTTATGAAGAAAACATATTTTTGAAGAATAAAGTAATTTTACAAAAACTGTGTGATTATTTTATAAGGATTACGAGTACATTCATATTGATTTGGAGCTTTATTTTTATTTCATAAATTATTTATTAATATTTGTTCCTAAAAATTATATTGAAAGGTTATAGAAATAGTGTCTCATGGTTTGTTTCAGTTCACGATTGTGTATAATGAAAGCTATTGAAGAATTACAATTTTTTAAAAAGAAATATTTCATAAAAATATCCATGTGTTACACTCAAGGTAAGAATATTCTCTATGCTTTCCATATAATCCAATCTTCCTTTCCCACCTCATTCTCATTAAACCCCCATTCGAAAATGTGGAATTTTCTTGAATTGAAATAATGAATCCAATGATGGACCAAATGTTGAAAAACATGATCCAAGAGTATATTTAATTCCAATTTTTTTTATTTTACTAGAAGTAGAGTGAAAACAGACTTAAAGATCATAATTTATGGTCCTTATAATTTATACTTCTAAAAATGGTCAGTAAGTGGGGTTTTGGAAAAAAGTATAGAATTTTGTGAAACATTGGCTATGAAACTCATACATTCATGAAGATGGAAATACTTCGTGAAAATAAAACATTAATGAGTGAAAGTAACCTCTATGAAATGTATATCTCACCCTGAATCTCAAACATTCACAAAGATGAAAATACTTCATGAAATCAAAACTTTAATGAAAGATAATTTCATTCATGAAATGAAACTTATAATGACCCCAACACCTATAATTACCCACTCAAGTAATCATTTCAAGAAGGGTGAGATGAAGATACATGTCATGTCACTTTCTATGTGTAAAAATCTATTATTATGGATTTTAATAACTAATTACCCCCATGGATAATATTTTGTGAATTCTATCATTTGAGTCCTTCCATACATGGGTTATTGTTCACATAAGATTGAAATTCATAACTATATTTTTCTTGAAAATTGTTTTCCATATCCATTTGGATCCCTCCTTTAACTAAGCATGCTTTCATGAATGTTAGAATCTTTGGAACACCTAATTAATTCATGAAAATCCTACCTTCATGCTCATTTATCCATCCCATGGGGGTTACTCCCCCACAAACCCACTCGAGATCATTTCCCAAATACAGTCTCGTTCATCTAGACTAGTCCCTTCACTGCCATCACAAACCCCATTAGAAATGTAGAGTCGCACCATGATATTTTCAGGTTAGTTTGAGGATATTTTTGGTTACACTGTATGCATCCCTAACATCCACACCAGAAATACCTTAGGTCAACAAACTCTTATTAGTCTATTTTCAATTACATTAATTGATATCCTTTTCTTGGATTACCCAAATACCCTAAGTCAAAATACACCTCAAGAAACATATGAAACCTTATCACCAGACTTCTATGTCAGGTAAAACATGAAAGGGATGCTCCTACATAAATTCCTCACCATCTATTTTTTGGAACCATTAACCTAATCATCCACACTACATGATGTTAAAATATAATATTCCATATGTGGAAAGTATATGATTCCTCATGTGAAAATAATGATATTCCTTATGTATATAACGTAAGATCTATTATGCCATGACAATGAGACCACCACTTCATCCTCACTACAAGACATTAAACTATGGTATACCCTATGTGATAAGAATAAGATGCTTCCTATAAAAAGAATGAGATTACTTATGTTTCAAGTGTATGATGCCCCATGTAATTATCCTCAGACAACTACCAAATAACCAATATGGGAATCCACCTCAACTATATTCCCCAATCACATTCCTCAACCCATCAGTGGGTCGAGAATCCCTTAAGACCCTACATGAGGAAAAAGAAAAGGAATACTTAAAGTAAAATTCCCATATATATCCTCGATTTTCCCAAACATCCACCATGTTCCTCCTCTTTAGTTATAATCCCCAATCATATTCCTTAACCCATCAGTGGTTCAATATTACATCCTGATCCAATATGAGGAATAAAGGATGGGCATATCAATTTTTAAGCCCCGCACAAAATATCCATGATCCTAAAATTAAATAGTGGAATTAACTTATGCAATGAACATGGGATTCTCTATATAATATGAACAAGATACCTCATTTTATGAGCACAATATTACTCATATGATATGCATGGGATGATACCCCATCCCTTGGGAAGCTTCTAAGTGTAAACCCATATTACACTATCAGTACTCCTAGTATCACCTAGAAAAATTCCTCTCATAAGCCCCAAACACATCAATGAAACTTCATTAAAACACCTAGGAAGCTCCCATTAATAAGCCCCATTCATTCCATTACATATCCTAGAAGTACTCGGGTAGTTTCCATGCATAATCCCCACCCATACCATAACTACTCCTGGAAAAACCAGGTTAGATCACAAGTGTATTCCCTATCCTCAAAAATCAATAATCCTATAAGCATCTAAGTATCTTCCACATTTAATCCCCATCCATACCATTATTACTCTTAACAGAACCCGAGAAGATCCATTGCATAAGCCCTATCGACACCATCCCTATTTCTAGAAGCACCCGATCATCTCCCAACTATCTAAGCCCCATTCATACCATCGCTGATCCAAAAAGTACCCAGGAATAATAGTTTATTAATCCATAACCATACCTAATTTCAAATTCATATGATGTTAAATAGCATGAAAACTTCTTCAATATATGATGTAAATCTATAGCATTACCCTATGACACTACAACAAAACCGCTGTTTAGCGACTGTTCTAGGAACCGCCGCTAAACCTTTTGTAAAAAGGTTTCACCACAGTTTATAATAAACCGCTGCAAAATGTTGGTTTTTTTAACACCCAACCCACCTTCCCCCGCAACCCCGGACCCCCACTTCTCCCGCGACCCCGGCCCCCCGATTCCCTGGGCGACCCCGCGACCCCGACCCCGGTGACCCCGCATGACCCCGGTGACCCCGGGAATGCCGCGACCCCGCGACCCCTGGCCCCCCACGACCTCAGAAGATGCACCGTCTTCCCCTCTAGGTAGGGGTTTGTTTCTCCTTTAGGTTTTTTTTGGTTTTACAGTAGGTATAAGAATCAAATCCCCAAGAAGGGTTGTTGTGTAATTAATTCTATATAGGGGTATCCCCCAAGGCCTCATTACTCCTTTTGATGTTTTCCTAGCTATCGACAATGATATTTTGGTGGAGGATCTTATTCTTGTTTTTAGGGTTTTTGATTATTATTTTGATTTCTTCTAGTCAGGATCAAATAAAAAATTCAAACTAGATGATTATTCGTCTACCATGATAAGTTAGGTGGTCTATAAATTTTCCTATAATGCCACATTGTGCATATCTTATTGCTAATGTCTCACACATTGTACATCCAAGGAGATTATTTATAAATTTTTGGACCAAAGACTAATTATTATAAACATGTTAAGGAATTCCATTGACGTATTTCTTCAAGGTTGGATGTTTTTTACCTCAACCTGGACTACCCAAGGGGTGGGTTCTACATTTATATCACGTTTGTTCAACCCTCAAGGTATGATGATCATGAGTTATATTACTGAGAGTTGAATGAGGTATTAAAGTGTATTGTAGAAGGTTTTAAACACCATATAGCACCTTATCAATTGTAATTGAAAGAAATGAATTTGATGACCCCTTGGTTTGTACATGATCAAGAATGGAATAGATAAATGATTCATTGAATGGTTAATGAATTGGTGAATGGAATATTTTGGATGCCTTGGACATTAATAATCATTGGATATGATAACCATATCTGGATTTCATGGAAATTTCAACTCCATGGGTCCTACTTAATTGGATTCCTTGGACATTTCAACTATTTGGATCCAGTTGACATGACTCATAATTATTTCATAGATATTTTTCTCCTCATATCTGATTTATTGGACTTGTTCGGATGCCTGATCCATTTATAATCCTTATATTCAATGATCACACTAGGATTTGTTATACATTTCTATTCATTGGATCCAGTTTACTTGGATTATATGGATACATTGGACATTATGACTCCAATGATAGTTATAGTATAAGGTTTTCATTAAGATTGGTGGGGATGGTTAATGATAGCCTCCACAATTATAATTTAATGAATGGTTCCATCCTCTACCACATTCCACCTTTTGGATTGTCTCTCATTAACCAATGGATACTCTATACACTGTTTTGAACCATTTCTTTGTGTTGTGTTTTGTTCACACCCTATAGCGCCTCTCACTCTCCTTTTCCACATCTTTTATTTTAAATTACACTTAAATGAATATTTTACTGGTTTTTTTCATTATAGGGCAGTATGTAAAGGTGTAATGAGGCCTTGGGGGATAGCCCTATATAGTGGGTCTGTAGGGATCTTCTAAAAATTGGTTGTGGATGTGGATTTATTTGGAGCTAACCTATTAGGATTTGATACTGAATATCACACCTTTCCTCGAAGCATATAAAGTTATCCCTATGGGATATTTCAATCATGGAAGATAGTTCCACATAAAAAACATAATCAATCAATGGACTGATTGAGAAAATATCCAACCTACTGCCATTAGATTCTATTGAATGAGAATTGTATTAGTATTCCAATATTTGTAATGGTCATTCTTCACCAGTTGGTCTCTATTTCTTATTGACTCAGGCATTCATAATGTATGTTTTAAACCTTCCAAAGTGATTCAATTCAATGTGATTGTTGTACCCTAAAGTTTAAACATTTGAGAATCATTTTAACAGTTAAATAAATTATGAAATTATATTCTTCTGCACCTTCCAATTTGGGTATGAATCTCTTTTGGATACCCCAAATACATAACATTAGATTCTCCTTTTGTAATGTCTTATCAAAACCATGGTCCTTTTCATAGCATATTATACTTTGTGACAAAATGGTCTAAACATCATGAAAATAAAATTAATGTCCCCCTCGAAGGTATTATATGATACTAATAATCCTTAATTCACATCAGGTTGTGTTTTGGAATATCTATGAAGACTAAACAATCATTGGTTCTATGTTTATATATATAAATATGTTAGCATCTACAGGTTTGAGAACCATGACCATAAAATATCTGAGTCATCCCCTAAGGATATATGCATACGTGTGTCAAGATCTACATCCATATCATATTTTTATTCCTCCCTTATATCTCTATATATATCACATTTTTTTTCAAGGATACATTCCCTTAAACTCTATACATAGATTGGTCTATGAACAATGAAATTAAACATAGTGTGAATATCCATGATAAATAAGTCATGGTTTTGTAATAAAACCCATCCAACGGAGGTGCGCTGTCTGCAAAAACTCACAGTGGTATACCTTGATTAACATTATTGCATTGATGTTTTCCTTATACTTGATGTCGTTGTTAGTCATAAAGCACACATCATACTTGAACCTTTTTATATCCCTATAGAGGGTTTCCATCTTTTTATTAAAATGATTGTTTGAACCAAGACACTCTTTATGTGCCATTAGAGTTTTAAGATGGGTCCCATGTTGTGTGACCATGTCACAAGTCATGTGATATTTAAATCCAACCAAAAGCCCAGTTCCACAGCCCAGGGGTCCCACGGTATCAGTAATGTCAGATTACATGTTATGTAACCTGTGATTTTCCTGATCCCATGGGGTATTAATTCCTCTAGGTATTCCTACACATTGCTAGATCTCCAAACCTCACCGAATTAGGTATATCAGGGTTCATCCAATCCTCTAGTCATCATAGATTAGCATTCATTTCTTTAAATCTTATGATAAAACATCCTGTCATGTCATCCATATGATCCTATTTGAAACTAAGTGGAAGATGCTGCCCCGTGGATGTCACTGGACTGAGCCAACACGTTGCGGTCATGTTGCGGTCATGCCGGGGTCACACTGCGGTCACGCCGTGGTCACGCCAGGGTCACACCGCGGTCACGCCGCGGTCACACCGTGGTCATGCTGTGGTAATGCCGTGATTTGGCCCTGCTCCAGCCACATCCAGCCCACACCATCCCCCTTCCACCTTCATTTCAGCCCACTGCCACCAGCATTCCAGCCCACAACAGCCCCCTGCCACCTTTAAATCAGCCCACACCATCCCCCCAACACCTGTAACCAGCCCCCTTCCACCACCATTTGAGCCCTCATCAAATTAGGTATATCAGGGGTCATTTAATCCTCTAGTCATCACAGATTAGCTTTTATTTCTTTAAATATTCTAAGAAATCATCCTCTCATGCCATCCATATCATACTATTTGAAACTAAGTGGAAGATGCTGCCCCACAGATATCGCTGGACTGGGCCAATACGCTGCTGTCACGCCACAGTCATGCCGCGGTTACGCCGCGGTCACGCCGCAGTCACGACGCAGTCACGCCACGGTAATACCGTGATTTGTCCATGCTCCAGCCACATCCAGCCCACACCAGCCCCCTTCCACCATCATTTCAGTCCGCTTCCACCAGCATTCCAGCCCGCAACAACCCCCTTACACCAGCATTCGAGCACTCACCGAATTAGGTATATCATGTGTCATCCAATCCTATAGTCATCACATATTAGCTTTCATTTATTTAAATATTCTGAGAAAACATCCTCTCATGCCATCCATATCATCCTATTTGAAACTAAGTGGAAGATGCTGCCCCGCGGATGTCGCTGGACCGGGCCAACATGCCGTGGTCACGCCGCGGTCACGCTACAGTAATGCCATGATTTGGGCCTGCAGATGTCGCTGGACTGGGCCAACACGCCGCGGTCATGCCGCGGTCACGCCGCGGTCACACCGCAGTCACACCACTGTAATGCCGTGATTTGGCCCTACTCCAGCCACATCCAGCCCACACCGGCCCCCTGTCTTGATATATAGTAAATTCTACATGACCTCAATTTGGTTATTGTATAATAACTTTATTATCTATAAATATGTACATGAGAGTCAGATAAATAAAATATCTCAATATAAACATGTTCCCCTACCCATGAATCCATGGTATGTTAATGATGTCCCCTATCATACATAGGATATATTTCTACATGATATATTTCACCAGAGGCTTATTCATCAATGTACATATATTTAAATTCAGTCCTTATATTTAAAATTCAGTCCTTTAACTTCATGAATGTATGAATTGGAATCTCATCAAGATTGATTTTTTTAATGGTTATTTCCGAAGGGAATGAATGTAGAGAAATAGACTGAGCTCATGAGACTTTTTATTGGTGAGAGATCAGTATGGGAGTATGTCAATAACCTTTCAAGGATTGTTATATATTCTCTAAAGATAGGGGTCATCAATTATGAGAAAGATCATTTCTTTGGTGATGGTCTTCACCCAGACCTTGGTACATCTCTACTTTCTTTGGGCATAACATCCATTTTGGAGGTTGTCACTAGGGACATGTGAATGGAAGCTAAATATTCTTGGAAATCAAAGGTTATTCATTATTTAGTTTTATCAGGTATGCAAAAAATTAATAGTGGGAATTAAGAGAATCCAATGTGCAAGGAGTAGAGGCAGGATGAACCATAACATGATGAAAATGCCCATTCTTATAGAAATAGTTCATCCATTTTGTGCTTCCAGTTTAGGGACTTTGAGGAATTTTGAGACCCATTTCTTGATATATCATTGAATTTTTCTCTATTATGGAAATTTTGTTCATTATTATTTGTTTTTGATGATGGGGTTATAGAAGATTTATCATGTTTGATTCCTTGTTTTTTGTGTAGGCACATTGTGATATACATGGATAAAAGCTGGATCACATTACCAAGGAACACACCTCAGAATGTTAAGGGTATGAATGATTTTTTAGATTTTGAAATTTCTAATCAATCCATTGAAGGGAGAATAAAATGTCAATGTCCTAAATGTAAATTTAGAACATGGTTGAAGAGAGATGAGGTTTATGAACATTTAATACTGAAGCAATTCCCTGCTCAATATTTGTGGTGGATTTGGCATGGAGAATCAAACGTTACAGAAAGATTGAGCACTGATGTTAATCCGCATAATGAGGTCCCAAGTTCATCGACAATGGAAAATGAAATGAAAAACTTAATAAATGATGCATTCGGCACGACAAGAAACCGCTATCTGTATCAAAACATATCAGAGCAACCAGAAGAGGGTGCTACAAATTGCAACGTGAGAAGTGATGTTTTTGAAACTGTAACACAGGAATATCAAGATTGTCACATATCATTGGATCCTCCTCTTGATTCTGTGGAGCCAAATGTAAGTGAAAGCGTCACTAAGGAAAATGTGTTTCATGATTTAGTTGACGATGGAAATCAAGAGTTGTATAGTGGGTGTTTGAAATATTCAAAGCTTTCATTTTTGCTGAAGTTGTACCATATCAAATGTCTATGTGGAATTACAAATAAGGCAATGTCCATGATATTGGAATTGATTCGTGATGCATTTATTGAATCAAAAATCTCATAATCTTTTTATGATATGATAAAATTTGTTAACAAGCTTGGCCTGAATTATACAAAAATACATGCATGTCCCAATGATTTTATGCTTTATTGGGGAGAGGATTCAAGTTGACAGAATTGCATGAAATGTTCTTCTTCTAGATAGAAGGCAAAGGGTGATGTTCGAAGTCTGAATGAACATGATTTCATGGAGAATACGAAAAGGAGCACACCTACAAAGGTATTTCATTACATTCCTTTGAAGCCTTGATTGAAAAGATTATTCATGTCATCGAAAACCGCCGAACACAAGAAGTGGCATTCTGTAGATAATAAAAATGATCAGTTAATGAGATATCCGTTAGATTCCAAATCATGGAAGGCATTTGATTCATTACATCTCAATTTCTCAGCTGATCCTAGGAATGTTCGATTGGGATTTTCTGCCGATGGATTCAACCCATTTGGGACTTTGAGTACCAATTATAGCATTTTGCCAGTTGTTTTGATCCCTTATAATCTGCCTCCATGGATGTGTATGAAACAAACATCTTTTATCCTTTCGATGATTATTCCTGGAAAACAAATGCCTGGAAATTATATTGATATATACTTGCAGCCTTTGATTGAAGAATTTCAGGAGTTATGGAGAAACAGTGTTGACACATTTGATGCTTCTTCTAAAACAATGTTCAAAATGCATGCTGCTTTAACGTGGACCATTAGTGACATCCCTAGGCTTGGGAATTTATCTGGTTGGAACACTTACACGGGTTTGGCTTGTCCCGTTTTTAACTTTGATTTTGAGCCAAAACGGCTACCTCACAGTAGAAAATGGTGCTTCTTGTGTCCTCGAAGATTTCTCGATGCATCTCATAGATTTCGGCTAAACAGATCAAAATTTAATGGTTCAATTGATCGTAGACCACCTCCAAAGTTGTTAAATGGTTTTGAAATATTGGCACAGCTTGAAAATGTTGAAACAGAGTTTGGGAAGGTTCATCATTTTAATGATAGCGGAAAACGAGTCTGAAGTGTATCATCAAGTGAAACCAAAACGCAACAATGGAAGAAAAAAGTATATTCTTCAAACATCCGTATTGGGAATTTAATTTGTTGTGGAATAATCTTGATGTGATGCATATTGAGAAGAATTTCTGTGACAATTTGATTTTCACATTTCTTAATGATCATGTAAAGTCAAAGGATCATCTCAATGCTCGCAAAGACCTACAATCAATGAATATAAAACGTGATCTCTGGCCATATGGGAATGGAAAGTATCCTCCGACAATTTTTGCAATGAAAAATAGGGATAAAGATACATTCTTTTGAATGTTAAAGAATGTTAAGGTATCTGATGGGTATTCAAGTAACATCTCGAGGTGTGTTGACTTGACGAATCGTAAGTTACATGGATTAAAAAGCCACTATTCACATATTTTGCTACAATAGTTACTACCATTGGCATTGCGTACATTATTACCTGAAAAATTACCGCTGTTGTACTCCAGTTCTGCACATTTTTTAGAAAACTATGTGAGAAATCTCTACATCCATTTCATCTTGACAACCTCTAGGAGAGGTTTGTATTGACCCTTTGCGCAATGAAGATGATCTTTCCTCCGTCCGTTTTTACTGTAATGATGCATTTCACTGTGCATTTGGTTGAGGATGCTAAATTGGGAGGCCCCGTTCATTATTGATGGATGTATCCAATTGAGAGGTACTTTATTTATATGTTTTCCAGTTAAGTAAACAATTTTTGGTACTTCATTAAATGCATAATTATGTTTATTATATTTCACAGATATCTTGGGTATTTGAAATCATACGTGAGAAATAAAGCTAAACCAGAAGGCTCAATTGCTGAAGGTTATGTGGCTGAAGAGTGTCTTACCTTTTGTTCTCGATACTGGGATGATATTGAGACAAGATTTAATCAAGTTGGATGTGTTGACGACACATCGACTCAATCTCAAATACATCATAAATCCAAAATATTTCCTGTTATTGGCCGATCAGTTGGGAGGACATCAAATGTGACACTGACTGAATTGGAATTATTACAGGCACATAGATATGTGCTGTTGAATAGTGAAATTGCAGATCCATTTATTGAAGAGTTAAGGATTCAAACAAAGAGACGAATGAGAGGCTGAACACGAAATGAGAAAGATATAATTAAAGTTGTTAATAAAGAGCTTCTAGAATGATTTGCACAACATGTAAGTTCATAAATATTGCAATAAATATGAATATTAGTTTGAAACATACATTTTGTAAATCTAATAATGTATATTTCTTTTTTTTAGATCATGAATACTGATACTCGAGCATAGGTATCAAAAGATTTGAAGTTTCTTGCTGGAGGTCATTTAAAAGAAGTTAGAAAGTTTGATGCGTATAATGTGAATGACTTTAGATTTCGTACAGTTGATCGAGAAGTGGGTTTGAGAACACAGAATAGTTGTATATTTACATTTACTGAAGTGGAATACTATAGAAAGCTGCATGATATTATTGAATTAAACTACCATAGACATTTTTTGGTTGTTTTATTCAAATGCAAATGGGTCGATATTATCAGAGGCATTGAAAGAGATTCCTTGCAATTTACTTCTATGAACTTCTCTCGCTTGATGGATGTTGGTGATCATGAACTACATGATCTATATATCTTATCATCGCAAGAAAAAAATTGTATATTATGTGAATGATATTGCCGATGAAGGGTGGAGTGTAGTTTCTCACGTAATACAAAGTGATTTGTATGATATGGGTGATGAAGTGGAAAATTTGTCCTCTGAAAATGAATTTAATCAACAACAGGAAGCAGAATTATTTGTCCATCATGATATTGAAAATATTATTCTAGCAAGGATGAATGAAGTGGATGAAGAAATGGAGTAGGAAACCGACATGATTGAAGGGTAAAATGATTGTATGTACAATTATTTATTTATTCAGCAACCACTTGTTTCATTTCTGTAGTCATTCATTATCATTGTTATATAGATTTTGTCTGCTAGTACTCCATCTGTTATCATTTTTAATTTTTTTCTGCATAATTTTTTTGTAATATATATTCTGAACTTAATTTTATTTGATTAAATGACAGGAATGCCAAGGAGGAAGCGTTACATTATTTAATCCAGTTCTGTGATAGATGACTACCCATCTAGCTCCCTCCCCTCGACATCTGATGCACTAGCTGCCGATAACCCTGCACCATCTCCCCATGTGCCATCTCTCACACCATCTGTGGATGTCACAGTAGAGGCTGAGTCGTTGACTCCCCCTTCAGGAGCCTCAACAGTGGGGGAGTGACGCGCCCCTTCTAGTTAATCCCGTACATACTAGAGTGTCACTATCATAGGTACAAATTTTAATTAAATAAATTTATTGCGTTTTGTTTATACTAATTTTTTTCTCATTGAATATGAAAAAAATGAAACTGTGGAGAAAAAAATAAAAAGTTCAGATGTTTGGAATCTGAATGGCGAGAAGATTGTTTTGCCATTTGATTCTTACAGGGTCCCTATGGATGATGCCGCGGGGTTGTTTGGCGAGATTCTAGGCCAGCTGGCAGCGGCACCCATTTCCCTTCCCATTTCATATGATGATTGGAGACATATTTCTCCAAGATAGAAAAATGAAGTGTTTGATTCTCAAATCAAGTTAAATTTGTTACATTATGGTTTAATTTAATGTCATGTTACTAATATGTTCAAAATGAATTTCTGTATACAGATGTTCTTCCACTTTACCATTGCTGATGTGATAGCACGAAAGTGGACATTGAAAAATCTAGGAAAGAAGTGGAAAGATTTTAAATGGAGATTGTGGTGTGATGTGAACGATGCTTTGTTGACCACGCTGCAAATGTATGAGAAGCTACCCAGTGGTGTACCAAATGAGTAGTGGAAAGTGTTTGTTGACAGGCATCGGGATCAGAAGCGGATGGTATTGAAATATATATATTATTATACTATCCAAATTTTACATTTATACATGTATATGAAAAGGACATGACATTCAATACATCAGTATTAAATTGCATTTTATTTATTTCAGGATCTATCAAGACAGAATGCGTCAAACCGAGCAAAGCAAGTCATCTCGCACACTGTAGGCTCAAAATGTTTTTCTAGAAATCGAAGTTCATTGGTAATATTTTAATTAGTTTAAATATTTATAAGACAATATTATCTGTTTAATATAATGAATTGTTGATTTATATTTGATAAATGCAGTCACAAAGTTTAGGCCATGAATCATCCGGAACTGAACTATGGTTGGATGTTAACATGAAATTAGATGGATGTTTTGTTAATGAGCCTGCTAAAGAAGATGGGGGTATGAAGTCAATTTTTTATCATAATAACTTCTTATCATGTTTTTATGTGTTAATATATATTGATATTTAATTTATAGGTCAAAATTAAAGAAATATGCGATGCCAATCCTGTGCATTCCTACTCTGTCTCCCAAGATGACCCGGTTGCTAAAGTCCTTGGGAAGGAGCATCCTGGGAGAGTGCATGGGATGGGTTTGAGAGTCGTTCCATCTAAGGTTTTTAGCAGGCCACTGGGGATAGCTGTTGTATCTACTCCTGACTTTAGCCAGCCCGGAGATGCTAAGAAATAGATTGCTTCTTTAGGAAACACAGTTCACCAGCAGGGGGATCAGATATCTGCATTGCAGAAAGAGTTGACTGAACTAAATCAGTAGATGAGCAGATATGCCCTCGGTGGGAGTGAATCGATTGGTGGTATACAGGTAAATCACATAAAATCAGAATCATTTAGTTTTCTAACTTTCATTTGTTTTATGTTTTAATATAAATATGTAACCATATTTAATTTTCAATATAATGTTCTTATATGTGACAACACAAAGTGGAAATGAAGGTGGAGAGGGTGACAATGCATCATCGGACCCTGAGTAGTTGTACTGTTGATGTGTTGAACAAAAATGAAAACATTTGGTTTGTATATGTAACATTTGTGGCACATAGTTTCTACCACACATTTTCATGGCCTAAAATTTCCTTGATTTCTCACGTTTCTTTTTATGCATTTTAATGATTTCTGATGTTTGTTTTTATGTCTTAATTTCTCGAGTGTGGTATACATCATTCCATTTAGGTCTGTATTTGAATTGGTAGTCGAGATTTTGGATGAATAGGAGTTAAACCCATTGTTTATGTGTTGAACAAATTGGGTCATTTCATAGTAATCAAGGAGATAGTGTTTTGGACACTTTGGTGAGGCCCATTGTTGAAAATGTCTGATTTAAGCGTCAAAAGTATCTAAACATGCTCTAGCTCTTATAAAATGTCATGAGAATGTTCTAAATCAAGGGTGGTTCACTAAGATATAGGTGTGACTGAGGGGTGATAAATTAGCATTAGTCCTTGAATATAGGAAAGAATACATTATAAATTAAAATATAATCTCGAAGATGGATGTCGACTTGATGCACAATTGGTATGTCTTATAAAAACATGAATTTTAAGAAAACAACTTCTTCAAAATACTTCAATATTAGGATGGTTACAATAGACAATTTCCAACCATAACTGTTTTGATCATTGAACTGTTACTGCATGACTTGAACTGCATTCCCAACACAATTTCCACTAAATCATGGTATGTCTGGTAATTATTACCTATAATTATATCCCTGAATTATTTATGTTATGATTCCTAATTCCATTTTTTGATTCATTACAAGCTATCCAGTCATGAAACTTTAATTACTGGAATTCCATAATATTCTTCTTTACCATTGATGACTATTATTTCTACAACTACTCTCCCAAAGGTTACATTTTCCATGAACTGTGTGATTCTCCCCACCATAGGTTTTTAATATTCATCATTTTAATAAAAATAGGAATCTAATTCCCATGAGAAAAACTCTATCCACCACTAAACATGGTTTCTGGATGTGAGTCAACATAATTATACCATGTTTAATCACGACAATCCATCCTTGGCATACGCTGAAGCCTCATTTGGAACTAATATTCCATCCTTGAACAACCTTTGTTTCACTTCCTACCACATATATTTACATCATCCACTTAATAATAAATAGAAATGGTCTATTCATAATCACATGTATTATGCAATCATCATTCCATGCACACACATTCAATCAACATCAATAACTACATCTTGAACTTTAACCCAGATTGATGATGTTATAAAACTCAATCCTCTTACATAGTCATCCATAGAACTAGGATAACTTAGCTTTTCCACTAAAAACTCTGGTCTACATCACTCACTACAACGTAGTTAATACCTAACCTATATTCCAACATAAAAAGATGTCAACTAAGACTCACTAGAAATATCCACATTCCTTTAAAAGCTATATCCCAATGTAACTCTAAAACTATTCCCACAATAGGATTTTTTATAACAATATATTTCTAATGTGTTATTTAAGCTATTTCATTAGTTCAAATTTATTATAAGTATTAAGGATGGTTTCTAGGCCATAAAACCAAAAAAATCATTATATAAATGGGTTCTTACTAAAATAACTACTAATTCATCAATTATCAATTTTTATAAGTAGAGTGGAATTCCTATAGATGATCTATCCTAAGAAAGTGAAGTTATAAGATTTAGTGGAATCCAGTTTGGGATGTTACAATGTTGTATCAATGGAGTTTTATCTTCCTAGTATTTACTATTTAGGATATTGTATACATGAGTATGAGGAATGTGTTGGAACCTTTGATTGTTTTTTCTTGTTTTATTTGTTTTTCATGGCAGTGGTGCAGTAGAATCCAAGAATTAATATTTTTATTCTGGGCAGCTTTTAGCGGCGGTTTTAACCTCCGTGAAATGTATACTGGCAGTGGTTTAAACCACCGCTAAATGTAAAATAAAATTTACTTTTAGTGGTGGTTATAACCGCCGCTAAATAGAAGCTTCGTGGCTGCCTCATTCCACAACGGTTTACCTAAATTTAGCAGCAGTTTTACTGCCACTGGAAATTGAGTTTATTCGTGGCGGTTATAACCACCGCGAATAAAGCGATATATAGGGCTCGTAAAAAAGCCGCTAAATTCCGGAAAACCTCCGCGAAATGACGCACCTACGACGCGTTCCTGAAACCACCGCTAAACGTAAAAAACCACCACTAATAGATTTCTGACGCCCTATTAGGTGGCGGTTTCTGTAAACCACTGCCAAACAGTATAGCGGAGGTTTAAACCGCCACTAAACGACAATTCTGTTGTTGTGTGAGATAAATAGGGGATTCCCCATGTATAACTGACATGGGATGAACCCAAACATATTAATCTATTTCATGAACACATTATTCCCCATATATGACCATCATGGGATGGAACCTCATTCCCCACCATGGGATAATTCTCCTCATTTGGACAGCTTCCATGTGTAAGCCCCACACCATCCCTCATTGAATCTCCTTTCAAGACATGAGCATCCTTACTACATGAAGTTAAACTACATGGATATATCATGTCACTTGACATTAAACCCCAACATTATAATACATGGGTTTTGATCCATGTTTCATTATAGGGTATGTATGACACATCTATGAGGTTCAATCCGGACTTACCAACAAATCTGGGGTACCTTCCTGAGGTTTGATTTTGATGCCCCAAAACTTAATAAATCTTCAAGTATGATTATCTTCCCCCATGGGGACACACATAAAAAAATATTAAGTATGATCATCTCCTCACCAAGGGAACACTTAAACACACACCTATCACCATATTTTGTTAAACCTATGACCATCCAATCCCCGTAAGATGTTAAACCTATGAAAATCCTATCCTCACATGATGTCAATCCTGTGATCAACATATCCCCAGAGGACGTTAAACCTACAAACTATCTATCCCTACAAGACATTAAACCTATGAAAATACTCTCCCCACAATATGTTAAACTTATGACTAACCTATCCTCATCATACAATAAATCTATTACACACTTGTCCCCACAAGATGTTAAACTTGTGACTTACCTATCCCTAAAAGACATTAAACCTAGGAACTACATATCCCTAGAAGACATTAAAGCTATGACCTAACTATCACCAAAGTAGACACAAAATTACTTGGGTTACACACCTGATATTCCTCTCATAATATATTCCATATAAAATATGAATACTTTAGAGGTTCCAAACACACCCAACATTGAGAAATTATTAGACATTCTTGATGTTTCCTTCCACTCTGACCACATCTTTCTACCTTATTGAGAAAAAAGAGGCATAATTACCCCATACCCACCTCAAAAAGACACTGGGAATGAGTTTGAATAACATGAATCAAATCCATGAGGGAGAACCATACATGGAAGAAGGATCCAAAGAGGAATCCATGGAAGGAGGAACTTACATACCATCAACCCGTTTCAATCAAAGAGCTAAAATTGCTGATCAAAGTGATGAAAACCACCCACCTATAGAATGCAGGTATATAGGGAAACAAATATCACAACACCACTAGGTGGAGATATAGTGGATTTAACAAGATTCAAAGATTCAGAAATAGAGATATCATCATTACAAACTCAAGAAAAATAACATTTTCCTTAGGATTAGCTTAACTATAATATTGAATTTTTCTCCAACTATTTAAGAAAAGGGTCTACAATTATTCAATATAAATACCCATATTATTTAATTTCCTTCTAAAGTGTGTTCATAATCATCCTAACATTGATAAATAATCATAGGTTGATATGAAATTTCATATCCTTATTCAAAATACCTTTTCCCCTAAGTGGAGAGGAAAATTACATTTCCAAAATCACATTAAATTTATGTAAAAGGATAATATTATTTTCACAATGCACTTTAGTATAAACATAAACTTAAGATACAATAGTTGTACCACTACAATGTTTTTTAATAATTCAATATATAACTATCAAGATGATGATTTAATGTCTTTATTAAACATTCTATGTATTAATAAGTTTGTTAAATAAGATAAAAATACAAAACTTATGGTTCTTAAGTGAATGATCAGTGTTCCTCACTCCACAAAATTTTATAAAACTCACTTTAATAGTGGTGGTTTCATATGCTTCCCCTTTTTTCCATTAGAAATGCAATTTAAAAATTCCTACCATATTTTATCCCATAGAATAGGTCATTGTCTTTAATGGTCACCAAGTTCCCCACATTTATGTTATTTAATAGTTAGTGGGACCTTAGGATGAACTCTTTTTCGTTTCACCTTGTCCACATTGATCTTCATTTTTCATTAGAAATTAGTTTCTATATTCTCTCCTTTACCACAAATAAAACAACTTTAGTTTTATTTGAAACGTACTCTCACTACAACATAAATCGCCTTTAGTGGTGGTTTTTTAATCCTCTACAAAACCTTTTCTAAAAATGGTTTAGCTGTGGTTTATTAAAAACCATCACTAAACCCTTTTTTTCAGAGGAAAAACATCCCCCAACCCCGACACCCCTTCTCCCTCAGAACCTCAGGACCCTACCTTCTTCCCCTGATCCCCGTGATCCCTGAACCAAAGCTCGCCTCCCCACCACCGGTTACATTTCTCACCATCTATCCACTCCATTTCCCCCCAACACCCAACCCCAAACCCCCTTCTCCCCCCTTCTCCCCCAGCCCCACCTTCTTCCCCTGACCCCAGCGAGACCCGAACCCTAGCTCACCTCCCTGCCACCAGTGAATTTTATTTAGGTCAGTGTTTCCATTTCATTGAATTTTATTTAAGATATTTACGTGTTCTTGTATTTGTAAATTAATTTCTAATCTACATAATGAGGGTGTGAGTTATCTAGGTTTTGTTTATAATGGTTTTATATAACATAAATAGGATTTCATGTAGCCTAAATGTTTTAATTTAATTTTTAAATGAAATTTTTATGTATATTTGTATTTTATACATTCTACATGTTTGATAAAATTAAAATAGTGGTTTTATAAAATAAAAACACATGGTCATTCAATTTTTAGAGAAATTGGATTTTCAAAGTTGGATACCCTTTGGGGGTAAAATGGTTTCCATGTTTCAAAGAGATATGTTGTTTTATGAAATGGAATTTGGGATTCATTTTGGTTATTTTGGTTGTTTTTTGGAAATGATTATGATTTCCCTTATATTGGTGTTTGGATTCCAAAAAATATAAAAAATTTATTTTCAAATGTATATATTAAATGTGATAATTGAAAGTCTTAGATGGCACTTTGTGATGTGATATTTGAGTTGATTGGTTCGTTGTTCCTTTGTTGAGCCCCTTTTCATTTATTTATGATGTCATGTGTATCCATTTGATGGTTGTTTTTGATGTGATTCATGATTTTCTTATGGATGGGGATCATTATAAGGTAAATGTGGGATGTGGGAAAAACTTCATTATTATTCTATCCTTTGGATATTATTATTTTCATTATATTACATTCACTTTAAATGTGTATCACCTAGTTATTTTATAGGGAACTATAGGATACGAAGTGGGAAGTCATGGGATGTTTCTATGTACATTGAGATTACACTATTTCGAGTTACCACTAGTTATAAAAAATACCGAGCTAGTGGGGTGTCCTGGATGAGATTGAGTTTAGAGTGATTTGTTTGATGGATGTGTGATCATTAACCTGATGGAATTAGGTCCACATTTTCTTGTATTATACTTGTCCCATTAGTTCTTAATGTGTTTCCTCATGAAATTTATCATGTGTTATGCCTTTAATTATTTATTAGCTTGTGTATTGATTTTTTACTTGGATGGAAATTCATTGAAGCATTGATCCTCCAATGATTTAATAATAATATTGATTAGTGTTGTTCTTCTTGTTTATTATCATACTTTTTGAATTTATATATGGAATTTTTCTTCATAGTTATCCTTGTTTCCTTACTTTGAGATTGTTTTGTTAATTCCTTCAACTGAGGGGAATTTTTTTAAATTTTCTAACCATTATTATAAATTCTTTTGTTAGGTTTTTAAACCATGTAATCGGTTTTTATAAAAGGGTGATGTTTTAAGGATAGATGAATGAGTTTTTAATTGGAATTGTTTCAGGAAAAACATTTTTATACCATGTTTTATAAATGTTGGGCATTGATAAAGTTCATGTTTTATATTTTTTTATTTATATATCATGGTAATCGAAGAAAACTATTTTCCTATATTATTCTAAAATTAGAAATTATAGATCCTATTATATAAGGAATAAAATTAAATGACTTACACAGAATATAATTAATTACTTTGCATGAAAGTTGGTTCAATATACTCTCATAAATTGTAGAAGATAATACTTCCAATTCCACAAACTGGTATATCAGAATGATCAAATAGAAAATATCCCAATGATCTATAAGTTGACTTCTAATATGATGCTTCATCTTAACTCTTAACTTTTTTACTAATGCCTAACTTGCTCAAATATATCTGAAAATACTCACTGTCTTCTTAAAATGTATATTTCCCAAGAAAATACTCACTATTTTCTAGTTTCGTCAAGAGATTTTGTAATCAGAAGTGTTTAAGAATAAACGTGCATTCACATATGTAATTTTGTTTTCTAGTGGGTGATTTAACATATGTATTTATATAGAAAAACCTTATGTAACATATTTATATATTTTTTCAACTAGTATATATGAATATATTTCCCTATTTAGTTGTAACTATGTATTTTTTTTAAATATTGTGTAGGCACATTATTATATACATGGATAATAGATGGATCACATTTCTAAGGAACACACCTCTGTTTGTTAAGGGTTTGAATGAAATTTTAGATTCTGCAATTTCTAACCAATCTGTTGAAGGTAGAATAAGATGTACATGTCCTAAATGTAAATTTAGAAGACAGTTGAAAATAGATAAAGTATATGAACATTTAAAACTGATGAAATTCCCTGGTCAATATTTCTATTGGATTTGGCATGGAGAATACAATGTTATAGAAAGGATGAGCACTGATTCTAATCCACAGGAATGAGCTCCCAAATTCTTCGACAATAGAAAATGAAATAAAAAACCTCATAAATTATGAATTCGGCACTACAAGACACCACTATTAACATAAAAAACATAACAGAACAACGAGATGAGGGTGCTACAAATTGCAATGTGACATGTGATGTTTTTGAGAATATAACTGTAAAGACCCGTAAAATTCAAGGGAAATTTTTTCTTAATTTTCTTTGGAATTTTACAAGAGCGCGGTTTCTGACGGCACCTGATTCCGAGGCCCGGTGTGCCCAGAATCAATTTCCGAAGTTGGGCTCGGGTACGTTTAGTGAACGAACGAGCGGGAATTTCTGACTTTTGAACAAGTGCCCGGAATCGAATTCCGAGGGCACCGATGAAACCGTAGCGCCGGTAAACTCTTAGGAACTCCTGTTTTGGAGTTGCGTTCTTACGAGTGTTGATAATAAAAATTGTGGATGTTTACTTTGTAATTACACAACAATTTTTATTATTTTACTCTAAGTGTTATCTCTTGTTGGAAGTTGGGTAACCACCCAACCTCCCTTGGGAGGTTATGAGGGTGGTGGGGCCCACACGAACCTCACCTCTTCATATCCTCTAAAACCCCTCAACTCCCTCATAAGTTATGATATCTTAAGTTATAACTTTATACTTAAATAAGGTGAGTTGTGTGTGTGTTTTGAATTTCAAACTCTTGAAATTCTAGTGTGTTGTTGTGTTAATAAAATAAGATAGTCTTATTTTTTTTGGTGTTTAGTTTTGTCGCCTTGAGAGAGTTGGGAAGGTTCTTCTTGTTTCTTCATCTTCTTCAACCTCGACGAAGAACACGAAGAACGCCATTCTTCAACGAAGAACTTCTTCGCCGAAGAACACGGTCCTTCCGCGACGCCGTATCCGTGACGTGACTTTCTTCTTCCACGTCATCTCTTCCGCGACAGTTTTCCGCGACGAACGCCATCGACAACGACTCTTCCTCCAACGTCAAAGGAATCGACACCGATATTCCACGACTACGTCAACGTGCGACTATCAAGGTAGGGGTTTTTATATATGATTGAATTCGTTTTATTGATTCTTCATATCTAAAATTCATGATGATGATGACCAAATGAACATGGACATCGTCCCGCACATAAACCATTCTCCTTTTTCTTTTTATTCTTCACGTGTTCTTCGTACGTTCTTCAATGCCAAATATTTATTGACGCTGGAAACACGAAGTTTTGTTGAGCGCAATATATGGATGTGAAGCCCTCGACGCAAGGATCACAATTATGTGATCGTTTAATTTTTCGGGCTTGGAACGAAGCCGCAATGGCTCGCGGAAGGAGGCGTCTAAATATTTATTGATGCTGGAAACTCAATGTTTCCCTGAGCGCGACATACGGACACGAATATCTCGACCCGAGGATCATGAATATGCATTCGTATCTTTTTTCTGAGTTAAATCGAAGTCGGAATGGAGTGCGGAAGGCGGAGGTCGTTGGTGCAGGTCGTGGGGAGAAGTCGTGTGAGGAAGCAGGTGATGCGGGAGCGGGCGCATCAGGGTTTACGGTGAAGACAGCAGCGGCGCGGCAGGCTGAAGGCAGCCGCGACGGTTCTGGCGAATACAGCGGGTGCGAGAGGCGGTTCTGGAAAATACAGCGGGTGCGAGAGGTTGGCCGCTGGGGTTCGGAGGAGAGGCTGCGTGAAATTGTGATTGAATAAGTTATTAGATTGGAGAGAGAGAGTTTTGGGAAATAAAATAAAGAGACAAAAAGGGATAAGGGAGAGGTGTTTGATTTTGGCGCACAAGGGGGAAAAGGAACGTGTTTTGATTGTTTTTTTTGGAGTTAAGAAAGATATAATTAAATAAACAATTAATAATAACAATAAAATATTGTTATTATTACTTTTGTTGATAAAACACCTTTTCGCCAGCAACTCCTTCGTGCGACCTCGGTTTCACGAATCGTTTGCGGCAGTGTGACCCTGACTTCGAGACGGAATTTATGAGTCCAATATTGGATGTCTTTTTCGGGTTTTTGGGTCTGGTACCCTAAGCGCTCGGAAAAATAATAGATTTAATATTATTATTAAATCTTCGACCCACCATAACTCATACGTGCGACGTCCGATTGGCTTGCCGTCAGTGGCGATATAATCCCGTCATTAATACGATCGATTCAAGTCTAATGTTGGATACTAAATTCTAGTTCGTGGTGCGGGGCCACGAAACACCGAATAATAATAATATTATTATTATTACGGGATCATGTATCGGACATATCTCTCTCATACGGTATCGGAATGACGAACCGTCTGTGACGTTGCGACACTGGAATTACGACGGATGTTTCAAGACTAATTTTGGATATTTAAGTCGAGGTTGATGCATGGGCCCCACGAGGCCCGGTTCGCGCATGATGCGGTGAAATGCAACTTTTTCACCGGCTATCCGTTTGGGACCAATGGGTAGTCCATCTCGTGTGTTTTTCCGTATGGATCGCAATGGTGTGACTGGTTTGGTTAACCGGTGTCATTTGAAGTACGACTGGGTTGGATCGAACATGAATCCAACCGGGCCCTCGGAGCGGAAACGCTTATAACTTGAGCTCTGGACGTCCGATTAACGTGCCGTCAGCTTTGTTGTGTTCCTCTTAATGAGACGGATCTTTTGGCATACTCCGCCCGAGGTTTTGACGCAGGTGGAGTACGGTCGGGTTGGTTTTGCCTTAAAAACCAACCGGGCCCCGGGGACGAAAATGCCAATAACTCTCAGACCGGGCGTCCGATCGACGCACCGTCTGTTGCGTTGAGTTCCTGTTGACGATACGGAACTTTTGGCATCCTTCGCCCGAGTTTTGGATACAGTTGGTAGTGGCCGGGTTGGATCGCACCCGAAATCCAACCGGGCCCCTGGAACGGGAAAGCTGATATCTTTCAGACAGGACGTCCGTTTGACGAACCGTCAGCGGCGTTAGTGATTACGTTGAGTAACGGTCCCTTTGAGTATACCCTATGGGAGTTCAGGGTACAGTTGAGATACAGCCGGGATTGGTTCGCACACGAAACCAACCGGGCCCCTGGGACGAAAAGGCTAATAACTCACAGACCGGGCGTCCGATCGACGCGCCGTCTGTTGCGTTGAGACCCCTGTGACGAGACGGTCCTTTGAGATACTTCTCTGTAGGACCTTGTGATACTTGGAGTATCGAACAGTAGCTCGTGGAGCGGACCCTCCTGGAGACGAGCGTGCGGAGTACGGAGACCGTGTAGCCGGCTGAGACCTGACGACTGCTTGACTGACTCGACTTGGAGTGAGTCGACTAGCCCAGTGGATGGAGCGCCCGGTATTTGGCGGCAGACCCACGGCGGACGGAGCTCCTGGTAGTTGGCAGAAAACCCACGGTACTCGACTGGAGGAGTACCTCTGTAGGCTATTTGGGTGAGCGCCCGGTATTTGGCGACAGACCCTCAGCGGACGGAGCGCCCGGTAGTTGGCCGCAAACCCGCAGTACTCGACAGGAGGAGTACCTCAGCAGTCTTAGGTTAGTGAGAAGTACCTCGGAGTCGTGACAGGACCACTGTACACTCCAGAGACGGATCTCTTCAGCAGTTACGGTTTCGATAATGAAAATCCTGGTTTGAGCTGAGTCAATGACCTTTGAGTTTCCTCATGATTGAGATGGGTTACTTGATAACTTAGGTATATGTATGGGCATATACCTGGGTAGTGGTTATCCGTTGATTTCATAATCCTTATGTTTCCTCGTGATTGAGATGAGTTACTTGATAACTTAGGTATATGTATGGGCATATACCTAAGTAGAGGTTTTCTATTGAGATCTTCTTTGTGGTTATCCTTGTTGATTTTAGTGAGACCTTGAGGGTCTCGGGGTCCCTACTGAGTATCGTTATACTCACCCCTGCACAGGCTATGCCCACACCTCATTGTGTTGGTTGCAGACGACGGACAGTGCTGACGGAGGCCGAGTGTTCGAGGACTGGACGGTACCCAGAGGTGGACTACACGATGAGTCAGTATCCGGAGGTGGACTTCACGGTGAGACGACACTCGGAGGAGGTTGACGGGCGAGAGCGTTGTGGAGGCTATCTGTACCTACCCTTCAGGTAGGATCTGTGGCAGACGGCGGGACCCGAGGAGCAGTGGAGCTATCTGTACCCACCCTTCAGGTGGGATTTCCAGTGGACAGCTCGGCGTAGCAGCTTTACCTTTCAGTTGTTGTTTTTCCTTCCAGTTGTACTTTACAGTTGGGCTTGTATTTCCGGCCCCCTTTACTTTCAGCACCTTTTGTTGTACTCATTTTTACTTAGTATATTACTTCCGCTTGTACTCTGTGTGTTTGTTTACTTTTATAAAGGTAATGTCTTCCCAGTTATCGGAATTTATGCCTTTGGTGCTAGTCGCCAGCCCCTGGCCTATGGAAGGCGGGCTTGGGGTAGTCACGACACGGGCCCCGAGGACGGGTCGTGACAAATTGGTATCAGAGGAGTTCGGTTCTACCGCAGAACTCAGGACTCTGATCTTTTTCTATGTGAAGCAATAGTGTTAAGGGTACCGAGTGTGGTCTTCAGTTCAGGGAGTCCAGTGTTGGTGCGGCGACCGACGTATCCATACACCAGGACCCTGACTACTGATCTCCGACTTTGTACACAAAAACACTGATTGCGTGTGTGTTTCCAAAGTTTTAAAGTCAGCTCAAACCAGGTTAGCTCACCAGGTATAAGACGATGACCGTGTCGCATCTGTTCAGGATGTCTCCACGCAGACATTCAGTTGGAGTTCCGAGAGAGTACTCGATGACGGCTCACCGAGCGACGAGGCTCTGGTGCAGGGCCCCTTTTACTATTTTGGCACCCTCGGGTGGTGTACCAGTAGCACCACCACCTGTTGGGCAGCAGATGCCAACGGCTATACTAGCAAACTGTGCATGCTGGCGGAGCGCGTTGCACGAGTTCCAGCAGTAGAGGCCTCAGAAGTTACGAGGCGAGGCAGATTTCAGACAGCAGAGCAGTGGCTGGAGGCGATTGCTAGAGTTTTCCGCCTAGCTGAGACATCAGTAGAGTGGATGGTGGACTTCGCCACTAGTGTTTTCCAGTGAATGACCATGAGGATGGTCCTCATAGTGATGAGGCTTCGGTACGTGAACCGATGCCTGAGATAGTGCCTTTGGGTAGTGTGTCAGCTATACATCACTACCTTTTGGTCAGCAGTTACAACCGGCGGTACCGGTAGGTGACACATGTATGTTTACTGCCTTACATGTGTTCTAACTTCAAATACCCTCATGTTCCGAGGTGAACCTGACTCATAGGCGGCTGAGGACTGGCTTGAGGAGGTGGCCGAGAATTTTCTATAACTTTTACAGTTTCGGTGGGACGACGTGTTGATAACTGAGAATTCATCGAGGCGTACCGAACATATCGGGTACTCGATGGAAGCGTTTCGATCAGTGTAATAGAGGTCGGACCTATGACCATGGTATGTTTAAGGGCTTCTGATCCATCACCTTTTCTCTATGCATTTCTACTTAGGATAGAGTGCTAGAAGGATCCTTTGTGGTTGAGAATTCTTTGCTGATCGAATACAGCCAGAGAATGTTAGAAGTTTGGAAAGCAAGAAACTGACACCAGTCTCAGAGACTTGGGCATGTAAAATGTTTCAAGAAGAGGAAATGTTAAGGACAGATGAATCTGCAGAACAACAGACATGGAGGCAGAGCTTGGAGAGCAGCTCGTGGTGGTGTACATTTCAACATGTTACCATCACATGCCTTTGTAGTCCCCGCTAGAATCAGGGAGTTGGAGAGCAGGGAAAGAGGGTAGTGCTTGCGGTCATGGAGTGCGACAAACAAAAGGGCTCTATGGATGATTCGAAGTGCGGAATTTATCTTCTACTAGATTCCGTAGCCACAGGCATCGAAACGAATCATCCCTTCCTTCCATGAATCTAGTCCCAGACCTAGAGATTCCGGTTAAGCCGTTGACTTGACCCTCACGTCTGGAGATACCTTTGGGAGGAGACTCGAAAGTCACACTTACGCCGACGGTGTGATCTGACCCTTGAGGCGAGAGTCTCGGTTAGGACCTCTTGGTGGTAGCGTCGAGGCCTTACGACGTTAGTTTGAGTATGTTTTTGGCAATCACTGATCATACTCAAATTGACGATATTAGGCAAAAGTTGGGATGGGTTTTCCTTGGTCGGCGAAAAGGAAACCCTGGGAAGCACAAGATAAACTGGTGCATGGGAGGGTGTAGCCGATCATTCTTCGGTTGGCCAACCTTACCCTCGTGGCAGCAGGAGTTTTGAGTTTCAGTTCTAACCTAAAAAGGGAGACCTTTAGAGTTCGAGGATGGCGACCACGTTCTTATACAGGTCTCACCTCGAAGAGGTTTACGGAGATGTAGCCGAGGCGGTAAGAGATCTCCGAGGTTCAATAGACCTTTCTAGGTCCCCAGCAGGGTAGGCGAGGTGGTTTATCGCTTGACCCATCCACCTCAGTTGCACCATGTGCACGATAACTTTCACGTAACTCAATTGAGGAGATACGTGCTTGATCCTTCACACATCATCGACCTCAGGGAGTTAGACGTCGATGATAGAGCGACATGCACATAGGTTCTAGTGGGGATCAAGGATAGACAGGAGCAGATCCTACGAGGATGATCGATTCCTTGGGTGCACTTCCTTCGACAGTACGGGAACCTCCAGGTGAGCACATGGGAGCGGAAGGCTCAGATGCGTACTCTGTACCGCTTTTGTGATCCTAGTTTTTGATGAAGCTTTACGGGGACGTAAAGCCCTGAGGTGGGAGTAATGTAAAGACCCGTAAAATTCAAGGGAAATTTTTTCTTAATTTGCTTTGGAATTTTACAAGAGCGCGGTTTCTGACGGCACCTGATTCCGAGGCCCGGTGTGCCCGGAATCAATTTCCGAAGTTGGGCTCGGGTACGTTTAGTGAACGAACGAGCGGGAATTTCTAACTTTTGAACCGGTGCCCGGAATCGAATTCCGAGGGCACCGATGAAACCGTAGCGCCGGTAGACGCTTAGGAACTCCTGTTTTGGAGTTGCGTTCTTACGAGTGTTGATAATAAAAATTGTGGATGTTTACTTTGTAATTACACTACAATTTTTATTATTTTACTCTAAGTGTTATCTCTTGTTGGAAGTTGGGTAACCACCGAACCTCCCTTGGGAGGTTATGAGGGTGGTGGGGCCCACACGAACCTCACCTCTTCATATCCTCTAAAACCCCTCAACTCCCTCATAAGTTATGATATCTTAAGTTATAACTTTAGACTTAAATAAGGTGAGTTGTGTGTGTGTTTTGAATTTCAAACTCTTGAAATTCTAGTGTGTTGTTGTGTTAATAAAATAAGATAGTCTTATTTTTTTTGGTGTTTAGTTTTGTCTCCTTGAGAGAGTTGGGAAGGTTCTTCTTGTTTCTTCATCTTCTTCAACCTCGACGAAGAACACGAAGAACGCCGTTCTTCAACGAAGAACTTCTTCGCCGAAGAACACGGTCCTTCCGCGACGCCGTATCCGTGACGTGACTTTCTTCTTCCACGTCATCTCTTCCGCGACGGTTTTCCGCGACGAACGCCATCGACAACGACTCTTCCTCCAACGTCAAAGGAATCGACACCGATATTCCACGACTACGTCAACGTGCGACTATCAAGGTAGGGGTTTTTATATATGATTGAATTCGTTTTATTGATTCTTCATATCTAAAATTCATGATGATGATGACCAAATGAACATGGACATCATCCCGCACATAAACCATTCTCCTTTTTCTTTTTATTCTTCACGTGTTCTTCGTACGTTCTTCAATGCTAAATATTTATTGACGCTGGAAACACGAAGTTTTGTTGAGCGCAATATATGGATGTGAAGCCCTCGACGCAAGGATCACAATTATTTGATCATTTAATTTTTCGGGCTTGGAACGAAGCCGCAATGGCTCGCGGAAGGAGGCGTCTAAATATTTATTGACGCTGGAAACTCAATGTTTCCCTGAGCGCGACATACGGACACGAAGATCTCGACCCGAGGATCATGAATATGCATTCGTATCTTTTTTCTGAGTTAAATCGAAGTCGGAATGGAGTGCGGAAGGCGGAGGTCGTTGGTGCAGGTCGTGGGGAGAAGTCGTGTGAGGAAGCAGGTGATGCGGGAGCGGGCGCATCAGGGTTTACGGTGAAGACAGCAGCGGCGCGGCAGGCTGAAGGCAGCCGCGACGGTTCTGGCGAATACAGCGGGTGCGAGAGGCGGTTCTGGCAAATACAGCGGGTGCGAGAGGTTGGCCGCTGGGGTTCGGAGGAGAGGCTGCGTGAAATTGTGATTGAATAAGTTATTAGATTGGAGAGAGAGAGTTTTGGGAAATAAAATAAAGAGACAAAAAGGGATAAGGGAGAGGTGTTTGATTTTGGCGCACAAGGGGGAAAAGGAACGTGTTTTGATTGTTTTTTTTGGAGTTAAGAAAGATATAATTAAATAAACAATTAATAATAACAATAAAATATTGTTATTATTACTTTTGTTGATAAAACACCTTTTCGCCAGCAACTCCTTCGTGCGACCTCGGTTTCACGAATCGTTTGCGGTAGTGTGACCCTGACTTCGAGACGGAATTTATGAGTCCAATATTGGATGTCTTTTTCGGGTTTTTGGGTCTGGTACCCGAAGCGCTCGGAAAAATAATAGATTTAATATTATTATTAAATCTTCGACCCACCATAACTCATACGTGCGACGTCCGATTGGCTTGCCGTCAGTGGCGATATAATCCCGTCATTAATACGATCGATTCAAGTCTAATGTTGGATACTAAATTCTAGTTCGTGGTGCGGGGCCACGAAACACCGAATAATAATAATAATATTATTATTACGGGATCATGTATCGGACATATCTCTCTCATACGGTATCGGAATGACGAACCGTCTGTGACGTTGAGACACTGGAATTACGACGGATGTTTCAAGACTAATTTTGGATATTTAAGTCGAGGTTGATGCATGGTCCCCACGAGGCCCGGTTCGCGCATGATGCGGTGAAATGCAACTTTTTCACCGGCTATCCGTTTGGGACCAATGGGTAGTCCATCTCGTGTGTTTTTCCGTATGGATCGCAATGGTGTGACTGGTTTGTTTAACCGGTGTCATTTGAAGTACGACTGGGTTGGATCGAACATGAATCCAACCGGGCCCTCGGAGCGGAAACGCTTATAACTTGAGCTCTGGACGTCCGATTAACGTGCCGTCAGCTTTGTTGTGTTCCTCTTAATGAGACGGATCTTTCGGCATACTCCGCCTGAGGTTTTGACGCAGGTGGAGTACGGTCGGGTTGGTTTTGCCTTAAAAACCAACCGGGCCCCGGGGACGAAAATGCCAATAACTCTCAGACCGGGCGTCCGATCGACGCACCGTCTGTTGCGTTGAGTTCCTGTTGACGATACGGAACTTTTGGCATCCTTCGCCCGAGTTTTGGATACAGTTGGTAGTGGCCGGGTTGGATCGCACCCGAAATCCAACCGGGCCCCTGGAACGGGAAAGCTGATATCTTTCAGACAGGACGTCCGTTTGACGAACCGTCAGCGGCGTTGGTGATTACGTTGAGTAACGGTCCCTTTGAGTATACCCTATGGGAGTTCAGGGTACAGTTGAGATACGGTCGGGATTGGTTCACACACGAAACCAACCGGGCCCCTGGGACGAAAAGGCTAATAACTCACAGACCGGGCGTCCGATCGACGCGCCGTCTGTTGCGTTGAGACCCCTGTGACGAGACGGTCCTTTGAGATACTTCTCTGTAGGAACTTGTGATACTTGGAGTATCGAACAGTAGCTCGTGGAGCGGACCCTCCCGGAGACGAGCGTACGGAGTACGGAGACCGTGTAGCCGGCTGAGACCTGACGACTGCTTGACTGACTCGACTTGGAGTGAGTCGACTAGCCCAGTGGACGGAGCGCCCGTTATTTGGCGGAAGACCCACGGCGGACGGAGCGCCTAGTAGTTGGCAGCAAACCCGCGGTACTCGACTGGAGGAGTACCTCTGTAGGCTATTTGGGTGAGCGCCCGGTATTTGGCGACAGACCCTCAGCGGACGGAGCGCCCGGTAGTTGGCCGCAAACCCGCAGTACTCGACAGGAGGAGTACCTCAGCAGTCTTAGGTTAGTGAGCAGTACCTCGGAGTCGTGACAGGACCACTGTACACTCCAGAGACGGATCTCTTCAGTAGTTACGGTTTCGATAATGAAAATCCTGGTTTGAGCTGAGTCAATGACCTTTGAGTTTCCTCATGATTGAGATGGGTTACTTGATAACTTAGGTATATGTATGGGCATATACCTGGGTAGTGGTTATCCGTTGATTTCATAATCCTTATGTTTCCTCGTGATTGAGATGAGTTACTTGATAACTTAGGTATATGTATGGGCATATACCTAAGTAGAGGTTTTCTATTGAGATCTTCTTTGTGGTTATCCTTGTTGATTTTAGTGAGACCTTGAGGGTCTCGGGGTCCCTACTGAGTATCGTTATACTCACCCCTGCACAGGCTATGCCCGCACCTCGTTGTGTTGGTTGCAGACGACGGACAGTGCTGACGGAGGCCGAGTGTTCGAGGACTGGACGGTACCCAGAGGTGGACTACACGATGAGTCAGTATCCGGAGGTGGAATTGACGGTGAGACGACACTCAGAGGAGGTTGACGGGCGAGAGCGTTGTGGAGGCTATCTGTACCTACCTTCAGGTAGGATCTGTGGCAGACGGCGGGACCCGAGGAGCAGTGGAGCTATCTGTACCCACCCTTCAGGTGGGATTTCCAGTGGACAGCTCGGCGTAGCGGCTTTACCTTTCAGTTGTTGTTTTTCCTTCCAGTTGTACTTTACAGTTGGGCTTGTATTTCCGGCCCCCTTTACTTTTAGCACCTTTTGTTGTACTCATTTTTACTTAGTATTTTACTTCCGCTTGTACTCTGTGTGTTTGTTTACTTTTATAAAGGTAATGTCTTCCCAGTTATCGAAATTTATGCCTTTGGTGCTAGTCGCCAGCCCCTGGCCTATGGAAGGCGGGCTTGGGGTAGTCACGACACGGGCCCCGAGGACGGGTCGTGACAATAACACAACCAGATCAAGATTGTAACATATCATTAGATCCTCTTTTTGATTCCGTGGAGAAAAATGTAAGAGAAAAATTCACTGGGGAAAATACATTTCATGATTTAGTTGACAATGGAAATCATGATTTGTATAGTGGATGATTGAAATATTAAATTATTTATTTTTTATTGAAGTTGTACCATATCAAATCTCAATGTGTAATTAAAATAAAGAAATGTATATGATATTGGAATTGGTTTGTGATGCATTTCCTGAAGCAAAAATACCCGAGTGTTTTTATAATATGAAAAATGTTGTTAATAGGCTTGTTCTAAATAAGAAAAATATATATGCGTGTCTGAATGATTGTATTCATTATTAGAGAGAGGATTAAAGTAGAATAAATTGAAAAAAATGTTCTTCTTCTTGATGGCAGTCAATGGGTGATGTTGGATGTATGAATCAACATACATTCATGAAGAAGAAGAAAGGGAACACACCTGCAAAAGTTTTGCATTACTTTTCTTTAAAGCCTCGATTGCAAAGATTATTCATGTCATCAAAAACCATTGAACACATGAAGTTGAATTCTATAGATAATAACAATGATGGGACAATGAGACATCCACGAGATTCCCACTTGTGGAAGACATTTGATTCATTACATCCATATTTCTCAGCTAATCCTATGAATGTTTGATTGGGATTGGATGCTGATGGATTCAACCCATTTGGGACTTTGAGTACCAGTTATAGCATATGGCCAGTTGTTTTGATCCCTTAAAATCAGCCTCTATGGATGTGTATGAAACAAATATATTTTATCATTTAAATGATTATTCCTGGAAAACAAATTCCTAGATATGATATTGATGTATATTTGCAGCCTTTGATTGAAGAATTATAGGAGTTGTGGAGTAACGGTGTTGAGACATTTGATGCTTCTTCTAAAACAATGTTAAAAATGTATTCTACTTTAATGTGGATCATTAGTGAGTTTCCTGGTCTTGGGAATTTATCTGGTTGGAACATTTACATAGGTTTGGATTGCCCTGTTTGTAACATTGATTTTGAGCCCAAATAGCTACCTCACAGAAGAAAATGGTGCTTCTTGTGCCATCTAAGATTTCTCTATGTATCTCATAGATTTTTGCAGAACAAATCAATATTTAACAGTTTCATTGATCATATGCCACCTAAAAAGTTGTTAACTAGTTCTGAAATATTGACACAACTTGAAAATGTTGAAATAGAATTTGTGAAGGTTCATCATTTGAATGATAGCGGGAAACGGGTTCGAAGTGCATCGTCTAGTGAAATCAGAATGCAACAATGGAAGAAAAAACTATATTCTTCAAACTTCTGTATTGGGAATTTAATTTGTTGCAACATAATCTTGATGTGATACAAATTAAGAAGAATGTCTATGAAAATTTTATTTTCAAATTGCTTAATGAGCATGGAAAGTTGAAGGATCATCTCAATGCTCGCAAATACTTACAAGTAATGAACATAAAACATGATCTTTATTCAGATGAGAATAAAAAGTATGCTCCAACAATTTTTTACAATGAAAAATAGGGATAAAGATACATTCCTTCTATTTTTAAAGAATGTGAAGGTATCTGATTGGTATTCAAGTAACATCTCAAGGTTTTTTGACTTGAATAATCATAAGATACATGTACTGAAAAGTCATGATTCACATATTTTGTTACAATAGTTACTAAAATTGGCATTGTATACATTATTACCTGAAAATGTACTATTTTTGTACTCTGATTATGCACATTTTTCAGGCAACTATGTGAGAAATATCTACATCCATTTTAGCTTAACAACCTCTAGGAGAAGTTGGTATTGATCCTTTGTTCAATAAAGATGATCTTTATTTCATCATTTTTTACTATCATGATGTATTTAACTATGCATTTGGTTGAGGAAGCTAAATTAGGAGGCCGTGTTCATTATCGATGGATGTATCCAATTGAGAGGCACTTTATTTATATGTTTTCCAGTTAAGTAAACAATTTTTTTCACTTCATTAAATTCATAATTATGTTTAATTTATTTCACAGAAATCTTGGGAATTTCAAAATCGTACGTGAGAAATAAAGCTCAACCAGAAGGCTCTATTGCTAAAGGCTATTTGGATGAGGGGTGTCTTACCTTTTGTTCTAGATACTTGGAAGATATTGAGACAATATTTAATCGATTTGGACATGTTGAAGACACATCAAATCAATCTAAAATACATTAGAAATCAAAAATATTTCCTGATATTGGCCAATCAGTTGGGAGGACCTCAAATGCGATACTAACAGAATTAGAATTATTACATGCACATAGATATATTCTGCTAAATAGTGAAATTGTAGATAAATTTATTGAAGAGGTGAGGATACAAACAAAGAGAGGAATGATATTCTGAACATGAAATGAGAAAGATATACAAAAGATGTTAATAATGATCTTGTAGAATGGTTTTCATGACATGTAAGTTCATAAATATTGCAATAAATATGAATATTAGTTTGACACATATAGTTTGTAAATATAATAAAGTATAATTATTTTTTATATCATGAATAATAATACTCGATAATAGTTTTGAGATGATTAGAAGTATCTTGCTCGATGTCCTCTAAAACAAATTTGAAAGTTCGATGCTTACAACATGAATGGATGTAGATTTCGTACAATCGATCGAGAAAGGTGTCTGAAAACACTGAATAGTGGTATATTTATATTTTCTAAAGTGGGATAATATGGAAAGATGAATGATATAATTGAATTAAACTACCATGGGAATTTTTTCACTTATTTTATTCGAATTAAATTAGGTCGATATTATCAAATGTGTTAAAAGATATTCCTTGCAATTTACTTCTGTGAACTTTTGTCACTTTATGGCTATTGGTGATTGTGAACTACATGATACATATATCTTGTCATCATAAGAAAAAATGATATATTATGTGAATGATGTTATGGATGAAGAGTGGAGTGTAGTTGCTCACGTAATACAAAGAGATTTGTATGATATGTTTGATGATGTGGAAGATTTGTCCTCTGAAATTGAATCTCATAAACAACAAGAAGCAGAATTATTTGTCCATAATGATATTGAAAATATTATTCTAGCAAGGTTGAGTGATGTAGATGAAGCAATGGAGCAGAAAACTGACATGATTTAAGGGGAAAATGATTGCATGTACAATTATTTATTCATTTAGAAACCATGTATTTCATTTTTGCAGTCATTCATTATCATTGTTATGTATATTTTTTTTGTTAGTAATGGGAATCTATTATCATTTTTAAATTTTTTTATACATATTTTTTTTGAAATACATGTTCTAAACTTAATTTTATTTGATTAAATGACAGGAATTAAAAGGAGGAATCGATGCACAATTTCATCCACTACTATGACAGATGAAGATCTATCAGTCTCCCTCCCTACAACATCTGAGCCACCAGCTTCCTACCCCACTGAACCATCTCCCCCTATACCATATCTCACACCCTCTATGAGCATCCCTTTAGAAGCTGATTCACCGACTCCCCCTTCAATAGCCTCAACGGTGGGGTGGCGACGCGCCACTTCTAGTTCATCACGAGCATACTAGAGGGTCACTGTTATAGGTAAAATTTTTAATATAAATATATTTATTGCAATTTTTTTATACTAATTGTTTTTTTGTTAAAGATGAAAAAAATGAAAATATGGAGAAAAATATAAAAATGAAGATGTGTGGAATATGAATAGATAGAAGATAGTTGTCCCATTTGATTTATATGGGGTCCCTACGGATGATGCCGTAAGATTATGTGGCCAAATTCTAGGTCAGTTGGTAGTGGAGCCTATTTCCCTTCCTATTTCTTATGATGATTAGAGACATATGCCCCCAAGTTGAAAAAAATAAAGTTTTTGATTCCCAAATAATGGTAATTTTAATTCATTATGGTGTAATTTAATGTCAAGTTATTAATATTTTCAAAATGAATTTCTCTATACAGATGTTTTTTCACTTTACAATTGCGAATGTGAAAGCACAAAAGTAGACATTGAAAAATCTTGGTAAGAATTTTAAAGAATTCAAATAGAGATTGTGGAGCGATGTCAATGATATTTCGTTTACCATCCAACAAATGTATGAGAAGTTACCCAATGAGGTACCCAAATAAAAGTGGGATGTTTTTTTTGAAAGACATCATGATGAGAAGAAGATGGTATTTAAATATATACTATTATATTAACCTCATTTTACATTTATACATGTATATGAACAGGAGATGGCATTTAATATATTTCTATTAAATTGAATTTTATTTATTTCATGATCTTTCAAGAAAGAATGCATCAAGCCAGGCTAACTGAGTCATCCCCCAAACTGCAGGGTAAAAAATCTTTTCTAGAATCTGATCGACTCTGGTAATATTTTCATTACATTAAATATTTATAAGACAATATTATATGTTAAATATACTAAACTATTGATTTATCTTTGTTTAATGTAGTCACAGAGTTTTGGGCACGAAGCATCCCGAACTGAAGTGTGGTTGGATGTTCACAAAAAATCTGATGGAAGTTTTGTTAATGCGTATACCAAAGAAGTTGGGGTAGGAACTCATTTTTTCAGTATAATAATATATTATTAGTTTTAACTATGTTAATATATATTGATTTTTGATTTATAGGTAAAAATTAACAAAATATGGGATGCCAATCCTAGGCAGTCCTATTCATTCTCCTAGGATGACCGAGTTGCTAAAGTCCTTGGGAAAAAACATTATGGTAGAGTGTATGGGATGGGTTTGGGACCCATACCATCTGAGGTCTATGGTAGGACACCAGGTATTGCAGCTTCATCTACTCCTGGTTGTAGTCATTCCATACCCGAAGATGCTCAGAGAGGGATTATTTATCTTTGAAACACAGTTCAAGACCAGGGGGCTCAGATATCTTCTTTATAGAAAGCTTTGGATGATATACGTCAATAGATGAGCATATATCACCCCAGTGGTATTGCATTGAATGGTGGTGAGAAGGTAAATCAAAAAAATTAAAAATATTTTAGTTTAAAAACTTTTATTGGTTTTAAGTTTAAATATAAATTTTAAACAATATTTAATTTTCAATATAATGTTCTTAATGTTCTTAATAGTGCTATTAGGAAGTGGAGATGGAGGTGGAGAGGGTGATGATATCTGTTCATCATCAGAAAATGATAAGTGGTATTTCTTATATGTGGAAAAATATTGTAAGAGTCATTTTGTATATATATCATGTGTGACACATAGTTTCCTCCAAACATTTTCATAACCTAACATTTTCTTAATTTCTCATGTTTCCTTTTATGTATTTTATTATTTTTACGAATTTTCCTTTTATGTCTTGATTTCTCGAGTGTGGTATGAACCATATATATCGACTATTTATGGTGATGATTCATTTTTTATGATTCATTTTTCCTAAATTCAATTTTTCATTATAATAACTTATCCTACATTTTCTAGCCCAATGCATTTACCACTAAATTTCCATTTCTAAGAAGTACATCTTAGTTATGCTCTTGTATCAATCCCTAGGGATGAGAATGTGTGTCTCACTGAAATCCTTAAGATAGATCAACCTTTAGTGTGTCATAATCATAATTTTCAAAATTTGAAAAAATAGTTGGAATACAAAGATACTGATACGAGATTAGGGGAAATTTTTCTACACATTCTGAAATGTGGTTTTCCCACCATTTCCAAAGTGGCCTCCAAGAACCTTTAGGCAGTGTGAATTACAGTGTCCATCATCTTTGTAGGAATGACATGCCGATGGGAAACTCCCAGTACATTCTCTAGAACCCCCTACCCAAGAAAAATGTTAAATAGACTACATGATCAGTTACATACCATTCCTAACATCAACTACCCTATCATAAATAATTTATATACGCATCCATATTCCATAATAGAATATATCAACCCCTTCAGGAGACACACATCCCTTTGAAGGAATGTGCCTAATCTCTTTTATTATATTCTGCACATCAAACTAACTAGGATTCATAATGGGTGTGACAATATATTAGGAGCCAGATTCCATTCCATCTAAGGAAACCACACTAAAGACTCAATTTCCAAAGAAATAACATAAGTGAAAAAATATGACACTTGAACCTAATCCATCACTCTTAGGTTCCTTTATCCATGGGAGAGATGATTTTACAATTTTATATCTTTAGTGTCAAGTATAATAATTACACATGGAATAACCCAAGAGAGAGATGATTTTACCTAAATTTTGTGTTATGTTTCATTTATAATAATTCTACACAAAACACAAACAAAAATTAATCCAAAGAAAATATCAACAGATCATTATTCCCATGATAAAGGGTCTACCACCAATATACTGCACCCACATCTTTTGAGTAACTAAGGAATAAATAAATAACCACCCAATCATGTTCCTAAATGATTGTAGGATGGTTTAAATTTATTGACACATAGATAGAATAGAAATATAAATAGTTAATATATATAGTAGTAATATATATAATTTATATATATTTCATCCACCTATATTTCTAAGGTATGTGAAGATGCATGTAGCCATATACTAATAATAATACTGATGAATAGACCATGACATAACTCAGACATCCCTAACTAGTCTAATGAGCCTATGTGCTCAAGTAATTGTATACATACCCTATATACGAATAGAGTGAGAGACACCATGAAACAACACATGGGATGTTTAGTGCACCGTCCGTTAAAAATTTTAGTCATGGAATGTGGTGAGTAAATCACAAAACTTATATAGTAACATTTTTGGGATACACCATGCTCAACACCTGATGTAAGGAATTGTGATATCTCTTTTCTCAACAATTTTATACCATTATAACACAACCTCTATAAAGGCATATATTAAATATAACTATCAAGGGGAATTACCTCACATCCATCTCTTCTATCTACACCATATACATAATAAATTCATAATCATTTGTGTCATAATAGATAAGTAATAACCTTCTATTCATGCCTTTATCCATGTTCAATTCCCATTTAAAATATTACAATTCATACGAAGCATTTTATAAAGAATAAATCAAGAGAATGACATTACAATTACTTGGGGTCATTACATTTAAACCCGATTGATTTATTTTGTGGAAGGAAACCCATCATTAATTATCTATTTCACATTATCAGTTACATTTAATTCCTTCAATTCATTAAAACATGGGAAACCCATATATAATCTCAAGGGAGTCACTTATATGGTGACATGTTAATCTAGAAAATTTCCCACTTTAGAAATTCAAACTATAAGTGGTTCACACACCTAAGCGATGCATTTGGTTCTATCAAATAATCCAATATTATTGGATATTACATTCTTGAACAATTCCAAAAGATATGTGGGAGTACCAACATTTTAAAAAATAATAATATTGTCCCATTTCACCTATATCACCCAATGAGTGACCATATAAGTTGCACACAATATGTGAACATCCAATCAAGGATCACCTAGTACATATGAGTCTGTAATGGTCAATTTTAAATACATAAATCACATAAATAGATATGATTGACCAAATATGGTGTGTGACACAATGGAATAATTACAAAACATCGAACCCCATAGGGAGAACATTGTGACTACCAACCTAATGGTCATAGATGATGCCTCTCTCGATATTAGCTTTATATTTGAAGATTTTTGGGAGAAATATGAGAAATGGTTCAGTTCCATGATAGTATAAAAAATGTTCCTATCCCTATACAACACAAAGGATCCAATGGAAATATAAAATAAGACGTATGAGTTGGGGTTTCCTTACGTTGAGCTATCCAATGCTTCCTTCGGATCTTAAATTTGCTGTTTAATGATAGAGATATGGACGAACCTATGTTAAAAAATTCTGAGTTATACAAGAGTTTAAAGATTTCAAAATAAAAAGAAGATGAAATAGAAAAGGGAAAGTGGTATAAGAATAGGAGAGGGGTAAACATGTAAATTCACCACTTAGTTTATTGGATACTAGGATTATGCCATGTGATATGTTTATATGCATTCCTTTACTCACTGAATGATGCATTTGGTTTTCCTCAGTTAAGAATCTTATTTCATATTGACTGTAGTATGTATTCTGTTGGTGTTTTGTTATTCTTGGAATGGTTTTTTCAGGGCACTAGTATAGGGGCTCTAGAAACTAGTTCTTTTTTGTAACGCCCCGACCCTAATTATCTAGAGTCGGTGCATTATTACATAACATTGGCATGATCATGAGAAAGATCAAGTCTCGAAAGACCGATTAGTTTAGTAGCCTTGGAATAACTAGATACATCCATAAATTTTTACATTACATCATAAAAAAAACATCTTGTCTTCATATCCCCTAATACTATCCCTGCAGGTCATTCATAAATTACTTCTTCATAATCCTGGGAAAAATAAAACATTGAAAGGGGTGAGCTCGGATGCTCAGTAAGGATAACATTATAGCAGAAGCTTTCATAAATAAGCATAAACACTTAAGGCAATTTATAACTAAAACAAAAGCCTTTTAAAATTGAACTTCAACATAGTATGGCAAAAGTAAAATGAAATAATGCCATTTACTTACTCACATGGATATTCTACTAGTCAAATGATCACATGCAATATCAATAACCACTTTCATAATGATGGAATGCATAATGCCAGACTATCATAACCATATAGCCAAGGCCTCGTGCCAAGACTACAAATAAGATTTTGCCAAGGCCTTGTGCCAAGACACTAGTTTGTCTCATGAGACCTACCGATGCATCGAGGAGCTATAGCGGGCTCCACCCATCACTTATTAAGTCCAATGCATTCCTCATATGAATAGGTTTAAGCATAAAATAAACATTCGTATTAAAACTAGCATACGAAATGTCAATACTTTAACCACAAACCATGAATGGTATAAAAATAGAACATCCACAGTCAAACATAACTCATTTGATACAATATGGAAGATTGTATTGTATCACATTAACCTCAATCATGAATAATGAAGGATGTTGACATAAATGAAAGTAATCATCAAAACTATTTGAGAGAAATATCCCCCTTTTCTTGAAAACATTTAAAAGTCACACTATTTGTCAAGAAGCCATTTAAAAGTAGATTTTTGAATCAAAGTGTCCCATACCACTTTGAAACTTTTTAAAAGGAGTTTTAATTTGTAAACTTTAATGTCCATATAAATAAATCCTTAAAACCATTTTTTAAAACATGGACATTAATGAGAAAGATTTAGATGAATAAGTCTTTAAATCATTTTAAAAATGGTATTTTAGTTAGAGATTCCAACCAAAAGAGACACTTGAATACAAATAATTGTGGTAATCAAAACTTTGTAATATCATGAGAATAAAGGGATTCATGATATACTATGTCAAAGTACGTTATATACACCACATAAAAGTGATTTGGTGTATATCAACAAATAAGTCTCAATGGAATGTAAATTGAGATGAAATCTCTTGTAAAGGTTGTATCCTTAGGTTAAGGATAAATCAATGACATAATTATGTGTGACAAATATAAATACACTAAATATGATTGGATATTCAGTGTAAAACAATCAAAGGACATTCACACATATTCTTGTAAAAACAATACCAACGAATTGGATGTTTAACTCAACAAATGGAGAATGAGTTAAAATTACTCTTATCAAATTCATATCAATGACTTGAGAATTACCAATGGAGTGATTATGTGCATCAAACTTATATCCACAGGAAGGGGAGTGGAAATTATGACATAATCAAATGAATAGTGATTCCACACATAATCTTGGGGTAATATAATCAATGAAATATGTGTAAAGCCAAATGAGTGGAAATTGAAATCTCAAATTCCCTTATCGATTAGGTAACTTTCGAAACATACACCCATGAAAGAAGTATCATACCATGATGATGTAAATACCCATAAATTAAAGTATATTACACAATGAATACAATCATGGGCAGTACACATACACCACATGCAATAATTAAGTGGTGAACAATAGAATTCTCACGAAATTAAAAGTGAGATTAGAAAATCCCTTACTTTGTACTTTTTCCTTGGTCGATGGTAGGTTTACCTCCTGTATAATGGTGAAATAATTGTTATTGAATAATACAAGAATCATTTACTTTAATATGATATCATATATGATCTTTTAACATTTATTTGTTAATAATATCTTAGTATTAACGCCGTTTTGGGTGTTAACTTACTCATTTTCTTTTATATGTTTTGTTACATAAGTCATGTTTTTTGTATCTTATTAATATCCAGAATGATATAAAGTCCTTAAACATCATTTTTAAATCATTAAATGATAATTTTACTTTAATGGATACGATGGATAATGAATCTCATCGCGTTCGTGGAGACGGTAGTCCGTACGTACGCACGAACGCTACTTCCATTTAATTTTTTAATTTTTTATTTTAAAAGAATCGAATCCAAATGATACATAGGTATATTACTATTCTAGTATAATATAATATTTTATATATGTTACTTAAGTTCATTAACACCATCCTTTATACGTTCCATGTGTGGTATGAACGAGTCATATCATTTTAAGGGGGCGGTAGTCCGCACTTCCTCAAATGAAATTATCGTATGTATATACGACATGAAACGAATAATGGTATGAAATAAAATGGAATTACAGAAGCTTATATATAAAATATATATCATTAATATCATATTTAATTACAGTTCCATCATAATGGCCACCATGAGAGGCGGTAAGATGTTTTTGAACAATCATCGTTTCGTGAGGCGTTAGTTTGCCATCCACAGAAACATTATGTTCATCATCCATTAGATGAAGTTGTGTGTATTTGTAGTTTGAATAATTCTTATAACAACATCCTAGTATATTGAGGATACTTGTGTTGTTACAAAAGAAGGGAAATAAAAAGATTTTGGGGGTTGAAGAAGCAAAATAAATGAAAATAATTTAAGAGAAATCGTTACCTTTAATTTAGGTAACTCACTTTGGTTGGAACCAAAGGACTTGTTGAAATGCTTTATGGCTAAGGGGAAGCTTCAAGGAGGATGAGAGGTATGTGAGGAGCTTAGTTGGGCAGAGTTTGGACGAGCCAAGTGGCTTGAGAGGTGTGAGGAAAAGAGAAGGAGGAGTGCCCTTTTATAAGAGGGGTGAGGGGCACCTTTGGAAAAGCTAGAAATATTAATTTATAATAAATTCATATTCGGTTTCCAAAGGCTCCAAAGTTGACTATTCAAAGGATGAGGTGGGGATAGGTCGAAAACAACTCATCCAATAGAATTTAGACAGGTTTGGGTACTTATATTAACCTTATCTTTAAGTATTAACTCTAAGTTAATTAGTTTCACTTTTACAATGTCTCTTTGTATTTTTATATAATATGGTTAATAAACTTACTATATACATCCAAGCGACCCCCCAAGTGGTCCAATAATGATGAACCTATCCTTATATAAGTCTCTTGGCCGAACCTTAGATTTTTAGGAATTTAATATCAATTAATAATATAATATTTGTTTTAAAAACTCTTTTATGTCAATTTTGACACTATTCATTAGTTGATTTTTGTGAAACTCATAACAGATTGATTATTTCGAACAAAGTCAAATAAATCAATCCTAATATATCATATTATCCTAGAAAATTTGTTTAATTCATTAAAAGTTTCATATTATAATTATTTGGGTATTTATAATATCAATTATGTTAATTTTTTACTATTTTAGTAATTACTGCATCATCATTGTGTCATAAATAAAATAACTTATTTAATGTCAAAAAATTATAAATAAAATATAATTATGTAGGAAATCGTTTTAGATTTCTAATGAATATTTATAATCTAAAATCCAGCATATATAACCCTATGTAACAATTGTTTTGCTAAAAGATATATGCTTGTGTCATTTTGTATTCATTTTAACTTAATTAATATAAAGTGTCATTATCACTTACAAGTGGATCCATGGGGTCCCAAAATTGACCCAAAGATGCCCATGGTCGACCATGTATCAACCAATAGGGTTAAGACACGTTTTAGGGTAATTTAGTATTATTATAATATTATTTTTTAACCCTTATTTACCGGATTTACCCTTAACCATGGTAAATAAAATATTTACCGCAGTAATTATTCAAAATGTCTAAAAATAAAAGTTACCTATTTACACAATTTGAACATCCTGATTCCAAATATGGAATCCATTTTTCTAAATTCAAAACACAGAAGTGGCAGAAATTAATTTAAAATTAATTCCCGCTGTCAAAACAAAAAGCGTGTTTTTAAGAGATAATAACTATCAAAAGATTGACACTTGTTTATGTTCGGTTTAATTGTAAAATTATGTCCAATGACCAACATTATATTAAATGGTAAAAATATATTCTAAATATACTTTAAAACCACTCAAATTCACAATTTATCACTATTAATTATTTTGATTAAAAAAGTTGTTTTTAATTAAAATTTAGTAATTTTCACTATTCATCAAAATACAAAAGTTATCCGAAAAGTACCAAAATTTCACCCTAGGCTAATTTCGATATTCCGAATCCAAAAATGAAGTCCATTTTGAAATATAAAATATATATAATTTCAAAAATTAGGTATTACTATTCCTAACGGCTAGTTTGATTGGTTGTGGTGTGTTAAAATCTCGAAGTTGCGTACAATGCACGTCATTGCATTATTCGAAAGGAAACATACCGAGGAAGCTTGGGGTGTTACATTCTCCCCTCCAATAAATTGCGTCCTCGCAATTTTTAAAATTTTGCTTGGGAATATAATGGAAAGTCCCACATCGGGAAAAGAGTCAATAAAACTATCACTTTAAAAGAAAGAAAGAGAGGTATAAGGGTCATCCAAGATAACCCATACTAGGATTCCATGTAAGAAAATATGGATATGGATGATAAACTAAGTGTCAAGTTCTGATGGAGAGGGATAGAAATCATGATCAGGAGAAAGTTAACAATGAGAAAACCACAAACTTGTGTTGGGACAAACGACCATTAGTCTCCTAGTAGGAAAGTAAACGGACAACATTTTTTTTAAGTTACATTACATAAGGAAGAGGAATTCATTTATGATATTGACTAAGAACATTATGAGATATACTTACATTTTAAGTATATTTTCATTCTTTAATAAATTTCCACCACTAACTCATTTTTTTTAAACGATGAGTATTCAAGAAGACTTGGTCACACTGGAAGAGATAGAATAAACTTCTATAGAATCACATGATCCATGAAGGATAAACCATATATTTACATTGTCTTTGAAGATTAATCAAAACCAAAATGGTCAGTGAATGATCTAATGATCCCCCAAAAGGATATTCATTGAGATAAATATGCACTAATCTTAATTTCTAAAATTAAACCAACAATACCCCAAAGTTAAATAGATACCATTCAATAACCAATTGTCCTTAAAATCCTTTAATATAATCCAAACTAATATTGAAACCCAAAACATAGAAGAATTTGATTATGTAGTCTCCCATGTTAAATTGTATCTCCAAATGACATCAGATACTCTTAAAGTCACATACTCAAAAGTAATTAACCTAATCACATATTCTCTATTATAGGTTAATCATTTCCATAAATAACCCAAATCACTATAAATCCACAATAAAAACGTAGATAAAAATCTATCATTACTCCACAAATGAAACCCCATAGTATTCTATTTTCCTTGGACATATAGTGTTTCCAACAAAGCGAAAATCTTCCAAAATAACATTTATCACTTAATCACCAAATCATTTTCCTATACCAAGGGTATTCTTTTGATATGAAATAAGAACCCAAATCAACTTATTATTGATCAATAAAATCATTTAACTAAAAAAATAGTCACACTAACCAGGGACTTCACGTAGTCCAGTGGTAGGCGATAAATCCCAATCGCACTTTGGTTGTGGGTTCGATTCCCATAGCTTTGTCCGACGCGACGGGTTGTCACACGGTCTATGTGTTGTCCTTTTTCAAAAACTATATTTTATAATATTGCCAAAATGAGATAAATTCCTCAAAACACTATATCATAAATTTAACCACAAATGTTATATCATACCTTGAATCTTCATCCCAAATTAGAATAACTTATAATTCTCTCAAACCCCAATGATCATATAAATCCAAATGGTTATTTATACCCAAATCCACAAGAGAAGAGACAATTCTTCCTCAAATATCATTCTCACATGGCAAACTGCGGGGTTACAAATACAAGAGAAAATTATTCCATAGTAAACCCATCAACAAGGAGTGCTAATACTTTTTAAACATTTCTCCAACCATTTATTCCCACATAGCTTCTTCTTTGACCAAGAAAATATCCTATAGAATAGGACATTCACTCAGGTAATGGCCAGGTCCCCTACATTTACGGCAAATGACTGTAAATGGACTCTTGGGACCATTTTTATCTTCTTCCATAGTACTCTTCATTTTTCTTCGGCAATTCTTTACTTTATGTCCTTCCTTCCCGCACGTAAAACATTTCGTTGTCCCATTGAGACATTTTCCTGGGTGTCTCTTTCCACATTTCCTGCATGATGAAAATTGAGGGTTCTTTTCTCCATGGTCTCCATTGCTGGAGCTCTTATCATTTATCACCTTTCTCTTCCTTGTTGAGTCTGGGAGTTGGTTAATATATATGTTGTTGATCATATTTTTGGAAAACTGACTTGGCATAAAGACGATATCTTTTACGCCTATCAACATTCCATTTTGTTGCTCATTGCCACCACCGTTCCCATCTTGTACATCATTCTCAAAGTCACTATGACTTCCTTGGAATCCAGCCATTGACTAAAACCATAAAGCATTGTGTGAGTAATAGTAGTCGTAAAATCATTTAGAGATTAAAATGTCACCATATTCTCAATTTGAAACATATTAGGATTAACCAAGGTCATTTACTCTCATCTTATATATATATTACTTAAATTGGTTTGTAAAGAAAATGTAAATTATCCTAATCATATCCCCCGGGAGTGTCGTAACCAAGAGTGCAGCAAGGCCCGTTGTCGTGCACCAGTTCCCGTTCGAGTCTAGCTCAAAGCGGTGTTTTCGGGTTTTACCCCTAGGTACATCTGTGCCAGAGCCGCCTCTACCTGCTCGTATCCAGACAGGGATGTATTGCTCGGAAAACTCACAAAATCTCTACAATACCAAAATTCTAGGAAGTTCTTTTATACTAATCCTCAAAGTTCATCTTAGGTCTACGTGCTCTAATCAGAGTTTATCTAAATCTAGCTACCAAGGTTTGTACTAAACTTCCTCTGATACCAACTGTAACGCCCCGACCCTAATTATCTAGAGTCGGTGCATTATTACATAACATTGGCATGATCATGAGAAAGATCAAGTCTCGAAAGACAGATTAGTTTAGTAGCCTTGGAATAACTAGATACATCCATAAATTTTTACATTACATCATAAAAAAAAATCTTGTCTTCATATCCCCTCATACTATCCCTGCAGGTCATTCATAAATTACTTCTTCATAATCCTGGGAAAAATAAAACATTGAAAGGGGTGAGCTCGGATGCTCAGTAAGGATAACATTATAGCAGAAGCTTTCGTAAATAAGCATAAACACTTAAGGCAATTTATAACTAAAACAAAAGCCTTTTAAAATTGAACTTCAACATAGTATGGAAAAAGTAAAATGAAATAATTCCATTTACTTACTCACATGGATATTCTACTAGTCGAATGATCACATGCAATATCAATAACCACTTTCATAATGATGGAATGCATAATGCCAGACTATCATAACCATATAGCCAAGGCCTCGTGCCAAGACTACAAATAAGATTTTGCCAAGGCCTTGTGCCAAGACACTAGTTTGTCTCATGAGACCTACCGATGCATCGAGGAGCTATAGCGGGCTCCACCCGTCACTTATTAAGTCCAATGCATTCCTCATATGAATAGGTTTAAGCATAAAATAAACATTCGTATTAAAACTAGCATACGAAATGTCAATACTTTAACCACAAACCATGAATGGTATAAAAATAGAACATCCACAGTCAAACATAACTCATTTGATACAATATGGAAGATTGTATTGTATCACATTAACCTCAATCATGAATAATTAAGGATGTTGACATAAATGAAAGTAATCATCAAAACTATTTTAGAGAAATATCCCCCTTTTCTTGAAAACATTTAAAAGTCACACTATTTGTCAAGAAGCCATTTAAAAGTAGATTTTTGAATCAAAGTGTCCCATACCACTTTGAAACTTTTTAAAAGGAGTTTTAATTTGTAAACTTTAATGTCCATATAAATAAATCCTTAAAACCATTTTTTAAAACATGGACATTAATGAGAAAGATTTAGATGAATAAGTCTTTAAATCATTTTAAAAATGGTATTTTAGTTAGAGATTCCAACCAAAAGAGACACTTGAATACAAATAATTGTGGTAATCAAAACTTTGTAATATCATGAGAATAAAGGGATTCATGATATACTATGTCAAAGTACGTTATATACACCACATAAAAGTGATTTGGTGTATATCAACAAAGAAGTCTCAATGGAATGTAAATTGAGATGAAATCTCTTGTAAAGGTTGTATCCTTAGGTTAAGGATAAATCAATGACATAATTATGTGTGACAAATATAAATACACTAAATATGATTGGATATTCAGTGTAAAACAATCAAAGGACATTCACACATATTCTTGTAAAAACAATACCAACGAATTGGATGTTTAACTCAACAAATGGAGAATGAGTTAAAATTACTCTTATCAAATTCATATCAATGACTTGAGAATTACCAATGGAGTGATTATGTGCATCAAACTTATATCCACAGGAAGGGGAGTGGAAATTATGACATAATCAAATGAATAGTGATTCCACACATAATCTTGGGGTAATATAATCAATGAAATATGTGTAAAGCCAAATGAGTGGAAATTGAAATCTCAAATTCCCTTATCGATTAGGTAACTTTCGAAACATACACCCATGAAAGAAGTATCATACCATGATGATGTAAATACCCATAAATTAAAGTATATTACACAATGAATACAATCATGGGCAGTACACATACACCACATGCAATAATTAAGTGGTGAACAATAGAATTCTCACGAAATTAAAAGTGAGATTAGAAAATCCCTTACTTTGTACTTTTTCCTTGGTCGATGGTAGGTTTACCTCCTGTATAATGGTGAAATAATTGTTATTGAATAATACAAGAATCATTTAATTTAATATGATATCATATATGATCTTTTAACATTTATTTGTTAATAATATCTTAGTATTAACGCCGTTTTGGGTGTTAACTTACTCATTTTCTTTTATATGTTTTGTTACATAAGTCATGTTTGTTGTATCTTATTAATATCCAGAATGATATCAAGTCCTTAAACATCATTTTTAAATCATTAAATGATAATTTTACTTTAATGGATACGATGGATAATGAATCTCATCGCGTTCGTGGAGACGGTAGTCCGTACGTACGCACGAACGCTACTTCCATTTAATTTTTTAATTTTTTATTTTAAAAGAATCGAATCCAAATTATACATAGGTATATTACTATTCCAGTATAATATAATATTTTATATATGTTACTTAAGTTCATTAACACCATCCTTTATACGTTCCATGTGTGGTATGAACGAGTCATATCATTTTAAGGGGGCGGTAGTCCGCACTTCCTCAAATGAAATTATCGTATGTATATACGACATGAAACGAATAATGGTATGAAATAAAATGGAATTACAGAAGCTTATATATAAAATATATATCATTAATATCATATTTAATTACAGTTCCATCATAATGGCCACCATGAGAGGCGGTAAGATGTTTTTGAACAATCATCGTTTCGTGAGGCGTTAGTTTGCCATCCACAGAAACATTATGTTCATCATCCGTTAGATGAAGTTGTGTGTATTTGTAGTTTGAATACTTCTTATAACAACATCCTAGTATATTGAGGATACTGGTGTTGTTACAAAAGAAGGGAAATAAAAAGATTTTGGGGGTTGAAGAAGCAAAATAAATGAAAATAATTTAAGAGAAATCGTTACCTTTAATTTAGGTAACTCACTTTGGTTGGAACCAAAGGACTTGTTGAAATGCTTTCTGGCTAAGGGAAAGCTTCAAGGAGGATGAGAGGTATGTGAGGAGCTTAGTTGGGCAGAGTTTGGACCAGCCAAGTGGCTTGAGAGGTGTGAGGAAAAGAGAAGGAGGAGTGCCCTTTTATAAGAGGGGTGAGGGGCACCTTTGGAAAAGCTAGAAATATTAATTTATAATAAATTCATATTCGGTTTCCAAAGGCTCCAAAGTTTACTATTCAAAGGATGAGGTGGGGATAGGTCGAAAACAACTCATCCAATAGAATTTAGACAGGTTTGGGTACTTATATTAACCTTATCTTTAAGTATTAACTCTAAGTTAATTAGTTTCACTTTTACAATGTCTCTTTGTATTTTTATATAATATGGTTAATAAACTTACTATATACATCCAAGAGACCCCCCAAGTGGTCCAATAATGATGAAACTATCCTTATATAAGTCTCTTGGCCGAACCTTAGATTTTGAGGAATTTAATATCAATTAATAATATAATATTTGTTTTAAAAACTCTTTTATGTCAATTTTGACACTATTCATTAGTTGATTTTTGTGAAACTCATAACAGATTGATTATTTCGAACAAAGTCAAATAAATCAATCCTAATATATCATATTATCCTAGAAAATTTGTTTAATTCATTAAAAGTTTCATATTATAATTATTTGGGTATTTATAATATCAATTATGTTAATTTTTTACTATTTTAGTAATTACTGCATCATCATTGTGTCATAAATAAAATAACTTATTTAATGTCAAAAAATTATAAATAAAATATAATTATGTAGGAAATCTTTTTAGCTTTCTAATGAATATTTATAATCTAAAATCCAGCATATATAACCCTATGTAACAATTGTTTTGCTAAAAGATATATGCTTGTGTCATTTTGTATTCATTTTAACTTAATTAATATAAAGTGTCATTATCACTTACAAGTGGATCCATGGGGTCCCAAAATTGACCCAAAGATGCCCATGGTCGACCATGTATCAACCAATAGGGTTAAGACACGTTTTAGGGTAATTTAGTATTATTATAATATTATTTTTTAACCCTTATTTACCGGATTTACCCTTAACCATGGTAAATAAAATATTTACCGCAGTAATTATTCAAAATGTCTAAAAATAAAAGTTACCTATTTACACAATTTGAACATCCTGATTCCAAATATGGAATACATTTTTCTAAATTCAAAACACAGAAGTGGCAGAAATTAATTTAAAATTAATTCCCGCTGTCAAAACAAAAAGCGTGTTTTTAAGAGATAATAACTATCAAAAGATTGACACTTGTTTATGTTCGGTTTAATTGTAAAATTATGTCCAATGACCAACATTATATTAAATGGTAAAAATATATTCTAAATATACTTTAAAACCACTCAAATTCACAATTTATCACTATTAATTATTTTGATTAAAAAAGTTGTTTTTAATTAAAATTTAGTAATTTTAACTATTCATCAAAATACAAAAGTTATCCGAAAAGTACCAAAATTTCACCCTAGGCTAATTTCGATATTCCGAATCCAAAAATGAAGTCCATTTTGAAATATAAAATATATATAATTTCAAAAAGTAGGTATTACTATTCATAACGGCTAGTTTGATTGGTTGTGGTGTGTTAAAATCTCGAAGTTGCGTACAATGCACGTCATTGCATTATTCGAAAGGAAACATACCGAGGAAGCTTGGGGTGTTACATTTTTTTTGTAAATCTTCCCTTTAGCATTAGTTTTAACTACCACAAACTGTAACTTGTAAATTTAGTGATGGGTTTAACTTCCAATAAATGTCGATATTTTTCTATTAGTGGTGGTTCTAACCACCACTACGGTCTTAAATTTAGCGGCGGTTCTCACCTTCGCTACAGTGGCCCATCTTCCACGCTTTTTTCATAGTAGTTATATTGTATATCATGGTAGTTTGTCCCAGAATTCCAATAACTTTTTTTATCAATTCTTTTAACTGCCACTAAACAAATTAATCCTCTTACCATAAAAACCTCTGCGAAAAACAATATAACCACTGCAAAAATGTGCCACTATGACGGTTCCCATAAACTGCCACTAGACCGCTTTTACCTCTGTAAATCTTATCCCGTTTGGTTGCTCATTGGGTAAATCCCTATATTATCCATGAATTCTATTATTATCTTTGTTCCTTAAGGAATAAAATATTATTAAAACCAAAATTTATTTACATGAGTGATGAATAATTAACATCATAATTGAATTATCTTATATGATCTTATAAAAAAATCAACTTCAAAATTTCTTACTCGTTGAAACAATCATATTAGAATTCCATTGAACATAAATCACTATCCATTAAATATAGGTTTTTAGGTAATATTATATTATAATCCTTAACCAAAATCATTAATAGAATAAATTTCTCATGATGTCTTGTAAAGATAATGTGATAAAAATATTATATCCCATAGGAGTGTCTAGCCAGGTGTGTTGTCTTTGGAGCACTGATAGTGCATCTACTGAAGATTAATTTAATACTCCACCAACATTTTTATGGGACATTAGCCCTCAATTAATCATTCCCACAACCACATCCACTTTCTAGTATGTACATAGGGATGTAATTTCTAAATCAATAACATACTCAAAACTTCAAAAAAAGATGTTATCTGACAATTAGACTTTTCCCTAGGGTTTTAATAATGTTCTCTAATCCAAATCCCAAAAATAACTAGACTAATACTAAAAAAACTAATCCCTCCATTCATACCAACTATGAAAACCCAAGATAAGAATATCATTAATTTAGAACATTTCCAGCAGTTAGACATTATATCTCACAATAATCTCACACTGCTCATAGAACCTTTTGGTTTAATTTCATTGGGGAATAATTACATTAAAAAATCATTTTATGAAACATATGAACATTTCTCTAGAATCAAACTCTTATAGACCCCCTTTATACTTCTCATAAGATATATTTTTATCCATAACCCAAGAAATGGAAATATAAGAAATGGAAATAATTAGTACATGAAAATTTATAAACAGGACATCATGGGTTAGATCATAAAATATGATAAAATATGAGTATGAGATAAATTTATTATTAAAAAAAAGAGAACAATCAATAAGTCAGGATTGAAGAATAGTTACATATAAAATAAATAAACATGTACCATGTCATATTAATATGATATAGGCATGGAAACATGGCATAAGGAAATTCCATCATAATATCATGAAATGAAAAATAGGTGTCAATAACATAAGACATGACATCATATCCATAAGTCATGGTTAATCACCAAGACAACATAACACGAGGTGATTAAGCTAACCACTCGTGCACTATAAGCATAAATCAAGGTTCATCTCAAAGAATACATAACATAATATACTTAGACTTACCACCCTTACACTATAATCATAAAATGAAGGGTAATCTCTAAGAAAAAAATAACATAGTGTGTCCAGGCTAACTGCTCATGCACTATATATGGTATCTCATGAGATGAAAATATTACCCAATTAATTATATAAATTTAAGGAAAAACTATCCATATTCATTAAATGTTCATTAATATCTGTTCCACATGAGGAAAATAAACCATAAATATATCGTAATCATGAAAAAAACCACAAGAAAGAAGTGAGTTTCATAATACTATCACAATGCATAACCAATGGATGTATCGCAAGGTTTCCTAAGAGAAGAAGGTATTAAATTATTTTGGATGCTTATATTTGAAAAAGAAACATAGGTCTTGAACATTGAGTTCCAATGTATAAAAAATCATGATAAAGATCAAGGAGAAGTAAAAATAAAAAAATGAGGTGCATAGGTGATGCTTTTTGAATGCGAAAAGGTTATTTAAAGGAAAGAGATACCTTATTATTTTACTTTAGACCAAAATTGTAGCAATAAAATTTTATCATAAATAATGAGGGTTTTCATAAACAATACATAATTAAAAACATTTTATAGGGGTGGTACTTGACATGAAATAGTAAATAGGGAAGTTCCCTTAAATTTGATTTATATAAAGGAAAGAATTGAGAAGGGAATTTAACAAATGTATTATCCCCAAAAAATAATGGTACAATAAACATGGTATATATATAAGTAATATATATATATATTGGATAGATTAATTAATAATAATATAAAGTAAAAGGTAGGAAAAGAAATAGAACATGTAGCCCAGAAGTAATTAATGTGGTTCGATAGATCCCTTTTTATGTTTTAAAATAAATCTTCAGAAATCCCACATTGTAAAAAGTTCAATAAACCATAATTTTAAAAATATGGTAATTGAAATATGAAGTTCACATGTAATAAAAAATAATTAGGTTAAAAAATATAATGGATAAAATTTTAGGGAATAAAAAATATGGATAAGAAGGACAAAATTTTGTTAAAGAGGATGATAATTATTCTCAATAATGACATACTTTTTGAGCGGGAAGTTCATTAGGTTAATATTATTTGATTAAAAATAAATTATCCCCTTGGTGGAAGATAGATAAACATTAAATTAAAAATATTTTTGGAATAAAAAATTCTTGGAAGAAATAAGCTCAAGATGATGTATTTTACATCTATGAAGGGAGTAGAGTTAAAAAATACCATATGTTGTTATTTTTCTAATTAAAATCCCATAAATATAGAACATGTGATGTATATTTAAATCTGTTATATTTTAATAATTTTATGACAGAAATTAATCCATGTATAATACACTCCCCACAAAAAAAGTTCTTAATACAATTCATATCTTAGTGAAACAAAATTGAGATCCAAAAACGCTTACCTTAGGTTTTAAATCATTATGTGTGTGTATTAATGTCATCGATAGATCGAAATTTATCTTGAAAGTACGCATAGAAATTAATTTATTAAGGTAAATTTTAGAGACCACAGAATTATGGATTTGAAATATACTTTTAGGAGAGTTAAATTGGATAGTGTTCCAAGAAGAAACTGAAACTTTTAGTGATCTTGAAGGGGTGGTGAGAGGTCACTTTTATAAGTTTAGTGAAGTGGTATTTTTGTAAATACCCATTGCATACCAATGATTCCATGACTGTGTTCTATGATTAATGACTCAAAAAAGAGGTCCATAATTTAGTGGATTATTTTTTTAGGTCATGTCAGATTCATCCATTCATTTTTACACATGTTTTAGACATATTTTGAGTGATTTACCATTATATTTTTACACGATTTCATTTTGGTTTTTATGAGGGTAACTAGTTTTTAACTAAGTAATTTAGTTTTTACTAAAAATATAAGAATAAAATTCTCAAAAAAATTGGGTTTTTTGAACCTGAATTCAACGTATATTTAATTTAATTAAATTTATTAATGTGATAATATTGACATTTAAATTAAAATATATAATATATAGAGAAAATGTTATAGTAAAAATAGTTTTTACCATTAAGGTTTATTAATATTATACAAAATTAATCACCAATTAAATGAGTGATAATATATTTTTATATATGTGTAAACATTATATTAGATTCATTATGTGTAATATATAGATTTACTTAAATAAAAATTACAGAACATTGATAATATAATTCTTTGAAAATAACCCTTTTACCATTATCATGGTAATTAAATTTATACTTAATAATCATAATTTTTTTTACTAAAAATGATATTAAAATTATTATATAATATGTGCATATTTATATAAATTATTAAATTATTTTTTATTTATTTTCTATAATTAATGAAAACTAATTTTTCACATAGGTGAATAAAACCTTTTATAAAGAAAAATATTACTTATGTTTCCAAAATGATAAACACGGGTTTTATAAATAAAATATAGTATTATTAAATTATTTATTATATATATATATTATATGTTTTCTAATAAATATTTATTTCATTCTTTTATTATGATAATAACAAAATGCTATGATATTAGAAAAAATCAGTATTTTTCAAAATTTACCTAAAAATAAACTATTTCAAAAAAATACAAAAAATTAATATTAAGATAATATTGATAAGATAAATTAAAAAATGAATCTATTTTTTTAAAATTAAAATTCTATAGTTTCATAATATAACATTTAAATGAAAATATAAAATATATAAAAAACCCATTTTATAGAAAAATTGATTTTCAGATATTAAATATTATTCTTTTCATTTCCTATCAATTATAAATTAAATTAGTGATTATATAGTATCAACATTATATTTCATCCATGATATATTTAGTTTATTAAAATAAGGTGCTTAAAAAACCATATTTAGAAAAAATACATAAAATGTCCATGTTAATTTTATCAATGGATTAGTAAATGAACTTTATTTTTCTTTAAAAGTAAAAATGGAAGATGTGTAAAATAAATATGATAAATAAATTTATAAATTAATAATTACTTATTTATATAGTCCTAATTTATAGTAAAATTTCATCTCAATGTCTCTGTGTATGTTCTAAGTAGAAAGTGAGCTCTATTGGTAGGTGTGAGTGGTGATTCCTCTAGCATAGACCTCATGGAAATCTCCATGAGCTTAAACTTCACACTCATAAAAATTCTCTAATATCATAATTATTGGAGTTTAAAATTTTCATGGTCTAGGTAAATCCCAAGTGAATACACCTTCTTTCAAATCCCATATAAATGTGATTCCTAAGGGAGACTTCCTCTACCGGATTAAATTTCATTCCTTTTTCTTCATATATTTCATAATATGGTCACTTACTTTTATATTGACTAATTTAATTACTACATTATGATGATGAAATTTAATAATTTTTTTAACTGTCACCATTTTATTATATTTCAGTGTTGAATGTCAAAAAATCTACTTAAGTCATTAGTTTTCAAATAAAACAATAGTAAAATCTTGGGGTGTTACATTCTTGATGTCAATTAAAGTGTTTTTAGATGATATGGAGTTTTTAAATACGATTAACAAGGGTTTGAATAATTTTTGAGATAATTCAAATATGTTATAGAATTATAAGAGATATTTGAGGATTTTTTAGAGGTATGAATAATATTTTCTCATTATAAAAAATAAAAAATTTAATAAATCTCACTAAGATGTGTAATACTCTATCGAGGATACATATGGAAAAAATGGAGTTACATTGTGGTATTTAATGAATTTATGAGGTTATATAAGGTTTTATTTTTCATATATAATATATTCCACTATGTACAAAAGTTATATATTGATGATCTTGCTAAAATACAGCAAAGGAAAAATTTTGTTGTGACAAGTACGATACTTTATTATATAAAAGATATTTAAAAAGTGATACAAAACATTTTACCAATGGTTTTTAATATTTAATTAAAAGTTTTTACACATATGTAAGATATTATAGAGTATAAAAATGATCCTATTGGCTATAAAAAAAATATATTTGAGGATGTGAAATATATTTGAGCTCGCTGATGTTGGGGAAAATATTTCCTATTTCTTATATGAGAACCAACTATTCAAAAATATATATGAGATTTTTAGAAGTGTTTGGATGGATATTTAAAATATGTGATGATTATGATGATATTTAGTGATTTAGATATCATAATTATATTAGTGATTTTATATTATTCAATTTAATAATCAAGGATAATTTACTAGATAATTTTATCAATTTGTTTTTGTAATTTTGAGATTTAAAATACAAATATTTGAAATCGAACCTAAAGATGAAATATGGAGGAATAATAAAGCAAAATATTTGAATATCTAAAATGTGATTCAATGGGAATATATGGAAATCAAATGAGATAATCAGTTAGAATGAAAGGAATATTCTAAGATCATGAGGAGAATACCCATATGATTTTTTAAGATGTTAAACAAGAATATTGTGAATATTATGGTGTTGAATATCATTAAAATTCCATATTCAAAAAAATAGATACAATATTCAAATTATTTTGAGAATATAAAGGAGAATAAGTATATAAAAGAAAAAAAGAGTTAGAAGAAAGAAATACTCTATTCTACTAAATATCACATGTACTGAAGCAACAGAAAAAGATGGAAGAAAAAGTGGTTCTATTGCATAACCTATAATCATGAAAGGATAAGAAGATTAATAATAATAAAGTGTAAAGTAATACCCTAGGATACACTTATACCATATATTAAAATAAAGGATATGAAGTTGAAGGAGACTGAAATGCCTATTTCTTATAAATATTCAATGTTTCAACGATCTGAAAGATGTAGAAGAAGATTAAGGTAAGAGACAATTTGTTTTTACAGATCTCATTATATTTTGGCCTTTTATGTTCATATATGAAATAAAAAAGAAAAAAATGTTAACGAACATTTTATTTACATGCATTGATCATTCAAATGATTGAGTGGAGTTTAAGAGTCAGGAATGCATGTTACTTTAGTGAAATAACTGTAGGATGTTATGACTATAATCAATGAATATGATAAGTAGATTCTTATGGATTATAATGGAGAATTGATGAAGATATTATTCATTATTGATATCTGAAGAACCCATTGAAAACTGTTGGGATCTATTAAAAAGAACCTTTCATGAGACAATTGATGATTTTTGGGAGATAACCATGTGAGTAAATAATGATACCTTCAATACCTAAATTTACTTCATTATATTAGTATATATCTATGTCTCAAACTCCACTAAAACAAATTAAGGATGTAGTCCCCCACATTAGGGGGAATCCTTATAAAAATAACATGTGTTTATTCACTTTTTTTATTCACTATTTTTCTTATAGTGTGTTATTATAGAAATTCTTAAGTAGATCCATTCACTCGAATAAGTACAAAGGTTCCAATATTAATTGGGATAATTAAAATAGAAAATAATTTGGTTAAAGTTCTTCATACCAATCCATCCCCTCTTAATTTGATTTCATATATCACTAGGAACTGTATTTGTTATCATATCCTCATGGTTACACCTCTAATTGAATATAATTTTATTTCCTTGTTTTCTTTCATTGACACATATGATGTTCATATTTAAATAAGGTTTAGAGAAGCCTCAGATAGAGAAAATAATTCCCATACCTATCAGTACTAATATATTGGTTTCATGAAAAAACTAAAAGAATAGGTATAAGTCTCAGGTTAATAAATTAATAAATATATAAAATGTGAAATGTTTTACACAACTAATTAGAGGTAATAAATGTTTTTGTTTATTTTTAATATCTTTCATGAATCATCCTCTTGAAGAATTATGAACGGACTATAAAAAATGATCCAATAAAATAACTTAGTGTTATTGAATTTAAATAGAGTATTATTTAAAAAATTATTTTATTTAATATGAAATATATATATTATATTTTATCAAGGTTTTATAAAAATAAATATCCCTAATATATTTGGAGGCCTATGCATTGGAAAAATAAATAGAAGAAAAACTTCAAGAATTTAGCACCCTCATAAAAATGTTATAGCCAAATAATAACTCGTATGTTTATACAAAAAAATATATTCCATGTATTATTAATATTTTCAAATGGATTTGATGAAAAACTAATTTCAAAAAAATATTTAATGAAAATATCCATTCATTGGAATATATTACTAGTGTAAAAAATGCATTGTTGGACATCAAGGCTAAAATAATTAAGAAGATTTAATTTTTTTTTTCAATAATGAAATAATGTTCATGAAGATCAAATAGATATGATTAGAAAAGAATGTAAATATAGGGTTAAATCTCTTTAATATCAAAAGTCGGCTCTATATTTGAAAATTTATTGAGTTGTAAGTAAATTTGAAAAATATTGAAATCACTAAAGTTAAATCTTTACGATAAGTTGATAATATATGTGTAGGCATAAAATTTTCTTAAAAGAGTAATGTATCTAAAAAGACCCAATACAGGGTTAATAAAATATTTAAATCCTTTTTAGATATATCAACTACATGCTTAATGAAATAGGTAAACCTTTATTTAGATTTTTTTTCACTAATTCCGCTTAATTAAAAAGTATATACAACATTTAAAAATATAGGAAAATATAGATTAAAAAATTATAACAATCCCACCACTACATTAAATATAGATAAAAGAATGTGCAAGAAAAGTGTATTTCTAAATTCTACTCAAAATAAGGTTCTTCTATCACAAAATAATGTGGACTTAAATCTGGCCAGACTGAGTATAAAAGAAAAAGACCAAGGTTTATTGGAAACTATGAATTCTATGGAAAGTTTATGTAGAAGGGTATTTATTTTTGTTATAATATGTCAATTAATAATGATTATTTAATCCCTACATCATGGGGGGTCAAGGATGAATAAAGGTAAGGTACATATGAAATAGTAAATCTATTAAATTCATATAGATTTATAAGTCATGACAAATCCTATGGAAATTTAAACAAAGGAAGACACTATAGTTATCACTACAATTTCACATCAACCAATAATAATTTATATTATCATTTTGAAATAAATCCATAAGAGATTAGGAATAAATAAATAAATAATGGAGAGACTACATTGGGATGCAAGCATGTGAATAATTTTTAGCAATGAAAAGTACAAAATAGAACACACCCAAGAAAAATAACGAGAATGATTATGCCCCAAGGACGAGATACGTATAGTTCTAGAGAAAACATCACATCATAGACCTTTTCAAATTTTCCATTGCTTTCAATTTTTTTGAATGGAATTTGGAAAAAATAGAATCAATCTAGGAAATAAAAAATTAAGTATCTTTAGTGTAAGTAATCTATAAAGAAGAATATAAAATTATAAAGAAAATTCCAAATATAGGAGACTCAAAGACTAGTGAGAATACCTGTGGAAAATCCAACCAAGATTGGCATGTTCCTGTTATGGATTATGAGGCTAGCCCAATTAGGGATGAAAAAATGGATCAAACACAAAATAAAGAATGTTCCTCGATAAATAAAATATAAAGTATCCAATTTCACATGAGAAGAAGATTTTGAAAATCTAGATGAAAATTAATGACAAGGAGGTTCGTGTATAGAAAATCAACAGAGCATAAAACATCAAGTGTTCCTAATAATATGGAGCTGAATTTTAATGAATTTATTAGTTGATAGATAAATCTAAACATAGTTGATACAATTAATAAGAAAAGGAAAACCCACCTTATTTTAATATTTTTTTTCTATATAGGGAATTAAATGTGATACTATAATAGAGGATAATTTGATGAAAGTTGTGATAGCTATAAAATATAGTGATATTTCCATTATAGTGTACCCTAACTAGTACCATGATTCATTCTTACAAAACTTCACATGGTATCGGATAGATATTCATGGAGACCATTTTAAAGAATACCATCCATTATAATGATTAATAGTGCTTTTCCCTAAATTTTATTATTTAAGGAATGCTTCTAGATGATATTATTTCTTGTAAATATATAAATCTAAATCTGAAATTTTTTAAAGTTATTATATAAATATGAACTTAAGGTATTCATATCACACATTTCCTATATTTGTTTTGGATTAAAAAAATCCAATTTTTATGGGGATGATTTGTTTATAATGGTTAATAATAAAAGGAAATTTAGGGGGGGAAATTTCATATTTTTGAATTTGTTTAACCGGTTTTTTAAGTTGAATTATACAAATAAATTGTAACATTTTCTTAACTAGTCCATGGGATGATAAACTTGAGTTGATATCACATTATTAATAGTTTTATGGAAAATCTTGATGTGTAAAGTAATCTATTTTTTTTCTTCACCAAGATGGAATATCTATAATTTTTTTGATTAATTTATTGATTATTTATAAGATAAATAATATGTCATTATTATCTCTAGTTAATTATATTTCACTATCAATAATAGGAATAATATAAAGTTTTTATCATTATTGAGTCTTGAGATGAATATAAAAACCACATAAATTAAATGCATTAGTTTATTTTAACAAGGGGGAGATGAAATAGTGGAACTAATAAGAATATATTAATAGTGAATTTTTGAAGTATTTATAGGTATTTAGAACATGTTTAAACAAGGGAACTGAAGAGAAAAATGGATTGGGTTGATTTTATTTTTTTTCAAAAAGTTACGATTCTGTAAATAATTGAAGCTTTCAGTAAGAATTATGTAAGATAAAGATACCAAGGATTAAAGATATTGGAGTCATCCATATCTGATTAAGTGTTTCATGAAAAGAGAAGATAGAAAACTTTATGGGTTTGATATATAATTTTGAGTACCATTAGATTATATGTGTTTTTGTTTATCATTGGATAAAATAGATCCATTCATGTTTTTAATGAGTATTCACAATAGAAATATGTTGTTGCTTGTTTTCTTTTATAAAAATAGGTTGACGGAAATAACTTCTTATTATATGTGATTATAGTTCTATTGAACTTAATTGGAACCTAGGACATGTTCTATTGATCAATTTAAGTACCATCAATAACATGGTATTGGAAATTTAGATAATTAGGATGCAAGAATTCTTGAATGTGGTTGGGTGTAAATTAATGTGACTACCCATTATATTATTATTTAGTATAAATTATATTTTATTTATTGGTTAAATTATTTTTATGATGAATTAAATTGATATTTTAATACTAGAGAAAAGATGATATAGGTGCTACATTTATTTAGTAATTATTTGAGCACTATTTCTAAGAAAATGAGTTGAGGTAGTGGATCCTTATTGAAATGATCAATGAAGAGTACTTATATGTTTGAAATGATTTAATAATTGAATTAAAGATATTTTTTATTTTTTTATAAATTTCTCAAGTCATTTAAAGTGTTTTGAGATGGTTTGTGTGGCTAGAGAATCCTAGAAAAGGTTTTTAGATGTTTTGAGATGATTTGAAGATTCTTTGTAATTACAAGATAAAGGTGAATATTTGACAAAGGTATATGTAATATTTTATTCAAATAGAAAATTTAAAAAGTAATGAAGCTTAATAAGGCGTGTAATATTATTTGGAGGATACATAAGGAAAATTGGGAGTTTTACTATGGTAAGTAACACATTTTATATGGTATATGATTTTTTCTTATTGATATGAAATATCTCATTGTGCATACAAAATATATATATTAAATTTTATGCTTAAATGTGGGAAAATTAAAAGGAGAACTATGATACATAAGATAATTCATAGAATATAAATGATTTACAAAGTGATGCATAAAATTTTACTAATGGTACTTACAATTTCTTCTGATGCTCTTCTATATACATATTAAATTTTAGAGTACACATAAGATCCTATGGAGGAAATGTTATATATATTTGTGTATGTGTAATATATTTGATATTATTGATGTGATACATAAGATTTCATATTTCATATGTGATAATATACTATTTGATTTTTTTATATTTCTAAAAGAATATTTTTAAGGAGAATCAATCCATATGATTTTATAATGATATTTAATGATCTATGTATGAAGATAATGTTTGTGATTAATCAAAATTCAATATAATAATAAATAATAATTAATATTATAATTTTGGGTGGGAATTATTGAAATTATTTTTGTTTTTAAAAAATGAATATTTTAAATTAAATATAAATATCAAATCTAGAGGAATTTTAGAGAGGAATATTTGACTGGTATAAATGAGAACTAATCAGTATTTTTGGAAAATTAGTTGAGATAACTTGTTTGAATGAAAACGATATTACGAGGTAGTGGGGAGCAAACCCATGTGATTCTTTTGGGAAGTTAAGTTATTATACTGAGAATATCAAAGTACCAAATATCATTGAAATTATATATTTAAAATTTGAAATTACTATTCATGGGATTTTGAGAATATAAATGTGAAGGAGAGTAATGTAAAAAATGGCCTGAATAAATTGATATTGTATTCTAATAGAGATCATGAGTATCAAATAATAGAATAAGAAGAATAAGAAGAATTATTATGAGGCACTACTACCACATACCCTATTATCTTCGAAGTAGAAAAATAAGAAGAAGAATCTTGAGTGAAATTTTACAATATGATAACTTGTATCATTGAAGACAATGGTGGAAAAGAAATTGATGAATATAAAAACTAATACTTCTTTTATAGATTCTATTTGTTGAGGATGTTGAATAAAAAGGAAAATATTTAGGTAATAATCAATGTGATGTTATTGATATAGTTATATTTTGGAAGAAGATATCATGGTAAAGATGAAGAAAATAACATGAATAAACCTACAATTGGCCAGAGTTGATCATTATGATGGTTGAGTTGAGATGAAAACACTAAAATTCATGCTACTATAGTAGAATACCTATAGGTTGTTTAAGGCTATGATTGATGAAGAATGTCTGCAGTTTCTTCTGGAGGAGTACATAAAACTAATGAAGATCATGTTTATTAGTGGGATTGGGAGAACCTATTATAAATTGATCTGATCCAGAATAGAGAACCTTTAAGGAGAAAATTTAGAACTTTTGGGAGATAACCTGAAACGTAAAAGATTATACCATCCCTATTGGTATTAACTTGTTTATATTGGTGGATATCTATGTATTAAACTTATCTTAAACACAACAGGGTCATAGTCACCCATAGAGAGGGTGAACATTGTTAAAATACCCTGTATTTCCACTCTTATTTATTTACAAATTTTCATTTGTTATGTTTTACTAAGAATTAATAAATATATCCATCAATCATATTAGTCTTATAGGTTAAAATATTAATAGTGGTGATTAAAAGTGTAAAGAATTTAGAAAAATTGTTTCAACATGATTATCCCCCTCTTGGCATGAATGCAAAGATAACTAGGTACTACAACATTAATAAGACTTTATTTAGATCACACATGCATATTTACATAACTTGTTAGGCACAAAATTGGAAGATTCCTACTAATTTGTACTCAATCCCCTCTCATACACCCTATTACCCAAGTAGAATTTATATTTCATGAACTTTGTTAGGGAAAGGTCATTCCTACTAGGGATGCCTAAGTTGATAGTTCTAGATCAGAGTTGGGATATGGAATAAATTTATAACTTGAGAGTATTTTTTTTGTATCTTCTTAATTTTTTAACTTTTGAACCAATTTTCATATGATATTTCCACAAGATATCTTGTTTATAATGTATAAATTATATGAAATGTATAATAACTCATTTTGATAAATCATAATGGTGGATATTTACTGTTATCAAGAAGTTACCTATGATGTCTATTTTAATTCTACTTCTATATTTTTATGAATTCCTTGATATTAAATCTATTATTTTTAGTTATCTTAACACGTGGTTATAGTCTCCCCACATGTTTTTGTTGAACCTAACATCTAGTCGATATCTTCTGGCATATGATTAAGCATGATTGAAGTGAACAGTGGCTACGTTTGGTCATTGTGGAGGTGAACTAGAATAAAAAATTTAAAAAGGGGTCTAATATCTAGGATTTTTTCTCAAGAACAATGTTTTACCAAATATGATACATTATGATATTGATTTATAATATATGGAACTTATTCATGTCATGGGGTGGTAAGTGGAATGTGTTTAGTTATCATTTTGGAAAATAGGTCTCACATGAAATTAATATGATTTCTTATTATTTATATTCACATTACAATATAGTTTTAGGTCATTTAAAGTATAATTAACAACTTATATAGTATTTTTCTATGTAATTTCTTAGAGGTACTCTATTTTATTGACTTGTTATATATGAATGGTACTATTATATATAATGAGTGTTATATGATCCTACATCAGATTTCACATGACCTGAGAGTGGGTAGGTTTGGATAGACTTGAGAATATATGTGATACCATTGTATTATAGGTTTAATATTTTTGGTAGAGTGTTGTGTTCCTATTATTTCATACCCTAAACTCTGATATTAGATCCATGATTACATTTTGATATGAGAAGTGTGTATAAATTAAAGAGATATGCCACTATACATACCAACCATTCAACATCAGGAGGGAAAGGACAAGAATTCCCCACTAGTAATGGTTCTAAATCATCATGTTTTACCTTTTCCCACCACAAATTAGTATTTTAGAGAGATTATGAATCAAGTTTTTAAGTCAATGGGACATTGCGAACTGAGGGTAAGGCTGACCATGCCACATTTAAACCACGGGTTGAAACTATAAAATACACCACTATTTTAATATAAGGGTGGAATACATGCTTACAAGTTTAGGATAAAGTCTATTAAGACTATATTTGATCATCTTGAGACACCCAATTAGAGGTCAGTGAATCTTACAACCTATATTCTTCGAGAACCTATGAAGAATAGGTGGGATGTTCTGGTCCAAACATAACATCATGTGGGGATATCTTGGAAGGGATTTCAGTCTATATTTATTGATCACTTTTTCCCAAATACCCTAAGGGAGGTCAGGTCTAGAGAGTTTATACATCTGGTATAAGTGGGGATGTTCGTGATGAACAGTGCCATCCACTTTATGGATTTATTGTAGTTTACACCTATGTTGGTGAGTGATGAGTCTTATAAGGTCAATAATTTAGATGATGACTTAATTTATTTTATATGTTCATAGGAAAATATCATTAAATTGAAATCCCTCATAGTAATTTGTATTAATATTTCCATCATGGATATATTTGGGATGATTGTGATAGACTTCCAAATGAGTTCCATTCTTGTGGGGATATAGTGAACCCATAGTGATTTTTTGGAGTCATACCATGTCTGGATAGAGTGTGTGACCCATGTTAGGCATAGGGATTAAAATAATATCCATGATCCCAACAAAAATTGATTGATTTGGGATCCTTCGATTTCCTTGGTTGTGGAAGGGTTTTGGTGCCCAGAGTTAGGGGAAGAAGTGCAAATATGGTGAATCCCTTAGGGGAGTTAGGGGATATGATCTCATACATAGGGTTTAGGCTAGCTTCCTGTCATTGATAAAACTAATTCCACATACGGTAGAGATCCATTGGTAAAACTAATTCCACATGCGATAGAGATCCATTTGTATTTTGAGGTATGATTCCTATGGAATCGACCCTAGTAAATGTTCTATTTAATATGGGAGTATCATAATACTTTATATACATTCAATTAGTTAGTGATCTAGGGTTCAATATAGTGTATATACATAGGGTGACGTCTATTGATACCATAACACCCCAATATTTTAAAAATAAATTTAATATTTAATTAATGAAATAATGAGTCTCTACAAAACACCACTTTGTTATAACCTGGCCATTAAACATAATTTTACCGCCCCTATGATTTTGAATTTAAAAAACATGACATACCTGGTTTTGATCAGTAAGTTATTTAGTGTCAAATATGACCAACTTATTTTTTGATGAATAGTAACAAACCCTTATGAATAGTAATTTCACCTTTATGAATAGTGACATGCCCTTATGAATAGTAACCTCACCTATGATAGAAAATATATAGGATTTACGTGAAAGTATGATGTTCCTATAATTTGGAATAAGTAAATAAATGTTTTAAAAATTTTATATTTCAAGTAAAATATGATTTTAATTAAAAATTTAATAAATCATAGCTATTAATTTATTTTTGAAAAATGGAATTTTTTTTGGAATCTACACATTGAAAAATGGTTAGGCCGAATTTTTTCGATTTTTCTAAACTACTTGAAGTTTCTTTGAATTGTAAAATACGATAATTTACCATATATATACATTATCAGTTAAATTCACTAATCCTAGAATCATGAATGATTTAAGAAAATTTGGTTTAAACTCACACACACTTATTACTAATCTTGGTGACACGAATCGATACTATTGGTTGTCTTTGGAAAATAATAATATAATTAGTAAAATAATGGGAGAACCCTCTTCTCCTCACTATAAAACCCCCTCACTCCCACTTCTCTTAACTCCTCTAAATCCTTGTGACTTATCCAAATTCTGCCTAAATATCCTCCAAAGACCTTCCCCATGACCATCATACCTTGGTATCATAAAAATAACAAATACTCTTCCCATAAGAGGCTCTCAAGGAAGGTTAATTCAAGAGGTAAAATTCCTCTTTTCTTTTATTTCATTTTTATATTCCTTTATTCTCTTTTCTTTTCTAACCAATCCTCATAAAAATGGTATGAAAACTCGATTACGATACATGTACTGGAATTTGGTTACTCTTATGGGATAATTCATCTTCATATCTCCATCCCCCTAATTTATTCTAAAAACGATACATCATCTGAGATGTGTTGATTTATCACATTCGAGGACGACGATGTTTTCAATTTGATTTACCTTATTCAAATCTGGAAATGAAACCATTTTTATGGTTGAACCAAACTATTATATATTTATTTTATATTATATAATGTTCTATATTCCTTATTACCTTATGATGTAAATTAATAATACAAAACATGGTAATTGTGAGAAAAATCGCCAAATTAATCCAAGCATTTATCATTAATATGTTATATAATGATTCACCTTAACTCCAAATAACCAAATGAATTTTATAAACCTATAATATTATAAATATTAATTAATAAAATATAAAATAAATTTGGTACTTCAACTCTCATATTACATGAACTACCATACTCTTTTATTAGTGATCCGATTAAGAATATTATGAAAATGAGCACTCATGAACAATGGAATTGATCCATTAACCCATCTAAAACGTTGTGAATTAACATAATAAAGTAATAATAAACAAAATAAATATATAACAGGTTATGTAATTGTTAATTAATTAACCTAATTTTTTTATTTAGGTCATTAAGATCAAGAGAAGAACACCGTTAGATTTAAGGTAAGGGATCCTCTCTCTCACTTTTATTCAATAATCCCCCCTATGTTGTATCCTTTTATTTTTAATTCATAATGATGGGGTATGTTTTCTAACCTCCACCATATTTTCCTTATTATATATAACTAATGAAATACCCCTTTACCTATCATTAATCCCTCATAAGAATACTTGTTACCACACCAAATTGTTTTTAAGGGTTTCTTCATCTCACTTCCATTTTTGTGAAATATTCCGTACTCACTAATACTACTTGTGTATGGTGTATTTAAACATAACATTGATGTTTCATTCAATTAATATAATCATTTTAATTATATTCATTGTATAATTTTATGCTTATAAATTTTGGGGCACACAATTCAATTGATTACAAAGTTGTAAGTATTTTCTATCCGAACCTCCATTTTCATTCGGGTTGCTCTTATTCTCTATTAACCTCAATTAAATTATTATTTATTCTTATATACTCCTCATTAATTATGTTTTAATTATATATATATTTTTATCAATCACAATACTTCTATAAATTTTTATGATTTACATGTTTTAAAATAATCTTTCAAAAATTCTTCCGAAATGCAAGCCCAATTTAAGGAACTTCTAGAATTCTTACCTATTTTGAAGTTCACTGTATAATATATTTTATACCATATTTAAACGTATAAAATAAAATATTTTAAAATTAAAAATATATCTTGGTTCATTTATTGTTTTATGAAATAAAACATGCCTTTGCAGTTTCAAATCCATTAATATTTTCCTTAAATCGCACTAAAGTGTTTTATTTCTAAAGCTTATTTAAAAACTATTTTAAATTATTTCACATAAATAAGACATTATATAAGCCTCAAGTAAAATTTAAATGACCTTAACTTTTATTTTACAGGATATACATGTTTACAATATGATTTCATTACAAATACAGTGGATTTTCCCCAAAAAAATCTTCTTTCTAGAGTAAGATGGATTTTTCTCATCTCACTTTATCTTTTATGAGTTATATGCATTGTTCAAAAATTATTTCTTGATTGTGGTGTATGTACTTCACTTTATTATATCCTATCAAGAGTATCCTTATTCTCATGATATTTTAAGGGATTATTATTTGAATGTTTCAAGATGGTTTGGGACACTTTGGCATGTTTAAGGATTATTTCCTAAAGGATTTTTTAATGGTCTCATCTTAAAGTATCTTCATCCATGTCAACATAATTTGTTGAATCTTGTAATTAATTAAGGTTTATACGATATGATATCATCAAAATTTTTCTTGAATGGGTTATGATTAGTTTGACTATGGATGTGAAATTGTGAAACCATTCACCATATTACTCCGAACGGTTAGTGTTTATGATTAATGATTGGAGAAAGTTATTTACATTTCATATGTTAGTTTTAATATGAATATGTATGTTGTCTATTTTTATCCCCGTTCATAAAATGAATTCATTGGACTTAGTAAGTTTCATGTGGGGCCTGCTATATCCCCTCGGTGCATCGGTTTGTCTAATGAGACAAACTATGGTCTTGGCATAAGGCCTTGACAAAATGGATATTTATGGTCTTAGCATGAGGCCTTGAAGGTATTTTTATGATGTCCCGTATTATGCATTACCTAATTTTGAAAATAGTTGTGATAGTTCATGTGGCTATTAAACTATAATATTATCTATGATTATGTTTTATTAAAGAATTATTTATTTCGCTCTTATTCCTTCCATAATGTGTTCATGTTTTTTAAGGCATGTGTTTTTTGTTATTCAACAAGGCTAACGTTTATTTTTATGATATCAAATGTTGTATTTCTTACCCATACTAAGCATTTGAGCTCACCCCTTTCTTATGTTTTATCCTCCTAGGTTATAAGGATGATTATACTATGAATGAATTGTAGGGTTAATATAAGAGATTATTGTATTTTCTGTTGAAGTTGTTATGTTGTTTTTAGTTTTCAGATGTAATTATAAACTCTTGTACATAAATTGTTTCCAAACCCACTAAATTGATTGGCCCTTCAGGATGCATATTCATTGTATCTATTACAATGTAATAAAATAAGGCACTGACTCTATGCTTTTGGAGTTGGGGCGTTATAGTTTGTATCAAAGGAAGCTTAGTAGAAAACATGGAAACTAAATATAGAAAAAGTATATTAGTGAAAAACCCTAATATATAATTTGGGGATAAGAATACAAGGATGTAACACCCCAAGATTCCATGGTACGTTTCCCTTTGAATAATACAATAGCTTTTGTTGTACGCAACTTCGAGTTCAAACACACCACAATAGATCAAACTAGCCGTTATGAATATTAATTCACACCTTTTGAAATTTTATAAATTTTATCTTTCAAAATTGACTTCATTTTTGGATTCATAATATCAAAATAAGGCTAGGGTAATTTTTTTTTATTTTTATGAAAACATTCAATTTTTGATGAATAGTGAAAAACACTGAGTTATTTTTTAAAACCGACTTTTTATATTTATTTTTGGTCAAAATAGATACATAATACATATACAAGTTCAATGTAATTCAATGGAGCCATTTTATAATAAGTTTAGATATATAAAAATTTAATTGAACTTTTAACTGTATTCTACCCACCTCCTAGGAGCATTTGAAAATTTGCATAAAACTTAATTTTACCTCTTATGTGAGTTTAATTTCAAAAATCTGAGACACATGGTTAATATCAATAAGTAAAATGTAGTTCAATAAAATGAAAATAATATTTGGTGAATAGTAACTTTGACTTTTATTTACCACAGCTAAAAGTAAATAGGGTAATTAAGTGTAAAAATGATATCCTAATTACCCTAACACCTGTTCTAATTATATTGGATTTGTAAAATTCAACAAAAAAACCTTAGGAATAAAATATGATCCTCTTTGGTCCACTTGGATTAGATTAGGAAATTTATTATTATTTTATTTAAAGAAGAGTTAAAAGAGTTAAATTCAAGGTTTAATAACTAAACCATTTTTAATATAGGGTTACAAACAATATAAATTCGATTATAAATATTAATTAGAAAGATAAATTGATTTCCTATATAATGGTATTTTATTTATAATTTTTAGACATTAAATAATTAATTTTATTTATGACACAATTATGATGCGGTAAATACCTTATTAATAAAATATTAAAATAATTGATATTATAATTATCCAAATAACTGTAAATTCAGACTTTTGATGAATTAAAATAATTTTCTAGGTTAATATGACATGTTATGGTTGGTTGAATAAATTTTTTTCCAAGTGATAAAGTTTTTATGGCTTTTAAATACCTCAAATACTAAATAGTATCAAAATTGACATAATTTAGTTTAAAAAAAATACAATATTATTAATTGATATAATATTTCTAAAAATATAATATTCAAAAAAAGGACTTATATAAGGTTGTATATTTTAATAATGAACCACATGGGGTTCTCTTGGCTTGTTATAGTATGTTTATTAACCATATAATATAAAAATACAAAGAGACATAAAAATTGTCAAACTATTTAACTTAGAGAAAAATCTAAAAGACAAGGTTAATATGATAACCTAAAGTTGTCTAAAACCTATTAGTTGAGATTTTATCGTCCCATACCCAAATTATCCTAGAAATAATTCATTCTGGAGCCATTAAAAACTGAAAAGGATTTTATTATAAAATAATATTTCATGCTTTTCTTAATTTGACCCTCACCTCTCTTATAAATGGGAACTTCCCCTTCTCTTAATTTAACACCTCCAAAGACATTTGGATCGGCCAAAAACTACCCAAATATCCTCCCAACTTCTCTCAATTAAACCTAGAGGCCTTACTTTGGTCAGAAATCCAACCTAAGGATCCTTTTTGATCAACTCAAAAGGAAATACTCAAAGTAGAGGTAATAATTTCACCACCCTCTTTCAAGTTCTTTTGTTCTTCCACTTCCCCTTTCTTTTTTGTTTCCATAACAAAATAATAAATCCAGTTCCTTATACATACTGTGATGTTATTATAAATATGGTACAACATATTCGTTATTATATCCATCCTATAAGTGACAAAGTCACCATATGTGTGTACGAACGTCTTACCGTCTCCACGTCAGGGTGTAGTTTGTAATTCAAACACTTCATTATTTGGATGGGTATAATAATGAGTAAAAATGATTTAAATAAAAAATATAACATGTTAATTATTATGTATATATGATATACCATCCTATTAAATATTATTTCTCCATCAATATAATTATATTGTCACCCGTGTATACGTACGGATTACCGTCTCCACAAACACGATGAGATTCATTCCCCATCATAATCATTCAAGAATAATTTTAATTTTGTGATTAAAAATAATGATTATGAAAATAATATCATTCTTTATATGAATCAAATACATCCTATTTATAACAAACATGGATTACATAACCAATCATATAAAGGAAAACGAATCAGTTAACCCCTGAAACGATGATACTACTAATCTATTATTAACAAAGAAATACTAGAAGATCATACATGATATCATATTTATGTATATGGTTCTTGTATAATTTAATAACAATGATTCAACTATTATACTTGAGGTTAACATACCCTATACCAAGGAAAAGTACAAGGTAAGGGTTAATTATACAATCTCTTTACTTATCTGAGGTTGTTAATATGTAAATATCTACTGGGACCTCTTTATCATCAACATCCACGATTTCTTAAAAATTAAATTCAATTTATTTTACCATTTATAATGGGTTAAAGTCATTTATAACCTTATTGGACCATATATGTTTTTAATGTAATCTTTCTGTCATTTTCCAAACTTGGTAATTTATGACCTTTTCGAAAAAATTAAGGTAAGAATATATTTTCTTTAACTTATATGGTGGGTGTGGCTATTTTCTGCCATTATATCATCATCGAAGCTTCCCATACCAAATTATAAGAATATTTTCAAAATAAATGTTTTCTTTTATAGTTATATAAATTTTAAATTATTTCAAAATAGAATGAGATATTTCTCTAAAAAAAGTTTTGATTTCATCTCTGTCAACATCCTTTGATGAATTTTAAACAAGTTTGAAGTTGATTTATTATGTTACAAATCATCAATATTATATTGAAGGTTTTGTGATATGATTGACTGTGGATTTTTTATTTTTACACCATTCTTGTTTTATGGATAAAGTATTGACATTTTGTATGCAAGTTTTAATATGAATGTTTATGTTATGTTTAAACCTTTTCATATGAGGAATGGATTGGACTTAGTAAGTGACGGGTGGCGCCCGCTATAGCTCCTCGATGCATCGGTAGGTCTCATGAGACAAACTAATGTATTGGAATAAGGCCTTGACAAAATCTTATTTATAGTCTTGTCATATGGCATTGACTATGTGGTTATGAAGTCTGGCCTAATGCATTCATTTTGAAAGTGGCTATTGATATTGCATGTGAGTATAAGACTAGTCTAATATCCATGTAAATAAGTAAATGGAATTATTTCATTTTATCTTTTCCATATTATGCTAAATTTTATGTTTAAAAGTATTTTGTTTTAGTCTTATACATTGCTTTAAATGTTTATGATTATTTAATAAATTTTTCACTATATTGTTATCCTTACTAAGCATCTAAGCTCACCCATTTCATTGTTTAATTTTTCCTAGGATGCGAAGAAGTATTTTTTGTTTTACCTCCAGGGATAGGATAATGATATAAGTGTGTTCAAAAGGGGAAAAAATTTTGTTGATGTTTTTATTTCATGATGTAATGTAAAACTTTTTAATATATCTAGTACTTCCAAGGCTACTAAACTGATCGGTTTTTTGGGACATGATTCCTTGTATCATGCCAATGTTATGTAATGATTCACCGACTATGGGTAAATATGGTTGAGGTGTTATAGTTGGTATTATAAGAAGTTTCTAATAATCCTTGGAAACTAGATTTAGAAAAACCCAGATTAGAGAAAAATACCCTAGGATAGACTTTGAAGATTAGTATAGAAGAACTTCCTAGAATTTTAGTAATGCAGAGATTTTGTGAGTTTTTCAAGAAATATATCCCTGTCTAGATACGAGAAGGTAGAGGTGGCTCTGGCACAGATGTAAGTAGGGGTAAAACATGAAAACACCACTTTCAGCTAGACTCAAATGGGAACTAATGCCCGACAATGGGAGTTGCTTCACTCTTGGTTACGACACTCCTAGGGGATATGCTTAGGTTTTTTCAAATTTTCATTACAAACGATTATGTTGGATTTATGAGTATATAATTCTCAATGAATGAATTTTTATGATTATGGATTATATCCATAAACTATTCAATTTATGTTAAGTGTTTTACATGTTTGGAATTATGTATTGCGGTTCATAAGCTAATCTCTTATATGCCATTATTTAGAAATGGTGCCTAGTGGAAGGAATGGAAACAATATCAATGCATGTAATCCATGATGGGATTTTCCTCTTACTCAAGATAATTACAGTGGAGTTAGTGATGCAACTGGTGCTGATCAGCTTATCACCGTACTGGGATAACTCACATATGTTATGAATAATAAGCTTACCCATATTGCACACTTTGATCCACAATGTGGAGGATAAATGTTAGACCAATTCATGAGGCAACAACAACAAACATTCAATGAGACTAAAAATCTATTTCTAGCCGAGAAATGGATAAGTTTCTTAGAGAAAATATTTCACACTTTGGAGAGTAGCGAAATGGAAAAAATTTTCATGGGAGTTTATCACCACACGGGAGATGCAGATCAATGGTGGTCATTGATTCAAAACACAAAGGAAGATGATGAAGTATAAAATATGGAATGGAGGGAGATTAAATATATTTTCTCAGAAAAATATTTTCCGCGTGACCATCAAGTGGATATGGAAATGAAATTTTTGAGTCTAAGACAAAAGGTGGATGAGAATGTCTTAAAATAGGAGGCTAACTTTACGAGGTTAGCAATGCATGCTGTAAATTATATACGTAACCCAAGGAGTAAGATTGATTAATTCTTTGATGGGTTAAAACCATTTCTCTAGCGATCATTAGTCTCACAATCCCTCTTATCATACAAAGATATTGTCTCATGTTCTATCAAGACAGAAAAATAATTCTCCAAGTCTTATGAGTTTAAAGAAAAGAAGGAGAATAAGAGATCTTTTGAACACTCTGGAAATGGAAATAAAAGATAAGAATGGAAAAGTTGAATATCCATCTTATGGTAAATGTGGGAAGAAACACCCCGGTACTTTCTTGAAGGGAATGTGAGTCTGTTACAAGTGTGGTGAAAAAGGAAACTATGCACGTGATATTAAGGGGAAGAAAGTGGCTGTCAATTTTGAATGCTAAAATTGTAGAGGAAAGAGGTATTTCGAAAAATAATATCCTATAAACCAAGGAAACATACCCCAGAAAAGGCCAAGGGGGAAAGGCCAAGCTTTTTTTATCACTACTACTAACGTTGAAGCTCAGAAAGACGTGGTGGCTGGTAATTTAATGGTTTCTTCAAGTTTAGGTAGTGCTTTATTTGATTCTAGATCATCACCTTATTTCATATCTTTCTAGTTTGATAAGAAAATAAGATATTTCAAATTTGATTTAACAAGGGAGTTTTCAGTTAGAGCACCTAAGGGAAGTATCATTGCAACACCGTTTTCTGAATGAGTTCCCATTAGGGAATATAAATGATCTTTATCTGCTGATCATATCTTTCTACCTATGATTGAATTTTATATAATCCTTGGTATGGATTGGATTTCAGACCATAATGAGAAAATTTATTGTAAGAAGAAAGAGGTTTTGATTCTCGATAATGATAAAGATCACCTTATATTTAGAGAAAAAACGTCACCACCTGATTTTTATCTAGATCTACACCCTATAGCTCAACTAAATTCAATTATTGGGGAGGAAGAGAATGAAATATCTATCAGTGAGGAAATGAATGTTCAAATAGAGGATGTACCAATTGTGTAAGAATATGTTGATGTGTTTCTAGAGGATTTACCTAGACATCCTTCAGAATGAGAAATTGAGTTTTCCATTGATTTAATTACTGGTTCAAGGCCCATATTGAAAACCCCTTATAGAATGGTCACTATGGAATTAGCGGAACTAAAGAAACAACTAGAGGAATTGAGTAATAAGATATTTGTTATCCCTAGTGTTTCACCATGTGGATCCCCTGTTCTTTTTGTTAATAAGAAAGATGGATCTATGAGGTTGTGTATTGACTACAGGGAGATAAATGATATAACAATAAAGAACAAGTATCCCATACCACACATTGATGATTTATTCAACCAACTTCATGGAGCTAAATATTTTTCAAAGATTGACCTACGATCTGGATATCATCAGTTGTGTGTGAATAAGGAATACATTCCAAAAACATCATTTCGAATTATGTACGAGCATTACGAGTTTACAGTAATGCCTTTTGGGATTACCAATGCACCCCCTTTTCTCATGGATCTAATGACCAATGTTTTCAAGGAATATATTTATGACTTTGTAGTGGTATTTATATATGATATCTTGGTATACACCAAAAGTTATGAAGATCTTGAAAATCACTTACGTATTATCCTAAGGACTCTTAGATGAAATGAATTATATGGAAAGTTTAGCACATGTGAATTCTGGATTCATGAGATTTCATTTCTTGGCCATATTGTCTCTAAGGATGGAATCTTTATTGATCATTCTAAGAGAAAGTCAATCCATGAATGGCCAGCACAAACGAGTATAACTGAGGGACACATTTTAATTGGTTTAGTAGGTTATTATCGGCATTTTGTCTAGAATATTTCCCAATTGGAAAACCCATTAACCAGGAACACACATAAAGGGGTTAAATTTGTTTGGACAAAAGAGTGTGAAGAATGTTTTAAAGAACTTCAGAGAATATTAGTCAATGATCCTATATTGACTCTACCAATGAGGAATCTTGGGTTTGTTATTTATAGAGAGGCTTAATATAAAGGACTTGGTTATGTCCTTATACAAAATGATATAGTTATTTCCTATGCATCACGACAGCTAAAAATTCATGAAGAAAACTATCCTATTCATGATCTTGAGTTAGTAGCTATGATATTTTCTTTTAATATATGGAGATACTATCTCTATGGTAAAATATTTGAGATATATACTGATCACAAGAGTTTGAAGTATATTTTTTCACAGAAATAACTCAACATGAGGCAGAGACGATGGCTTTAACTACTCAAGGATTATGATTACACTATACACTACCAATCGAGGAAGGAAAATAAGGTGGAAGATACTTTGAGTAGAAAGGATCATGGATTTTTGAACAAGATGAGTGTTGAAAGGGATCCTATTTTCATGGATCTAGTAAATATTGATATGATAATAACCATGGAAGGTGAAACATCAATAATTATTCAAATGGTTTCCAAAAAATCTTTACAATAAAGGGTCTAGAGTTCTTAGACTGATGATAAGGAGTTTCAAAATAAGATTAATGTTGTGAATTATGGGATATTAAGTGACTTCATATATGATGATGGAATTTTGAAATTTGGGCAGAGAGTTTTTGTTCCTAACATACCTGATCTAAAAAGGGAATTGTTGGCTGATACTCGTAGGTCCAATTTCTATATACACTCTAGTAGCTCAAAGATGTATAGATATTTAAAAAAACATTTTTGGTGGGACAACATGAAGGGAGAGATAGGTGATTTTGTGTCGAGGTGTATTGTTTGTCAACAAGTGAAATCTAGAAGACAACACCCTTGAGGAGTCATGCAACATCTTACTATACCTGAGTGGAAATGGGATGATATTTCGATGGATTTTTTCATGTGCCTACCAAAGACTCCTAGAAGGAAGGATGCAATATGGGTCATTGTTGATCATCTTACCATGTCAGAACATTTTCTTTCTATAAGAGAAGATTTTCCACTTGAACATTTAGTAATACTGTATATTAATGAAGTTTTAAGACTTCATGGAGTACCCCTATTGATTTTTTCTGATCTTGATCCCCATTTTACATCAAGATTATAGAAAATTATACAAAAAATACCTAGATAATGAACTTCATTTGAGGACTACCTACCACCCTCAAACTGATGGACAATCAGAACAGACTCTTCAAACCTTAGATGACATGTTGATATCTTGCTCACTTGACTTTCAAGGTATGTGGGATCAATATTTACCACTGGTAGAATTTTCCTATAACAATATCTTCCATTAAAGTATTCATATGACACCATATGATGCGTTATATGGAAAGAGATGTCACACAAAAACTTGAAGGGATGATGTTGGTGAAAGAAAACTCGTAGACCTAGAACTTGTTGAGGAAACAATGGAAACCGTGAAGATTATCAAACCCACATCAAACCAGCTTAAAGTAGGCGAAAGAGATGTTCCAACAACCAAAGGAAGGATAGGGAATTTCAAGTAGGAGATCATGTTTTTTTGATAGTAACTCCATGAAAGGGTGTTATACGTTTCTGTAAGAAGGGTAAATTGAGTCACTTGTACATCAGACCTTTCAAAATTCTAGAACGAATTGGAGTTGTAGCTTATCGTTTGGAAATTCCTCCAAGTCTCTCCAAAGTTCAATATGTTTTTTTTCATATCTCTCTTGAGAAAATAAATGCCCGACCCAATGCATGTACTCACCTATGAAAAATTGGAACTGGACCCTGATCTGTCTTATTGTGTAGAGCCTATCAGAATTTTTGATACCAGAGATTAAGTTTTGAAAAACTGGATGAATCTCCTGGTAAAAGTTCTATGGAGAATCCATAATATGGAAGAGGAAATGTGGGAACCTGAGGAACTTATGATGAAGAACCACCCGAATCTTTTTACTCAGTAATATTCTAGAAATTTTGAGAAGAAAATAATTTTATGTAGGGGAGAATGTAACACCCCAAGCTTCCACGTTACGTTTCCCTTTGAATAATATATTAGCTCGTGTTGTACACAACTTCAAGTTCAAACACACTACAACCAATCAAACTTTCCATTAGAAATAGTAATACACACTTTTTAAAATTATATAAATTTTTTCTTTCAAAATGGACTTCATTTTTTATTTCGGAATATTGAAATTAGCTTAGGATTAATTTTTGGTATTTTTCTGAAAACATTTAATTTATGATGAATTGTGAAAAACCCCGAGTTATTGTTTAAAACTAACTTTTTATATTTATTTTAGATGAAAATAGATATATAATACATATATATGTTCAATGTAATTCATTAGAGTAATTTTATTATAATTTTAGATATACAGTCATTTTATTGAACTTTTTAAGGTCTTTTACCCACCTCCTAGGAGCATTTGCAAATTTGCATAAATCTTAAATTTACCACTTATGTGGGATGAATTTCAAAAATTAGAGAGACACAGTTAATATCATTAAGTAAAATGTTGTTCAATAAGATGAAAATATTTTTTTTGGTAAATAGTAACTTTTGACTTTTATTGACGACGGTTAAAAGTAAATTTGGTAATTAAGTTTAAAAATGATATCATAATTACCCTAACAGATGTCCTAATTTTATTGGATAAGTATAATTCCACAAAAAACAACCATTGGAATAAAATATGATCCTCTTTCGTTCACTTGGATTAGATTAGGACATTTATTATTATTTTACGTAAAGAAGAGTTAAAACAGTTAAATTCAATGTTTAATAACTAAACCATTTTTAATATCGGGTGACACACAATATAACTTCATCTATAAATATTTACTAGAAATGTAAAATGATATCCTAGATAATTATATTTTATTTTTAATTTTTATACATTAAATAATTTAATTGATTTATGACACAATGATGTTGCAGTAATTACCTTATTAATGAAATATTAAAATAATTGATATTATAAATATAAAAATTAATGTAAATTGAGACTTATGAGGAATTAAAAGAAATTTATATGTTAATATTACTTTTTAGGGTTTGTTAAATAAATTTAATTAGAAGTGATAAAGTTTTTATAGCTTTTAAAAAAATCAAATACAAAATAGTGTCAAAATTGACATAATTGAGTTGAAAAACTAATACGATATTATAAATTGATATAATATTCCTAAAAAACTAAGGTTCGTCCAGAGGGATTTGATAATGTTATATATATTAAAAATGAACCACATGGGGTTTTTTAGGCCTGTTATAGTAAGTTTATTAACCATACAATATAAAAATACAAAGAGACATGATAAATGTCAAACTATTTTACTAATAGTTAAATCTATAAGATAAGGTTAATATGATGACCTAAACCTATATAAAACTTATTTTTTGAAATATTTTCAACCCTTACCCACCTTATCCAAGAAATAATTCATTTCGGAGCCATTAGAAACCGAAAATTATTTTATTATAAAAAAATATGTCAATCTTTTTTTAAAGTGACCCTCACGTCTCTTATAAAAGGGAACTTCCCCTTATCTTAATTTCACACCTCCAATGCCATTTGGATCGGCCAAACTTTGACCAAATATCCTACCAACTTCCATCACTTCATCCTAGAGGCCTTAGTTTCATTAGAAGGCCAACCTAAAGAGCCCTTTTGACTCACTCAAAATGAAACACCTGAAGTAGAGGTAATAATTTCACCACCCACTTTCAAGTACTTTTCTTCTTCCACATCCTCTTTCTTTGTTGTTTCTATACCAAAATAATAAATATAGTCCCTTATACATACTATAATGTTATTTTAAATATGGTACAACCATATTATTTATTCTATCCATCCTACAAATGACAAAGTTACCGTACGTGCGTAGCTACGACTTACCGTCTCAACGTTATGGTGTAGTTTGTTATTCAAACACATAATTATTTGGATGGGTACAATAATGAGTATAAATGATGTAAATAATAAATATAAATTATTAAATATTCTTTATATAAGATATAACATCCAATTACATATGATTTCTCAATCAATATAATGATATTTTCACTCGTACGTACGTACGGATTACCATCTCCATGAACACGATGAGATTTATTCCCCATCGTAATCATTCAAGAATAATTTTCATTCTATTATTCAAAATAATGTTTATGAACATAATATCATTCTATATATGAATAAAATAAATCCTATTCATAACAAACATTTCTTAGGTTACCAATAATATAAAGGAAAACAAATTAGTTAACACACGAAACGATGATACTACTAAAATATTATTAACAAAGCAATATTAGAAGATCATATATGATATCATATTTACATATATGATTATTGTATAATTTAATAACGATGATTTAAATATTATACAGGAGGTTAACTTACCTTTGACCAAACAAAATTACAAGGTAAGGGTTAATTCTACAATCTCTTTACTTATCTGAGGTTGTTAACACGTAAGTATCTACTGGGACAACTTTTTCATCCACAACCGTGTTTTCTTAAAAATTTAATTCAAAACATTTTTACTATTTACTATCGTTTAAAATAATTTATAACCTTATTTGACCATATATGTTTTGAAATAAATCTTTCCGTAATTTTCAAAACAAGGTACTTTATAACCTTTTCGACAAAATTAAGGTAAGAATGTCTTTTTTTAACTTATACTGCAGGTGTGGCTAATTTTCACCATTACATCATCATCGAAGCATTCCATACAAGATTATAAGAATATTTTCAAAATAAATGTTTTCTTTTATAATTATATTACATTTAACTGATTTCAAAATATAAAGTTTTATTTATGTACTATTTTTTTGATTTCATCTATGTCAACATCCTTTGATGGATTTTAAACTTGTTTGAAGTTGGTTTATTACGATACAAATATTCCATATTTTATTGAATGTTTTTTGATATGTTTGACTATGGATGTGTTATTTTTACACCATTCAGGGTTTATGGATAATGTATTGACATTTCATATGCAATTTATAATATGAATGTTTATGTTATGTTTAAACCTTTTTATATGATGAATGCATTGGACTTAGTAAGTGATGGGTGGAGCCCGCTATAACTTTTTGATGCATCAGTAGGTCTCATGAGACAAACTAGTGTCTTGGCCCAAGGGCTTGACAAAATCTATTTTATAGTCTTGGTCCAAGGCCTTGACTATGTGCTTATGAAGTCTGGCATTATGAATTACATCATTATGAAAGTGGCTATTGATATTGCATGTGATTATTCGACTAGTATAACATCCATGTGAATAAGTAAATGGAATTATTTGATTTTATCTTAGCCATATTATTCTGATGATTATGTTTACAAGGATTTTGTTTTAGTCTTATACATTGCCTTAAATTTTAATGCTTATTTATTAACGTTTCTGCTATATTGTTATCCTTACTGAGCTTCTGAGCTCACCCCTTTCTATGTTTTATTTTTCAGAGGATGTGAAGAAGTATTTTATGGTTGAACTACATAGATAAGATAAGTATATATGTGTGTTCCAAAGGGGAAATTTTTTTGATGTTTTTATTTCACAATGTAATGTAAAACTTATGAATTTACTTTATACTTCCAAGGCTACTAAACTGATCGGTCTTTCGGTACATCTTTTCTTATATCATGCTAATGTTATATAATAATGCACCGACTCTGAGTAACTAGGTTCAGGGAATTAAAAAATACATCCTAGAATTTTGGTAAGGAATATATTATTTTTGTATCAAGAAAATACATCCTTGTATAGATACCAACAAGTAGAGGTAGCTGTGGAAAGAATGTATCTAGAGGTACAACCTAAAAATACTACTTTGAGCTAGACTCTAACAGATACTGGTACATCACAATGGGTCATGACACACTCTTGGTTCGACAATCCTGGGGGATATGATTTGGTAAATTAATAATCTTATTACAAACCATTATTAGAGATTTCTTCCCACAAAGTAACCAAATTATATCATTCTCAGATTTATGATGAATAAATTTATGTTATGTGCCATATCATGTTTACAGTTATATAGGGTTCATAATTATATGAGATAATATAGTATAAAAAATTGATTAGAAATGGAACATTGTAGAAGGAATGAGAACTTCACTAATTCATGTTATGAAAAGATTAATAAGGATCACATATCTTATGGTCTTAAGACATAATTTCAACGGAAGATATTCTCCCAAGAATCGTCAACATATAAAGAAATAGTCTCATTTGTTAACAATATATGTAAATAATTATTCAAGTCTTATGGATTTCAAGGGAATCATGAAAATAAGAGGACTATCAGGAAAAAGATGGATAAAGAAAAAAAATGGAAAGATGGGTTTTACCACTTGTGATTACTATGAAAAGAATCATTGTAATGCCCCAACCCTTGTTACCTGGAGTCGGTGCATTATTACATAACATTGGCATGATACAAGGGATCATGTCCCGAAAGACCAACCAGTTTAGTAGCCTTGGAAGTACTAGATACATTCATAAGTTTTACATTACATGATGAAATAAAAACATCAACAATAATTTGTATCCTTTTGAACACACTTATATCCTTAGCCTATCCCTAGAAGTCAACTATAAAATACTTCTTCACATCCTGGGAAAAAATAAAATATAGAAAGGGGTGATCTCAGATGCTCAGTAAGGATAACAATATAGTGGAAACTTTCATAAATAAGTATAGATAATTAAGGCAATGTATAAAACTAAAAAATCCTTTTAGACCTATACTTCAACATAATAATGCAAAGATAATATAAAATAATTCCATTTAATTATTCACATGGATATTCTACTAGTCGAATAAACACATGAAATATCAATTGCCACTTTCATAATGATGGAATGCATAATGCCAGACTTCGTAACCACATAGTCATGGGCTTGTTCCAATACTACAAATAAGATCTTGTCAAGACCTTGTTACATAACACTAGTTTGTCTCATGAGACCTATCGATTCATCGAGGAGCTATAGCAGGCTCCACCCATCACTTACTAAGTTCAATGCATTCCTCATATGAAAAGGATTAAACACAACATAAACATTCATATTAAAACTAGCATATGAAATGTCAATACATTATCCATAAACCATGAATGATATAAAAATAACACATCTATAGTCAAAACTATCACAAAACCTTCAATAGAATATGGAAGATTTTTATCATAATAAATCAACTTCAAACAAGTTTAAAATCCATCAACGGATGTTGAAATAGATGAAATAAAAACTTTTTTTGAAAAATATCTATTTCTATTTGGAAATAATTTAAAAGTTATATAATTATAAAAGAAAAAATTTATTTTGAAAATATTTTTATAAGCTTTTATGGTAAGTTTCGACAACGATATAAGGACAGAAAATAGCCACACACGCCATATAAGTTAAAAAAAGACATTCTTACATTAATTTTGTCGGAAAGGTCATAAAGTACCTTGTTTGGAAAATGATGGTAAGATTCCTTTCAAAACATATATGGTCCAATAAGGGTATAAATTAATTTAACCATTAGTAAATAGTAATTTTTTTGAATTAAATTTTTAAGAAAACAAGAATGTGGATGATAAAGAGGTCCCAGTAGATACTTACGTATTAACAACCTTAGATAAGTAAAGTGATTTTAGAATTAACCCTTACCATGTAATTTTCCTTGGTTGAGGGTATGATAACATCCTGTATAATAGTTAATTTTTTTCATTAAATAGTACAAGAACCATATACATAAATATGATATCATATATGATCTTCTAATATTGCATTATTAATAATATTTTAGTAGTATCATCATTTCAGGTATTAACTGATTCGTTTTCCTTTACATGCTTGGTTACATAAGCCATGTTTGTCATGTATAAGATGTATCTGATTCATATAAAGTATTATATATTGTTCATATTCATTACTTTGAGTTATAAAATGAAAATTATTCTTGAATGATTATGATGGGGAATGAATCTCATCGCGTTCGTGGAGACAGTAATCCGTATGTACGCATAAGCGACAATATCATTATATTGATGGAGAAATTGTCTGTAATTGGATGGTATATCATATATAAAGAATCTTTAACATTTTATATTTATTATTTAAATCAGTTATACACATTATTATACCCATCCAAATAATAAAGTGTTTGAATTACAAATTACACCACGACGTGGAGACGGTAATCGTACATACACATGTATGGTGACTTTGTCATTTGAAGGATGGATATCATAAAGAATATAGTTGTAGGATATTTATAATAACATCACATTTTGTATAAGTTACTGTATTTAATATTTTGGTATGGAAACTACAAAGAAAGACTAAGTGGAAGAAGAAAAGAACTTGAAAGAGGGTGGTGAAATTATTACCTTTACTTCAGGTGTTTCCTTTTGAGTTGATCAAAAGGGATCCATATGTCGGATTTATTATCAAAGAAAGGACTCTAGGTTGAATTTAGGGAAGTTGGGAGGATATTTGGGCATGTTTTTTCCAAGACAATTGGCTTTGGAAGAGTGAAATTAAGAGAAGGGGAAGTGCCCTTTTATAAGATAGGTGAGGGCCACTTTTGGAAGAGCTTGAAACATAATTTTATAATAAAATTATTTTCAGTTTATAATGGCTCCAAAATGAATTATTCTGAGGATAAGGTGGTTAGGGGTTAAAAAAATCTCAACTAATAGGTTTTAGACAGGTTTAGGTCGTCATATTAACCTTATATTTTAGATTTAACTCTTAGTTTAATAGTTTGACATTTACCATATATCTTTGTATTTTTATTTTATATGGTTAATAAAATTACTATAACAAGACAAGAAAACCCCATGTGGCTCATTATTAATATATATAACCTTATCTAGGTCCTTTTACAAACATTATATTTTTAGGAATATTATATCAACTAATAAAATAGTACTTGTTTTTAAAAACTCAATTATGTCAATTTTGACACTATTTAGTATTTGATTTTTTTGAAAGCCATAAAAACATTATCGCTTCGAATAAAATTTATTTAACCAACCCTAAAATATCTTGTTAACCTAGAAAATTAGTGGAATTCATCAGAGGTTTTAATTTATATTTATTTGGATATTTATAATATATATTATTTTAATATTTCGTTAATAAGGTAATTACTGCATCATCATTGTGTCATGAATAAATTAATTTCTTTAACATCTAAAAATAATAAATAAAATACCATTATATAAGAAATATTTTTATATTTCTAATTAAGATTTATAGTTGAATTTACATTTAGTGTAACCCTATATTCAAAATGGTTTAGTTATTAAACTTTGAATTTAACTCTTTAACTCTTATTTAAAAATAATAATAAATGTCCTAATATAATCCAAGTGGACCAAATAGGATCATATTTTTTTACTAATGTATTTTTTGGTCTAATTATAATTATCTAATAGAATTAGGACATGTGTTATGGAAATTATGATATCATTTTTACCCTCAATTACCCTATTTACTTTTAATCGTGGTAAATAAAAATCAAAAGTTTCTATTCAAAAAAACTATTTTCATCTTATTAAACCAAATTTTACTTACTGATATTAATAGTGTCTCTTTTATTTTTGGAATTCAACTCACATAAGCAGTAAAATTATGTTTTATGCAAATTTGAAAATGCTCATAGGATGTGGGTAAAATACGGTAAAAAGTTCAATAATCTTTTTATATATCTAAACTTATTATAAAATGACTCCAATGAATTACGTTGAACTTATATAGGTAATATGTATCTATTTTGAAATAAAATAAATATAAAAATATTGTTTTAAATAATAAATCATTGTTTTTCACTATTCATCCAAAATTGAAAGTTTTCAGAAAAATACCAAAAATTCACCATAAGATTATTTCAATATTCTGAATCCAAAAATGAAGTCCATTTTGAAAGATAAAATTTATAAAATTTCAAAAAGTGGGTATTACTATTCACAATGGATAGTTTTATTGGTTGTGGTGTGTTTGAACTCAATGTTGCGTACAAGACAAGCTATTGTATTATTAAAAGAGAAACGTAACATGGATGCTTGGGGTGTTACATTCTCCACTCTTTAAATTAATTTCATCCTCAAAATTTCTAGAATATTACTCTATAAAAAGATTCAGGTGGTTCTTCATCATAAGTTCCTCAGGTTCCCACATTGCCTCTTCCATCTTATTGTTTCTCCATAGAACTTTTACCATACAAGTCATCTAGTTTTTCAACACTTTTTCTCTGGTATCAAGAATTTTGATAGGCTCTTCACAATAAGACAGATCAGGTTCTAGTTCTAATTATTCATAGGTGAGCACATGCATTGGATCAGGCATGTATTTTCTCAACAGAGATATGTGGAACACATTCTAAACTTTGGAGAGACTTGGAGGTATTTCCGAATAATAAGATACAACTCCAATTCATTCTAGAATTTCGAAAGGTCCGATGTACTTGCGACTCAATTTACCCCTCTTACCAAAATGTATAACACCCTTCCATGGAGATACCTTCAAGAAAACATGGTCTCCAATTTGAAATTCCAAATCCTTCCTTCGGTTATCGACATAGCTCATTTTCCTACTTTGAGCTACTTTGATGTGTGTTTGGATAACCTTCACCTTTTCCATTGTTTCCTCAATATGTTCTGGGTCTATGAGTTTTCCTTCACCAACATCATCCCAACAAGTTTGTGTGTGACATCTCTTTCCATATAATGCTTCATATGGTGTTATCTGAATACTTCAATGGAAGATATTGTTATAGGAAAATTATACCAGAGGTAAATATTGATCCCACATACCATGAAAGTCAAGTGAGAAAGATCTCAACATGTCTTATAAGGTTTGAATAGTCCTTTCTGATTGTCCATCAGTTTGAGGGTGGTAGGCAGTGCTCAAACAAAGTTCAGTATTTGGGGATTTTTGAAGACTTTTCCACAATCTTGATGTAAAATGAGGATCACAGTCAGAAATAATAAACAGGGGTACTCCATGAGGTCTTACAATGTCATTAATATACAATCTTGCTAAACATTCAAGTGGTAAATATTCTCTTATAGAAATAAAATGTGCTGACTTGGTAAGATGATCATCAATGACCCATATTGCATCATTCCTTCTAGGAGTCTCTGGTAGAACCATGACAAAGTCCATTGTAATATCTTCCCATTTTCACTCAATTATGGGATGAGGTTGCAAGAATTCTATAGGATGTTGTCTTCTAGCTTTCACTTGTTGAAAAACCCTATACCTCGACACAAAATCAGCAATCTCTCTCATAATGTTGTCCCACTAAAAATTTTCTTTAAATATCTATACATCATAGTGATACCAGGGTGTATTGAGAAATTGGAGGTATGAGCATCATCCAACAATTCCCTTTTTAGATCAGGTATATTAGAAACACAATTTCTCTTCCAAAATTTCAAAATTACATTTTTATATATGATGTTACTCAATCTCCCATCATTCACAGCTTCAATCTTCTATTGAAATTCCTCATCATCAGTCTGAGAACTCATTATCCTTTCTAGTAAAAATGGTTTGGCAACCATTTGAAAAAGTATTTATGTTTCACCTTTAATGGTTATTCCCATATCCATCATTACTAGATCCAGGAAAATAGGATCTATTTGAACTGTCATCTTGTTCAAAACTCCATGACCCTTTCTACTCAAAGAATCTACCTCCTTATTTTGGTTCCCCGAGTGGTAGGGTATAATGCAATCATAATCCTTGAGTAGTTAAATCCAAAGTCTTTTCCTCATGTTGAGTTCTTTCTATGAGAAAATATACTTCAAAATCTTGTGATCAATATATATATAACATTTTTCAAAATAGATATAGTGTCACCATATCTTCAAAGCAAAGAGTACAACTGATAACTCAAGATCAATAGTGGTATAGTTTTGTTCATAAATTTTTAGCTGTCATGATGCATAGGTAATAACTCTATCATTCTGCATAAGGACACAACCAAGTCATTTCTTTGAAGCATCACTATAAATAACAAACCCATCATTCCCTGATGGTAGAGTCAATATTGTAACATTGACTAATATTCTCTTCAGTTCTTCAAAACATTCTTAACACTATTTTGTCCAAAAAAATTTAATCCCTTTATGTGTGAGCTTGGTTAGTGGGTTTTCCAATCAGGAAAAATTATGGAAAAAACACTGATAATAACCCGCTAAACCAATCAAACTACATACCTCAATTATACTCATTGGTGCTGGCCACTCTTGGATTGGCATTGCGTTAGAAGAATCAAAAAATATTCCATTGATAGAAACAATATGTCCATGAAAAGAAATCTCTTGAAGCCGGAATTCACATTTGCTAACTTTTTATATAATTTATTTCATTTAAGAGTCCATAGGATAATGCGCAAGTTATTTTTAGGATCTTGGTAGATTTTGAAGTATACTAAGATATCATCAATAAATACCAGTAAATAGTCATCAAGATATTCCTTGAAAATCTATTAATTAGATCCATGAAAACAGAGGGAACATTAGTCAACCCAAAAGGCATTGCTGTAAACTCGTAATGCTCATACCTTGTTCGAAATGCTATTTTTGGAATGTCTTCCTTATTCACACACAACTGATGATATCCTGATCGTAGGTCAATCTTTGAAAAATATTGAGCTCCATGAAGTGGGTTGAATAAATCATCAATGTGAGGCAGGGGATACTTGTTATTTATTGTTATAGAATTGATATCCATGTAGTCAACGCACAATATCATAGATACATCTTTCTTCTTAACAAAAATAATCGGGGCTCCCCATGGAGAAACACTAGGTAAAATAAATCCCTTATTACTCTATTCCTCTAGTTTTTTCTTTAGTTCCACTAATTCCACAATGGCTGTTTTATAAGGGGTCTTCGATATGGGCCTCCAACCATAAATTAATTCAACGGGAAACTCAATTTCCCATTCTGGAGGATGTTTGGGTAAATCCTTTGGAAACACATCAACATATTCTTGCACAAAAAGCACATCATCTATTTGAACATTCTTTTTCCCACCCATAGTTATTTTATTCTCTTCGTCCCTAATAATTTAATTTAGTTGAGCTATTGAAGGTGGATCTAAATGAGAATCAGGTGGTGACGTTTCTGATCTAAATTTAAGGTACTCTTTATCTTCATTAAGAATTGTAACCTCCTTATTCTTATAATAAATTTTCACATCATGGTTTGAGATCCAATCCATACCAAGGATTATATCAAATATAATCATGGGTTTTCCGATGAGATCAGCAGATAAAGAACATTTATATGCCATAATGGGAACTGATTCACAAAACTTTGTTGTGATGATACATCCCATTAGAGTTTTGACTGAAAAATACCTTGTTAAATCAAATTGGAAATATCGAATTTTCTTAGCAAACTAGGAAGATAAGAAACAATTCAATGATCTAGAATCCAATAAAGCATTGGATAAACTTGAGGAAACCATTAAATTACATGCCACTATGTCTTTCAGAGCTTCAACCTTAACAGTAGTGATCACATAAGCTTGGCCTTTCTCCGTTGGCCTTTTTGGGGTATGTTTCCTTGGTGCTTAGGACATTATGTAGCATAATGCCCCTTTTATATAAAATTTTAGCATTCAAAATTGACAGCCTCTTTCTTCCCCTTGTAATCATAATCTTGGTGACCATTTTCACCACACTTGTAACAGACTCCAGTTCCATTCAGGAAAGAACCAGGGTGTTTCTTCCCACATTTACCATAGTATGGATATTAAAATTTTCACTTCTTCCACTTATTTCGATTTCCATAAATTGTAGCAGATCTATTATTCTCCTGATTTCATTTAAAGTCATAAGACATAGAGAATTATTTTTCTTTCTTGATAGCACATGAGACAATATATTCATATGATAAGAATGATTGTGAGACTAACTCTCACCAGAGATATGGTTTTAACCCATAAAAGAATCGATCTATCTTACTCCTTGGGTTGCATATATAATATGCAGCCTGCCTTGCTTACCTTGTAAAGTTTTCCTCATATTTTGTGAAATTATCATCCTCCTTTTGTCTTAGACTCAATAATTACCTTCTCATATCTGCTCAATGGTCACAAGGAAAATATTTTTCTAAGAAAATATCATTAAACTCCCTCCATTCTATATTTCATACTTGATAATCTTCCTTTGTATTTTGACTCAATGACCACCATTGATATACATCTCTCATGATGTGATAAATTTCCATGATAACTTTATCCCTTTCACTACTCCAAAAAATGTGAATTATTTTCTCTAAGGAACTTATCCATTGCTTGGATACAATTATATTTTTAGTCCCATTGAATGTTGGTGGTTGTTGCTTCATTAATCGATCTAACATTGATCCTCCATGTTGTGGATCAGGGTACTCCATACGGGTATGGTTAATATTCATAACCTATGTGAGTTGTCCCAGTATGGTGATATGATGATCAACACCAGTTTTATCATCAGTATCACTATAATTATCTTGATTTGGATGGAAATACCTACACGGATTACGTGCGTTGATACAGTTTCCATTCCTTCCACTAGCTTCCATTTCTAAACAATGGCATACACTAGATTAGTTTATGAACCAAAATACATAATTCTGAACATGTAAAAAACTTAACATAAATAGAACAGTTTATAGATATAATCCATAATCATAAAAAAAAATTCATTGAGGAAGTGTATACTCATAAATCCTTCATTATGGTTTGTAAAGAAAATGTGAATTATCCTAAGCATATCCCCTGGGAGTGTCGTAACCAAGAGTGCCGCAAAGCCCATTGTCATGCACCGGTTCCCGTTCAAGTCTAGCTCAAAGTGGTGTTTTTGGGTTTTACTCTGAGGTACGTCTGTGCCAGAGCCGCCTCTACCTTTATATATCCAGACAGGGATGTATTTCTTGAAAAACTCACAAAATCTCCACATTACTAAAATTCTTGGAAGTTCTTCTATACTAATCCTCAAATTCTATATTAGGGTAGTGTTCTCTAGTCAATGTTTTTCTAAATATAGTTTTCATTATTTGTACTAAAATTTCTCTGATACCGACTATTACGCCCCGACCCCAGTTACCCATAGTTGGTGAATCATTACATTACATTGTCATGATACAAGGAATCATGTCCTGAAAGATCGATATGTTTAGTATCCTTGGAAGTACTAGATACATTCATAAGTTTTACATTACATCATGAAAGAAAAACATCAACAACAATTTTTCCCCTTTTGAACACACATATATCCTTATCCTATCCCTGGAGGTCAACCATGTAATACTTTTCCACATCCTGGAAAAAAACATAGAAAGGGGTGAGCATAGATGCTTAGTAAGGATAACAATATAGTGGAAACTTTCATAAATAAACATAATCATTTAAGGCAATGTATAAGACTAAAACATAAGCCTTTTAAACTTAAACTTCAGAATAATATTGAAAAGATAAAATAAAATAATTCCATTTACATATTTACATGGATATTCTACTAGTTGAATAATCACATGCAATATCAATAGCCATTTTCTTAATGATGGAATCTATAATGCTAGACTTCATAACCATAGAGTCAAGGCCTTGTGACAAGAATATAAATTAGATTTTGTCAAGGCCTTATTCCAAGACAATAGTTTGTCTCATGTGACCTACTGATGCATCAAGGAGATATATCAGGCTCCACCCATCACTTACTAAGTCCAATGCATTCCTCATATGAAAATGTTTAAACATAACATAAACATTCGTATTAAAACTAGCATAAGAAATGTTAATTCTTTATCCCTAAACCACGAATGGTGTAAAAATAAAAAATCCATAGTCAAACATATCACGAAACCTTCAATATAATATGGAAGATTTGATTCATAATAAATCAACTTCAAACATGTTTAAAATCCATCAGAGGATGTTGACAAAGATGAAATCAAAAATTTTTGTTAGAGAAATATCTATTTCAATTTTGAAATCATTTAAAATTTATATAATTATAAAAGAAAACATTTATTCTGAAAATATACTTATAAGCTTGTATGGGAAGCTTCAACGATGATATAACAGTGGAAAATAGCCACACCCACCGTATACGTTAAAAAAAGACATTCTTACCTTAATTTTGTCGAAAAGGTCATAAAGTACCTTGTTTGGAAAATGATGGAATGATTCCTTTCAAAAAATATATGGTTAAATAAGGGAATAAATGAATTTAACCCTTAGTAAATATCAAAAATGTTTTTAATTACATTTTTAGGAAAACATGGATGTTGATGATAAAGAGGTCCCAGTAGATACTTACGTATTAACAACCTCAGATAAGTAAAGAGATTGTAGAATTAACCCTTACCTTGTACTTTTCCTAGGTTCAGGGTATGATAACCTCCAATATAATAGTTAAATAATAATTATTAAATTATAAAAGAACCATATACATAAATATGATATCATATATGATCTTCTAATATTTCTTTGTTAATAACATTTTAGTAGTATCATTGTTTTAGGTGTTAACTGATTTGTTTTCCTTTATATGATTGGTTACGTAAGACATGTTTGTTATTAATAGGATGTATTTGATTCATATAAAGAGTGATATTATGTTCATAAACATTATTTTTAATCATAAAACAAAAATTATTCTTGAATTATTACAATGGGGAATGAATCTCATCGCGTTTGTGGAGACGTTAATCCGCACGTACGCACGAGTGACAATAACATTATACATATGAAAAAATTGTATGTAATTGGATGGTATATAATATATACATAACAATTAATATGTTATATTTATTATTTACATTAGTTATACTCATTATTATACCCATCCAAATAATGAAGTGTTTGAATAACAAACAACACCGTGACGTGGAGACGGTAAGCCGTACGTACGCACGTATGATGACTTTGTCATTTGTAGGATTGATAGAATAATAAATATGTTGTACCATATTTATAATAACATCACAATATGTATAATGTTCTGGATTTATTATTTTGGTAAAGAATAAACAAAGAAAGAGGAAGTGGATGAAGAAAATAACTTGAAAGAGGGCGGTGGAATAATTACCACTACTTCGGGTGTTTCATTTTGAGTTGATCAAAAGGGCTACTTAGGATGAATTTATGATCAAAGTAAGGCCTCTAGGTTTAAGTTAGGGATTTTGGGAGGATATTTGGGTAGGTTTTGGATGTGAGAAATGCCATTAGAGGAGTGAAATTAAGAGAAGGGGAAGTGCCCTTTTATAAGAGAGGTGAGGCTCGCTTTAGAGAAAACAAGAATATTATTTTATAATAAAATCATTTTGGTTTTATAATGTATCCAAAATAAATTATTTATAGGATAAGGTGGGAATGGGTCAAAAAAATCTCATCCAATATATTTTATACTGGTTTATGTCATCTTATTAACCTTGTCTTGTAGATTTAACTCTTAGTTAAATAGTTTTCCATTTACCATGTCTCTTTGTATTTTTCAATTATATGGTTAATAAACTTACTATAACAAGCCAATGAAACACCATGTGGTTCATTATTAATATATATAACCTTAGATAAGTTTTTTTTCTAAATATTATATTTTTAAAAATATTATATCAATTAATAATATAGTATTTTTTTTAAAAAAACTCAATTATGTCAATTTTGACACTATTTAGTATTTGATTTTTTGAAAGCCATAAAAACTTTATCACATAAAATTAAATTTATTTAAACAACCATAAAATTTCATATTAACCTAGAAAATTAATGGAATGCATCATAAGTCACAATTTACATTTATTTGGATATTTATAATATCAATTATTTTAATATTCTATTAATAAGGTAATTAATGCATCATCATCGTGTCATAAATAAAATAAATTATTTAATGTCTAAAAATTATAAATAAAATACGATTATGTAGGAAATAATTTTATATTTCTAATTAATATTTATAGTCAAATTTATATTTTATATAACCCTATATTAAAAATGGTTTAGTTATTAAAATTTGAATTTAACTCTTTTTACACTTTTTTAAATAAAATAATAATAAATGTCCTAATCTAATCCAAGTGAACCAAAGAGGATCATATTTTATTTCTAGGGTTGTTTATGGTCGAATTATACTTATCCAATAGAATTATGACACATGTTAGGCTAATTATGATATCATTTTTATCCTTAATTACTCTACTTACTTTTAACTATGGTAAATAAAAGTCAAAAGATAGTATGTAATGTCCCAGATTTTTCCATGTATTATGTTAATAATATATGAGAATTATTTCGAGACCAGGCTCTGAGATGGCGTGTAGTTATGAGGCTTGGTGAGCCCGGAAAAAATGTTTTAATTTAATTTAATAATTAATTTTCGCACGCGTGTGGTTTTCCTGAAAAAGTGAAATAAATCATGAACATGTGGTTAGATCAGAAATCTGAGGGCACTGTTGCATTTGGAACAGTGTTTTTACCTTATGAGAGGCCTAACTTCTACCGGTGCAGGACGGTGGTGGAATCCAGTTTTTGGGACGTAAGAGTAATAAAATATTAAAATAAAAATATTTTATTCTCCAACGAAATCTTTTAAATCTGCTGCAACAGATATCCCTTACCCTTTTAATTAAAGGATGGTGCAAGGGTCCAGGGTTACACACCTTATAACCCTGAAACCCTTGGCGGCTCTGGAGGCTCTGGAGGAAACCTCCCAACGCGGCGACAACGACGCAGTGACCAGATCATCGTCGACAAACACCATGGAATCTAGGTAAAAAATTTGTTTGTGATTTCTTCCCCATTATTGATTTCTACGACGAAAATGGGCTAATCCACGAACAGATTAGTCCGCGGATCGATCGTTCTTGTGGGATGGGCTTTTTGCGGGTGTTTTTGGGAGATTGAATCCATGTTAATCCATTTTTGTTGATTTTCTGCTCTGTTTAATCCTATGAACGGGAGAAGATCAATGTCATGACAAACGACGACAGAGGTTCGTTCCTCATTTTCATTTCATTGGATTTATCCCTTTCTTTTCTTCGCATTCTTCACGTTCTTCACGGGGTAATGAACGACGGATCGTTGTGTATCCGTTCTGCGACGCAATGATCCCAAACTACGGATCCAACCCTGGAGTGGTGTCATGGAGGTGCGACAGTGATATCGGCAGACGATTCGGTGCAGATCGAGAGTTATGGGTTTTCGGGCGTTTTCGTTTAGATGGATCATTCGAGGTTTATGATCCGTTTTAAAGGCCGAAAACACCCATAGCGGTGCACGTATGACGAGCCGAACCAAACCCTAGAGTATCGGGATGAACGGATGAGGGATCACGGATTCGGAAGATCGGCCAAAGCGTGAGGAAGAAGACGATGTTTTAGAATTTTTCCCAACTACTCACCATATAGTATGGGCTACACGGCGTGTGTTCATCGGCGGTTTTACCTAGCGTGTTTTTCGGGAGCACACGAACACGGCCAGGGTACACGGCCAAGGACACGCCGTGTATACCCCTCCCTGGCCAGACCCTTCTAGATACACGGGATACCCCGTGTACTGGTACACTGGAAGGCGACACAGACACAGGCAGGGTACACAGCCACAGACACGCCATACATACCCTTCAACAGCCAGACCCGGCAAGATACACGTGATACCCTATGTACTGGCACACGGGTAGGCGACACAGACACGGGCAAAGACCATGTACGGGCACATGGCCAGTGTACACGGAGTGAGCCCTAGGTGCTCGGACACGGCGTGTGATCCTTCTACATGCCGTGTAGTTAATTTCTAACGTACAAGCCGAGTGACATGGGACGTTTAAACGGGCAGTACCTGGAGTCAAGAATACGACGTGTACTTTTTCTACACGCCATGTAGTTGAGTTTTCCACAGACCGAACAGACGACACAGGCCATTTACACGGGCAGTACCTGGGGTCAAGGGACACGGCGTGTAACCATACTACATGTTGTGTAATAAATTCTTTAATGCTTGAGCTACTTGCCTTTTGTGGCTTGGACTAGTTTTCTTAGGGTTCATACCCTTGGTATTTTCCCTGAAGGTTCTGGTATCATTTCCCTTATATAGAAGTATGATCCCTTCAGCAGGACTTCCTGAATAGAGTTATTGGAATCCCCTCTATGAGACTTAGATCCGGATCCTCTATTCATTCTTGGAACCCTAGGTAGAGTTCTTGGTATCGACGTGACCAACTTTACCAGGGCGCTGATCCTCTACTTAGTGGATTAGCTCAGACTGAGTTATCGAAATCACCCCAGGACTGGGTTACGATCCTCATATAGGAATCATGTTCTCAAAGTAAATGTGGAGTGTGTTCTCATGGAATGAGTACTTCACGTCTCTCTCTTCAGACCTAGGAGTGTGTTCTCCTTGTTGCATGCTTAGTGGAATCTTCAAGATAGATCCTAGTGGCGATATCCCGATGGTCGTTTGTGTATGAGTATATCTAGATATTCTTGTTATAGGTTCGGTAGACATATACTGTGTAGAGCTGACTACATCTCTCCTTTGAGGTATTTTCCCTTGTTTTATTTCCTTTGTGGTTTCGAGGTGTCCTACTGGGTATTGTTATACTCACCTCTACACGGGCTTTGCCCGCACGTGCCGTGTCTTGTGCAGACGAGTGAGCTTTTGACAGGATTCTAGGTGGGCCAGGACCAGATGGTGCTTAGTGAGATCAGGCGGGCCGAGGTGTGTTTCTACGGCTATAGATTGCAGTCCAAGTACCTTTCCATACAGGTTTGACTATGTTACAAACTTTCATTTGGTGGGCTTGTACTTTTGGCCCAGGGTTTTACTTTCTTACACTTTACTTTCCTGTCATACTCTGTGGTTGGGTTTTTGTGTATTCATGCATCTTTTCCTTTTAGCAGTTTTTACTTTTCAGCTTTGTGGGCCTGGAGATGCCTGTGTGTGTGTACAGGTTTATAGGCAATGCCTCCCATGTTAGCAGCATTCCTACATAGTTCTAATCACCAACCCCTGGACTATTGGAGGCGGGCTTGGAGATTTGCGGTTTTGGCTCCACTGGGACGGGTCGTGATAGAGTGGTATCAGATGTGGTTGGTTCTACATTTGGATCGAGAGTCTGTGAGTTGGTTTGGGGAAACAGTGTCAAGTGTTTTGAGTTCGGGTTTCAGGCCAGGGATCCTAATGTTGGTGTGGGCGTCTGACGTATCCACACACCAGGACTCTGATAACTTTCTTTTCGACATGGAGCATGAGAAAACTAGTTGTAGGGGAAAATAATGGTACATGCATCATATAGGAATGGGTTGTGGTTTCCATGTCCTTCTTGAGTCAGCTCTCCAGATATACTCACTGATTGAGATACATCTTGTTTCTTTACAGGATGCCTCCACAATATGTACCCGCTAGGATCCAGTAGCTCGATCATGAGGATGACCCCCTAAGTGATGAAGCCTCGATAGAGGGACCAGATCCCCCAGTTTTACCATTGGGTGGTGTGCCAGTTATCCCTCCACCTGTGGATTAGTGTTTAGTGCCTGCTGTACCAGTTGAGGAGGAGCGCATGCTGAGTGCACTCCATGAGTTTCAGAGATAGATACCCCTCAGGTTTCGAGGCAAACCTGACACTCTGGAAGCAGAGGACTAGTTTGAGGTAGTGTCTAGAGTCTTCCATTTGGTCAGGACACCAGCCGACCAGATGGCGATCCTGGCAGCGAGCCTTCTGCAGGGCTCGGCAGGGCGATGGTGGAGTTTGGTTATCCAGACCAATGACGAGGTGACACTTGCATGGTCAGAGTTTGAGCGTCTCTTCAGGGAGGAGTTTTCATTGATTACCCTGAGAACAGTATTCATAAAAAAGCGACTTCATCTCCAGAAAGGATCCATGATGGTGGCTGACTATTCATCGAGGTTTACCAACCTCTCACGGTACTCGATGGATATGGTCAGAGATCAGGACTTCAGAGCTCAGAATTTCGAGCGGGGCTTGCGTAGAGATATCTGATTTAGCATCATCCTTATGAGAATTCCCACTTATTCTGGGGTGCTCAAGCAGGCTTTGGTGGTCGAGAGCTTCTTGGCAGAGCAAAGACAGCCGGCAGTTGTCAATAGTGGGTGAGCTGGAGCAGAGACCTCGGCAGCAGGGAGCCCACGTCAGGGACCCATGCATGGGAGAAATTTCTAGAGGAGATCCTAGGACAAATGATTTGCCATACAGGGTTCGCAGGGCGCATCCAGCTAGACTCAAGAGAGGCGATACTACTCATGTGATGGTAGGGGACATCTCACTTGAGATTGTCCGACCCGCTGTACTACTGACATGGGAGTAGTGGATGGAGCAACGATGTAGAGGCAACGTGCATAGAAGATAGATCCGCGAGGCGGCGAACACGATAGAGGAGATGGGAGAGCAGCTGGAGGTGGTCAGTGTTTTGACCCTTTACCACCACCACCCTAGGGGGTCCACCCCAGGCTCAGGGAGCCAGTGGACAGAGGCAAGGACAACTGCAGGCAGCAGTGGCTTATGACCCAGGTACTCCCGGAATGATTATTAGTATTATCTATGTCTTTTCTACTTTGGATACCATACTGATAGACACAGATGCTAGTCATTCCTTTCTAGATTCTTATCCTGTTGAGACCATGAGATTCCAGTTGAGCCGTTGGCTTGACCCTTACGCTTAGAAACACCGACTGTAGAAGATTCAGAGATCACACACCTCTATAGATAGTGTGACCTGACCCTTAGAGGTGAGAGTTTCAGTTGGAACCTCTTGGTGGTAACGTCGAAGCCTTACGATGTCATTCTTGGTATGGATTGGCTATCCTCAATTCATGCCTAGATCAAATGTTTTAGGTGAAGGGTGTGGTGTGTCCACAGTTATGGAACAAGGTTCTATTTGTTCGGTGAAAAAGCGACCCAGGCAACGCATGATGGACTCGTGCATATGAGGGCACAACTGATTTCACATTAGTTGGATAGCCTAGACCTTGGGGTAATAGATTTTACGAGTTTCCAGTTTCCATCAGTAGTGGATGAGTACGAGGATGTCTTTTCGGATGATGTCCCCGGGCTACCTCCCCATCAGGAGATAAATTTCTACATTGAGTTGCAACCCGGGATGACACCGATATCAGCCTCAGCATATCAGATGGCTCCTGCATAGCTTCGTGAGCTAAGGGTGCAGCTGGATGACTTGCACGAGAAGGGATTTGTGAGACCCATCATTTCACCTTGGGCGGCCCCAGTGCTGTTTTCCATGAAGGCAGACAAGAGCTTGAGGCTATGTGTGGATTACCGGCGCTTGAATCAGGTGACCGTGAAGAACCTGTAACCACTACCGAGGATCAATGACTTCTTTGACTAGTTGAGAGGGGAACGATGGTTCTCAAAGGCTGATCTACGATCAGGCTACCACCAGTTGCGAGTACGAGATGAGGATATACCGAAGATGACTTTCAGATGCCGCTACAGTCAGTATGAGTACTTGGTGATTCCCTCAGCGTAATGAAAACCCCGACAGTGTTAATGGGACTCATAAACCAGATCATTCAGGCATATCTATACCAGTTTGTAGTTGTCTTCATTGAAGATATCCTTGTGTACTCTGCGTCCAAGGAGGAGCACGCGAGACACTTAAGGATGGTTCTGGAAACACTTCGAGAGCACCCGTTGTATGGGAAACTGTCTAAGTGTTGGTTCTGGATACAGGAGGTCCACTTTATGGGACACGTTATCTCAGTAGATGGTGTAGCAGTGGACCTAGCCAAGGTGGAGGCAGTTCTAGCATGGGAGCCACCCTGGAGCGTGACAGAGGTGCGGAGTTTCCTTGGGTTGGCAGGCTACTATCGGAGATTCATCCTTTATTTCTCCAGAATTGCAGCACCCATGACAGCTTTGACCCAAAAGGGCAGCCTTTTGTGTGGACTGAGAGATTCCTGCAAGCTTTCCAGCAGTTGAGACAGAGTTTGATGATTGCCCCGATCTTGAGATTACTAGAGGAGGGTGTCGAGTACGTAGTGTTCTGCGACGCATTAGGAACCGGGCTTGGTTGTGTCTAGATGCAGTGGCAAGCGGTGATTGACTATGGATCATGTCAGTTGATACCACATGAGTAGAACTATGCGACCCATGATCTTGAGTGGGCAGTAGTAGTCTTCGCATTGAAGATGTGGCGGCACTACCTAATAGGTGAGCGGTTTACTGTCTACTATGATCACAAGACTCTCAGATATATCTTTTCTCAAAAGGATCTGAATTTGAGACAAAGGTGATGGCTTGAGTTCCTCCAAGATTATGACATTGAGATCGTTTACACACCTGGGAAGGGGAACATAATGGCAGATGCTCTCAGCAGGAAATCCAATTTGCAGTTGCTGGATGAGGTGACGAGGCAGTTAGCCTCTTTACAGTTATTCTTTGTGGATAGAGATGAGGGGGCTTACCTCCAGTCGATGGTTGTTACCCCTCCACTCCTACAGAGAGTCAGGGAAGCATAGCGTATGGATACTAGCTGTGAGACTCTACGTGCTCAGATATCCACAGGTGTTACGGCTGATGGATATTCATAAGATGGGGAGCATGTTGTTCTATTCATAGGGAGTACAATAGTACCAGGGACGTTGCGGGAGGAGGTTCTAAGGGAGATCCATACATCCCATTTTTTGGTGCATCCAGGCATGGAAAAGATGTATTAGGACCTCTGACGTCAGTTATGGTGGCCAGGAATGAAAAAGTGGGTGGCAGAGTTTGTTTCTCGGTGCCTTACTTATCAGCAAGTTAAGGCTGAGCGCCAGGGGCTAGCAGGCTTGACTCAGCCCTTTGAGGTGCTAGAGTGGAAGTGGGATGAGATATCTATGGACTTTGTGAAGGGTTTACCATGTACGTCCTGGGGATATTATGCCATCTGGGGGATTGTTGATCGACTCACCAAGTCGGACCACTTCCTAGCCATACGAGAGAAGATTTTTGTAGAGAGATTTCAATGCCTCTATGTGAAAGAGATAGTTCATCTTCATGGAGTTCCATCCATGATCGTCTCAGATCGTGATGCTCACTTCACATATTGGTCGTGGAAGGGATTGAAGGAAGCTTTTGGTACTCAGTTACGCTTGAGAACAATGTTCCATCCTCAGACTGATGGTCAGTCGGAGCAGACCTTCTAGGTCCTGGAGGATATGTTTTGAGCTTTCATACTTGACTTCAGTCGTAGCTGGGAGGATCACTTACCACTGGTGGAATTGTCTTACAACAACAATTATCATTACACTATTGGTATTGCACCATTCAAGGCTCTGTACGGGCGACCTTGAAGGTCACCTCTTTGCCGGACTGACCCAGGAGAGTCAGCACTTATGGGCCTAGAGATGGTGAGAGCTACTACAGAGAAGGTGCAGGTCATCCAAGAGTGGATGAAGACTGCATAGTGTCGGAAAAAGTCTTATACCGATAGGAGGAGGAGGCCATTGGAGTTCGAGAAAGGAGACCATGTGTTCCTTCGGGTCTCACCTCGACCGGGATTGCAGAGATTTGGCCGATGCGGAAAGATATCTCCGAGGTTCGTTGGCCCTTTTAGATTCTGAGTAGAGTTGGAATGGTGGCATATTGCTTGGATATACCTCCTCAAATGGACCTGGTACACATCGTCTTCCATGTGTCGTAGCTGTGGAGGAACGTGCATGATCCATTGCACGTTATCGAATGGGGGAGCTAAACATTGATGTTGGAGCGACCTTTGCTGAGTACCCAGTGGTGATCTAGGATAGACAGGATAAGGTCCTTTGTGGGTGAGCTATTCCCTTAGTGTGTGTCCGGTGACCGCACGGGAATTTCCAGGAGAGCACGTGGGAGAGGGAGGCTCAGATTCGTGTGCAGTACCCACATCTTTTTGAGTAGCATTAGTTTTGGAATTCCGGGGACGTAAAATCCCTAAGGTGGGTGTTATGTAATGTCCCGGATTTTTGCATGTATTATTTTAATAATATATGAAAATTATTTTGAGACCAGGCTCTGAGACGGCGTGCAGTTCCGAGGCCCAGTGAGGCCAGAACAAATGTTTAAATTTAATTTAATAATTAATTTGCGCACGTGTGAAGTTTTCCAGAAAAAGTGGAATAACTCCCGAACAGGTGCTTGGATCAGAAATCTGAGGCCCCATTTCATTCGGAACAACGTTTTTACCTTAGGCAAGGCCTAACTTCACCCGGTGTAGGACAATAGTGGAATCCAGTTTTTGGGACGTATGAGTAATAAAATATTTAAATAAAAATATTTTATTCTGTAGCAAAATCTTTTAAATATTCTGCAATAGATATCCCTTACCCTTTTAATTAAAGGTTGGCGTAAGGGTCTAGAGTTACAAACCTCATAACCCTGAAACCCTTGGAGGCTCTGGAGGATATGGAGGAAACCTCCCAACACGGTGACGATGGCGCAGTGACCGGATCATCGCTGATGAACGCTGCAGAATCCAGGTAGGATGTTTGTTTGTGATTTCCTCCCCGTTGTTGATTTATATGACGATCGTGGGCTATTCCATGAACTGATTAGTCCACGGATTGATTAGTCTTGCGGGATGGGCTTTTTGTTGGGATTTTTGGGAGATTGAAACCATGTTAATCCATTGTTGTTGATTTTCTGCTCTGTTTAATCCCATTAACGGGAGCGGATCAACGCCATGACGAACGATAGCGGAGGTTTGTTCCTCATTTTTGTTTCTTTGGATTTCTCCCTTTCTTTTCTTCGCATTCTTTGCATTCTTCGCGTGGCAGTGAACGACGGATCGTTGTGCATCTGTTCTGTGACGCAATGATCCCAAACTGCGAATCCAACCCCAGAGCACTGTCACAGAGGTGCGATGGCGATATCGGTAGACGATTCGCTGCGGATCGAGAGTTATGGGTTTTCAGGTGTTTTCACTTAGATGGATCATTTGAGGGTTATGATCCATTTTAGAGGCCGAAAATACCCATCAGGGTGCTCGTTTGACGAGCCGAACAAAACCCTGGAGTATCGGGATGAACGGATGAGGGATCACGGATCCGGAAGATCGGCCGAAGCGCAAGGAAGAAGACGGTGTTCTGTAATTTTTCTCGACTAAACGCCGTGTAGTATAGAATACATGGCGTGTGTTAATCGGCAGTTTTACCTGCTCTGTACTTTGGGAGTACACGGACACGGGCAGGGTACATGACCAAGGACACGCCGTGTATACCCCTCCCTAGCCATACCCGGCCAGATACACGAGATAACCTGTGTACTGGTGCACGGGATGGCGACACAGACATGGGTAGGGTACACGACCAAGGACACACCGTGCGTACCCCTCCCCGGCCATACCCGACCAGATACATGGGATACCCCGTGTACTGGTATACGAGTAGGCGACACAGACACGGGCATAGACCGTGTACGGGCACATGGCCAGCGTACACGGAGTGAGCCCCAGGTGGTCAGACACGGCGTGTGATCCTTCTACACTCCATATAGTTACTTTCTAACTGAAATGCCGAGTGACATAGGCCATTTACATAGGCAGTACCTGGAGTCAGGAACCCGGTGTGTACTTTTTCTATAGGTCGTGTAGTTGAGTTTTCCACAGACCGGACAGACGACACGGGCCATTTACACGAGTAATACCCGGGGTCAAGGGACATGGTGTGTAACCATACTACACGCCATGTAATATATTATTCAAGGCTTGAGCTACTTTTTGTCTATGACTTAGAATAGTTTTCTTAGGGTTCGTACCCTTGGTCTTTTCCCTAAAGGTTCTGGTATCATTTCCCTTATATAGGAGTATGATCCCTTTAGTAGGACTTCCTGAATAGAGTTGTAGGAATCCCCTATGTGAGACATAGAGCTGGATCCTCTATTCATTTATGGAACCCTAGGTAGAGTTCTTGGTATCCACGTGACCAACTTTACACAGGCGTTGATCCTCTACTTAGTGGATTAGCTCAGACTGAGTTTTCAGAATCACCCCATGATTGGGTTGCGATCCTCATCTGGGCATCATGTTCTCAAAGTACTTGTGGAGTGTGTCCTCCTGGAACGAGTACATCACGCCTCTCTCTTTAGACCTAGGAGTGTGTTCTCCTTGTTGCATGCTTAGTGGAGTCTTCGAGATGGATCCTAGTGGCGCTATCACAATGGTCGTTTGTGTATGAGTATATCTGGATATTCTTGTAATATGTTCGGTAGACATATATTGTGTAAAGCTGATTGTATCTCTCATTTGTGGTATTTTCCCTTGTTGTATTTCCTTTGTGGTTTCGGGGAGTCCTATGGGGTATTGTTATACTCACCCCTGTGCTTTGTCTGCACGTGTCGTGTCTTGTGCAGACGAGCGAGCTTTTGAAAGGATTCTAGGTGGACTAGGACAAGACGGTGCTCAGTGAGATCAGGCAGGCCGAGGTGTGTTCCTACGGCTATAGATTGATGTCCAAGTACATTTCCTTATAGGTTGGAATTTGTTACAGACTTTCTTTTGGTGGGATTTTTCTTTTGGTCCAGGGTTTTACTTTCTTACACTTTACTTTCCTGTCGTACTCTGTGGTTGGGTTTTAGTGTATGCATGCATCTTTTCCTTTTAGAAATTTTTAATTTTCAGATTTTTGGGCTTGGAGATGCATGTGTGTGTACAGGTTTATAGGCAATTCCTCCCATGTTAGCAGCATGCCTACTCGGTGCTAGTCACCAGCCCCTGGCCTATTGGAGGCGGGCTTGGGGAGTTGCGGTTCGGGCCCCACTGGGACGGGTCGGGACATAGTATTCACCAAAATTATTTTAATCTTATTGAACCACATTTTACTTACTGATATTATCTATGTTTCATGTATTTTTGAGATTCAAATCACAGAAGCAGTCAAATTATGGTTTATGAAAATTTTAAAAATGCTCCTAGGAGGTGGGTAAAAGATGGTAAAAAGTTCAATAAATTTTTTATTTATCTAAACATATTATAAAATGACTCCAATGAATTATATTTAACTTATATAGGTATTATGTATCTAGTTTTACCTGAAATAAATATAAATATTCAGTTTTAAACAATAACACAGTGCTTTTCACTATTCATCAAAAATTGAATGTTTCAGAAAAATACCAAAAAATCACCCTAAGCTAATTTCGATATTCTGAATCCAAAAATGAAGTCCATTTTAAAAGATATGATTTATTAAATTTCAAAAAGTGGGTATTACTATTCATAATGGCTAGTTTGATTGGTTGTGGTGTGTTTGAACTCAAAGTTGCGTACAACACAAGTTGTTGTATTATTCAAAGGGAAACGTACCATGGAAGCTTGGGGTTTTACAATCACCCTGGTAAATTCTTGAAGGTAATGGGAGTTTTTTATAAGTGTGGAAAAAAGGACACCAATTTCATGATTTCAAGGGAATGAAAAAGGTATACAATGTACAATGCTTCAACCTCAAGGATATAGGATACTAGGTGAATCAATGTCCCAAGTGTCAAAGGAATATTCCCCAAATAATGTTACAAGATAATGATCAAATCATGATACTACCACCGATGAAGTGGAATGATTAATATGAATCAATAAGAATAATTTCGTTTGAATATTTTATAACAAATGTATTGGTTATAACAATTATGTAATATATGAGGATTGTACTACAATACTTTTTCTTTATGGATTTGAGGTCGTATGATTAATGGTACCAAGGAAAATTGACTTAGTACCAGGTCAAAATTTTGAAAAATATATGGTTAAGGGGTAGAAAACCCCTATTATGTTCATAATATTGAGATATCAATTTTGGAATAGTTAGATGATATATATAGATAAACTAAATTGGATAGCTCTAATTACCATGGGAATGATTCTAAAGTATTGGATCTTGATCTTTTGGAATGTGTTATGAAATGGTTTAAATTGATCATTGTATGAGGTTTTAGATGTTAATGACACCACATGATGCAACTTATGATAAGATATTAAGTATAGGTTTCTTAATCAACAATCAATAGACAAGATCATGTTTATGAAATATACATTTATATTTATACACTTATAGAGTAGAATAATCCCTAAACTATATGAAAAGAGTCTTAAATGTTATTCTGTTATCATAATATATGATAAAGTTAATGAAATTTTTAATAATTGTATTTTATGGTTGTGCGGTAATCTACTTTCATCTATTCCTATTTTCCATCACTATAAATTTATAGTTTGGTTTTTTCTTCTTTTCCCATGTTTTTAATTCCAATCAATGTCAGTCCATTCGAAAGGGTAATTTATTTGTTCATTAATTCATTTATTATTATTTTTTTAACACCTATTTTCCTTTAGAATTTTATGAGGATATTCTATTAAACCTATTTTTGATATGGGGTTTTCATAAGGAAATTTTCAAGTAACAACCAATAACTTTCTATGTGAAATATCAAATTTCAAGGTTGAAATTTTTTGTAAGGAGGAAATAATGTAACATCCCATGATTTTTAAAATAAATTTAATATTGAATGCATGAAACACTTAGTCTCTACCAAACACAACTTCTTTTAACCTAGAAATTCAACATAATTTTACCACCCCTATGATTTGAATATCGAAAATCTGACATACACAGTTCCAATCAGTAAGTTATTTGGAGTCTGATATGACTGACTTAATTTATGTTTAATAGTAACATAAACTACTGAATAGTAATGTTACCCTTAAGAATATTGAATTACCCTTAAGAATAGTAACCTCACATATGATAGTTTATATATTGGATTTAAGTGAATGTATGATGTACATATGTTTTGGAATAATTCAATAAATGTTTTTAAAAAATAATTCTAAGGAAAATTATGATTTTAATTAAAAATTAAATTAATCATACCTAGAAATTTTTTTTTGAGAAATGGACTTCATTTTTGGATTCTACTCATCAAAAAATGGTTAGGGTAAATTTTTTGGGATTTTTTTGAAATATTTGAATTTTTTGTGAATAATAAAATATGGTAATATACCACATATATACATTATGAGTTACATTTACAATTCCTAGAATAATTTATGATGTAAAAACACTTGGTTATAACTCAAATACACTTATTACTATTATTGGTCATAAGAAACAATACTATTGGTTGACTTTGGCCAAATAATAAAATAATGAGTAAAATAATGGGAAACCCTCTTCTCCTTGACTATAAAACCCGCCCAATCCCTCTTCTTTTCACATCACTCAAGCCTTGTACCCTCTCCAAATTATACCCAAATATCCTACCAATCTCCTCTAGTAAGACCAGTAGACCTTGACCTTATCAAAAGACCAAATCCTATTCCCTTAAGAGGCTCTCAAGGAAGGTTAATTCAAGAGGTAAAATTCGTCTTTTATTTTCTTTCATTTTCATGTTTCTTTGTTCTCTTTTATTTCCTAACATGTACTCATCCAAATGGTACAATAACTCCAGTAAAATAAATATACTTTAAATTTTTTTTTCTAATGGTATAATTCATATTAATTTCTTCTTTACCCCTCATTTATGCTAAAAATGAAACATCGTCCAAGATGTGTTGATTTATCACATTCATGGAGACGATGCTTTAAATTTAATTTAACTTCTTCAACATCAGTCATGAAACTATTTTTATGGTTTAAATAGACTATTATATGTGTATTTTATCTTATTTAATGTTCAGTAATCCTTATGAACTCATGATGTAAAATAATAATACAAAACAAGGTAATTGTGAGCAAAATCTCTAAATTAATCAAAGAGTTTATCATTAATTTTTTTTATAATGATTCACCTTCACTCAAAAAAAAATGAATTTTATAACCATTTAATATTATTCATTTTAATTAATAATATATAAAATCAATTCTAGATTTCAAATCCCATCTTAAATGAAATACCACACACTTCTATATGTGATCTGATCATAAATATTATGAAAATGATCACTCACGAACAATGAAATTGAATCCCTTAACCTATATAAAACACCATAAATGAACTTAATAAAGTCATAATAAACCAAATAAAATTATAAAGGGTTATAGAATTGTTAATTAATGAACCTAATTTGGTTATTCAGTTCATTAAGATCAAATGAAGAACACTATCAGATTTAAGGTAAGGGATCATCTCTCTGACTTTTGTTAAAGAACCCCCAATGTTGTGTCCTTTTATTTTAAATTACTAATGATGGGGTATGTTTTTTAAAATCCCATATAATACCCTTATGATATATAAATGATGGTATTCCCCTTTACCTCTCATTAATCCCTCACAAGATCACCAATTACCATGTTGAAATGTTTGTAAGGGGTTCTTCATCTCACTTCCATTTTTTGTGTGATATTCCATATTCAATACTACTACTTGTGTATGGTGTATTTATACTTACCATTTATGTCTCCTATCATGAAAATATTTATTTTGATGATATTAAATTTATCATTTTATGATTATTAATTTTGGTTCATACGATTCTATTAATTTCAAAGTTGTATGTATTTTCTACCCAAACCTCCATTTTCATTCAGGTTTCTCTTATTCTCTATTAACCACAGTGAAATTATTATTTATTATTATGTAATAATAATAAATTCCATTTGAATTTTATATATATGTTTACCAATGATAATATATCTTTATTTAATGGGGATTTACATTTTTTAAAAGAATCAGCCAAACATTCTTCTAAAATGCAGGCCCAATTCATGGAACTTTTCCAATTATTACTTATTTGGAAGTTCAAAATATAATTAGTTTAATTCCATATTTAACCTTCTAAAATCACAAATTTTAACATGAAAAATATATATTGGTTCATTTCTAGTTTTATGAAAGCGAACATTCCTTTGTGCATTCAAATTCATTAATAATTTACTTAAACCGCATGAAAATGTTTTATTTCTAAATAATATTTATAAACTCTTTTTAAATGATTTCACCTCAATAATACATTATTTAAGAATAATGTATAATTTAAATGGCCTTCCCTTTTATTTTATTGGATATACATGTTTAAAATTTTATTTCACAAAAAGACAAATGATTTTACAAAAGAACCCTTCCATCCAAAGTTATAATGAATTTTCTCATCTCACTTTAACTTTTATGATATATATATGCCTTGTTCACCAATTATTTCTTAATTGTGCTATATGTACTGCCATTTGGTATATTATATCTAGAGTCTCCATTTTCTTATGATATTCTAAGGGATTATTATTTGAATGTTTCAAGGTGGTATAGGACACTTTAGAATGATTAAGGATTATTTTCTCAAGGATTTTTCATTGGTATCATGTAAAAGTATCTTCATATATGTCAAAATCAATTTTTGGATCTTTCACTACATTGAGGTTTATATCATATGATATCATCTACCATGTTTTATTGAATGGTTTATAATTATTTTGACTGTGGATGTTCTATCATGGAACTATTCACCATATTACTCTGAATGGTCCGTGTTTATGATTAATGATTGGGAAAATTTATTTACATTTCATATGTTAGTTTAAATATGAATGTGTATGGTGTCAATTTTTATCCTCATTCATTATAGGAATGCATTGGACTTAGTAAGTGTTGGATGGGCCCGTTATATCCCCTAGGGGCATCAGTATGTCTAATGAGACAAACTATGATCTTGGCACGAGGCCTTGAAAAAATTGATATTTATGGTATTGGAACGAGGCCTTAATGGTATGGTTATGATGTCCCCCTTTATTAATTATCTAATTATAAAAATAGTATTTATAGTTCATGTCGTTATTCGACTAGAATAATACCCATGATTATGTTTTATTGTGGCATTATTTATTCATCTCTTATTCTTTTCAAAATGTGTTCATGTTTTTTAAGGCATGTGTTTTTAGTTATTCACCATGCCTAATGTTTATGTTTATGATATCATCCACTGTATTTCATACCCCTACTGATCATTTGAGATAACCCATTTGTTATGTTTTATCATTCCAGGTTATGAGAATGATTATACTATGAATGAATTTCGGTGTTAATCTAAGAGATTATTGGATTTTGTGTTGAAATTATTATGATGTTTTTAGTATTGAGTTGTAATTTTGAACTCTTGCATATTTTTTGTTTCCAAAACTACTAAACTAACCCGTCCTTTGGGATGCATGTTCCTTGTATCAATTCCAAAGTAAAAAAATAAGGCATTGACTTCGAGCTTATGGGGTCAGGGAATTATAGATACTCTCTTAGTGGTGTGATTATATGGTATATTTAGTTGTCTAGTGTATTCTATAGTGATCAATAAATGTAGGCTTAAATAGTAATTAGTCATGTTGAAAATTCACTGATTTGATGTGATCCTTGGGATTGATTGTTTGACTCATTTTCTCAAACAGATCAACTACTATCACTAAAAAGTATCCATCACTTCAAAAGAGGGTGACTATTAGTGAGTAGGATTTGTACGTAGACCATTTGGGACATGACCATCAGTGACTAGAGGCAATGATGACCCAGTTGGATATTATGTCTTTGAGAGATAGGGAGACACACTAGGTGGTGTTTCCTCATATCATTGACTAGATCTAGGATTTATTTACTAAATATATATTGGTATTTCCACATTATCATGATACTGAGTTCATGATTGAGCTTTTTCTATGAATGGAGTCCTCATGCAATCCACCATACAGGATGAATCTTAAATATATTCAAGAATCAAAGGACCAACAAGAAGATTAGAAGCGATGTGGTTTTCTTGACATAGAATTCCACCATAGGGTGAACCTATATTATATGAGAAGGTGGAAAGATCAAAATATTTATGTGTGGATTATCATAGGTGTAACTAGGTAATGGTTAAGAACATACATACTCTTTCACATATTAATGACCTATTTTATCAACGAAGGGGTAGAAATTATCTCTCTAATATTGATTTGAGGATTAACTATCACCAGTCACATGTGAGGACTTTTAATATTCTATGCACTAATTTTATTAATTGGTTTAATATATATGAGTACTCATGATGTAATTTGGTTTTATGAACACATTTTTGGTTTTCATGTACGTAATAAATTGAGTCTTATACAATTATTTGGGTTCGTTATTGGCCATCTTTATTGATGATATTTTGCGTACTTATAATAAAGGGGGATCATGATTAATATTTTGAGATTATTCTGAGTAAACTAAGAGAGTATTCTCTATTTGTTGAGCTATTGAAGTTTTAGTTTGGGATTAATGAGTTATGATTGTTAGGGAATATGATATCCGATGCTGGTATATCAGTGGTAACAAAGAATATCAATCCTTTGATTTTTTCAGAGAGTCCTAAAAATGGTTTTTATATTTGTAGTTTCTAGGGATTGGTTGGTCACTACTAGAGGTTTATTCATTACTTATATCATTTGGAAGTGTTGATGACATCCCAAACAACGAATGCAGTGAAATTCATATTGTTAAACTCTTGTGAGAGATATATTCATGATATAAATTAGAGATTTAATTTTGATCTAATAATGACCTTATCCGAATTAAGGAGTATAAAGTGTATTGTAATGATTCATAAGTCAGAATTTGGAAAATTGTGATGATGGGTAGGATAATTTCCTCTTATTTTTATATGTAGATGATGATTCATGAGTAAAACAACTCGATATATGATCTAGAGCTATAAGTGGTGGTGCGTGTAATGAAATTTTGGTGTTACTTCTTTCTAGATGAGTGGTTTATGGTCTATACTATCCATAAGACCCTTAGGTATATATTCTCTTATAGGAACCTAAAGCATTGAAAAAGGAGGTCGGTCAAGTACCTCTTTTGACTTTTAGATAGAATATTCCTATGATAAATGGAATATTATGGTTGATGCACTGAGTAGGAAGACTCAAGAATCAGTGTTATAGGTTGGTAGTAGTGAGTGAAAAGTGATGATAATTTTAATTAAGATTCTCCAAAGAATTCAAGAGTATCAGGACTATTAGACCATGATATTTTTGAGTATCATGTCTTCACTCATTAAGAGGGTAGAATAGAGATAGTAATTTAATTTATATTAACTTGGTATGAGAGGAAATATAGATGGAGGGGAGATACCACCTGATCAGAATCATGATTATCACATATTAGGTTAGTTTGCGGTCCCTTCGAGTATGCCTCTAGAGATGATGTTGGATTCACATACCTCAATATGGTTTATTCACCTAGGTATTACTAAGATGTATCATGAAACATGGAGATAGTATTGGTATCCCATGATGAATAAATACATAGATATGTTTGTCTCTTGATTCTTCATATGTAAGTAGATGAAGGATGAGAATCAGCAACCCACAATCCTTCTTTAATAATTTCCATTTATTTATTGGATGTTGCATGATGTGTCCATGGATTATATGATGGTATTACCATGGAATTATCATATAAGTGAAATGGTATGTGTTATCATGGAACTATTAATGAATTTATCTCTTTTTATATCGATCTAGGAGGCCTATCCTATTAATAAGCTGAGAAGGATATATTTTATAGGGATTGTGTATATTTATAGGGTAATAGGGGGAATTATTTATGAATGTGATGATAATTTTACATCCCACTTCTGCAAATGTTTATATAAGAATCTTTATATTAATGTTTATTTAAGCACTATGTACCATCCTCAAATAGATGACCAGTTTGAGTGTATTGTCTGGTAGTTTTATGACCATGTTGCAGGAATGTGTCTATGATTATGGTAGTTTATAAGTGATCCATATATTAGTTATGTAGTTTTACTATAATAATATTAAAAATGAATTAATTTAGATTGTTCATTTTGAGGAACTTTATGGTAGGTCATATCGATCACCTCTCTATTTGTTGGAGGAAGGGGAGTCAGGAGTTATTAGGCTGACTCTCTTGTTGGATATATCAGAGTACATTTGTATATTCAGGAATCAATTAGAGATTTACTAGAGTATTAAGATATTATATTCTTACAAATAACACCATAATCTAACATTTGAGGTGGAAGAATGAGTATTATTATAGTTTTCACCTTAGTTTGGACACAGTCATATTGAAAGGCATGGGAAATTACTGTCCGGTTCTTGAGTACTTCTAAGGTTGTCTAGAGGATTGGTACCATGGCATATCAGTTAACACTTACTCCATGATAGAGTTGTATAAACAATGTATTTCATGTATCTCGACTAAAGTGATACGATTATGAATGTTCTCATGTGATCAGCATTGACAAGGTTGATCTGGTGCCAGAATATTCATTTAAGGAGTAACTAGTTAGTGTAGTGGATCTTGGTAATATGACTCTATGTGGGAAGAAAATACCTTTTATAGAGGTGTATTTGTAGGATGGGTGTATCTATGAGGAGATATGGGAGTGAGAGTCTGTTATGTGGGCGCACTTGCTGGAGGTTTTCATTGATGAAGCTTAGAAATAATTAATAGTGCCCCTTAGGGAAAAGATACCAAATTAAGGAGAGTTTGTAACACAACACATATGCATGAGGTATGAATATAATTTAATTTTCACCTAAACTAATTCTTTTTTGAGTTTTCTGACTATTTGAGGTATTGTTAGGGGCCCATGGATCATTTTTGTGGAGTTAGCCTTGAGTTTGGCACGCAATTATACTAAAAGTTGAAGGTCACACTACAGTATAGGTAATTAATGTGTGATGAGGGGCTCTAAAAGAATAGTTTTTGGGTTGTGAAAAATTATTATTTTTTACCACTGGATGGTCACACTATATCCATTTTGTTTCACCACTAAGGACTTATCATGGGGCAGGTGTCATGTTATAATACATTAGGGATGCATCATGAAATTGGGATAGTGGGGGAGTGCGATGTTATGGAATGGGATACTTTCATTGTGAATACCTTGGACTTGGATTTATGGTTATACCTTTGAGAAAGGTGTTGTGTAATTACCTGAAGAGCAACACAACAATGTGACACTAGAAATGGTGTTGTTTGGTCACTTGTATGGTCACACTACAACTCACTCCTAATCCATTTTTTATAATAATAATTTAATTAATTTAAATGTTTAAATATTATACATTAAGATGAATACCTTATTTACCTATAATATTTATTTAATTACCCTATTTAATTATTCTACTTTATGGGGTAATGTAACATCATTTGTGGTCAATTAAATTGTGGTTTATCACATGCAGTTTCCTCACGTATGTATAATTCTCCTCATCCATTCATTATTCTTTTATCTCAGTGATCCACTGTATATCATCAGCAATGATATGATGTGGTTATTTTTTTTTATATTTTTTGATTTTGAATGATTGAGGCTGAATCAACTGGTGGGTTCTGATGGTAATGACCCCTCTACATCCATGTATACGATCCCATTCTTTCCAATGGATGGATTATATCCCACCAAGTTAGGTCGATCTGAATCATCCAGTGTTTGGATGAGATTCACATTTTCTCCATTTTATACTAGTAACCCATATGCAAAAGAGGATGTTTCAAGATAGATTTTTATCTAAGGAAACATGTAATCCCACTCACCTATAACCATCAAATTGAAGTAGTATAAATAATCCAAAAGAACTATTTTGTACTACTTCATTTACTCAAGGGTTAAAATTCATGAAATAAATCCATATATGGTTCCTATATCTTATGGATTTACTCCCTTTACATTACAACTCTTTTAATAGATTAATAAATTACATCATATGTGGTGAGTGGTCTAGGTGTCCTTTACACATGAAATAATATACCTTATGCATTAAAATCATATTTTTCATGCAAGATGATATAAAACGCATTAATATATCATATTTAAATTTTATTTGAGGTTATATAACCTTAAATATCATGATTGTACTAAAACGTAACATAATTTCTTCTATTTAATTATATATTATATATTATAAAAATAAAATTTGAAACTATATAAAAAAACCCTTTTTGTATATTTTCCAATTTGTTTTCGAAGGGCATCATTAACCTCACCTTGTGTAACATCTTATGTAATAAATTGTTAAGACCCATCTAAAACACATTTCGATAAACTCTAAAACACTTTTAGAGCGTCTATATGTGTTAAAAGAATTACCCATTAAGTCAACCAAAAAATGTGACCCCATATGATTTTATAGAGTTGACAATAAATATTAATCTCTCGATCTATATATGTATCGCTGTCAAACCTCTAAATAAGAATCAATGCTAATCATGATATAAATGGATCTGAAATGATCACTGTCAAACACATGTATCTATATACTTGTGTCCACCTATCATTATCATATAAAAACATGTATTCTCATATTTTTACTTTGTACTAGAAATCAAATGACCATGGGACACAAAGCATGTAAATCCCATATAGCCAACTCATATGTTCTCAATTCTCTGAGTATATGACGAACTAATAGATGAATACAACACATATAATTCATCCTTCAAAATTAAAATGTCACATGTACCTTATACAAATATATATATTATCTAGGTGTTTCCATACACTCCCATAGTCTATCTCAATTGAGGACCTAAATGTAATAGTCATTAAACAGGAGGATAAATCCTTTCTTGGTTGAGCTAAAACCGAATACATGATCAAAAAACATACACAAAGTCATTTTTATTAACAAAATAAATATATTTACCTGTGTAAGTAGTATATAAAATTATGAAATTTCACATTCTAGGTATCTTTCTAACCTCGTATTGTGGGGACTTATATACGATCCATGTAACCCTAGTATACCAAAAATATTTGTATGAAAATCCATGTTGTATAATTAGTGGGTTATATAGTTCTAATAAATTATCATATTAATTATCTTGTTCCTTATGAGAATATTTTTTATCCCTATATAACAATCCTACTAATGATAACCTTATAATTTATTCATAACCTAAAATACCCCATGTTAAGAATGAGTTTGGGATAAACTCGTAGTCATACTTTGAGAGGATAATTATCACTATGCTTCATTAAATGATTGTGTGTATTTACGTATATATATATATAGCTAATGTTAAGGAATGATATAATGGATGTTTCCTTTTAATTTGATACATTTTAATATTATTAAACTCCTTAATAATATTCAAAAAAACCCTACACAAGAAGAAGTTTAACATATCATGTATGATAAACTACCAGATTTTCCTTATGTTTGTTTGGTTTATGGGTTTTGTTAACTCTCTACATCATATGTAATTTCTATCAGATATCTATGTGACCATATAATAAAATTATCCTACTAAACTCTTTAGTTAGAAACATCTATGAATTATGTTAGTTTAAATAATGGTGAGGCTTAGGAATCATATTCCTTACTACATGAGACAGAAAATATTTTTGATAATTTCACTTTTAATTTCAATTTTTTATTCCCAACAAAGTGTATTTGTATTCTTTATCACTTAATTTTTAGTTTTTAGAAGAATTTTAGGCTTAATTGTGAAAATGAACTATTTTTTTAATTTTTTTAATTTTATGATAGTTTGGTATTTTGGCCATAAAACACTCTACACTGATCTGAATTAAAAATTCCTTTTCTAAAATTTTATACTCATTGTGATTCATTTCATTCAAAAGGACTCAAAGATCAATCAAGTATTTTTTGGCCAAAATCTAGCTCACAACTACAACCTTGGAATCTATGCCCATATATGAATAATTTTTAAGATGGTTCCATATATCACAAACAGATATCCTTATTAATCTTAAATTTTACATGGAGAAAGAAGATGTTTGGAAAAGTAATTTTTACAACTATGTACCCACACAGTTGTTTTCATATTATGGACATAAATTCATGTGAAACTAGAGATGGGGAATACAAATATTTATCCTAGCTAGAATAAAATTTTAGAGTAAGTCAAATGTAACTTTTTCTAAACATGGTTAATGGAGCTGGAATTTGGTGGGAGAATGAGAAAGACATATGGGAACAACATTAAAGAAGATAAAATTTCCTAATTATACCATTAATTATTAGTACCATGATAATAATGCTAATGTAATATTTTGATGCAAAAAATAGCCACCCTCATGCCTATAAAAATTCCTCTCCTCTCCATTTCCAAGAGTTAGCATTATAGTTGGATTTTTTTGTAATTTTTTAGTTTAATTACTATTTTAATAGTATTTTTTTATTTTTAAAATATATTATTTTTCTTGTTACTATAATTCTATAATTTTTACCTTTTTTATTTCTATCATATTCTTCTCTACTATGATCTCTAATACTCATGATCATGAGTAAATAACCTAAGTAATCTCTTAGAGGGATGAATCAACGTTGAAACTAAGTATTTAAACACTAAATATTGATATTTTTTATTTTCTTGGAGTTAGTACAAGGGTGATCTTAGTGGTAAAGGTGTATTTGTGTGTCCTTTTCAACTAGAGGCTTAACTTTTGCTTCTAAATTATTTTCCCTTGATTTAGGTGGTTCATGTGTGGTGTAGTCGATTGAATACACTATATATTCAAAACCTAGGTATCAGAGGGTGTTCAGATATATTATAGAGTGTGTTCATTAAGTAATTTTAAAACTAATAATGAGATGATAAAAAATCAATCTAGGTGTTATCTTGGGAGGATTTCTATTCTATCTAGCATCATTCTATTTTCAATCACTTTGTTTCCATTGAATTTTCATATTTATTTCTAGTATTTCATTCCCTATTCTAAAACAACAATTTATTTTAATTTTTTTTTGTCATAAATAAAAAATAGAAAAGTTTGAATTAAAAATGAATTATAATTAATGTGTTTTTGATTCTAATAGATCCTCAAGTGAGACAACCCTTGTCAGCTAATGTGCTACACTAGTAAATAAATTAAAATATATTTCACCACTATATTATAGGAGTTTCATATCATGGTGTAATTTTCAAGGAGATAATGGTATAACAAATTTCACCACTCAACTTCAATGTTGAAGAACCCATGGAAGTAAAAGAGGAGATACCTGAAGATCAAGTTGGCCATGCTTAAAATTTCCTAAAATAGGTTTCTAAAAAAATATTCCAGTTTATATACAAATGGGATATCAAGATTATTTGGATGAGTATTGGTAAAAATATTAAGAATCTAAAAAGGTAAGAAATTCTCCCATCAGTGATAATGAAAAATCATCACCTCTACACCTCTCTCTTTATTTAGAAGAAAATAATTATGATGCACCAATTGAAACTGAGTTTCCAATGGCCCTTATATAGGAAATCGATTTTCCTAGTTCAATTACTTAAAAGGGAATATATTTTATTTATTCTTAATGTTTTTATATTATCCATGTTGAAATGTTTTTTCACTTCTCAGTTTCGAAAACTCCTGGCACTTCACACATGGTTCATGCCCTGTAATTTAATTTTAATAAATAATCCATACAATTATTTGTATATAAATAAGAGTTGAATGATCATAGGGTAATGTGATTCCCTCCTCTTCATCAACATTCATATCATTTGGTGGAGGAAACCATGAATGTTAGTAGGGATCACCATTATCTTGTTCCCCATTATAAACTTAAAATCTTCCCTTTATTGTTTTTTGGGGTTGGTAATTTTCTTTTATTATTTGGGGGTTTCCATCCTCAGTGTCTACTCAAAGAAATTGGGAAAAGTCACATATTGTGTTTTACCTCAAATAAACCCCATCCACCTTCTAATTTGTGAAAGTCAACTTTAATTGAATAACTAGGGTAGTAAAAAACATAAACCCCAAATGGGGGTCTAAACCAAGATTTATCACCTTTCTTCCCCATTTCATTTTTTTTATTTTTTATATTATTTATTTTTTATTTAGTTTATATTGTTTTGAAGTGGTAGAATGATAGAGATTTACTCAAGGAATCCACTAAAAAATAGATCATGTTGTGTCTCTCCTTTTGATTATTTTATTTACTGTACAACATAAATTTTACATGAAAAACTTTCTTGATCCAATTTGAACTAAAAATTGGGTAGTAAAATGAATACGTGTGGAAGGGGGATTTCAAACTATTTTGTGTGTAATTATATTTCATTTTTCATGTTTTTTTGTGATATTTTAATATATTGCTTCTTATTTTGGGTGTTTTTTAGGGTTCTCAAGCTGAATAAAATAATTTGGAAAATTACAACCATATTAGTATATTTTCCACATTAATTTATTTGAGTATTTTATGATTTAAATAGTTGTGTTATGGATTTTTTTTCTAATTTCCAATCTTTTTATTTTGTAAAATTTTATTGATTTTGAAACTCATGTGTTATAGTGGTGTCTAAATTGAACATCTTTGCAAAACTGAGACGTTTATAAACCTTTTTGTAATCATCTTTACTTTTTTATTTTTTCTTTAGATTCATGAGTCACTTTATGTAATCTATAACATATTGTTTTTATCTTTTAAAATGTATTTAGAGTTTATGGAATGTGTCAATTATGATTGAGGAACTAATTTGAAGTCCCCCCTTTATATTCCACTAGTATTTTGTCTTACCTTTATATATTACCTTTTTTAATCAAATAGTATCATTGAAATTATTTTTTAGGTAGACACATTAGAAGCCATTTATCAATTTACATCCCAAACTAGAAATTAAATGCATTATTACTGTTGAAATCAATTTTGTGGGAGGGATAATATGGATACATTTTTATTTATTGAAGAACTTGTTTGAGCTCAAATGGAAAAAAGTGACATCATGTTTATTGATTCATTTTCAGAATAAATTTTATGATGTAATTATGGATGGGTGGCCCATAATATCATTATAATGATGGGTCGAAAGTTAAAAAATACTTTAAGATCAAAATATTCCTCTACTTTAATTAAACATATGATTTTGAATAGAAATTATCGATCTAAATTAAATCTGAAACAATAATGAAAATTGGGGAAAAGATGGAAGAAATTTATCATTGATTTAAAAATTAAATGTGTGAAGTACTCAAAGAAATAAATAGATGTTTGGACGTGATTTATTTTACAGTTGATTGAGGAGAAAACCATTTTTGAGAAAAACCATTTTCATTCATTTAGTTCACTTTAGATATTAAACCTCCTCATTTTGGCTCAGATGATTTTACATTTGAAATTTGCTAAACCCCAAACTCAAAATGACCCACATAAAACACCCCATGATTGAAACATTTGTGACACTATGATGTGAAAATACTAGGAGGATAAAAATCCTATGGATATCACACATGTCCTTCAAAAATAAAAAACTCCATATGAAAAAAATATTGAGTGAGATAGAAATATTTTTTGGGGAGGTAGACATGATAAGCATACGAGGATTAACTTGTGATTGACTAGTTTTTTAGGATTTTTGAGGAGTTAGTGATTTATTATCCATTTATGGGGAATGATATTTCCATCGATTTGTTAATTGAGTAGTATTATCACTTACTATTTGAGAGGTTTGTTTACACCTTAGTATAGATTATTCCCATGAGTGAAATTCTAAATTTTTTGGGAATTTATTGAGATTTGTTTTCAATATTTTCAGTTTTAATTTCAATTTTTTTAATCCCACCAAAGTTTTATTTTATGGTATGTTGCAAAATTTTTTGGTTTTAGAATTATTTTTATCTTATCTATAAAAATGGACAATTTTTTGTAATTTAAATACTTTACGTTAATTTTTATTTCACCCATAACAATTTCCACACTAATCCACAATGAAAATTTAATTTTTCATGATATATGTCCATTATTATTAAATTCATTCAACTAGATCCAAATCTAAACCTATCATTTTAGGCATAAATTAATCCAAGACATATGCCTTGAAATTTGTGTCCCAATCTAGAGAATTTTTAAGATGATGAAATATATTACAAAATATTGGCTCAATTGAGATGAAATTTTAGATGCGAAAATATAAAATAGGTTGAAATAATTTTTATAACATTGGAAAAACATGATTCAATGGATATAAAGTCCCTAAATGTGTGGGAACTTGGATATGGGGAACATGAAGAGTTGACCAGGCTAGATTAATTTTCATGAGTATATCAGCTATAAATTTCCCTATACATGGTCAATAATGGTAAAATTTAGTTGGAACCTGAGTAAAACATAAGATAACTGATTCCCAAAATACTACAGACTCCAATTATTACAATAATTATGTCTACCACATGTATACTTTCATAGAAATACTTTAGAGAAAGAATGAGCCACCCTCATGCCTATAAAAATGAACCTTCTTTCGATTCCAATGAGTTGGATTTATAGTCGAAAATTTGTGTAGTATTTTTTTTTATTTTTTAAAAGTATTATACATTTTTAATGAATAATATTTTTCTTTTTAAACCTATTCTTTCATTTTTATCTTTTGTGTTTTCACCTCGTTATTATCCACTATGATCTCTAATACTCATGATCATGTATAACTAACCAAAGGATTCTCTTTGAGGATGTTAAACCCAAGTAATTTCAAATTAAATATTACTATTTATTATTTTATTAGAGTTACTTTGAGGGAGATCTTAGTGTGAAATTCTCATTTATTTCTCCACCATCCACCAGAGGCTTAGCTTTTTCTTTTGTATTATTATACCTCAATTGAGGAGGTGGACGTGCAGTGTAGCCAATTGAGTGAACTATATGTTCAGTACCTTGGAAGAGTAGAATGTTCATACATATAATGGATCATGTTCATTAAATAAACTTGATGCTAATAATAAGATAATAAATGTTCACTCAGGGTGTTCTCCTGGCAGGATCTCTTTTGTATCTAACATCATTCTATTTGCATTATATTTGCATATTTAATTTTAGTATTTCATTCCCTATTCTCAAATCGCATTTTTTTAATTTTTTTAACAAATAAAAATAAAATAAAATATTTTTTTAATAATAGTAGTGAGTACTTGACCATAATAATTCTTCATGTTAGATCAACTTGCTCAGCTAGTATGATGCACTTGGAAAAAAGTTAATATCTTCTCCACCACTCAATGACATGTGTGTCACTATTCCAAATTTTAACATATTCAAACATCTTAATAGAAAATGTTCTGATGTTGACTTCTATTTTATACTGAGAACTCTTTCTATGTTCATAATAATCATATTTAGAAACCTATTCCATCAAACTATTTCTTTGAAACAATGTAACTACTTACATTATTGTTAAATGATCCTCCTAAACCCTTTTAGGATAAAGTTTTGAATTCATTATTACATTAAATAATGTATCTCTTTATATTTCCTTTTACCACAAAAAATAAACTATATTAGGATATTAATTGTAATTCTATTTTCATTTTGACTAGTATAATCCTTCATGAAATATTGTGTTTCATTTTTCAGGATAACTAAATATAACTCAATGGTTTTCTTTGATGCAACATATCTTAAAATCTTTTAGGATATCGGGGGACAAAAAATTTAATATTAAACAAGTAAAATACTTTATTTAGTAGAGATATCCACTTTTATATAGAAACTAAATGTAACACATTCATTTTTATTTACCACAACAAATCCAAAATGTTTTTTTGATATTAAGGGGAAACATTAACTTTAGATGGGTTTTCCATTTTTTATTAATTTTAAACTTATATATGTCCAGATATTCTCCCACTAGACTCTTATAAACTATATTATTTTCATAGTTTCTTTCCTAGAAACAAAAACCCAAGTAAATAAAACTGATTTACTTTTAGTAGGAATATTTAACAAATAAACTATTTTTATATATCATATATGGAAATTTATGTGTTCGGAAAATTCTCATTTGAAAAGAAGAATCTATTAAAATATAACACTGATGAGTGGATGGAAGATATTCCCACTTATATTGACAAATATTTGGATGAACATTTTTTCCCTAGATAAAACATTTTTATTTATATCTTATTCTCAAATCATGTCATAAAAATTATTGAATCATATACAATGTTTATTCATTTAATTATATAATACATGATCATATAAACTCTTTATTATCAAACACATTTTCTTATCACATAAAATAAATGAGATGAATATACACATATTTTACTTAGATTCATTTTAAATTGATAAAATTCATTACATTAAAATCCTCAATGCAATAAATATTTACTCCATCTCATGAATATAAAGTAAAATGTCAATCAAATTTTTATTTGATTTTTAACTCTTATATATTTAAAACACTTCATTAATTATACATTTGGTATCTAATACCTTTCAAAATCGAAATATTATTTTATATAACAACCATACATGGTATGTAAATTCTACGGAGTTTCATAAATTCCTTCGGGTATTTTGGATAATCCCATCATATTTAATTGTTACTCTCCATTCATGACAACCATAAGTTTCAATAACCCTGACTGGCTTCTTGAAAAAACATTGTTTAATTTTTCAACTAGATTTTCTTCTTCTCATTTGAAATTTTACCCACTTGTGCTGTCTATATAGTACTTTATAACAACAACATAATATGCCTAGTTCATATATATTCTCAACACTTTTTAAATATTAGGAAAACATTCATTTAATTTTATCATATTGTTGAAACATATCCATACATAAAAATGGGATACATTCCCAAACCTGAATAATCCTTTCTTTTGTTTCCCCTTAATTAATGTCATGAATTAAACAAATCATAGATCATGAGTATTAAAAACACCCTTGTAATTTCATTTAAACAACTATTGTTTACTTTCTTTTCTCAAGTGATAAATGGGATAAAATGCACATCTGATGATTTTTTTATCCATGTTTGAAGTATCCAAGTCGTTAATGAAGTAACCATGCTTCTATATTACATGAAATAAACAAGATTAAAATATCTTCATATTCTAACCTTCTATATTTTGTAAATACTTTTTAAAACATACAGTTGATATAATATATATATCATAATAATATAATTGATTTCTACAGACATTACTGTTTTAGGGAAACCTTTTATGTCACTATGTAATTTATGATATTCCATAATTTTAAATATCATTTAATTCATATAATCATATTGAGTAAATGAGTCTAAAATCATTTATATACGTAATCATATTAATTAAATGAGTAGATACTAAGATTCATCTATTTATTATACATATAATACCATTAAAACCTAATATTAATTACTCTATTATTTCATAAGAATATATATTTACTTCCTGAAAAATTTAAAATCTTGGTCACTTAGGAAGGAACTATTCTAACACATAGAAGTTTCCTAAAGAACTTTTTCTCTAATCACCAATCTTTCTTAAGGACTTTTCTGAAGTTATTGGTCTTTAGAGTAACATAAATTAAGATTCACCTTACAAGGAATAATTACTAATTTTATCTTGATGATGATGATATTATCTACAATAGAATCTTCTATTTGATGATTATCATAAATTATTAACCATTTAATAAGGTATTTTATTAAATGGGCTTTGACTAAAATGATGACCCCTTTTTAAAATCCATCATATCCATTAGTGGGACAAAATCTATATTTCACTATGAAACGATTCTTTAATGGATTTTATAGAAGAAATTAGTTATTTAGGAAGGTTATAATAAGAATCATATCATATATAATTCTTGGATATATGAGCAGTTAACCCATTTTCTAAACCATAATATGGTTAAACTCAACTACATTTCTCTGGTAACCTACTTTTATTAGGATATCCTGGATAGTATAACCCAAAAAAGAGCCCTAAAAATATTTGAAATAAAAAATATAGGGGAAACCAACTTTGAAATTACCTACCCATAGATGATGCAGTGTCACCCATACTTTCTTTACTTACACACAGTAATCTAGGGGTACCCAACTATGACTTGACCCACCCAGTTGGATTATCAAGGTCTTGGTAAGTACTTCTTTAGAAGGATTATCACACTTATTATTTGAATGATATTTTATCTCACCATCTTATATGATGTTATTTCCTTTTATGTATTAATTATTCTAGTACTTTAGTTTGGAAACCTAGTACCTCTACCTAATCAATATGTTCAAAACATAATGATGTGAATATATTTCAATAATACACAAGATTATGGTACTTACCAGAAAATAGAAGTCAAAAATTTTCCTACATATCCAGATACATTATATAAATAAGGTACAAGAATTATTCAACTGAAGGTTTAAAATAAATTTATATTTAAATTATTCACATAAGTAATCTTATAGAGATAGATATCCTAGCCCAATCAAATTCATAGTTAAGGAATATACCTCTATGAAAGTAGGTAATATGACCCCATGTCCCTCTAGCTGAGGATACTTTACTCAAGAGAGAATCCAATTCATTATAACTCGAACATGTAATATGGATAAACTATATTGAAAAAAATAAATTCATGTTCATAACTTCAATTGAAAACTGAGGTCAACAAAGATAAAAAAATAAATTCAGTTTGAAGTCACTCCATGGATGAAAATGCATGGCTTTATTTAGAAGAAGTTTAACAATTAAACAAAATTATAAACTATTAACTATATAATCAATTAATAACTCTGATTGAAATAAGTAATAAAATTTAATGGAATGAAATATTTTAATATTTTAAAATGAGATAAATATTTTCGAACAATTCATAAATAAAATCTAATTATAAAACCTTTTAAAATTTTCACCATTAAAATTATTGAAATTCCATAATTTTAAATATAAACATTTTATATACAATTCAATATGAAGTCTTTAAAATTTATTTCTTAATTTTGAGTATAAAAACTATATTTATGCCAATATGAACTCTTTAATATTTATGATTATATGTAATTACAATTTTAAATATATGATATTATATGAATTATAAACCATCTATAATCCAACTTATATTATGTAATCATTTTATATAATCTAAATATAATTTTCTAAATCATTATGTAAACCTTGATCATATCAATCATCAAAAAATTTTGTGGCTTAAATAATATCCAAATAAATACAAATTTTATTTTTAGTAATTCAAAATAACAAATTTTGAACAATTAATAATTTAAATATGAAAAATATATATTTTGGAATTATTTACCAATTTATAAACCGTTATAAATTATTTATTATTATTTATAAATAAACAATATTCGTTCTATATCATAATAATTACCTAATAATTTGTTAAAAGTTAATTGAATATTAAGATTTAATACCATTACACATTCCATTTGTGTAAAGGTAATGTTGAATATTTTTATGCTGCATAAAGGTAAACTTGAAGGACCTTTACATAGCGGCTTGGGTACCTATACGTGTAAGGGTAAATCACCAAATTACCGTAATGTAACACTTTAAAATATAACTACCTTTACAAAGCTCTAATTTCAAGTAAACGTAAGTTGTGTTGACCCTTATACATACCACTCCATGTAAGAATAATTCCTAAGTTACCATTATATAGCCCAACTACATATGTATAAACTTTTTAATTAATTAAAATTTCTAGAAATGTGAAACTTATAGGTTTTTTCTTTTTTTTTCATTTTAATGCATGAATTCACTAATATAAAGATGTTTTTTTCTCTAATACCACTAGCAGGTTTTGTAATTATCTAATAAGACTTTCTAAAAAAAACAATAAGAATCCTAATTTGAGGATCTCTCATGCATGATATTTGAACACTCAATTTAAAACTAAAATGGATGATACTATAAATAAATGGAACACCATACTCTAATGAATCCACTACATTACCTTCTAACTCTGTCACACGGTTCTAAAAATGACCACCAAGAAAAAAAATCATCCCACCTCTGTGGTGTATCCATGAGATGATATAAATCATCCAATGTTTGTATGGGATTTACCTTTTCTCCATGGTATTCCAGTACCTCGTATGAAAAGGGGAATATGAAAGAGTGCGATGGTCTTAGGGAATTTCATCCAAGATAACATGGAATCCCAAATACCTAAAACCATCGAATAGAAGTAGTATAATATAAATTATTTTTATACTAATACTTTTAATAATGCATTAAAATGAATGAATAAATTCCATGGTCAGTCCATGCTGTGTATGAACTTACTCCTTTCACATTACAACACTTTTTCAAGATTAAAAAATAAAAACTTATGTAAATATTGTTTTGAGTTTTCAACAAACACAAAATAATATTCCCAATGTATGAAAATCATAATTTTATTGCAAGATAATGTATAATATATAAATACATCATATATAAATATTGATTTAGGGAATATATACTTTAAGTGGTATGTTTTCCACTTAGATATTAATGATAGTGGTGTATCATCCACCCATGAAATTGATTTTAGTAGTGCATCTTCCAACCATTGTGTTATGAATTTTTGGTGTATCATCCACCTAATATTGTAATAGTGTTATATCATAACCTTGGGCATGATTTTTGGTGGTGTGTCTGATCGTACCAAGATTCACTTTTTTATTTCACCATTACACCACTATATTAAACTGATTTTCAACTAAAAATTCAAAATGTAATAATAAATTTCACTTAATGGTTTATTATATAATTTAATTTTTATCACTTTTAAAAAGGGTAATTTCTATTGTTTTTATGTATTCATTATTGTTGGAGGTGGTTTGGAGGGTCTAGTATGATGTTGGAGAAAAATGGGCCAAAATGTGCTGGAATCAAAGAACACATGTGGACTCAACCACACACTTCAGATAACTTGTGCATTAAATTTGTCTTTAATTACGTTTTATGGTAAAAAAATTATCAGTCTATAACTATTCTCAAAAAACCCAATTCTAGTTAATCCATTAAGAGGGAAAACCAAACTGATCTGTCTAGGAAAAAGAATATGCATGAATTCAAAATTTTGGTTTTGTATTCTGAGAACATCTCTCATTTTATACATTATTCAGCCGCAAAATTTGACATGGATATTTGGAGGAGTCTGGCCAACAATTGTTTAAAAAAAATTAGTTATAAGGAAATTTAATATCTTAAAACCATGGTCTAAGTGGTACCCTATAATCTATGCACTCAAAACCACATATCATTTTAGCTTTAAAAAGGATTATTGGGAACCTCATTTGGGTGTTATACTAGGAATAAAATCTCTGAAATTTTGGATTACCATAGGATTCCTAACATAGAAGTTCTAGAGGCTATGTTAAGTGATACTTAATAATCTATGGCTTCCTCCCTTTCAATAGAGTTCTAAACTCCTTTTGATCAACTAATGTGGAACTTGATGTAAATCCCAAGATTTATGTTTCTGATATTTGAATGATCTTCTTAATTCCATGTTTTTATGTTGTTTTAATTCATATTATCTTGTTCTTTTATTGGGTTGTAAATTGGTATGTCATGCTCGACACATATTGTCATGTTTAGTGGTACCCATTCATGTGATGTTTCACACACTGTTCACCAATTCTTCTTACCCCTTCCAGTTACGGTGTTTGTGCGGATCATATTGGTCAATTGAAATATCATAACTGATTCCATTTCCTTATCAATTCATTTCATGGTAACACATTGAAATAATACAAAATCTTGGGTAACACATCAAGTTCATCATGTGTTTCCTTGTTGTGTTTCAATTATGAAGTCGAACACAAATCACCTAATCATTGACTATAACTGGTGAATAATTATTTGTTTATGAATAAACAATAGAAGATATGCTAGTATAAAATCATTAAAATTATATTTATAGGTGTTACAAACTAGGGATTAAAATATCTATACCCTTTATCTTGAAGTGATGAAGGGTGAGCATCATGAGTGTTCCTCGGGTCGATCACGCTTAATCAAAACTGTTATTTTTTTTATTTGTTACCTCAATCTATTATATTATAAAATAAAAAAATGCATGCATTATAAAATCCAATTCCCCTTTTTCTTAATCAAAATATTATTTTAAAATTAATGACATGAGGCTCTATAAAGAGATGACCTAGGGTTTTTAATATACTACAGAAATTATAGTAAAGACTAATCATTTAATTTGACATTCTCGACAATACGATCTAATTTTGGAACTATTTTCAGGTAAATGAGATCATTTCCCCATATTAGTTTTTTCTTTTCTTTTTTATTTATCAACCCTTTCTATATTTCTCCTTCTGTTTTTATTTTTTTATTTTTTTGTTTGTTTTTGTGTGATTCTTATATATCTACCTTATTCTCTATCTATCTCTATATATCTCTATAATTCTATAATATATAACTATATTTTATTATACACATCAATTAGTATTAATTAATATAATTTTATTCATATTTTATTAAAAAAATCAATCCAACTGGATATAATTGATTCTTAACAAGAACTGACAATGAAATACTACTTGAATTTGACCTAGAAATTAAAAATACACCTCCCTAAAAAATTAGGTTAGATAGAGTAGAAAAAATCAATTTACATTTATGAACCACTTGTGGAACCTCAAGTTGTCTTAAACCAATCTAATAGTGAATAAAATCAATCCTTGAAAAACATGGAAAAAATATCTGTACCTTAAAACAATGGACCACCCCTGATGTAGAGTACCAACCTGCATACATCCAATATCTGGAAGATGTAGAAAACATTGATATGAGATGAGTACTCATTGACCTACATCCTAAATTCCATTGTCCTCCTGGTGAGGACAATCATAATCATCTCAATGAGTTTCACATTGTTTTTTCCACCATGAAACCCTAAAATTTTATTGAGGATCTCATAATGTTTATTGACTTCCCTTTCTCCCATGATAGTGTAAGAAAGGATTGGATATACTATCATCCTACCATAATTGGGGGATGGAGTGAGCTAAAATGAATCTTTATATAGAAGTTGTTCCCTACCACCCAAATTAAAACAACTAGAAAAAAAATCGTGGTATTAGGCAATTATAATGGAAAACACTTCATGAATATTATGAAAAATTGAAAAGGCTTTGTTCGAGTAACCCACCACGAAATTATTGAACAAATTTAAATTCAATAGTTTTATAAGGGACTTTTCCCCATGAATCATGAAATACGATATGTTGTAGCTGGTGTGTAACGACCCAATGTTTTTAAATGGAAATTCCATTCTCACAACTATGTTATAAAATCACATGAAAACACAACATAATGAACTACTAAGCGCTAAGTGACCATTAAACATAAGTTTGACACTTCTGTGTTTGGAATTTTGAAAATCCAGCATACATAGTTGTAATCAGTAAGTTATTTGGAGTCCGATAAGAAAAACCTAATTTTTGGTGAATAGTGACCTACCTTATTTAATAGTAACATACCCTTATGAATAGTGATATATCATAATTAATATTAACCTCACCTATGACAGTATAAAAATAATATTTAAGTTGGAGTTACGATATACATATATTTTCGAATAAGTTAATGAATGTTTTGAAAATGGTTTTGAGAATAAATTATTATTTTAATTAAATAGTACAATAATAATATTTGGAAAATTATTTTTGGAAAATGGACTTAATTTTTGGATTTTAAATGTTGATAAATGGTTAGGGTTAATTTTTGGGATTTTTCCGAAATACTTAAATTTTTGATGAATAGTAAAATACTATAATTTACAATAAATGCTAAATAAGGGATTTAATGAGTCATTGATGATGTTCTTCTAATGTAAGCCCACTTGGTTTGGGATCAAATTATAAAATTACTATTCTTGGTAATGGAATACTTACTATTCCGTGTCTTCTGATGAAATAATAAATTAATGATTATAATATTATGAAATCCCTCCTCTCCTCCACTATAACCCCCCCTTCACTCGCTCTTCTCATCACTCCTATCAAGCCTTGTGCCTTGCCATTATTCTATCCAAATCTCTCCCCAATATCCTACCCCATGTCAAAAAGATCCTAGACAATTCAAAATACCAAAACTTCTCCCCTTAAGAGGTTCTTAAAGGAGGAAGTCTCAATATGTAAATTTCTCTATCCAATTCCTTCATTTCTTTTAAGTTCTCTTTCTTTTGGTTTCTTTCCTCACCTCCTTTAACCATAATAGTATGATAAATACATTAAGATACACATACTGGAATTTTTTAATGCTAATGGTATGTTCCATTATCTTCTCCACTTTCCCCACCCCTTTCATTTGAAAGAAATGAAAGCACCGTTTGAGATGTGCTAATTTAGCTCATTCAAGTACAATGATTTATCAATTTCTATTATTATCCTTAACTATGGACATGAAAACATTTTTGTTATGGTTGAACCAGATTATTATATATGTAATATATCATATTTTCTGTTCTTTAATCCTTTTTTATGAATGGTATTACGTTATAAATAAAAACATGTTCTCTATAATCAAATCCACCGATTAACAAAAACGGTTATCACTAAGGTTATATATATAAGAATTTAACTTCACTATAAGTAACATAATTAAAATTAAAACCATGTAATCTCGTGGATGTGAAATAAAGAATAAAACATCAATTCATAACAACCAATTTCATCTTACTTATAATCCAAACTTGAATATAAGTGAATCGATCTTTTAAAGCAAAGTAAACAAACAAGCACGGACAATGAAATCGAACCTTATAACTAATCAAAAAGTATTTGAATGAACTAAAAAGGGTGATAATAAATAAATTAAATGTTTAATAGGTTCTAGACTTATTAATTAATAAGCCTAAATTAGTTTATTTAGGTCTTTAATAACAAGTGGAGAACACCAAAGGATTTAAGGTAATGGATCCTCTCTTTTGCACTCTTAATCAAGATTGTTCTCTATGATATGCCTTTTTTGTGTAACAACAAGTGATAGGGTATGTTTCCTAACCCCATACTCCCCTAGTGTTTTATAAGTTATTAGAAACTCCTTATCTCTCTCATCAATATCACTTAGTTACACCCGATACCATGCCGATAAACCATAATGGATTCTACCCGAACTTTATTTATTCCTTCAGGTTTCTCTATCTTTCTTTCTAACAAAAATGTAGTTGTCTTTTCATTTTTTTGTAAAACTTCTAAATTATATTTATATGCTCTATAATCATGTTCCAAGATCCATCTCTCATTCTCTTTTGGGGATATACATGATTTTAAGTGAATCCCTCCTCGATACTTCCCAATAAGCACACTCGTTTTAAAAGAACTTCACAGAATTTTATCCAATAACATGTGCACTCTATCCTCTGTTCTAAGAAACCACTATCTTTATAAAATCATTATTTTTTTTATGAAAACCTTATTGGTTCAATTATGGTTTTATATAAAATAATTTTTTCCTTACTATTTTAAAAGCTCTATATATTTTCCTTAAAACCGCACAAAAATGTTTTAATGATAGTGTTTCCCAAATTCATTTCTTATATGATTTCAATTCTATTTGTTACAACCTAACATGTTATATGACTGTATTACCTTATGAACATCCATGAATGTTCTAATCCCTTTCCTTCGTGGACACTTTCATGATACACTCATTGGTTATGCTTTATGTCATCATTGTGGTACCCAATTCTCTCCATGGGTTGCCTTATGTTTATGTATGGTTGATTGTGCATGATTATTTAGGTGGAAAGAATATTTATGTGGAAAGAATATTTATTTGGATAGAATATTCATGAAAATGTTGAGATGGGTGCGCCCTGATAGCGCCCCAATGCATTGGGTAAGGTTAAGTCTCATGAGATGAGATGTTAAACTGGATTAGTGGTTAGCCTTAAACCGTACTGAAATGGGAAAAAGGATTGGAAGTTAACCTTGACCCATAATAAAGAAATATTTTAAGATTCTTCCACATTTATATGATTCCATTTTTATATGATCCCATGATTATATGACATTATTTCATATATTCCATGTTTTGGATATCAATATGTCATGCCTCCTAATTCATGTGCTTAAGATGTATCCTTATGTTCATTCCCTTACTGGGATTTTCAGCTCATCCCTTTTTTCATGTGTTCCCCAGGGTACCGTATGCATATGTAAGGGCTCAATGGAAGTTAAGATCTCATTTTGGAGATTAAATGAAGATGTGTTTTTTAGCCCTATGTTTTATGTTTTATATACCTAGTCTTCCAAGACACTAGACTTAATGATCCTTGGATTGTACTCTGATGATTAATTATGATTAAAATCCTGAAATGTTATATGTAAAAGGCTCAGGTCGCTATAGTTGGTATCAGTGGATAGTCTAGTTATTTTAAAATATTAGTAATAGATCACCTTAGTGAGAAACTTAAGGATGAGACTAAGTATTAGAAAGCATTCCAAAATTTTGGTGAGTATTGGTTAAGTGGTTTATCAAGAAAATACATCCATGTCTGGATATGAGCAGGTATAGATGGCTCTGGCACAGATGTATCTAGGGGTAAAACCCAAAAACACCACTCTGAGCTAAACTCAGATAGGAACTGGTGCACGACAATGGGCCTTGCTGCACTCTTAGTTATGACACTCTCGGGGGATATGCTTTGGTAGATTTATGAGGTTAGTAGAAACCATTATTAAGGGAAAAAAAGAAGCACATAAGTATTTAAGTTAAGAAATATATTGAGGATAACCTGGATATAAACATAAGGAGTCACATGTCAGGATATACTTCTTCTTTATAAGTTTATAATTTTATGTTCAAAGTTTCTTTTTTATGATCAATAGCCATGTATTCAATACATCTAATTATACATTCTTTTTCATAGTTAATGGTGGGAAATAGAAGAACACGTTCTAACAACCAATGTGATATGAAATGTGATGATTGCCCTAATAATACGCCTGATGTGATGGAAGCTAGTTCTCAAAACATAATGGAAGTACTCGCTCAGTTGGCTAGAGTTATGAATAATAACTTAAATTAGGTTAAACTTCCTCCTACTCCATGTAAAGAGAAAGTATTTGTATAATCCTTCATGCGACAAAGGCTTCCCATGCTTAGCGGTTCTTCTAATCCCCTCCTCCTAGAACATTGGATTACCTCCATTGAAAAGATTTTCTCCATCCTCCAGTGCTTTGAAGAAGGGAAAGTTGTACTGGTGGTCTGTCGTTTTTATGGGAAAGCTGATCAGTGGTGGACACTGATCCAGAATACAATGTTCCAAGAGGAAATTGATTCCATATATTGGGAGGAATTAAAGATGATTTTTTTCAACAAATATTTTCCTCAAACCCTCCATCTAAAGATGGAAAGAGCATTCCTCAGACTCAAGTAGAAAGAAGATGAGTCCATCAGGGCGTTTGAAGGAAACTTTATAAGGATTTCAAGGAATGCCTTTGGATATTTTCATGAACACTGAAAGAAAGGTGGATCTCTTCTTTAGTGGACTAAAGTAGAGTCTAAAAAAAGCATTGGCGATTCGAGACATTGACAGTTATGATAGGATTCTCTATTGTGCCCTCATGGTGGAAATGGAGATCGGAGACTCTCAGTGGTATCGTGGTCCCAGTAAAAGGAATCAGAAAATGGAGAACAACATGTGTGGTTCATCAAAAAAATCCAATGATGGAATGAAGCATCACTTTCCCCTTTTCATAAATTGTGGGAAGACGTATCTTGGTGACTGTCTCAAGGGAAAAAATAATTGATTCAAATGATGAAAGTTTTGTCATCTAGGCAATAAATACCAAAGGGATATGAAAAATCCCACTAATGTTGAACAATAAAAGAAGGTTCAGATCAACACTCAGCCTGCAGTGCAGTGTTACAACTGTAAGGAGCTTGGTCATTATGCGAACAATTTCCCTAAGCTGAGGGTTGTGAGAGGTAATTAGCAACAACCTATAAGGCAACAAGGAAGGGCTTATGCTATCACCACTGGTGAGGTGGAGCCGAAAAATGATGTGGTGATAGGTACACATGTTATTCATTCAAGAATAGTGAACATACTATTTTATTCTCATTCTACGCATTCTTTCATATCTTGCATGTTTTACATAACTATTCAAAAAACACCTCAAAATTTGGAGGAAAATTAACGTATGAGAATAGTTAATGGGGAAATTATTGTGTCCATGGTTTATAACTCCTCCTCGGTTAACATTTGTGTACTGAACCTCCCAGCAAATCTCATCATACTTCCTTTAGTGGTGTTCTATGCTATGTTTGGAATGGACGGGCTATCATTTTATAAGGCCAAAATCAGTTGTTAGAAAAGTGAGATCACTTTTAACATCCCAAAGCATCCTCTGATTCGTTACAAGTGTAAGGAGGAAGATGGGTCTCCTTTAGAATCTTTGTCTCATGTTTGGATACTGCTTCCTTATGATCAAGCATTTCTATCTCAAATGACTGGGTTAATGGATAGAATCATGGCTGAAGACATGCCCATTGTGAGGGATTACACTGATGTATTCCCTGAAGAGTTGACTAGTCTTCCTCCTGTCTGGGAGGTTGAGTTATCAATTAAACTTATCCCTGGATCTCTACCAATCTCAAGGACACCTTACAGAATGGCCACTATAGAGATGAAAGAGCTAAAGAAGTAGTTACATGAGAATATGGAGAAGGGTTTTATACGCCTGAGTGCTTCACCACGGGGTGATCCAGTCTTTTTCATCAAGAAGAATTATGGATCAATGCACCTCTGCATTGATTATCATGAGCTCAATAAAATCATGATAAAGAACAAGTATCCCCTTCCATAGATATATGATTTATTCGATTAGCTTCGTGGGGATAGTTATTTCACTAAGGTGGACCTTCAGTCGAGATATCACCAACTAAAGGTGAGGAAGGAAGATATTCCCAAAACTACCTTTAGAATGAGGTATGGACACTACAAGTTCATAATTATGCCCTTAGGACTCAATAATGCTCCATAAATTTTCATGGATTAAATGAATAGAGTCTTTAGACATTACCTTGGCAAATTTGTGGTGGTTTTTATTGATGATATTCTGATATACTCCAAGAGAAGGGAGGAATATGAGGAGCATTTGAAACTATGTTAAAGACTTTGTGAAGGGAGAAGTTGTACGCAAAGTATAGTATATGTGAGTTCTGGATGGAGGAAGTATCATTATTGGGGCATGTTATCACTTGGAAAGGGATATATGTGGAACCTTCCAAGATGAAGTCAATTGAAGAGTGGTCGAGGCCAACTTCTGTAAAGGAGATCCGTAGCTTTTCGGGACTAGCTGGGTATTATCGACGATTCATGAATAACTGTTCATGATTGTCAATCCCAATGACCTAGCTAACATGGAATGGAGTAATGTTTGTCTAGACATAGGAATGTGAAGACTCTTTCAAGGGGATGAAAAGGAGGCTTATCACTACACTAGTACTCACACTCCCTTCAAGTGGAGAACTCTTTGTGGTGTATAGTGATGCTTCTAAAAAAGACTTAGGATTTTTACTAATGAAAATTGATAATTTGATAGCCTATACCTCAAGGGAGAAGAAAATCCATGAGGAAAACTATCCTACGCATGATCTGGAGTTAGTGGCTGTGATCCTTATGTTGAAAATCTAGATTCATTATCTCTATGGGGAAAAATGTGAGATATATACTGACCACAAGAGTCTCAAATATAAATTCACACAGAAAGAGCTTAATATGTTCCATTGAAGATGGATATAGATCATCAAGGATTATGACTTCTCAATACACTACCATCCCGATAAGGAAAACAAGATGGAAGATTCTCTAAGTAGAAAGGATCATATATCGTTATCAATGATGAGAATTGAATAGGATCCGATCTTCATTGATTTGAAAAAGATGGACATGGGAATCATTAAGGGAGGAACATCAACAATCCTTTATCAAATTATTGCTCAACAATCCCACTTGGAGAAAATAAAGGACACTCAAAGAAATGATGTGGAAATTCAGAAAAGGGTGGAAGCTATTAAAAATGGGAAATCCACTGATTTCAAAATTGACGAGGAAGGAGTTGTATGATTTGGGAATAAATTATGTGTACCATCTGATCCAAAGTTAAAGAAGGAGCTATTGAATGATGCACATAACTCAACTTTCTCTATCCACCCAGGGAGCACAAAGATGTATCGAGATCTCTGAGAAAAGTTTTGGTGAAAAAATATGAATAGGGAGCTTGTCGAATATACATTACAGTGCCTTGTATGTCAGCAAGTGAAGGCTGAGAGACAAAAGTCTAATGTGATGATGAAACCACTACCCATACCAGCATGGAAGTGGGAGAACATTACCATGGACTTTTTCATTGGAATTCCAAAGACATCTAGAGAAAACCATGCTATATGGGTCGTTGTGTATCGTCTAACAAAGACAAATCACTTTATCATGGTTTGAGGGGACTTCTCATTGGATAAACTTGCAAAAATTTACATCAATGAAGTGGTCCGAAAAAATGGAGTACTACCATCTATTGTATCAGATTGTGATTCGACGTTCACCTCGATGTTCTAGAAAAGTCTCCAACGTGCTCTAAGATATGAACAGAACTTCAGTACGACCTATCATCCTCCAACTGATTTCCAATCTGAGCGAACTATTCAAACATTGGAAGAAAAGTTGAGAGTGTGTTCAATGGAATTAAAAGGAGGATGGGGCCAACATATTCCTCTAGTTGAATTATCCTACAACAATAGTTTCCACTCGAGCATCCGAATGGAACTATATGAAGCCCTTTATTGGAAAAGGTGCAGAACACTGGAATGTTGGGATGAAGTCGGTGAGCGTAAGCTTCTAGGACCTGAAATGGTCAAAGAAATGGTGGAGAAAGGGAAAACCATTCAGCAACATATCAAGGCATCCCAAAGTCGAAAGAACAGTTATGAAAATAACTGTCGATGAGAACTTGAGATCCAAGTTGGAGACATGGTATTTCTATGCATATCCCCATGGAAGAAGGTCATGAGGTTTGGGAAGAAAGGGAAGTTAAGTCCTTGGTACATCGACCCCTTCGAGATCCTTGATCGAGTCAGATCTGTGTCCTTTCGACTGGAACTTCCAAATACCATGTAGAAAGTACATGATGTATTTCATGTATCCATCTTATGGAAGTAAATACCAGACCCTTCAAATGTACTCTCTTCAGAGGTGGTACAGTTAGAGGATGGTCTCTCTTTTTAGGAGCATCCAGTGAAGATCTTGGATCGTAGAGACAAAGTTCTACTCAACAAGACTAATCATATGGTTAAGGTACTATGGAGAAACCATAAGTACGAAGAGGCAACATGGGAACTGGATGAAGTAATGAAGGAAAAGTACCCACACCTGTTTTTGGATAAGAATGTAAAACGAAATTTCAAGGGTGAAATTTCATAATGGGTGAAGAATGTAATGACCCAATGTTTTTGAATGGAAATTCCCTTCTCATAACTATGTCATAAAATCACCTAAAAACACAACATAATGAATAACTAAGCACTAACTAACCTTTAAACATAAGTTTGACACTTTTGTGTTTGGAATTTCAAAAATCCGGTATACACGGTTGTAATTAGTAACTTATTTGGACTCCGATAAGAAAAACATAATTTTTGTTGAATAGTAACCGAACATAATGAATAGTAACATACCCTTATGAAAAGTGATATACCCTAATGGATAGTAACCTCACCTATGATAGTATAAAAATAATATTCAAGTTGGAATTACAATATACCTTTATTTTAGAATAAGTTAATGAATGTTTTAAAACTGGTTTTGATAATAAATTACTATTTTAATTGAATATTAAAATAATCATATTTAGAAAATTAATTTTGAAAAATGTAATTCATTTTTTAATTCTACATGTTGAAAAATGGTTAGGTTGAATTTTTGGGATTTTTCTGAAATACATGAATTTTTGATGAATGGTAAAATACGATAATTTACAATAAATTCTAAATAAGGGATTTGTTGAGTTATTTATGATGTTATACTGATGTAAGCCCACTTAGTTTGGGATCACATGATAAAATTACTATTCTTGGTCATGGAATACTTACTATTCCTTGTCTTGTGATGAAATAATAAATTAATGATTATAATATTATGAAATCCCACCTCTCTTCCACTATAAACCCCCCCCCCCCCCTTCACTCCCGTTTCTCTTCACTTCTGTCAAGCCTTTTTCCTTGCCATTATTCTATCATAATATTTCCAAAAGATCCTCCCCCATGTCCAAAATCTCCTATCCTCTTAAAAATACCAAAACCTGTCCCCTTAAGAGGTTCTCAAAGGAGGAAGTCTCGAAAGGTAAATTCCTCTTTCCAATTCCTTCAATTATTTTAAGTTCTCTTTCTTTTTGTTTCTTTACTCACCTCCTTTCACCATAATAGTATGACAAATCCAGTAAAATACATTTACTGGAATGTGTTCATGGTAATGATATATTGCATTATCTTCTCTCCTTTCCCCACCCCTTTTATTTGAAAGAAATGAAATCACCGTTTGAGATGTGCTAATTTAGCACATTCAAGGACAATAGTTTATGAATTTTTATTATTATCTTTAATTCTGGACATGAAACCATTTTTTTATGGTTGAACCAGATTATTATATATGTAATATATTATATTTTTGGTTCTGTAATCCTTTTTTATAAATGGTATTATGTTATAAAGCCAAACATGTTCTTTGTAATCAAATCCACCGATTAACAAAAAACGGTTATCACTAAGGTTATATATATAATAATTCATCTTCACTCAAAGAAATATAATTAAAATTAAAACCATGTAATCTCCTGGATGTTCACTAAAGAATATTACTTCAATTCTGGACAACAACTTCCATCTTACATATAATTCGAACTTTTATATAAGTGAACTGATCTTTTAAACCCAAGTAAACAAATGAGCCCGGACAAGGAAATTGAAATTTTTAACTAATCCAAAAGGATTGGAATTAACTAAAAAGGGTTATAAAAAATAAATTAAATATAGAATAGGTTATTGAATTATTAATTAATAAGCCTATTTTTTTATTCAGGTCTTCAATTACAAGTGGAGAACACTAACAAATTTAAGGTAAGAGATCCACTCATTTTCACTCTTAATCAAGATTGTTCTCTATGCTATGCATTTTATGTGTAATAACAAGTGATGAGGTACATTTTCTCACCTCCCCAATATTGCCCTAATGTTTTATATGTGATTAGAAACCCCTTATCTCTCTCATAAAGATATCTTAGTTACACATGATACCATGCGAATAAACTATAATAGATTCTACCCGAAATTCCTTTATTCCTTCGGGTTGCTCTATCTTTCTTTTTTTTACCAAAATGTAGCTGTATTTTCTTTTTTTTTTTGTAAAAATTATAAATTTTGTGTATATTCTTCATAATAATGTTCTAAGAACCATCTCTAATTCTCTTTTAGGGATATAAATTCTTTCAAGTGAATCCCTCCTCGATACTTACCAATAAACAGACTCATTTTAAAGGAAGTTCCCGAACTTTTACCCAATATCATGTGAACTATATCCTCTATTTTAAGACCCCATGGTCTTTTAAAATCAGTATTTTATTGTTAAAAACTTCCTGGTTAAATTTTTGTTTAATATAAAATAATTTCCTCTTTACTATTTTAAAATCTATATTGTATTTTTCCTTAAAACCGCAAAAAAATGTTTTAATGCTAGTGTTTCTCAAATACATTTATTATATGATGTCACTTATATTTGTTACCACCTACCATGTTATATGACTATATTAACTTATGGACATCCTTTTATGCTCTAATCCCTTTATTTCAGGGACACTTTCATGGCACACTCATTGGTTATGCTTTATGTCATTATTCTGGTACCCAATTCAATCCATGGGTAACCTTATGTTTATGTATGGTTGATTATGTATGATTATTGTTGTGGAAATAATATTTATGTGGAAAGAATATTTATTTTGAATGAATATTCAAGAAAATGTTGAGATGGGTGTGCCCAGATAGCGCTCCAATGCATTGGGTAACGTTAAGTCTCATGAGATGCGATGTGAAACGGGATTGGCAGTTAGCCTTGACCTGCACTGAAATGGGAAATGAGATTGGTGGTTAATCTTTACCTATAATAAAGAAATGTTCTATGATTATTCTACAATTATATGATTCCAATTTTTTATGATCCCATGATTATATTACATTATTTCATATGTTCCATGTTTTGGATATCAATATGTCATGCCTCCTAACTCATGTACTTAAGATGTATCCTTATGTTCATTCCCTAACTGGGCTTTTCAGCTCATCCCTTTGTTCATGTGTTCCCTAGGGTACCCTATAAAAATGTAAGAGCTCAAAAGAAGTTAGGATATCATATTAGAGATTAAATAAAGAAGTGTTTTTTAGCCCCATGTTTTATGTTTTATGTACCTAGTCTTCCAAGACACTAGACTTAACGATCCTTGGCTTGTACTCTGATGATTAATTATGCTTAAAATCATGAAATATTATATAAGAAGGCTCAGGTCGCTATATGGTGGTTCCATAGTTGATAAAAATCCATTTTCCACTCGTGAAATTATAGTCAAAATGGATCAAAATGCACAACGATTCGGTACATGAGCAATTGCACCAACTCGATGAATTCATGAGGAAATTAATTCATCTATTGAACAAGTGGTAGATAATAAAATAGAGGATATGAATACCCGTCTAATAAAATTAGTTCAAGATCAAGGTAATTCACACTCTCCAAAAATTTCATTTCATTATGGGATTTGTTTTGATAATAGGTATTTTTCTAACTAGTTTCCCCATATTTCGGAATCTTATAATCCTTGCATGATAGTATTTCCTTTTCATCCATATTAACAAAAAAACCATTCAATAATGAACCATTTAGGCCAAATCCAAACCTTCGGTGGTAAGTACAACCTCCGTACCGACAAGGAGGCAACTCAAAAAACCCTAAACAATACTATTATCAATAGGGCCATGGTATTATGTTTTTTATCCTTCACCTTCTAAAAACAATCCTCCTACACCCAAATATAAACCAATCCTTGAGGATATGGTGAAGAAAATGGAATCCCAAAACCTCCAGTTTCAACATACCACACAATTGGTTATTCAAGACGTATGATCTCAAGATGGAAAATTGGAAAACATCATCGATTAGAAAAAGATGCAGGGTTCTAGAAAACTACTATTTCATCCAATTACTAATATAAAAGGTAAAGATAATGTTTATGAAATTACACTTCAAAGGGGTAAATTTTTTTCTTCTTATACCGATTGTACACAACAGGAATGTCCCCCACATGAAAAATCTTTTTATCTACCCATAAATGATTATAATGATGAAAAAATATTAATCAAGTTATTATTAATGATTCTTGTAACCAATCCATTAATCTTCCTTTCCCCTAAATACTCTCAAAACATAATAATAACTATGATAAGGAGATTGATAATGAAATAATAAAAAAAATTTATAAGGTTCAAGTTAACATTCCTTTTTTTGGTTGTACTTATAGAAATCCCTTTGTGTGTAATTTTTTTATAGTGCATTTTACCCATTAACAACGACTGAAGAGGAATGAGAGATTCAACCTTAAAAGAAATTTCTCATCCTTGATCTAAGAATCAATTCCAACTAAATTCAAGGATCCATGAACCATCACGATACCTTTCACCATAGGGGAGGCATTTATTTCTAATTCAATTCAAGATTTGGGTGCTTTGATTAAAATTATTCCTTACTTTGTGTACACTTCTTTGAAGGATGTAGAGTGTTAACCAATATACATCTTCATGAAAGTTTTTAATGGGATCACAACACATCCATTATGAGTTATCAAGGAAATCCTTGTTAGAGTGAATAATCTAATCTTCCCTATAGACTTATACATTCTTGAGATAGAAGATACTCGAACCAAATCTCTCACACTTGGAAGGAAATTCCTTAAAATTGAAAAGATGATCATCAGCATTCACAATGATATTCTATCCATGGAGTTAAGTGGTGAAAAAATATGTTTCAATATAATTTATTCTATAAAACACCACACTGAAGAGAACTCTACTCTTTAGTTCTATTCAATGGTAGTTCTCTCTAATAACACATAGACAAAAAATTATCTCTTTACTCCATCCTCTGATCTATTTTCCTCTTCTTCACCCTCGGATGATTTGAGTTTTGATCATGTTTTCAGTGCTGTGTGGGTTCAGAAAAGTGTAAATTTTGTGATTTAATTTATGAGTGTGTTAATTTTGAGTTACCCATGACCATCAATGATTATGAAATTCTCATTTCCATTGATTCTATTTATTTATAGAATCAAGATGAGTATATAGATAGTTTCATGGAACTCAGTTCCATTAAATCCACACCCTCAATAAAAACCCACCTGTGTTGGAATAAAAACCACATACATCTAATTTAAAGTATGCCTATCTTGAGGGTATTGAAAAATTGGACATCATTGTTTCCATAACCTATATATACAGAAGGAATAAAAATTACTAAACCATAAGAGAGAGTATAAAAGGGATATAGGTTGGTAATTTTCTCATATTCCTATGATTATCTCATCTATTTCTATGCACCATATACTTTTAGATGATAAGGGTAAAACCATAAGGCAAGCTCAACGATAGTTGAATCATACCCACTTAAATTTGTAAAATTGGAAGGTAGTAAAATACTTGTTTTTTGGATCATAAATCCCATATCTGATAGTAAATGGGTTAACACAGTGCATATTATGCTTAAAAACTGGAATATTAGTTGAGTCAAATGAATGGAATGAATTGGTTCCAAATTTTGTGAAAAATAGATAGCGAGTCTCAATTGACTATTATCGACTGAATCAGTCCACATAAAAGGATTACATTCCCCTACCTTTCATTGGACCAATATTAAAAAGATTGGATCGTAAGAACCATTATTGTTTCCTTTATGGATATTCAGTTTATTTTCAAATCCATATATCCCATGAGGATCAGGAGAACACAACATTTACCTATCCATTTAGAAAATTTTAATATAGGAGGAATCATTTTTGTCTCTATAATTATCCTGGTACATTTTAGCGATGATTGTTGAGTATTTTTTATGAGTACCTTGAGAATTTTATGGAATTTTTTATTTTTTATTTCACAATTCATGGATCTTCCTTTGATGATCGTTTGGAAAACCTAGGTTCTATCCTCCCCCATTGAATTTACAAATATGTCATATTAAACTATGAGAAATTCAATTTAATGGATTATTGGGGTATTTTTATAGGTCATGATATTTCAAATTATGTAATTCAAGTTGATAGATCAAAAATTGAATTTATTTCATTCCATCCATATTCAAAATGTGTTCGTGAGATGTGATATTTTTTTGGGTCATGCTGGTTTTTACAACTGATTCATTAAAGACTTTAGTAATATCTCACTTCCCTTATCCCATGTATTACAAAAATATTCTCTGTTTTTTTGATAAAAAATGTGAGGATGCTTCCAATTCACTAAAATAGAGTCTCTCATCACCTCCCATCATCCAACCACTAAGGTATAGCATCACTTTGAACTTATGTGTGATGACTCTATATTTGTAGTTGGGGTAGTTTTATCATAAAGGGATGAAAAGTCTCCTCATTTCATTGAATATGTCTTATATACCATTGACCCATCCAAAGAGAACTACATAACCACTGGAAAATAAATTCTTTCAATTGTGTTTTCCGTGGAAGAATTTCAATCATATAGTATGAGGTAAAAAACGATTGTGTTTTATGATAATATTTCCATCCATTTTCTCCTTAAGAAATTGTAAGATAATACCCACCTCATTCAGTGGATTCTCCTCTTATATGAGTTTGACAATGATATTAGAGATAAAAGAGGAGTGAAAAACGTGGTAGCAGACCGCATTAGCGGGATTTACTCACCATTAGACCACCATGTTGACTCATCCTTACTCGTTGTATAATTATTTATTCATGAGAAACTTTGTGATGTTGTGTATAATACCCCTTATTATGTGGGAATTGTGAATTTTATAGCACCATCTCAGGTCCCCATTGATTTCAGTACTTCATAGTCCGAGATTCTTAAGCATGATTCCTGATTGTAAATTTGGGATGATCCATTTTTGTGGAGAATTTTTAGTGACCATGTTATTTATCATTGTGTCCTTGAGTATGATTTAACCTCTATTTTGAGTTTATAGAACACAAGAAATCATGGGGTCCACATTAGCTCACAAGTTATAGCTTGAAAGGTCCTTAATTTGGAACTTTATTGGCCAACACTATATTGGGATGCCCATCAGTTTTGTAAGTGATGACTATTTTTTTATTCACATGGGATATCTCTAAGAGGAATGAAATAGCCAAACAACTCTTCTTATTCTATTTAATATTTGATGCACGGTGAATTGAATTCCAGAGGCCTTTACTATATTCATTTGGATTTATTACAACGTATTATCTGTTTTCTACATCTCTAAATTGGTCGAAGAAAAGGCATCCAAGACTGATGACTCTTGTGTGGTTGTTGATTTTTCATTGTCCCAAATTTTTAGTAGGTTTGGTTTTTCTATAATCGTCATTAGTGATCAGGGTTCACACTTTTTTTATCACAACATGAACAAAATTCATTACAAGTATGAGTTTGTTCATAAATTATCCATTATATATCAATTCCAAACTAATAGAAAAGAAGAAATATAAAATTGGGAAGTTAAGAGAATCTTGTAAAAAATGGTACACACCAATATGAAATATTAGAATTTTCACTTGGATGATGAACTTTGGGCATACCATAAATCTTTTAAATAACTGATTGTAATGTCACCATATAGGTTTATGTTTAGAATGATTTTTTTAACTTATGGTGGAGGTAGATCACCATTCATATTGAGTTATTAGACTATGTAATATGAATCTCTCATATTATGGTGATAACAGAAAGTTATAGATTTAGTATTTGGAAGAAATTCAGCATGATTCATATGAGAACTCCTGAATCTATAAAGATGATACAAAGGATATCCATGATAGGTTGATTCATCATCATAAGATTCATATTGGTGATAAGGTTCTCATGTTCAATTCCAGGATGAAGATCAACCTAGGAAAGCTTCATTCGCAATTTCTTGGTCCGGAATGTTTCATTAATGTTTACTCTTTTTGTTATATATGGGGTTTTCATGAGTAGAGTGGCTGAAGTATTACAACAAAAGTGAAGAGACTTAAACACTTTTATAAGGATTTTATAAATAATCTAGTGGATAAGATCCACCATTAAGAAGAATCATTCCCATGAAACCAACAATTTTTTACCCTTCCTTCCCACATTCACTTTTATTACAGGGAGAATAATGCATACTATAGGTGTGGGGGTGGGTACATTCCTTGTATTTTTAGGATTTACATTGTATTTTCCATTTCATCCCTTTTTGTCTTGCTGAATAGTATTGGTATATATACCCACCTTATTGTGTTTATTATTATTTCTATCATTTTATATCTTATCGAATATTATTTTTACCCATCCCCTATTTGATCATACAAATAATATCTAATTTTTTTTATGCATAGGTTGATTTTGTGTAAAATTTCCGTGTTTTTGGAAAAATGTTTTTCAAATTTATGTTTACATGGAATCCTTTTGTAAAATATATATTTTAAAATAATTTCTAGGTTTTTAATGAATTTTTGAATCCCGTACTTCATTAGCATTGAAAAATATTCTAATCCCTTACCCGAGTAACATTCTAAGACCTTTATAGCATAATATTCGTTTTAATAACTTTCATGAGAGTCTCGGGTTATGTAGGGCAACTAGATAATGACTAGATTTTGTTTGAATCGATAATATTCAATTATTCTACATTCATGATATATTCCACCATTCATTGAAAATCCATTTATACAATTAACCTCTATTTTTTCCACCTTGACATTTTACCCTTGTTAATCTTTTGAGACTATGAAATTTCAATTCGGTACCAACATTACAAGTTGATTAATCCCTACATACCCATATATTGTGTAAATTATAATTTTATTTTTAAAATGTGTGGGGGAGAAGGTGTTCCATGGGGATTCTAGGTTAATATTTATTATAATGGGTGGGTGAAAGGCTAGAAAAATTTGTTTTCGGCAGTGGGTCCAAAATCGATATTATATCACTATGTTATAAATTTTGATCTCTTTTTCTCCAAAAAAATTGTATATAAAAAATACAATATTTATGTATATAAAAATAGAATAAAATAAAAATAATAAATGGATAAAAGTGGAAATTTACTTATTTTTATTCACTTCATGGTTGTGACCCACACAAAATGAACAGAGGGGACAACGAGTTTAATATGATACTCTATGTGAGAGGTTGAGCGAGTAAATTCATTCTGAAGACCTATTGAATTTTGATATTCTTTGTAATTAATATATTAAAAACTACTCTTCTACCTCAGTTTTTAAAACATCAAATCATACCATCTCTTGAACCGCAAAACAACCTGTTGGAAGTCCTCTTGTGTATTACCCTAGTTTCTACTGGTAGAGAAATGGGAATATTGTAAATCATATTTAATATCACATAAAATCTATTAAATTAGAACAAATACACTTTCCTTGGTTTATGGAGGTAATATGGAATTTTTTTTGGAAACGTAGGTTTCAATATGTTTCATGGCTGAACAAATGATTTTAAAAAAAGTTGAATGTGAGAGAAGAAGAATGATAGGAAACTTGATTTCATAAACAAGACATGATAAATTTCATTTCAAAATAAACTTTTATTTTTCTCACCGTTGATTTAGGAATGGGATATTATTAGGTTATTTTACTTTTCCTTAGAGTGAAATTTATTAGGTGTTGGGGTGTGATAACACCATGATTCACTATTTTATTTCACCCTTAAACCAATGTATTACACTAGTTTTGTATTGAAAATTAAAAAATGTAATAAATAATTTAACTTCATTTATGGTTCAATAACTTAATATTTATCACTTTTAAAAAGGGTAATTTCACATGTTTTTTTGTTTTCATTATTGGTGGAGGTGATTTGGAGGGCCCATGGTGAAGTTGGAGAAAAATGGGCCAAACTATTTAGGAATCTAAGAACACATTTGGACTCAATGACACACTAAAGCTAATTTTTTCTTCCAATGGGGATGAATTTTTTACAGTAAAAAATTTCGTGGGATAAAACCCTTATGAAGAACCCCAATCCCCATTATTCCATCAAGGGGACCAACTAAACCAATCAATCTAATAAAAAAATTTGCATGAAGTTAAAAGTTTGATTCTGTATTTTGAAAATATCTCCCATTTTATAAATTATATGGAATCCAAATTTGATATGAAGGTAGAGATGGGGTATGCCAAAAATATTTGACATCTTATTCTAATATGTGATAATGCATTTTACTAGGACAAAACCATCATACAATTGGTTTTTAGAAATCTATGTTCTCAAAACAACCTCCGATTTTGGCTATAAAAAGGCACATTGGGCACCACATTTGGGTGTTCAACCTTGAAGCAAAGATATTCCATTTTGGAGACCTTTAGGTGTCCTATTATGATCCTATAAGTTCTAGAGTATATGGTAAGTGATACTTCAACATTTATGGATTTCTCCCTTTCCCAAGATTTCTAAACTCCTTATGATCACTTATGGAGGAACATGATGTAAATCCTGAGATTTATGTTTTTAAAATTTGAATGATCTTTTTAATTATCAGTTTTTGTTGTTTCTTTCATATTCTCATCTTATTTTATTGATTTATGTACTTTTATGTCATACTAAACTCATATGATCATGTTTGGGTGTACCCATTAATGTGATGTTTTACACACTGTTCACCACATATTTTTCCCCTTCAATTACAGTGTTTTTGTGGTTCATATTGGTCAATTAAAGTCTCATAAGAACTAACATAGACATGTTATTTAAATTCGTAGTAACAAATTGAAATAATAAAAAAACATGTACAATTTATCATGTTCTTCATGAGTTTCCTTGTTGAGTTTCAGTTTTGTAGTTGAACAAAAATCACCCAATCATTAACGGTAAGTGGAGAATCATTTTTTGTTTCCAAATGAACCCCAGGAGGTATCCTAGTATAAATTTAGTAACAATATGGTTATATTTGTTACAAACCAAAAATATATATATATATACCCTTCTCTTGATGTGTGGAAGGATGAGCTTCATTATAGTTCCCATGGTTTATCACACTTAATCAGAACTATTATTTTCCATTTTGATTTATTTATTACCTTTATATGTTGGATTTTTGAATAAAAAAACCCACTATTGATAAAATACCATTCCCTATTTTCATAATAAAAACCTTATTTTAAAATTAATTATATAAGGCTCCATCAACAGATGACATATGGTTCTTTCTATACTGTATAAATTATAGTAAAAACTAAACATTTAATATTATATTCTCAACAATGTGATCGGTATCATCCACTTGGGTTTGGTGATGCCTCATTCAATGAGAGATACCATATTTTATAATAACATGGAATTTGTGACAGATCATTCATTTTGATGGGTTTTGATAGTTTTTAATCAACAATCTGGAATATTTGATGGAGATAGATCATTCATCCTATATATTATATGAGGAGTAATATATCATTCATTCTTGTGGTGAATTCCCACCATGGGTATATCATCCAATTACGGTACTAGCAAAAAATGATAGGCCACATGTTTTTTTAGTTATCGTTTACTGAATAGGTGAAAAGTTATTTATTTTTCTACATTAATTTCAAGTCATATCAATCATCCATGTGTATTTATTGTTGTTTTTAGGGACACATGAAGAACCCATGAAAATTGTAAAGGTGTGTTGTATTTGTTTCCAAATATGATTAGAGATAATGAGATGATATTGAAAACATTTTTGATATGTTAAACATGTATTTGAAGTGATTTGATATAAATATGAGTAGATAAGGATTTACTAAGTTGAATTGAGAATCATGGAGTTGAATTATAGTTTTCATATTTTTTAGATAATTTTGAAAACTAGCTGAGTTATACTTAGATACATAACATATTTCATTCGGAAATAAAAATATTATTGAAGATATATAACCTATTTTAGTGAAACAAAATATATTTGAAGTATATAGAAGATATACAATGAAGTTAATAAAGAAATTTCGTAATGAAAATACTATATTGAGATATTTAGGTACATATAGAACATTTGTGGAGTGATATTGAATATATTTTTGAGGATACATAAAATTCTTGAAGATAGAACAAAAGATATTACAGAGTTAAAATTAAAAAAATATCATATCCATTATGGTACATTTCATATTATTTCTGATATAGAATATATCTAAAGTCATGTATAATATTTTATTGATAATACATAATTTTTTTTAGAGAATGCATAAGATATTGAATATCAATATTATGATATGTAACATATTACATTTCTTAAATTGAATTTATTAGTTTAGAAAAATAAAGGGTTTTAGTTATTAATTTTAGATAATGATTAGTAGATATTAAGGTCATAAATATCAAAATAATAAGGTATTATTCCATGATTAAATCCAAGTCAGAAGAATGAATGAATGAGAATAAGTTAAGAACATCACTACGCAATTATTATGGAATATTCCAAAATAAATATTTTAGTATCATTATTTGAGATAAAAAATAGAGTAATTACTAGAAGATACTCCCAACTAGTTTGATTGATTAAGTGTGGGAATTTATTAAATGTAAGAAAAATATCATAGGGGAGAAAACCCATGTGATTAATTAGAGATATTCCATTAATACTATAACATCACAAAAATTTCTGGTGATATACTTTGTTTTGGTTTGGATTATTGTTGTAAACTATCAGGAGATAGTATAAATAAACAATTAGGATATTATTGATTAGTTTGGAGACTAAGTTATCAGAAGATATCTACTATAAAAAATATTGATATCAGTGATTAAATTTGGGTCTCAGACTCAACCTTAACATATAAAGGAGTATTCATCCACATTATTGGTGAACCTTTTAAAAATACTTACATTCCTAATATTTCATGATTTCAGTTGCATAAATAGTGAGTGGATCAAGACATTACCCACTCATATAGATTAATTTAAAAGAATAAATTGTTAAAGTACTATCACTAATTCACCCCCTTCTTAGTGATACATCACCACATACCTGGGAACTTAAATTTGTACTATATAGATCCTAGTTTCCCTCTGAACGACCCTATTATATTTTTATTTGAATATAGAGAATATAAATTAATTAAAAAATATGTATTCCAACATTTTATAATGATAATTTTAATGGTTGGTAGAATATGATAATTTATTTTTGTATTTTTCATAGCTTAGAAGTTATGGAGGATTCTAAAATGGGTTTTACAGTTATTGTGAGAGATTATCCTATGAAATTTGTTGATAAATTAATTTGGTGGATGGTGGAAATGTAAGGGAAATAACGAAAATTTCTATATTAGATGGATTTTATACAAAATTAATGGGACTCAAAACATATAAGGAGATATGGGATAAGATTAAGAACATTTTTCAAGGGAATATCAAAGTGAAACAACATAAATTATATATTTGGAGGGAAAAGAAAAAAGATTTTAGAATACATGATAATGAGACTATTGATGAATATTTCATAAGAGTGAAATAAATTATCCATAACATCATTGATTCTAGATAAAATTTGGAATATTCAACCATTATCAAGAAGATAATCATAAATATTCGTGATAAATTTTATATAATGGTTTATTCTCTTGAGAATATATATGACTTATCCTTGGATGAATTATATAGTTTTTTATTTTTTATAAAATGAGAATGTATTTTGTTTTCAATAATAATATTAAATTGGAGAAAAAAATTTCATTTAAATCCATAAAAGTTTAATAATAATAAATCATTCGTAAAATTTAAATATTATGAATGAAGGGATGAAAAGTATGAGATAATCATGTCTCATATTTATATGAAAATTAGAAGAGAAAGTGGTAAATAAAAAGGTATTAATCATTTAAAATTAATAAATGAAGGTGAAATTTGAAATTTTTTAGCCCAGTATCTAAAGAAATAGAGTGTTGGAATTAATAATTATGGGAAATAAGAATAAATTCCCAAAAAGAAATAGGGATAGCCAAAAAAGTTTTATATTTAAAATAAGAAGTTCCTAATAATGATGAGAAGGAATACAATGAGAAAAGAAGAAAAAAAAGAAAAATCATCACAAAGAAGTGAATCAATGGATGGGAGAACATCTAAAAAACAAAAAACTACATAACTCATGTTATAGAACTTGATTTCACTCCAAGTAGTGATAAAGAGGATAAAGAGAGATACATAGAAAATTTGTTGAATCTTGACCTTGAATAACATATTAAGAAAAACACCAAGATTAAGAAAAATAAATACCTAATTTAAAAGGATAAATATGTTTAAAATGAATTAATCAAGAATATTAACAACTAAATTAAATAAATTAAGAGTCTCAAGGTGATAATTTAAAAAAAAATAAAACATTGAATGATATTGATGTAATTGTTTTTCAATGAATGAAGAGTTGAGTAAGACAAAAAGTGTCTTAAAACTAAACATATATTGAATATAGTTAAAGAAGTTTATAATAAAGCTGTGTATGTTAAGGATTAATCATATCAATCTAGTGTGAAAGCTATCCCAAAGTAGAAGTTAAAAACTATTCCCACTTATTCTAAGGTTTCAATGTTTATATAATATAATATCATATGTCCTAAAACCAAAATAGAACTTTTATAGGATAGAATAATCCAAGAAAACTTCACTCATATTTTATGGGCAGTTAATGATGAGTTAATATGAGACACATAACTAAAAAAATGATTTTTTCAATGAACCTAAATAATAAAAGGATTTTCAAAGATAGATGTATCATTCTCTTGGAAAATCTGGTTTCAATAGAAACTATTGGTGTGGTAGAATCATTGGGAATAAATCCTATTTCTAATGGTATAACATGCAATTTTCATTGAGTTAGAGATGGAAACATGTGACAACCGAGCCCTAGTGACAGCACAACCACCCCGCCTTAACATGGCCGTCGGGTCCTGGCCCACCAAGTACCACCGGTTGCCCCCGCAGACATGTGGGGCCCACCCCAGGGTCCACCCACATGCCTGAATGGGTCATCTGACTAATGAAATTCCCCACAAGCCAACACATGTCCTTTCTGGGGTGCTTTGTCCCCACTCACACACACCATGGGAAACTTCTCAGAGGGTCACCCATCCCGATCACTACTCCAGGCCAAACACACTTAACTGTAGAGTTCTAATCAGACATGCTCTCGAAAAGGAAGGTGCACCTTGTTGACATGAGTCATATCATTTAGTCATTTAACACTTTATCATTTGGGGATGTTAAAATCACCCCCCCTTTAGATCACAACGCCCTAGTTGTGGGCCCTACAAGTCAACCCAGGCAGTGCACTGTGCACTTAAGGCTGGGTTCCTCCTCCTCTTTATGTATGGCCACCACCTTTGGCAGCCTGCCAGCTGCGTCTCCACATGCTTCTGTAGTCCATTCCGACATAAATTTAACTCAGAAAAAAGATACGAACGCATATCCTTGATCCTCAGGTCAAGATCTTCGCGTCCGTATGTCGCGCTCAGGGAAACATTGAGTTTCCAACGTCAATAAATATTTGTACGCCTCCTTCCGTGAGCCATTGCGGCTTCGTTCCAGGCCCGAAAAATTAAACAATCGCATATTTGTGATCCTTGCATCGAGGGATTCACATCCATATATTGCGCTCACTAAAACTCTGTGTTTCCAACGTCAATAAATATTTGGACACTGAAGAACGCACAAAGAACACATGAAGAATAAAAAGAGAAAGGAGAATGGTTTATGTGCAGGATGATGATCATGTTCATTTGGTCATCATCGTCGTGAATTTAGGATATGAAGAATCAATAAAACGAATTCAATCATATATAAAAACCCCTACCTCAAAATTGATGTCGCACATCATCGAGTCGTGGAAGCCGAACGTCGCGGTAGAATGCTGTCGATTCCATCGTTGTCGAAGGAGGAGTCGTTGTTGTAGACGATGCTCCTCACTAATGGTGTCTTCTTCCTTGACACGGAGGAAGAAGAAGAGTTCAAGGCATGAAGCATTCATCGCCAGGAGAAGATGTTCCTCATTGGATGGTCGATGTTCTTAGTTTTAAGAGACGAACACCCTTCTCAATATCACTAGAGCTCCCCCAAAATCCCAACACAACAAGTGCCAAAAAATTATAATGGCCAAGCTATTATTTTATTCACCCAAGTTATTCAAAATTCAAAAAACATAATTAATTAATTATTTAGTTAGAATTCATTGATTAACATGTGTTGGCAACATTAAAGTGAAAGAGAGAGGGAGAGGAAGAGTTTCCACAATTAATTACAAGGGGAGTTAAAGAGCAGTTTCAAGGTGTTGAGGGAATGTAAAAAGTTCGGGGCTCGTGTGGGCTCCAACAACCTTAGATATTTTTCCATAGGAAGTTAGGTGGGGTGTGAGCCCCACCTCCAACTTCCTTTTAGAGGGAAATACTTCCACTTAAATAAAATTGTTTCACAACAATTATATTTAATTCTTATTGAATCCCCAATTTTTAACTACCACATACTTCAAAACGCAACTGCGGTAAAGGTCCCCTTAAGCAAATACCGGCGCCATGAGTTCATCGGTGCCCTCAGATTTCAATTCTGAGCACCAGTTTAAATGATAGAAAAACCCACTCATTCGTTCACTGAACGTACCCAAAATAAAATTCAGAAAATTATTATCAGTCACCCTCAACCCGCACCGGTCAAGGTTAGGCTCTACCTAAGTGAAACATGCCCCAACGAATCCAACGATACTCTTTGAGTTTCAATCTGAGTTACCGTTTAAAAGATACGAATTTTACAATAAAATAATTGTCATTTAATTATTTTATTTGTGGCCAAAAACTAACTTTTTCTGGTGGTCCGCACCAGCCAAAGTTAGTATCTGCTTAAATAAATCATGCCCTCATGAGTTCATCGGTTGTCTCAGATTTTTAATCCGAGCTACCGTTTGTGAGTTATAAGCATTTGAAAAATAAAATAATTTATTTAATTATTTTAATTACGGTTATGCAATTTTTGGAATTTCTCACAGGAGGCCCGCTCCGACTAAACATAAGTCGCTCCTAGGGTAAACCCGCCATCCTGAGTAGAACGGTTCCCTTAGATTTCTGATCCGAGTAACCGTTTAAGAGTTATTACACTTTTTCAGTAAAACTGCTTACGCGCGTTAATTTAAGCTTAACAAAACGTCAGAAAATTATTCTGGGCACACCGGGCCTCAGAATCAGGTTCTGTCTGAAGCTGTGCACTCAAAAAAATTTCAAGGAAATTATGAAAAAAATTTCCTTGAAATTTAAGGGTCTTTACATTACTCCCACCTCAGGGCTTTACGTCCCCGTAAAGCTTAAACACACACTAGGGGAATCAAAAATTGGTACTGAGCACGCATCTGAGCCTTCCACTCCCATGTGCTCTCCTGGAGGTTCCTGTGCTTCCTGGCATTTCCTTTTCGCTGACCAAGGAAAACTCATCCCATCGTTGTAAGTAAACCACAACCATTTTTCCTAATACCGTCAATCCGTGTATGAACTGTGATTGCCCAGTCCATACCCAAACTAACGTCGTAAGGCCTCGATGCAGTTACCAAGAGGTTCCAACCGAAACTATCGCCTCAAGGATCAGATCACACCTGTCGGCGTAAGTGTGTTTATCGAGTCTCATCTCAATGGTATCTCTAGACGTGAGGGTCAAGTCAACGGTTTTAACTGGAAACTCTTGGTCTGGGAAAAGATTCGTGGAAGGATGGAATGATTGGTACCTATGTCTATTGATATGGCAGCTCGTAGTAGACATAGAACGTACCTCAAATCCTTCTTAGATCCCTTGGGTCACACTCTGTGACCGCATGCAACTATTATCTTCCCCTACCCTACTGCTCCCTGAGCCTGGAGGGGACTACAAAGGTGGGTGGTTGTAACATGTCGAAATGTACACCACCTAATGCTGCACTCTTAGCTCTACTTCCACATCTGCTACTCTGCAGATTCACCTGTCCTTAACACTTCCTCTTCTTGAAACATTTTACACAACCAAGTCTCTGAGACTGGCTCCAATTCCATGCTCTACTACTGCTAGCATTCTCTAGCTGTATCCGTTCAGCCAAGAAAATTCAACCACAAAGGTATTCTCTAGCTCTGAGGTCTGAGCTCTAAAGCGCTGATCTTTTTGTAGTCATCATGTACTAGGAACGATCGGTACGCCTCGATGAATACTTAGATACCGACATGTCATCCTGCCGAAACTGTATAAGCTCTAGAAAACTCTCAGCCACCTCTTCAAGCCAGTCCTCAGCTGCCTATGAGTCAGGTTCGGCTCGGAACTTGAGGCTATCTGATGTTAGAACACATGTAAGGTAGTAAGCTTACATGTGTCACCTACTGGTAATGCCAGTTGTAATTGCTGACCAATAGGTAGTGATGTATAGCTGACAGACTACCCGAAGGCACTACCTTAGGCATCAGTCCACGTACCGAAGCCTCATCACTATGCGGACCATCCTCATGGTCATTCACTGGAAAACACTAGTGGCCAAGTCCACCATCCACTCTACTGATGTCTCTTCTAGGTGGAAAACTCTAGCAATCACCTCCAGCCAGTGCTCTGCTATCTGGGAATCTGTCTCCCTCGTAACCTCAGAGGCCACTTATGCTGGAACTTGTGCAACGTGCTCTGCCAGCATGCACCGTCCACTAGTATGGCTGGTAGCATATGCTACCCAACAAGTGGTGGTGTTGCTAGTGCTCCACCCGAGGGTGCCAACATAGTAAAAAGGGCCCTGCACAGGAACCTTTTCGCTCGGTGGGCCGTCATCGTGTACTATCTCAGAACTCCAACTAACTGTCTGCATGGAGAGATCCTGAACAGATACGACACGTTCAAAAAATTTATACCTGGTTAGATGACCTGGTTTGAGCTGACTTTAAAACTCTTGGAAACACACACACAATCAGTTTTTTCGTGCACAAAGTCAGAAATCAGTAGTCAGGGTCCTGGTGTACAGATATGTTGGCCACCGCACCAAAACTGGACTCCCTGAACTGAAGACCACACTCGGTACCCTTAACACTATTGCTTCACTGAAAGAAAAAGATCAGTGTCCTGAGTTCTGTGGTGGAACCGAACTCCTCTGATACCAATTTGTCACAACCCGTCCCCCGGGGCCCATGTCGTAACTACCCCAAGCCCGCCTTCCAAATGCCAGGGGCTGGCGACTAGCACCAAAGGCGTATATCCCGATAACTGGGAAGGCATTGTCATGATAAAAGTAAACAAACACCACTCAGAGTATAAGCGGAAGAAAACACTAAGTAAAAATGAAAACAAAAGTAGTGTTGAAAGTAAAGGGGTTGGAAATACAAGCCCAACTGTAAAGTACAAGGTAAAAGACAAAATAGCTAGAAGGTGACAAGAAGCTCCTGGATCGTCCACCAAGGATCCTACCTGAAGGGTAGGTACAGATAGCGTAGCTCCTGGATCGTCCACCATGGATCCTACCTGAAGGGTAGGTACAAATAGCCTCCACAACGCTCTCGCCCGTCAAACTCCTCCAAGTGTCGTCTCATCGTGAAGTCCACCACCATATACTGTCTCCTCGTGAGGTCCACCTCTGGGTACCGTCATGTCCTTGAACACTCAGCCTCTGTCTGTGCTGCCCGTTGTCTGCAACCAACACAACAAGGTGCGGGCATAGCCCGTGCAGGGGAGAGTATAACGATACTTAGTAGGGACCCCAAGACCCTAAAGGTCTCACTAGATCCAAAAAGGATAACCACAAAGAAGATTTCAATAGATAACCTCTACCTAGGTATATGCCCATACATATACCTAAGTTATCAAGTAACCCATCTAAATCATGAGGAAACACAAAGATTATAGACTCAGATAAAACCAGAATTTCATTATCGAAACCGTAACTGCTGAAGAGCCCCGTCTCTGGAGTATACAGTGGTCCTTTCACGACTCCGAGGTACTGCTCACTAACCTAAGACTGATGAGGTACTCCTTCTATTGATTACCGTGGGCCTGCTGCTACAACCATGTGCTTCCCACCATGGATCTGCCGCTACAACCAAGTGCTCCCCCTCATAGCCTCTAGAGGCACTCCTTCTGTTGAGTACCACAGGTCTGCCGCTACAACCAAGCGCTCCCCCGCCGTGGGTCTGCCACTACAACCAAGCGCTCCCCCTCATAGCCTCCAGAGGTACTCCTTCTGTTGAGTACCGCGAGACTGCCACTACAACCAAGCGCTCCTCCGCCGTGGGTCTGCCGCTACAACCAAGCGCTCCCCACTGGGCTATCCGAAACACACCGAGTTGATCGGTCAAGCAGTCATCAGGTCTCAGCTGGCTACACAGTCTCCGTACTCCGCACGATCGTCTCTAGGAGGGTCCGCTCCATGAGCTACTGATCGATACTCCAAGTATCACAAAGTCCCAAGAAGAAGTATCTCAAAGGACCGCCTCGTCAGAGGGGTCTCAACGCAGCAGACTGCGCGTCAATCGGACGCCTGGTCTGTGAGTTATTAGCCTTTTCGCCCCAGGGGCCCGATTGGTTTCGTGTGTCAACCAATCCAACCGTATCTCAACTATACCCCGAACTCTCATAGGTTAAACTCATAGGGACCGTTTCTCCACGTGATCACCAACGCCGATGACGGTTCGTCAAACAGACGTCCAGTCTGAAAGTTATCAGCTTTTCCGTTCCAGGGGTCCAGTTGGATTTCAGGTGCAATCCAACCCGTCCACTATCCAACTGCATCCAAAACTCAAGAGAAGTATGCCAAAAGTTCCGTCTCATCAATAGGGAATCAACGAGACAGACGACGCGTCAATCGGACGCCTGGTCTATGAGTTATTGGCCTTTTCGTTCCAGGGGCCCGGTTGGTTTCGTGAGCAAACAAACCTGACCACACTCCGACAACATCCAAACCTCGAGTGGTGTAAGCCAAAAGTTCTGCCTCATCAAGAATAATCCAACAAAGTCGACGGCACGTGAATCGGATGTCCGAAGCTCAAGATATAAGCGTTTCCGCTCCGAGGGCCCGGTTGGTTTCGGGTTCGAACCAACCCGACAGTACTTCAAATGACACTGGTTAATTAAACCGGAGACACCATTGCGATCCATATAGAAAAACACACGAGATGGACTACTTATTGGTCCAAAACGGATAGCCGGTTAAAAAGTAGCATTTCACCGCAACACGCGCGAACCGGGGCTCGTGGGGCCCACACCTTGACCTCGACTTAAATATCCAAAATTAGACTTAAAACATACGTCATAATTCCAGGGTCGCAACGTCGCAGACGGTTCGTCATTCCGACACCTTATGAGAGAGATATGTCCGATACAAGATCCCGTAATAATAATAATAATAATAATAATATTTAGTGTTTCATGGGCCCGAGCCACGAACCAGAATTTAATATCCAACATTAGACTTGAATCGACCATCTTAAAGATACAGTCACATCGCCACTGATGGCGAGTCAATCAGACGTCACACGCATGAGTTATGGCGGATCAAAGATTTAATAATAATATTAAATCTATTATGTACGAGCATTTTGGGTACCTAATCCAAAAACCCAAAAAGGAAATCCAATATTTGACTCATAAATTCCGTCTTGAAGTCAGGGTCGCACTACCACTAACGGTTCGTGAAACCGAGGTCACACGAAGAAGATACCGTCAAAATACGGTTTTCCCAATTAAAAATAATAATAATATAATAATGTTATTATTATTTTCGTTTGGAAAACCGTATCTTGACGGTATCTTCTTCGTGCGACCTCGGTTTCAGGAACCGTTAGTGGAAGTGCGACCCTGACTTCAAGATGGAATTTATGAGTCCAATATTGGATGTCCTTTTTGGGTTTTTGGATCAGGTACCCGAAACGCACGTACATAATAGATTTAATTATTATATCACTATGTCATATCAATTGTCACACAGTTTCCTGACATCCATATAGTCATCTAAAAAATGGAATGATAGAAAATAAAATAAAACATTCAAATTAATTTATTCTTATTTCTTGTATCATTCTGCACGACACTTATAGGATTTTATGAGTCATTCGTGGTCCTTGAAAAACAACATGGAAGCATTTTGAAAAGCTTCTATTTTTTTGAGATCATTATCATTAAACATATAATTATTTTAGGATCATATGTTTGATAATAAATTTCATTTTCTTCTGGTATCATATTATTCTGGAGACCTAGAAGTTCTATAAATATTGTGTCACTCTTTCTGCTATAATCTTTTAATTTATATAACTTCTTTATAGATTATAATGTTATATATTTAGTACAAACGGTATAGAATGGTCTCTTAGCACATCTATTTTACTACTTAATGAAATTTTTTCATTCATGGTGGTCATCTTTAGTCTCCATTATCATTTTTCAATACAATCTATATCACCATTTACATTGGTATTCATATCAAATGATCTATAAACTGTAGTATCATATCAATTGGTTTCACATTTAGTTTTTCCCCATGTTTAGTCTATCATTTATAGAATCGATCTTTTATGTGAAAAATCAAATGTTCTTCCATCTCTTTCAGACTAATTTCTCTTAAATAAGAACAATGTAAACAGAAAAGAATGATTTCGGAAGGGTCATATGCCTGATTTATTAAAAACATAATAAACTATTTAACTCCATCTTCATACTCTTTTTCCGTATGATTACCATGAATCCATTTTCAAATAATATCAATCCTATTAAGTTCTTCAAATTATTAATTTTACAAAAATTAAATAAATAAACATAACATATTAATAATAAAAGGTGAAAGTTATAGATAATTCTAATATGGGAACCCAATATTTGATCATTTCAAATAATTTTAGTTTTCTTTGAAGGAAATGTGTAATTAAATTTTATAAAATAATTACTCCACTAGTGGTAGGTGTTACCCTCTGAATTCATAACAAAATGATCCCTGGTACCTGGTATGGGATGACTACTCCTTAGTGTCGTTCAAGCATCATAAATGTATGTGTAGAAGATATGGGGGATGTGTGTCAACCAACAATATCAAATAATAACTATTTGGGAGATGAATTTTATGATAATGATATTTTTCTTCAAAATGTAAATGTTTCCAGGATGAGATTTGGTAAATCACAAGAAAACATTTCATAGTTTGTTTCCTAAAGCTGAAAAAAGATGTAGGAGTATTTTGATCCCAATAAGGGGATCCATGATTAGTGTGATTTTGAGAAGGCCTAGTTGGATGATCTTACACACACTTATACTGAGACAAAAAATTTCAGTTTCAACATTAAAATAAAGACTTCAATTAATACATGAAAATTAAAAGGACATTAGTTTTTTTACTGAATTTATGAAGTTCTTAGATTTTACTTTCGAAATGATGGTAATTATAGTAAGGTTTTTTTCAACTTTCTTAGCGGGAGTCCAATAAGATGTAGGGTTTGGTGTTTATTCATTTTTTCACTTAGTATGTGGTGGTCAGGTGTTGATTCAATAACAGTCTGAGTGGATCTTCAAAGGAGTGAGAATGTTCATTCGATCGACACCTATAAGTGGAAAAATGTCATGTAAGATTAATTTGATAATCCAAAGAGAGTGGTAAGAAATTGAAATCAAATTAGAGTTTTGACCATTGACAGGTATCAATCAACCCTTGATCCTTGTTTCCATTAATTTTGAAATCATACCTATGGAAGGTATCTAGTTCAATAATAAATGTATCCTCTCTCATTTATTCCCATTTACCATGTCCTAATGCACTTTACATCAAAAATCAACGGATTTAAAATCATTATTTGGAATATGATTATAAAATATCTTATTAATAATGTTAATAAAATGTATTTTTTACTCAACTGACTATAATAATCCGTAAAATATATGTTGGAAAAAATATTAAATGTTTTAATGATGAATTATTTAATTTATAGAAGGGGTCAAAATTATATAATATTAAAAATATTTTATTTTTTAAAAGAAACATATTTCTTATGTATTGGGAATTTTAAATATAAAAAATTAAATTGATCGGTGAAGATCTCATGGGTTGAAGTTATATTTTTTGTGAATTGGTTATCAATTTAAAGTAAAGTCAATGTTTTTTAAAGATAAATAAAGTTGATGTTGGAAATCATTGGAAATAAAATGGATTAATTATTTTATGATGAAAAAGGAATGTGGATGAGTTGGCTGCTTGGGGAGAATCCCTTAATTCGATAACCGTATCTCACAATTAGGTCCCTTGTAATTTTAAGTAAAATTCTAATAAAGATCAATTTTTCAAATAAACAAATCCCTATATAAATGATATTATAATCCAAATTTAAAATAGACCCTAATCCATTAATATAAACATAGAATCTAAAAACATCAAGAGAGAGTTAGAGTTTTGGAACCTTCATATAAATATAGAATCTATAAAACATTGGGTGGGGCCTTTGTCCCTAATTTTAAATAAGGAATCTACTGAACTCTTGTTAAGCTAATTTCTCAAGTCATCATTTTGAAATCATTTTTCAAATCATTCTTCAATAATCATAATCTTTATATTAAATAATTTCATGACCAATACATCCATTATTCATTTTTTTTATAAAATCATTCAAAAACCTTTTACCATTTTAAATTTAAATCTTTTTTTAACTAAATAAAAATATCATTATTTTTTAATGAAATTTATTTATCAAAATAATATAAACCATGATATTATTTTAAAAAATTAAATATTCAAAAATTATGATTCACTATTAACAATAAAAAAATAAATTTACTAGAAAAACAATTATGATGTCTAAAAAAATCATCAAATAACTATTTTTATTAATGAATATAATAATTATCAGGAACCAAAGCATCATAAATGTTAAATAAATTTATCATTTATATAAAATAAGAAGAATAAATTAATAAATATCTCATCCACAATCATAGGAAAAGATTCAATTCACCTATGTGTTTTCAAAATTCGTTGGATTCAATAAAATAATTTTTTTCTTTTCTGATTTTTCACCAATCCTTAATATAATAATCAGAATATCCATTTAATATCACCCATAAAAATGACTAAAATTGTAATTGTAATATTTTCATTACAAAATTGTTCTTTTTTTAACTCCCACAATACCATTGGAAAAAGGAGAGTTTACATTCGACTAAGTAGAATGATACTCATTCCATATAGAAGGGAACACATTTCATATATAAGGGATATCTCATTCCATAACTCACTGCACATGATAGAAAAATGAAGAGGAAGAAACCAATTTCATGCCTAAAATTCCTATGTAATGAACCCAAACTAATTACAGGGGTTTTCTTGAACATAAAAGGTGACATTTTGATCATCTAGATATGTGGAATCAATACGATTTGAATGAGGAGTAAATACACTGAACATGGAACCTACGATAGCACTAAGCTAAGAAAATTCTAAACTAATGCACACCATAGATCATGAACAACCATGAAATGAGAGAGGAGGAGATAAAAATAAAATACCTTAGATTTGAAGCATGATTTATCCAAGAGAAAGTTTAGGAGGTGCGACGACAAGAGTGGAATTTTGTGAGAGCATAAGAGGCATGAATGAAATAAGTTCTTTTATGCCCTATTTAAATAGATTGAGGAGGGTTTTATCAGCACTTCCAAAAAAGCATTTATAAATATAAATTTTATCAGTACTACAAAAATAAGAAATAAAAAATGAAATATTTACCATCACAAAAGAAGCATTGATAAATGGTATATTTACCACCTCGAACCATGATTCTTCCGCGGCGGTTGGTTCTTGGCCATGGAGGCCTGTTTGTGTTTGGATCTGGATCGTTGAAGGTGATGATGATGGACGTTGGTGAAGCTCACCTACATTCTGGTTAATGCGGTTTTCCATGCTGTGTTTATCCGGTGGGCGTGATGAAGGTGGTGGTCGTTTGGGCTTCGGCGAACACGATGGTTGTGTCTCCAGTGATGACTCTGATGTCTCCGGTCCAGTGAGTCTCGTCGGTGGCATGATTGGTGGCGTGGTGTTTTTTGCGTTTCAAGGTGGTTGAACGGCTCGAGGCTGGTGATGCGTGATGATGGGCTCGCGGCTCGAGGTGGGGTACGTGGTGTACGGTGGGACATGTTTGGTTTGAAATTTGAAATTTGAATTTTGCTGAATGCTGTTTGAGGTCGGGAAGTGTTTGTACGGTTTCCGGTTTTCCTTAAACCGGTTCGGGGTACCGGAACCCATAAACTGGCTTCTGAAAATGGGAAAAAATGATTTGCAGTCAGTCATTATATATATTTAATTAATTATATATATATATATTTAAAAGATATTAAATATATTAGTTATTTTAATATATTTATTCTTATTTTAAAATTATTTAAATATTTAAATATTTTTTTTATAATTATATAAATATATTTAAGAAAAATTATATTTATTTATTTATGGTTATAAATATAAAATTTTGTATATATAGTAAATATAAATTTTTAAATATAATTACAAATAAATATATTTTTAAATATATTTATAATTGTAAATATATTGATTTCTTTATATAAATATATAATTATATATATAATGAATATATATATAAATATAATATAAATATAAATATATATATATTTATTATAATTTTACAATTTTAAATATATTTATATCGTTATATATATAATTATATATATATTTAATAAATATATATAAATATGTATAAAAATATAAAAATATAAATATAGTCAATATATTCATTTCTAAACCCATTTATTATAATTTAATAATTATTTAAAAATATAATTCATTATTTATAATTATATAAATAATTTCGTAAAATAATATTCATATATTTAAATCATTATATATATTTATAAAATATATATATTTTTTGTAAATATAAATATAAATATAAATATCAATAAAAATATAGTAAATATATTCATTATTTAAATATATTTATTATTTTTTATAATTATTTAAATATATAATTAACTATTTATAATTATAAAAATACTCTTTAATAAATAATATTTATTTGTTAGTAATTATAAATGTGTAATTTTATAAATATGGAAAATATACATTTATAAATATATTTGTTAATAAATATTAATTTACAAATATATTTTTAACATTCTTAATAAATATAGAATCTTAAATGGATGCATGTTAAAAATGAGTGAATCTGAATAATTAAAAAGTGTACACATTAAAAATATTGAAAAAATAGATACTTTTTATAATTTAAATATAATGTTTTTGAACAATATGGATATATATTGATATGAATAAGAATACATATTTAAAATATTAAAATATAGTATATATATATACAAATAAATATTATAAAATTATTAAATCCCCAAAAATAATAAAAAACTATTAATAATGAATAGAAAACAACTAATTGTAAGAATATATAAAATATTATGGATTAAAAAAAATAATATTTTAAATGTATCTTGTTAAAAAATGTAATTCTAAAATGAATATTAAATTTTGAATAAATTACATAAGTATTTGGTGTTTGTGTTTCTATATAAAATTTCATTAATTATGTAAATGTGTGTGTGTGTTTGTGGGTTGTGTATAAAATGTATTAATTATATAAATGTGTGTGTGGAGTAAATGTAACACAAATTTGAAATATGTTAAATTGGAAAATAAAACATTCAATTAATATCCATTACATGATAAAATAAGTCAATATTTACAGTTAATGTTAATTTTTAATTATAATCCATTCTTCACTAAATAGCTAAGCTATTTAATGTAAGCGTAAATATTTTTTATTATATAAATAATATTTTAGGAAAGATTATATATATTGATATATATATATATATGAATATATTTCTATATTAAATGTATTAATGAATAATTATGTATAAAAACATTTCACATTAATAAGAAATTAATATGTTTTTAATTATTACATTTTTATTTATTTCTTATATTTATGATTAATATATAATATTTATAACTATTTATAACTAATTTATATATATATATATATATATATTAAATTTATTCATTTCAATTAATAGTTATTCATTAGTATTTTTTTAATAATTTTTTTTCATTTAATATAATTTATACATTATTAATATTTTTGTTTAATCATTAATATTAATTCATTTTATGTATCTATATTTAAAATATACTATTTATTAATATTTATTATATAAATATATATATTAAATTAATACAATTTAAAAATAATTAATTAAGTAATAATTTTTTTAATATTTTTTTAATTTAAAAATATTTAATTTTAATTTTTTAAATTATTTCAATTTATTCATTTTCTATACCCATATTTATTATATATATATTATTTATTAATATTTTTTTTATATTTACTAGATTTATTAAAAATTATTTAGTTAATAATTTTTTTATATTTTTTAATTTATTCATTATTAATTTTAATTTATTTAAAATTTTAAATATTTAAATTACATTTAATACTAATTTTTTTATCAGATAAAAAATGGGGTTTTACACCTAGTTCAAGAAATTTAGGGCCATCAGGGAGGTGGACTGCATCATGTAGGTTCTAGTTGTGTGTATGGGGGTGAGCCAAGGCCCAAGGGAAGCATAGAGTGGGCCTTGGCCCCTCATTCTCGTGAAGTGCCCATATGAAGTGTGTGAAAACGGTATGTAGCAGCCCATCCCCACAGTTGGCTTATGAGCTTGTGATGTAGGAAAATCATTTATAAACGAGCAAACTAACATGTGCAATTCTAATGTGGGATCGACAGATAAAATTAAAATCTTTATCATCACTAAAGAATGTAATGATTAAGGTTACACTTATTGGGATGAATGTTTTACTTTCTACTTTTCCTTAGTTTTTAAAATCAAAAATATATTAACACTTTCTTAAAATACTATTTTAATATCTTTGTGTATCCCAAGTGTTTTTGAATGTTTTTTAGAAAACATAGTTTCTTACCAAACATAGAAATGGTTCGAATATAAAATGAATATAATATTTTGATTATTCAATTTGATCTATCAGACTGACAATACCTCCTGTCCATCAGACTAACTAGTGTTCTATTCTTTGGATAGACTATTCCTTTGTCAATGAAACTAACTGAAGTTATATCCATCATACAAACAATAGTTTTGATACATCATATTGAATATAGTTCAGGTCATCATTTTGAAAAAATGTATAATCAATCATACCTCAAAACGACTCCACCATGGATTGGGATCTATGACGCTGAAAATTGTTAAATAAAAGTAAAGATACAATAGGATTAGGAGGAAATTTTTACAAGCAAAAAATCACACCAGAAAAAAAGATAGACAAATCACCTCTTCCTAAGCCAACCCCAACCTCGAGCTCCACCTCAAGGCACTGGATGATGCCCTCATTGCTATTGAATTGACTGCAAATGTGTTTCCTCGTCTGTCATGCCTAAGGAATTGTCCACATTGGATGGCATAACACCTGCAACCTACTCATAGACATACTTATCAACATTTTCATCCAGGACTGGCGCTGCCTCCTATGCAACTTGCACTCCCCCTTCTCACCAGCCTACAACTGTGTATGCTGGACAACCTACACTTGTTGTGCAGGAGCATCCACCTTCACCTCTTATTGTGACCAATGAACCTTTTCCCCCTGAGCCTCTTCCACAGGTACACCCACATTGGAAGAAATTCCACCTATGTCAGGATTTTAAGACACCTCTCCAACTGTAGAATGCCATAAGCTACAATTCTTGTTGCTACAAACTGCACTCTCAAGACCCTCAAGATTGAGAAAGTAAAATTTAGGTTTTTTAATAGAGTCTAACATTGAAAACCAATTAAATCTAGCTTTATCCGGCCCTTCCAACAACTTGGTGGAAGCTTGCATCATGAAAAACATGGAATCTCCATCCAGATTGTGCAATTGGGGGTCATCACTAGAATTTCCAACATTTTGTAATACAGGCTGGACACCATAATGGATATCTTGTTGCAGATCACAATCCTGGAAAGGATGTTCAAAAGGCCCAAATTGGGCAGCCATTTTCCCTTCATCCGGGAGAGCAGGCTCAAAAGACCCTTCAATAGGGAAAATGTTTCCCGGAACAATCCCAACCACAGAATCCTTGTCTCTTGACTCCCCTTCAGTGCATTCCACCGAGGGAACTTTTGATTTTCTAGTCATTACCAGCTCAAATCCCTCATCATCAATCATTTTCGTCTTGCCTTTATTTCGAGCAGAAGCAACCGCCACCTGACCCATCTCAAAATTAACTTCCTCTTGGATGAATGCCTCTCGGTCAGAATCATTATCAGCCAAATCAGCCCATGATTTTCTTGGAGCAGTTGAGCCCCCGACATCCCCATCAGCAGCATTCATCGGAGGCGGAAAACCATCATCAATACTGACCATGACACTATCATGCTCTAGTGGGTGCATAGGATCCCCACTAGAAGGTGCCTCAGCCAGGCCTTTCTTGAGTACATCAGTAAAGGAGTAAGTTTCCTTCTTACTAAAGACCATATTCCCAGCCTGTCCATTACCCAGTTGAACCCTCATACACTGATCAGAAGAGTGCCAAAATGATTTAAAAAGAACACATTTTATGTTTCTTCAACATTGAGCATGCAAGTGGCCAATTGAAATACAAGAGTCACCAAAATCAGGTATCCATTCATACTAAATTGAAAGCTATAACTTAAAACAACCCGCCACAAGAAACACAATATCAAACAACTTGCTAGAAAGATCAACTTCAACTAGCACCCTGGAAAAGTGACCAAACCTACAACACTCAGTCTCTTTATCTACATTAATAGGAGACCCAACAGTAGAGGAAATCTCCCAAAGGATATCTGGAATCCAAAAGAACAAACTTAGGCCCCTAATGCTAATCCATGTTTGTGTGTAAGAACTCTTATGTGCAAAGGGGTCTGATAAGGGGTCCCATTGCTCAAGAACAATAAACCTAGGCCTCAACGAGATTGGGCCAAAGCCCCAAGCAAAACTATGAAGTTATTTTGAAGGAAATAAAATATGAAACATACATTTTTCAAGAGAAATAAAGTTCCAATCAGTGAAACCCCAACTCTGAGACAACCAATCCCTGAAATCATCAATCGTCAAAGGCAATTCCTTCTACAAGCCTGAATTCCGAGAAAGAAGAGAAAAACAACACTCCTCAAGACAGTCTTCAAGAATCTGTGAATTTTCTTCCACAAAATCTATTGACCCATTCTTAGTGATATGCTGCTGTAGGGAGTCCGTGGTATGATGACGACTTGAGAAAAACCTACAGCGAGATGTGAAAAATTCGACTCGATCAATCTTCACATTGGGAGTTAATTCCTTTGTAACTCAAAATGTGTGACATTTTTCTATGCCTGAACATCTTTTTCTTATGTGTTGAAATTTTTTAGAGAGTTTTAATACTATATAATCCATGAGTGGATTTTAAATTACATAGAACACTTTTATTTTTTATTCTCTTATTCTGATTATGGTATAGATCGAGGGTTTCCAAGGATATGAAGACATGTTATTATAATCATTTAGATTGAGGGATTCTGGGGATTTTAAGATAGAGATGATGTTGATAATCATAAGAGGGATTCTAGGGGATTGTAAGAATGATTTATTCTAGTCATCATATCAATGTATTTACTAGTATGGAATGACATACCTTTATAGTTAGGCTTAAAAATATGGATATCCTAAGTCAGGATTTTTGACTTCCTTAATTATTAATGTTAAAGAGGATAATTACTTTTATAAACCATGAAATTCATTATTACATTGTTATAATCTTTTATATTACTTTTTATTACATGTTTACATTCTAAAATGAACTTAAATTAGAATTCTTGTTTTACTAATCTTTCAAATAATTGTTTTTATCAGACTGCCTATGAGTCTGGTTAGCAAAACTGCTTTTTTAGAATATTTATAAATCTAATATACACACTATGATCATCATATGATTTATTAGACCGATATTTTTTACTAAATAGGATTCATGTTTCACGTTATTTTGAATTTTTAATCTTAAACTCACCCAACCTCTCATAGCAATCGTAAGATCCTAAAATCCAACAATTAGTTAAAGGAGGATATACTGTTATACTTACTAATTTTTAACATTTTTTCATCTTCTGCAATGTTATTATGTTTTTATAAACTACATATTTATAATTTTTATTAAATTAAAATATATTAAAGAAGAGTTTGTATTTTCTATAAGATGGAATGATTAAATGTTTTTACACATGACAACTTTAATCTCAACAGACCACCAATCTTTGATGGTTTTGATTTTGAATACTGGAGAGACAAGATGATACATTTTGTTATAAATATTGGATTTGATAATTTTTTGATTATTAATAGAAATTACAGGATTCTGGATAAGTATGTTACTATTGTTAATAATCCAGAAAAGTTGGAATATTAGTTGAATTACAAAGTAAGAAATACTCTGTTATGTTCCATTACTCGAAATGTATATAGTCAGATATAATCTTGTGAAGTAGAAAAAACTATTTTTAAAAAGTAATAGGTAACACATTTTTGAACTTCTAAACTCATTGAAACAAGAAGATATATGCTTCATTATGATTATCAAACCTTTTATTTTCTACATAGACATTTGGTTTCAAATAAGAATAAATGGTTTAGGAATATTATAAATAATTTAAAATATCTTGGAGAGAAATATCATTACAGAATTATTTTAGTTGAGAAAATTATTGAGATCATGCCAAATGAATGGAAATAGAAATGAAATTATTCGGATAATATAAGAAGTATTACTAATATTAATCTTGATGATATTATATGAACCCTTATGATGTTTTAGGGAATATAGAAAAGATAGAGAAAATAACTCAAAAAGAAGAACACATGAGTTGCTTTTGCAAAAACATATAATCTTCCAAAAAATTTTAATATACTAAGAAATTTGGGAAGTATTATAAGAAGAAGAAAGTGATATTTTAAATAGATAGTAGTTCACTATAACAATATATTAATGAATTAGAAAATATTTCTAGAAGGATGAACAAGATAGTTGGAAATAAATATTTTCAGTAGAGATTAAATAAAAGTCAAAAGGATAAAAGTGATGAGAAGGGATCTTTAGAAGTGATATTTAATGAATTTAAGAAACTAGGAGATATTAGACCATATTTTTTAAGCATAAAAGGAAGGATAAAAAAGGAAATAAATTCTTATAGCATTTCTATGAATTATTATAAGAACAAAAATAAGAAAAGTTTTAAAGCTTCAAACCATAGAGTGCCAATAGATAGGATAATTCTTTTGAAAATTAATTGGAAATTGAATCTTCACGACATAATAATATTGGTTCTATATAGAATTAATAATGGTTAAAATGTGTATTATGGATAAGATAACTGCATAATCTCATACTAATCTTACTTTAAATACCAATTACCATGATAATTACGATGAAAAGAATTCTACATTTTCTAATATAGATGATAATTATCTAATGATGAAAATAATACTTTACCAGGTTTTGAAGATTTTTCTATATTTTATTAGTTGATTGAAAGTCAAAAATGCTAGATAAAAAAATGTTTATTCTCTATAAAAACTATTGAAGGAATTTCTAGAATTTCTACTCTTAATACTGAGATATAGGATCATTGTAAATAACACGATCAATCTAAATATGAGAAATATATTATTTTAATTTTTTTTTAAAAATTAGTTTTTGACAAAACCAGTTTACAAAAAGATATTCTAAAACATAGTTTTAATAAAAAACCTATTGAGAAAAAATATTGAGTTGTATAAACAATTTCTGAAATTTCTAGTTTGAAGAAAATTTGGTATATGTTTACTACTAGAAACAAAATCTTTGATAAGAAGTATGAATAAACTGTAACTCAAAGATATATAAGTAGAATGGGGTTTATAAATATATTACCAATTTTAGTAATAACTAATTTATTATGTAAAGTTACCCATTTTTCACTAAGTGTAAAAGTGGTTGTCACTAGAAGAAAAAAATATCTTTAAATAATGTTTTATCTTCAGGTTTTCACAAATCTTATTTTTCAAATGAAATAATTTTTCCTCAACATAATAAAGTTGGGAAAATGTGGATACCTAAAAGTTTACTTTTTAAAAATTCAGAACATAAGAAGGTATGGGTTCTGAAATGTTTGTGTTTTTGTTTTCCGGAAAATAAAGTATATTCCACAAAAAATATTTTGTACATGCATAGTGGTTTACCCAAACATATGGCGAGAAACACTGATTTTTTAAGATTATTATAAATATTAATTATGGAAAATTCACTTTTGGAGATAATGCTCATGGAGAAATCATTGGTAATGTTAATATTGTTTTTCTTGGAAAATATTTAATTTAAAATATTTTATTTGTTGTAGTACTTAAGAATAACCTTATTAGCATAAGTCAATTTTTTTACTGAGGGTCATATTTTGAACTTAAATAATGGTAAAAATATTTTTCCTACTTCTAAAGAATAATTTATTCTTTATGCCAATCAACATGATAATGTCTACACATTAAAATTAAACGTCCTTAGGAGCCAGGTTCTACATTTTATTAGTGAAATGAAATTCCAATCACTGTCATGGCATAAAAGATTACAAAACTGTAATCATATACATTAATCTTATTTATATAAGAAAATAATTATTATGGATATTCCATAACATAGGTTTGATACTTCTATAGTATATAATCCATAATAATTTGGAATGATATATAAGTCATGTTTTAAACCTATTAGTGAAGTTGCAGATTTTCATGATTTAGAGTTAGTGCACTTGGGATTATTTGTTCCTACATAAACTAGATGTATTAGTGGAAAATACTATTCATATATTTTACATGATGATTCCACTAGATATACATGGGTATATATTCAAGTAAAGAAGTTTTCAGACTTTTTTTGTTTAAAATATTTGTATCTAGAGTCAAAAAATGAGATAAAACTCTACTTGATAATTATACGTAGTGATCATGGTGGATAATTTTTGAATTATGATTTTAAAAATATCTGTAGTAAAAAAGTTATTTTACATAATTTTTTTGCATCTAGAACTCAACAAAAAAATGGTTTAGTCAAAATAAAAAATATAATTTTTCAGAAGATTACTAGATCTTTGCTGAGTGAATACTTGTTTGCTAAATTTTTTTGTAGTAGTTAGTACTTCCTTTTATACTATAAAACATTTTTTAATAAGACCTTTTATTTATAGAAATTATTATGAGTTTTGGAGAAGATGTAAACTAAAACTTTATTACTTTAATGTTTTTGGATGAAAAATATTCATTATGAATTCTAAAGATAACATACACAAATTTTCACCAAATTATAATGAAGGAATATTTTATATTATATATTTTTTAATAAAAATATAATTACTATTGAGGAAATATCACATGTTATGTTTGATGAAACTGATCCTTTTGTTTTCAAACAACTTTAATATACATCTTGAGATGTCATATTGAAATCAAATTTTCAACCTATGTTAGAAAGTTCTTATAATTATATAAAAACTAAAGAATATATTTAAAAATTTACACATAAATAATATTTACAGGCTATTGTAATTTTTTTTTGTAAATATGTGATATCAATAGTTTCTTAGGAATCAACTGAGAGATAATATCATTAGATATGTTGATCAACCAGTTAGAACTGGATGCTCCTTAGGAAATGAAATTGAATATTTAAAAATTTTATCTCAATTCAAACCTAAGAATCTTAATGAGGCTTTATGTGATGAGGATTAGATAAAATCAATGTAATACGAAATTAATAAGTTCAAAATAAATGAAGTTTTATTTTTGGTTTAACAACCTAAGGATACTTCAATAATTATAGTTAAATTTGATTTCTGAAGAAAAAGATGTGATGAAAATGGAAATATTGTTAGAAATAAATCTAGTCTTATTTCTAAATCATATAATGAACAATAAGGTATATATTATGAATATCCTTATGGTCTGTTAGTTAGACTTGGGGCTATTTTTATACTTCTATCTTATTAAACATTCTTAAATTTTAAACTATTTTGAATGGATATGAAGTGTGCATTACATAATGGTTATTTTTAGGAGAATTTTTAGTTCTAACAACCACTTGTTATTTAAAATATAAATCATACAAAACATTTTTTGAACTAACTAAGTAACCTCGTGGACTTATACATGCCGCTAGAGCTTGGTATGATAGTTTAACTAAATTTATATTTCAAAAAAAAATGTTAAGGGAGATGCGAAACCAAATATTTTTAAAATGAAATTTAATAATATTAATATAACTTTTGCAATATTTTTAATGAAATTATATTTTTTTCCAACTCCAAATTCTTTAACCAATTACTTCTCATATCTCATGAAGTTTTAGTATGAAATTAGTATGATGTGTGCGTGATAATATTTTGTAGGTTCTAAAATTTCAAAAAAACTAAAAGGAACATTTGTATCTCAATATAATTATAGAAATGATATTATTATAATATTTGTATAAAATATAACTAAAAGTATTATAACTTCTATTAGATCCCAAAAATATATTAGATATTGATGAATCCATAAAATCATTTGATCTAAAAATATTTAGATAAATGATAGGAATTCTAGTTTAATTAAGAGTTAGTCATTCAAATTTAATGTTTTTAAATATTATTTTATGTAATATATAATGAAAATCCAAAAGATACCCATATTTAAGCTATGAAATTAATTTTCACTACCTTAAGATAACTATGTATTTAGGATTATTTTATACATCTAAAAATGATTCTGAGATAAATCTTTTTTTACATGCCAACATTAGTGGATGTAGAATGGATAAGAGTAGAACTTCAAGAACTTTTCATTTCATAGGAGATGATTTAGTTTCATGGTTATGTAATAAATAAAACATAGTATCACTTTCCACTACTGAAACTGAATATGTGGTAGATGAAAGTTGTTGTTTCCAAGTATTGTGGATATAATAGAACCACACTAACTAAGGAATGAGTTTTATTAAAACTAAAATGTTGTGATAACACATGTGCCATTGATTTTTGAAATAACTCATCACATAAAAAATGAGCTAAAAACATAGATGTAAGACAATATTTTCTTTTGGGATCAAAGACAAAAAAAAATTCATTTTACAATTCATCAGAACATAAGAACAAATTGATTATATTTTTACTAAACCCATTAGTTGTGATATATTTGAATATATTAAAAAAATTATAAGAACAACCAATATCAAATTATCATTCATATATACTTCATTTTTAGAAAATTATTTACATTAACAGACTTTTTATCAAAGGGGGAGTATATATGATTTGTTTTTATAAAACTTTTTTGATTTTAATTTTTTTCTAATTATTTCACTTTTCTAAACTCTTTAGTTTTTTGAATTAAGTTTTTATTAAATTTTTTTGAATAAATATTATTTACTAATGTTTTTTTTCAGAATCAATTTTTTTTTCAAATTTTTTTTGGATAATATTTTAGTTATAAAATTTATCAGGATTAAATTTAGTTACAAAAACATAGAAAAAAGTTTACGGGATAAAATATTCATTCCAAATGATATTTTTTACTCTGAACTGTATTATTCAAATATTTAATTTTTTAAATTATATATTACTTGTGTTCTTATTTTATTTTTTTAAACGTTTAATATATCTCAAATATTAATGTTATTATAATTTGATAGTTTAACAACCCAAGCTCGTGCTTCCAGAATTGGTTCTAAAACTTGATGTGTAATTTTTTTATAAAAGAAAATAAATAATTACACACCACAACAAACAATTGATGGAATTTTACTAGTTTAGGTTTTGGAGGACTAGAAAAACCTTACAACTTAACATAACTATACAAAAGAAAATGAGAAAACACATCTAAGAAACTCCATGTCCAAAAACCCTTTATCGAAGCCGCCAAATTTATAACTTCAAAGTGACCTATGAAATATAATTTTAAAACATAGGGTGAGAATTTAATATCCCAATTAAGTGGTTTTTAAAACATTACTAAATGCATTAAAAATATTATCTTGAAATAAATAAATATATACATATTCATAGAAGTGGTTTATTTATTGAAATCTAAATTAGTATATATAACATAAAAAAACATAATTTCACAGAATAATTATATTTTAAATGATCATTGGGATTACTCAATTGAAAATAATTATTTTTGGTATGTTATTCATGATACTTTCTAGAAAATAATAAAATGTAAGGTTGCTAGTCTTAAATCATATAGAACAAAGTTCCCTTAAGACTTATTGGTTCAATCCCCATAACATTACATTCATCATACTAGTGAAGAAATTTAAAAAAACATTAAATGGGACCTCCTTTATCAAACATAACCAAACAAAATTCAAAAATACATATATAAAATTATTTTATTTAAAATAAAACAACATTATAATGAAATTTCATTAACATAATCTTTAGAGTCTCTAAAACCATTTTACGAGAATACTATTCTTAAAAATTACTATACTTATTTTATTTTTATGAATAAAATGCATAATCAAATAATTTCACATTTTATTTAAAAATTCATTTACGATTTTTTCTTATTAAAATAATAATAAAAATCAAGTAATTATTTTTGTCACATAAAATTATAAAAGAAACATTTTAAATAAATCATTTTAATGCCTGACGAAATCCATGTACATAATTATTTTGGAAGTAAGCCTTGAAATTTAAATTGAAATCATGACTTCATTAGAGCTTAAAGGTATGTTGATGTTATGCATAACACATGGTCTCAACTATATGCAAAAGTGATGTCATTAACATCCAAAATAACATGATGACATGCTTATTTTTCAATGCGTACTCTTTTAAAAACATGGAAATAAAATTATAAACTTAAAAACAAACATATCATCCTTGTATATATATACATATATATATATACATCCATAAAAATATTCATATAGTGTATGAAAAATATTTCTTAACTATACACAAGTCAAGAATAAACATAAAAATTTACATACATATATCCATAAACCATGAATTAAAAATATAAACATATAATTCCTAAAAAAAAATATACACACTTATATAATTAAATTTAGGTTTGAAAATAATTATATAAAAAATCATGGAGAAAGGAAATAACACTCTTGAACATGTTTATAAAACTTATAATTTAAATCACTAACATATATATATATATCATGAACTTAGTTCCGAAAATCATAAACCAATGGTGTTTTGAAAAATGCATATACATAATAATTTTATTTTTAAATAAGGGAATAAATATCATTATTAATTAAAAATAAATCTAGAATCGTAAATTTGAAAACGAATTTAATGTCACCCTAAATAAATTATAACAAATAAATTAATAATAAATCCTGTATAAATAAAATTGAATATAAGAAAAAAATATATTAAAGTAAATAGTAATATATTAAGTAAACATTAAATTTTTTTATTCATAGTCAAAATGTATAAATATTATTGAAATACTTATTTTTTAATTTATGAACACATATATGAAGTGTTGGATATTAAATTCAAAAATAGTTCATGTATTATAATTAAAGAAATTCCCATTACTGTTTTTGAGAATAAAATCATAATTTTGAAAGTAAATAATTAAAGCATATCCATACTAATTTTGAAAATTAATTAAAATTTTTAAAATAAATAAATTATATACCACCCTTAACTTCAAATAATTTTACCAATATCAATTTTTACAGATTATAGGACTCAACGTAAGGAGAGAAGATTGCAGTGAGAAGACACTGTTCAATGCACCATCCTTTATTTGGTGTCTATGGTTTATACAGCCAATAAATGTATATTATATATTTATAATTTTATTAATATATATATATTTCAATATAATCTGTTTTCTAATATATTTGAATAGATTTTTTTGGTTTCTTTTCTTGTATAAGAAGATCAAATTGAAAATATATATTTTTATGTTGGAAATTCAATCAGAGAATCAGAATTTAAAAAAATCAAATGGAAAAATTATTTATTTAGTGGAAATTACAAAATAATTCAATGGGATTGAATATCATATTTATAAAGTACTAGAGAAAATAGACCAAAATTACTTATAGAGACCTCAAATCAATGACATAACAAAAATCATTTTCAAAAAAGATTATAAAACAGTGATGCATTTGAAAAAGAAGATTCAATGCAAATAATATTCACATATGAAAAAAAATATGTTAAGAAAAAAATTTAATGATTACACTGAAGTGATATGATATTTTATAAACATTAATAAACTAGATTCTAAAAAAATATACCTAGATAGAAAAACAACAACTTACCTCACAATGATCGAAGAAATGATCAACATGCCTCCTTTAGAATCCAATCCCTAATCTTAGATTGAATCTCCATCACTAGAACATGAAATAATTACCCCACCCTTAGATGAATCTAGGAACACCCTTTAATTGTTCTAACCCTTCCCGATATCTTGATGAAACCATAACAGCAACCAAAAACCCCTAACCGTGGACTGAACCTGACAGAGAGACTCAGATCCTCATCAACAGCAACTGGCCATTTCTTGGTTGAAGCCGACGACATATCTGTATTCAAACACAACTTGGAATACTCCTCCATGCTCGGCACAATAACAAAAGAAAACATCTTTCCCCACTTCAGGTCGAAGCCCTCACGACTCCTCTGAAACCCTGTAATGCGAACCCCTTAAACCCCTAACCCAATATCCCCTATTGAAAAAGTGCACGAGGTTTCTTTATTTCTTTTTTAATTAATTTTTATATCAGTTTATCATTTATAATGACATATGATATTTGATAATATAAAATATTTATAATATCAAATAATTTAAATTACATTTAATAAAAACCCAATTTATTATATTATTATTATAAATTTTGTTGCTATAATTTATATAAATTTATTTATTTATGAATGTAATAATTTAGTCATAATTCAAAACTAATAACTATAATTTCATATTCATATATATATATATATATATTAAGAAATTCATTCATTATAAATATTTGTTAAATAATATTTTGATAAAGATAAATTCTTTTTAAAAAAAATAATCAAATAAATATAGTTGTTTTAAAATATTCTTATAAAAAAGAAAGTCTATATTTGTTTTTTAGAATATTAATTTTAAAAACTATAATTATAAATAATTATAAGTATTCAATTAATCAAAACACTAAATTAGAAATATTAATTTCAATGAAAACATTCTCATACATATTAGTAGTTGGTTTTAATTATAAATATATCTATTTAATAAGATATTTTTACAATAAAAAAACATTTGGAATTTCTGGGATGTCACATATAGTAAAATATTCTACTGATTAATTTAACAAAAAAAACATTAAGAGTTTAAAATAATTTTTTAATATCATTGGAAGTTTAATCTCAATCATCATATTAAAATTTTGATTTCAACCTGAGTCATTATTCTTCTTGAATATGAAGTGTCTTCCATCATTCCAATATATAAGGGTGGGTCACCCCATTCCCCACATTGATCTTCTATATTTCCATCTTAGCTCTCCGCGCCTATTTTATTTCTCAATTTAATAATTTCGGATTCGTCCAATAAGAATCATTAGTCTAGGTTTTGGTATCTACTTCAGTATGATGCCCTCTGCAGAATAATTTGTGAAGAAAGAAGATATTATTGAGTGACTGATCAAGAAACATTGGTATGGAAAATATAACTCTCTTTTTAAAAAGGATATTATATTTCATTGTTGATATAAGATTTGTGTGGGAAAAGGTATTTTTAAAAAAACTATCCAGATATAGTATGAAATTTTTTTTCTTAAATAGAATTTAATTCAGAAGAAGATTTATAAATGATTGTGTTTATAATTTTTGATGAAATTTGTAAAATTACATATCCAAATGTTTATATATTAGATGAAGTACCCTTAGAGGATGAAGCATATATACTTTATCCCCAGCTTCTAGGAAATATTGGGATTTTTTATAATTCAAAATTATAAGCATCTTTATTTAATTCTTCAGAGAAGCTATGAAAATTGTTTCATCTGACTTCAGATATTAGATTAGTAACCTTTTATATGTAAGGTTACTTAATCCCAAGGAGAAGTGATATGGATACTTTAAATGTCCTTGATACTTTCATTTTTTATTTTTTTTATATAAGGCAGATCAATTTAGTTTCGTTTTTCGTTATTTATATTGAATCAATTAATAAGGTTTTGATGAAATCCAGGATTCTGATGTTCTTTTTCTTATTAAAAAATATCCTTTCCAATTTGATGAAGGATTTTCAAATCAATAATAAAACATAAGTGTTTAGATAAAATATTTATCTTATTGGTGAAGAGGAAATAGAATAGATGAAATAAGTATTCAATTATATTTTTTTTAAAAAATCAGATAAGGATACATCTAATGGCAAACCATTAAAAGAGAAATAATTATTGAAATAGAAGAGGAAGGTAGACTCCTTATGACAAAAAGAACAAAATAAACAAATCAAAATGTTAGACAATGAGTTTAGAAAGTCAATATTTCATATATCCTAGATGAAACTGAGGGATATTTCTTTTGGCCAAGATAAGGTCAATGATTTAGCCTTAAATATCCAAATAACCGATGAATTAAAAGAAGAATAAATAAACAATAATCAAAAGAAAATATTCAATAGGTATAGAATGATGGAAAATATTATGAAATGAGTTGAAAGGGAATCGAAATATCCACTGATTTATTATATCTTATATCAGTTACTTATTCTATTGAAGTATTTGAAACTATTCTTATTATGGGTTTAGAAATAGTTGAAACCATAGATATTTTCATTGTTGGACAAAATGTAATTTATAAGTAAGTGGTTGAAAAATATTATGTTGGAAAAATCAGTTCAATTATCAGATCCAAAATATGTAAAAAATTATAAGAATAAGAAAGATTAGAAATTAGTTCATAATGATTGAAAAGGAAATATAAGAACTATGAGGTAGTTGGAAAAGGAACATGAAGAATATGTATAAGAAGAAGAAGATGAAGAAGGTGAAGAAACATCAGAAGGAGGAGGAGGAGAAGTGAGATAGAAAAAGTCATATTCTATGTATAATTTAATTTCAACCAAGTTTGATAAGAATCATATTCTTGATATATTAGTGGATTTTCATTATTAATCACATATAGAAGAATTTTTAATATCAACATTCACATAAAATAGTTTTATGGATGGATGAAACAAGTAAAGAAGATAATATTATGATATTTTCTCAATAATAAAGTGTTGGAGTAACCAAAAAGTATGATGTTAGAAAATTATTCCAATACACTTCACATGCATCATTAGTCTTTAGACTCATCCACTATAGAATCTCAAAAGATTATAAACTACATTTATTAGACTTTGAAATAAATAATTGAATCAATTCCATATCTTCCTATAATTAAAGAAATGTGTAAGAAAATTCATAATAGTTTGAATCAAATAATAAATCATTGAATGTTTTGAAAAATTTAGTATTTTATAATGAGGATGATATACAATATTTTAAAAAAAATAAAAAGGTAAAAAAGTTGATTATTTTTATGGTGAAGTTGTTAAGGAAGATAGATGGTGATTCGAAAGATCATGATGATCAAATTATAGAATTCAAGGAAGTTTCTATTAACCTATATGATTCCATTAAGAAAATTTCGTCTTATGTATCAGATAGAGTATTGTTTTTGAATAGTTTCGAGATATGATAGACCCTCTAAATAACGAAATTAGAGAATTAAATGAATATATTCAGGACCTCAAAGAGGAGAAAATGAAGTTTGAATCTTTTAAATATGTATTTATGAAGATAATGGATTAAAATAAGAAAATTAGTTCTCATGAAAAATATTTTGATAGAATGAATACACAAATTCAAAGGCCATCGGTAATGGAATAGAGGATTGTAATGATTGAGTCTTCAGTAACCAGAAATTAGAAGGACCATTATGATATGAAGAAGTTAATGATGGATGTTAAGAAATTGTATAATAATTAATGATTATTTTTTAACTGAACTCTTAGTATATTTCAAAGTAAAATAATTTGAATGAATATCAGTTTGAATGAATTGTTATCCAAATATATTTTGTCTAAATTTGTTCTAGTTCCATTTGGAAGAATTTTTGTTTTTGTTTTTTTGGGTTAATAGTTATTCAGACAAAATAATTTCTTATATTTTTTTCTAATATTTTAGGAGAACATATTTCATTCCCTATTCTTTTTTGAAGATCATAAAGGGGTTGAATTTTGGGAAAATTTGTTTAAGGGGAAAATTTATCTGAAGGGGGAGAAATATATCAATTGGAGATATTTGATTAAGGGGGATAATCTGAAGTAATATTTTATTTCAGATAAATATTTTTGAACAAAAAAAGTCATCAACTCTGAGAGAGTTATATATTATAGGAGGAATGTTAATTATTTATATTCTCTTTGAAGTTCACAAAAAAACAAAGGGGTGTAATTTTATCAATGTTAGTAATTTTTCATTTTATGTGTTTTGTTTTTGTGCTTTTCAAAATGGGGGATATTGTTGAGTCAAATGTTTTAATTTATACTTTATTTTACATAGTTCTAAAAATAAAAAAAACATTAAACATTTCTTAAAACAATATTTTACTAACATTGTATATTCTAGGTATTTGATAATTTTTTTGAATAAAACTTATTTTTCTTCTAAACGTAAAAATGGTTCTAATCTAAAACAAATATAAAGTTTTTATTATTTAATCTGTTCCATTGGATGGAAGATAGTTCTGGTCCATTAGATGGACTAGTGTTATTTTCATTATATAGACAAGTGTTTTGTCAGTCATATTGACCAAAGTCTTATCCATTAGACTAACAATAGTTCTTATACATCAGAATATCAATAGTTAAGTTAATCAGATTGAAAAACTATATTATATTCAATTGAACTATCCTATGTTTATAACTAAAGTAATTGGGATTATTTCTATATGATTTAATTCATAATAGTATTATAATGGTTCTAAAATTAATAAAATAAGATGCTTTTTTCTGAGCTATCCAGTGAATAAAATTTGATTCCATTGAATAAAACTCTAGTAATAATGGAAAATATGATCGTTGGAGGAATTACTATATATAGGAAAAAATTCTAGGAGCTATGATGTAATGAATTTGTAGCTCAACATATTTGAGATTTTTCTCTACCTAAACATCTCATTAATAAGCCTTTTAATTTTATGAGAGTTTTAGTTCAACGAAATCCAGGTATAGATTGTAAATTCATTTGAACACTTTGATTTTGAATTCTCTATTTAAAATAGTTGTTTAGATTGAGGGCCTCCAAAGATAAGAAGATAGGTGATTATAATCCATTCGATTGAGGTATTCCTGGGGTAGGAATACATTTTTAACACTGATCATTATATCAAGGGATTCCAGGGGATTGGAAGACATAGTTATTCCGATCCTCATATCGGGGGCTTTCCTCGTGTGAAATGATATACCTTTCTAGTTTGGTTTAAAATAGTGGATATCCTATGTCAGAATTTCTGACATCCTTAAATATTAATATTAATGAGTAGAATTACATTTATAAATCTTTGATTTCATTATTACATTGTTATAATATTTTTTGTTACATGTATCTAAAGTTTACATTTTTCTGTAAATTTTCTTTAGGAATATTGTTTACTAGCCCTTCTAATAATTTTTTATCAGATTATCTCTGATCCTGATTAAAATATATATTTTATAAGATTATTTCTCAATCTAATATACAAACTTTGATCACCAAGAAATATATTTGTATGATATTTTTACTAAATATGATTTTTGTTTTTTGTGAGTTTAAAATATTAAACTACAATTCCCCCTAATATTGTATCCTTTATAAACTCTTACAATCCAATAACCTTTTATCAGTTCTAAAAATAAAGTGCTGATAAAATTACTATTGATAAATACTAAAAAACAATGATAAAGGTATCCATTTATCGTCGATAAAAAATGGATGATAATGAGTACCTTTTATCAGTGCTTTTTTAGCACTTATAAAAGGTACCCTGTATCAGTTCTTTTTTTAGCACTGATAAATGAGGTCTTTATCCACAATTTTCGCTAGAACTGATATATTAAAAAACAATATATTGAGCATTTAATAGTAATTTTTACAAATAAAATGCATATTTAAATAATTGAATCAAATTACACACACACACAATAGTATTTAAATAAAAATAAATATGCACAATATTTATATTTAAATATATTTATGTAAATGAATATACACACTAATATATTAACAAAAATAATTATATTTATGTGTTTAAGACAACTTTGATCATGGAAAAAAATAAGGGGAGTGGGGTGACATAGTTTTTTACTCACTATCTATTTACGAAAATTTATTTTCCCTACCTCTAAATCCATTTGGTGATTGGAACTCCCTCTTTATCACACACTCTCTCAATCACACACACCCTATCTATCTCTCTCTTCACTACTAGCATTCAGTTTTCATGCATGAAATATGAGTGATAATGCACAAAATAAAGCATACAATATTTTTTAATCATGGTCACCTCCACAATAGATAACTACATTCTTAGTTTACAGTGGTTATTAGTCCATATTAACACAAGAATGCTTTTATAATTAAGAAAATAATAGGTATGGGTATATTTTTAGACCCATAATCTAGGTGCTAACCAGTTACAATTTGTAAGTGCCCAGTTTGGATAATAGTATCATTGAGAGGAGGAAGGGGTGAATCAATGATACTTTTTCTTTTATGTTTCTTTTCAATTGAAAAAACCACCACCATTTATAAAATATTTCATTCTCTTTTAAGAACAAAACAAACACACATCCATAGGAACACGATAATTTAAGTGTTTCACTATTGAATAAGAATTAACATGTCCTTGGAATGGTATGGAAATAATCTAATACCACATAATACACTAGAAAGAAATCCTTTTTATAACAACGGGTAGGATATACCCTTTCACTCGTATAGAACATTAAAAACAATCCAAAAGTGGGTGTGCACCCTCTTGGAACAAATAGGGTAAACCAATATTTGTGTAACAATTCATGTTACTCGTGATTCTTTTTCAAATTCCTAAAATGTATTATTTGAAATATAATTAATCAATTTCTTACCTAGAATATGGTAATAACATCAAGGATATTAACATAGGATTCAATCCGATTATCCAGTTCGATCCACTTACTCCAATTATCTAGATCCAATCACCAAATCTGATCTTCCTACTCTAATCATCAAATTTGATTGCCCAAAATGATAGATGTAGCTCTATTGGAATACAATCAAGAAAATTCAGACAGTTCCATCCTCAGACCAAAAAACCCAATATAGAAATCTACATTCTGATTAATTCAGCTAGATTTGATGACCAACCAAATATGATGAAAATTAAAATATAATAGATAGTTGAATACGATTATTACTGCATATATTGGATAGCTATGTAACATTGGGATCTTGTCTTTTCTCTTTCACTTCTCTTCATCAAGACTTCTTCCATAATGGTTCAATATGAAAAATTATTTCTCTCCCTAGTAAGTCAAATCTGCTCTCTCTTATACGGTGAATAGAATGTCAGTCCACTGAAAAGAAAAATGTATTTATCTCCTTTAATAGGGGGCTGATTGATGGTTTTTCTTGGAATCCTAAAATCATTTCTAATAAAAAAAAATTGCCAAAATCTCAACTTACCTTGAATTTCTAGCAAATATTTTCTTTTTCAACTCTTCTCTAAATATTCTCAAAGTTTCTCCAAACAACATCTCTTCCATTGACATTCTTTTCAAAAATCAGTCTAATTTTGATTTCCAAATCTGATTAGATTAGTCTGATTCAATTTATCCATTTTTATTACTGAATATGATCACTAAAAATAATTGGTATTGGCTTGAATATGATGGATCTTGACCCAGATCAAGATGAAAAACATATTCTTTGAATATCATGCTTCCCCTTCATAGAAAATTAATCAATTTTCATTAGCTCTTCTCTTGACCCTATTGGAAAAAAATCAATTAAACCTCTTTCAAATGGTTTACTACATTGTTGATCACATTCTTTTATATTCATTTTATTCATCAGTCTGAAGAAATTCCACTTATGAATACGATTGCGTCCTGAATATAATCAGCCGTATCTTTTCCTTTTGAATATGTTACCAATTGTTATTTTCTTTATCTTTTCTCATAAAAATAATTCTTTCAAATTATGTAGATTTTATCATGACTTATTTCATGAATTTTAACATATTAAGGATCAATTTTAAAATCATAAAATTTTCCTAGGAAAGTATTTTAACTTCCCTTGATTTCATCATCACTAATCTTTCCTTCTCTTCATGAATCTAATTGTCCAGAATACAATTTCACTAAATATGATCTGTCTGAATATGATATATAGCTCCATTTTTATTTTCATATAGATCCAATCAATCTAAATACAATTAGGGGCATTTTTTCACATCCCCTTTCTTCCATCAAGCTTGCATTATACGTTTCACAACATACTTATGATTTATTATAATTCCAAGATCAACAAAGCTTCATCAGAATTGATTTATCATAGTTATTCCAAAAATGATCATGATGATTTTTATTCTTCATCAACCATATTCACAGAGAATGCGAGGACCATTTTCATCCAGCAAGATCCATTATCAATCAGATCGATCCTTTTATTCTGGATTTAGTGTGAATCTGATGAGTTCTTCTAGGAAACTTCTTTTGAATAAGATGGACCTTCATAGGCATCATGAGTCTAAATACAATGGATATTTTGAATTTTACCAAATACAATGTGACGTGATTTTTCCTTTCTTCTTAAAATTATTTGACAATAAAACCCAATAATTGAATATAATAACCTTCCTCATCATCTTGGTTCTAACTATCTTCCCCTATGGATTTTTTTCAACCATGTTTCATAAATGACTGCACTTTATAACCTCATGAAATGGATTACATATCAATAATTCTAAGCCTATGTGATCTAACTCATTGTAGGAAATAAGAATACTTGCAAATACAACTATGTTGTCCAAAAATAGTGATTATGACAACCTTCTACGTCATTCTCATCTTTTCTTGCATGATCATTCAAATTTCATGGAATACAAGACAACATCTTTCCTACAACCACTCCAACCAATAGTTATAAATGTTCACACACAATATAATACTGAATTCACATCTCACCCAAAACTCCATCATTTTCAATTAGTACATTGAGGATGGATTTATGAAACAATACAATTCTTATACCACTTCAAAATAAAATCCAAATGTAATTTGAGAGAGAAAATATAAACAATTACCTCAACCATGATGAGAATGAGTTTGAACACCCATGATCAACATCTATTTAGAAAAATATTCCTTTGGTAATGGTTTTGTAAGAATTTTAGTAACTTGTTTTGATGGTGGAACATAATCTTGATTCAATTCATTCTTCTATACATGTTCTGTGATGATATGATATCTGATAGCCATATGTTTTTAAAGAGAATGTTTAACCTGGTTTCTGGTGAGATTTATTGAACTATTATAATTTCAACCCCTGAAAATGTGTAACTTCAATTAAATAATTAAATATTACAATTGAGTTTTCATCCATAAAAGTTGAGTAGTGTCTTGAGTGGAAGAAACATACTTAGATACAACGATTATGAGATTTACTAAATTTCATTTCTTTTAAGACAGATTAACACAATTATTTCGTAGAAGGAATTCTTCACCAGATGTGGATCTTCTATCATCAACATTTCATTCCCAATTAGCATCTGAAAATCCAAGAAAATCAATACTATTTGAGTTCTATACATGATTCCAAATTCTATTATGCATTTTATGTCTCTGATAATTCTTTTCCAAGAAAGTAAATGTGATTATTTTGATGCACTCTGAAATCTTACACATAAGCTAATAACATAAACACTATCGGTTCTTGAGTTTGTAAAATACAAAAAACTTCTAATCAGCTTCTAAAATGCATTCTGATCCACTTATTTTCCGACTTTTCCTTTACCCATATTTTTTCCACTATAATCATTGTGGAAACTACTTTTTATTTTTTCAATTCTGAACCTCTTGAGATGTTCCTTTGAATACTTTTCATGAGAATGAAAAATGTATTTTCCTTATAAAAAATGTGCAACCTAGGAATGTATTTCATTTCCCATAGCATGGACATTTAAAATAAATTTTTCATTTCTTTATTAAATCATTCACAAATCCTTTTATCATTTCCAGTAATGATAATTTCATCAAAATAAAAAAATACAATAAGATAATAATTTTGAATTTCATTGATATAAATATTTCTATCAACTCTCCCTTTCTTGAACCTCATCTTCTTTAAGAAAGAATCCTATTTTCAATACCATGGCCTTAAAGATTTTTTTAGCCTATACAAGGCCTTTTTAAATCTATATTCATAACATTCATCTTTCCCAACAACAAAGACACAAGATTGTTCAATATAAACTTCCTCTTCAAGATCACTATTCAATAATGTGGATTTAACATCCATTTGATAGATCTTGTAACCTCATTTTCCCTCAATATTAAAAATGTTTATAATTATTTCTAATATTTCTACCAGAGGAAATGTTTGATAAAAATAAATTATTTCAATTTGTGAATTCCCTTTGCAAACATATCTTTCCTTATATCTTATATATTCACCTTCTTCATTCAGCATATTCTGGAATAAATTTTTTTTACCAATGAAGTTTACGTTTTCTGGCTTGGGTTTGAGTTCCCATGCATCATTACTTTCAATCTGATTCAATTATTAATTCCTGGCATGAACCCGTTACAGATACTCAAAATATTCTTTCACATCATTCAAATCTACTTTTGAATATAATGAATTATGTGTAATAGTATTTGTTGTCTTCTTATTTGAACTTTATGATGTTGATCCCCTATGATATTCTGAGCTTCCACTTTCTTCTATAACCAAGGATGATATTTTCAAATATCATCCCCATCAATGGAAATAGCAATGTTTGACTCATCTTCTTGATTAGGATTGTAATTATTTGTATCCTTATCAGAATTGTTTTCCATATCCTTCTCAACATCCTATTCTGCCTGAGTATGTTTGTCTCTCTTGTCTCATTCATTTAATTTCACATCAACAGAATCAACAATTATTTTGTACTTTTATGAAGCATATATATCCTCTTACTTTCAAAGAATAACCATTAAATATTCCATCTTCAATTTTCTTCTCAACATTCTATTGTTTCGGCCTTTATTTTTTATAATACATGGAGTCACAAAAACTCTAAAATGTTTCAAACTTGTATTTTTTCAATAAAAAAGTCATATAGGGTCATATCTGAATTTGGACTGTAGAAAACATAGTTCTTTATATAAACAATATTTCTCATGGATGTTCTCCAAAATTAATGAGAAAGGTCATGTTTAAGTAACATGGTTCTTCTCATTTCCACCAAACATTTAATCTTTCTTTTAGAAACCCCATTTTGTTGAGGATTTTATGGGGAAATATACTCATGATGAATTCCTTACTTCTCCAAATAAATTTCAATTATTTAATTCTATATTCACCACCATTTTCTGTTCTTAACTTCTTCAGAGAATACTCAAATTCATTTTATCTTTCCTTCTAAATCCTTTAATCATTTTCAAAGAATATGATTTATGTTTCATATACATAACAAAACTAATGCATGTAAAATCATCAATTAAGGTGATGAATTACTCATATTCATATTTTTATTATTCTCACACTGTTCTATAGATATCGGAATGAATCATCTTGAGGGGTTGTCTTGAACGATTCTTAACCTTCTTATGAAAAAAATTTGTAATCGTTTCTTTCTGAAAAATAATATAAATAAAATATCTTCTTCTTGGTAAATCAAGAATATCAGGAACTATATCATTTAGAAAACTTGATCATTAATCTATGAAACATGTGTCTATACATTTTATTCCACAATTGGTTCTGTTCCACCTTAATCTTATAACAAGAGTTGTATTTCACTAACCTGTAGCAAGTTACCTTTTGTATGATTTCCTCTTGTAACATTCTTCCCAACTTCTTCACTTTTCATAAAAAATCTATCCTTTTTAAAGATTACTTTTTAATCCTCATCACACTATTGTGAAACACTTAAAAAATTGTCTTTTACCACTAACATATCAGGTTTTATTGGATTTTATATTTTCTTTCTCAATAAAGGATTATCTAGTACCTTTTATTTTCAAGGATTCATCAAGGCCAAATGTCATTATTCCTTAAATAAAATATTTCACATTGTTAAATAATTTTATATATCCTATCACTTGATAAGAACAACAACTATCAAGAATCCAAGGGGGGTTTTCCTTTTGTAGCTTTCAATATGGTTTCAACATTAAAGAGATTTTTATTCATCCTTTTATTTCTTCACTATCAGATTTTCAGAATTGTTAAGTACTTTTTCAATGCTGGTAACACAAAAAAGACATCCTTTTGAAAGGTGCCCAGATTTTTCACAGATTTAACAAATAGTTTCCAAGGGTTGGAATCTATTTTCAATATTCATCTTCAACCTTTTCAGGTATCATTAAAACAACCTTTCCTAAATTCTTTCATTGATGAAACTGAATAACCCTCAACATTTTCATTCCATAAACTCTAGTGTAATAGAAATTTATTTGGTTGAAGTAAGACATATTTTCCATGTGTTTAAATCGATAACAATTCCAGAAACATCCATAAAAAGAATATTTTCCTTTGAAACATCCATACTTATTGGAATTTCGAATACATTTCCCAGAAACTTTATTTTCTTTATTTTATAATCCAAAAACCATTTAGGTATTAAATGAATTCTTATTATTCTGCCCACCTTTATCAGATTCATAATAATTTGAAACTTTTTTATATCTAGATAAAATATTTTCTGACTCTGGATACATTGAATCTTCTAAAATATTCACTCTTTCAATAATGGCCACATATATAACTTTTTTAGCTTTCTTATTCTTAGAAACAATTCAATATATATTCTCACCCTTTAAAGGGAAATTTATTTGACACTTATTAGGTTCCTCATTTAGATAAATTTAACCAACTACAATAATATTTTTCTTGAAACATTTATTTCTCATATTGGCTTGAGATAGCTTTTGTTGGGCAAGTTCCAAATCATGTTCTTTTTTCCTTCATCTTTAATTATAGATGCTCATTATAATTATTTTATTCTTCAATAGGTTTATATAAAACATCAATTGTTTTCTACAAACATTACCTTTTTATCAAAAAAGTATTCTTGATTACTAGTTTAGAAACATTCATCTTCCAACTTTATGTTTTTCTTTTCAAAACATCTGATCATTTTCACACATTCTTTCAATTACTATTCCAAATTTAATTGTGTTTAGTTTTTTTTCTCATAACTACTACTTCTGAATTGTTCATCATTAACTATTTAAATAAAATTATTGTCAATACCATGCTCAATTTATTTTTCAGATTCAGAATTACATTCGTTTTCTTCTTAATCTTTAGATAGAAAACATATACTTTTTAATTTCTAGAATTTTCAATATTTCCTTATGTAATAAAATATTTTTTTATCTTCTTATTTCCTCCTCGATCATATTGTATTTATTTATTCTTCATCACTATCCTCTTCTTTCTTTCTTTGAGGAAAGTTAACTACAAAGTGTCCAATGGGGCTCTAAATTCAAATCATTTCAAGGGATGTTTCCCTTTGCATTTACATATACCTTGTTTCACATTTTTAGAAAACAATTAAAAAATATCATCACGATTTTTAAATACCTAATTTTTGGAACATAAATCACTAGTTTCATCTTCAATAATAATCTTCTTTGACTATTGTTTCATTACTACCTTGAAAGACATTTCTCTATAAAATATTGTTTTTCTTTTCATATCATTCACCATTATAATTTCATAAGTCATGTGTATTCTATGAAAATAATCTAGAGATAATGTTTTTGGATCTCTTTCCTCCAATGAAGAAATGTTTTCATCAAAATTATTGGGAAGGATTCCCAATATCTTCTCAATAACTATATAAACAGCTAACTTTTCACCACGGAATATGATTATGCTAAAAATGTTATTTACCCTAGTAAATATGTCCCTAACAGATTCATATTCATCCATATTCAAATTTTCATACTTCAATCTCAATATTTTTAACATTTCCTTATTTAATTTTGTATTGTATTCGTATACATTGTTAAATTTATACCATATACATTTGGCTCTAACTAAAACTTTCGCCATTAGGAATTAACATTCAAAAAGTGACAATAGTAAAGTATTCTTGGCTGTTCAATCATTCTTAAGATTCTGTTTATCAATTGAGCAAAGAGGAACTTTATTATCAATAGGAGGAAACCAAACTGTTGTAGATTCATTAAAATAATAATTAGTAGTCATGAGATAGGGAAATATTTTATCATTGAAATATGATAATTCTTACCATCAAACACTAGAATACCTTTACTATTCAAACAATTCAAATTATCCATCAACAATGAATAAGAGAAGGAAACCTATGGTCTGATACTAGGTGTATATACCCAGTCACGATAATTGTATCACTGATAGGGGGATGGGGTGAATTAGTGAGACATTTTTTTATGTTTCCTTCAAATTGAATCAACATTTTTCTCCACTTAATGATTTATTTCTCTATAGAAAATAAAAAACACACATTCTTAAGACCATAAGAATATACAAGGTTCACTATTCAATAATAACAGCTATGACCTTGGATTGGTATGGAAATTATTCAATACAACACAATCCTCTAGAAAACAATAAACAGATTACAATGATTTAGATATACCCTTTCACTCGTGTAACACTTTAATATAATACAAAAGTGTACGTGCACCATCTTAGCACAAATAGGGTAAAAACATTTATCTAAAAAATCATGTTACATATGATTCTTTTTTAACATCCTCAAATGTATTATTTGAAATAACTTTTTTCAATTTCTTACCTATAATATGGTAAGAACTTCAAGGAATTTAATATAGAATTCAAACAGATTGTAAAGTCTAATTTGCTCACTCTGATTCTCGAGATTCGATCACCCAATCTGATCTCCAAACTCTGATATTAACATCTGATTTCCAATATGATATATATAGCTCTATTATAATATGATTGATACCATTCATACACTTCCATCCTTATTTTGGAAATCACAATATGAAAATACTTGATCCAATTAAATTAGCTAGATTAGATGACCATCCAAATATGATGACAAGCCAAATATGATAGACATTTAAATATGATGATTTATGAGTATATTGGACAACTAAGTAATGTTTCAATATTATCTATTCTCATTCACTTATCTTCATCTAAATTCCTTTAACAAAGGCTCAGTATGAAAACTACTTTCACTCATTAGAATGTTAGAGCTTCTCTCTCTTCTATGGTGAATTGTAAATTAGTCCCCTGAAAAGTATTATGTAATTCTCCTCTTTTATAGGTGACCTATTGGTGGTTTTAATGAGAATCCCAAAAAATTTTCCACTCAAAAATATTCACAAAAATCTTAATTTACATTGAATTTTAGGTGAATCATGACTTCGTCAACACTTCTAAAATCATCTTGATGTTTTTCCAAACTTAATCTTCTCATTAAGCATTAGTTTTCAATCATCGTTCTGATTCTAATTTTTTTAATCTGGTTGGATTAGTTTGAATTTATTTCTCCATTATGATTGCTGAATATGATCAGCATGATTAATCAATATTGGCTCAGATAAGATGGCTCCTAACCCATTAAAAGATGTATGATTTTCCTGCAGATAAAAGAAAACCCATATTCTCTTCCAAAACCCAAAAAAATACCATATTAAAATAAATACATTTTAGAAGGTAACATGATTTTAAAACCTCCCCACCATAAACGTTATGTCCTGAAAAATCATATTAAGGAGTTACCATATCAAGGAGATAAGGCCCCTACCCTATCATCAAATCTTTAGTGTCACATGTATCGTGGGAATCAAAACCATGATACCATAGAAAATAGACAAAATGTATCTTTCTCCAATGATTTAACTTTGTCTCTGAATCAACAATAATGATTGGATGCTTAGTCACTAATAAATCAGTCTCATATTCAAGATCACTCACCAAAACATGGGATGCATCAGAAATATACTTATGATTTTATGATACATGAATCTCATTATGAATCGACATTACTGCAGTGGATGTGATAAATTGTAAGAAACTTTTCCTACCATCTCAACAACCTCAAAGGGTCCCATAAGATGAGGATAAAGCTTCCCTTTCACTCCAAGATGTCCATTACCCAAAGAAGGTGAAACTCTCAAAAATATAGTCACTAAATCAAAACTCCAATTATAGCCTATAACTAGAAGCTTATAATTTTTACAGGATTTTTTCCTTTAACATCATCTAATGAATCAATTGAATATTTTCCATAATATATTGGAATAAATATATTCAACTAATAAATTTTCACTTATATTGACCAACACAATGTAGATTTACATGTGCTACATTAGAAGACCTCAAAATGAGCCATTTGGATTGAGGACTAGTAAATATTATTTCATGAAAACTAAAATAGCCCAATTTAGTCATACCAAACTCCACCAATATCATGAATATGTTCACAAAACCTATCCCAAATTTTTTTTATAGCTCTCTATGTTCAGTCGACCATATGTGGATGGTATGTTGTAGTCAAACGAACCTAAAATGTCATAACCCTGTTAAGGCCTCTCCAAAATGAGATGTAAAACAAGTATCTGTATTTGAGAGTGTATGATATGTAACTATGTGTAATATAAGAATCTCTTCCACAAAGAGATTTACCAACTCCTCAACATTAGTTGTATCATGTATGGGTAAAATTTGATCTAGTTTGGCCATTAGATCAATCACTACCCTTACCACATTCACCATTCAACATGTATCTGGTAACCACAAAACATTCTATAGATGAAACATCCCACTTCCATGTCATCACTGGATGTGGTTGATGCAAACACAATGTTCTCTGGTGTATAGACTTATCATGTTGGAATGGATAAAAATGAGAAGCAAAATAAGAAATATCTTGTATAATATCAATCAATAATAATCATCACTGCATTTCATAAAAAATATTCATGGTTCTATATTTCACTGACGATGTGGAATTATAGAAATCCAAAATCAAAATGTTTCTCACTGGAAAAGTGATATCATACTAGTTATGGAAACATTGGATACCATTAGAAGTAAAAAACCAATCCCTAATGGTCTCCCCACCATAAAGAGAGTCCATAATTTCCTAAAATTAATTATCAAGTAGTTATTCTACATGAATCATCTTGATAAGAGTGTAGGATAGCCGAACACTTTTCGAGAAACCCTTGCCCTATTCCTCATTGAATCCCAAATGAAATAGTGAAAAAAGATCAATCATGTAACACTCTTCTAATGATTCTATGATGGACTTGGTCATATGATTCATTATCAAAGAATTTACAATGTAATTTTCCTTCCCCAAGGTATAGGAAATGTCAAAATCAATATATTGTAGGTACTCCACCCAATGACCATACAAATGGTAAAATAGTTTGTCATAGAAGATGCCACTTTGGCTCCTGTGGATAGAAAACATTGTAATCCTTTCTATAAAAAGGTAATTTTTCTAACTCTTACAAACATATAGCGTGACTGTGATTTCAATGTCACTGGATAGGTAATTATTCTCATCTGTCCTTAAGCTATCGAGAAATGTAGGATACCACATGATCATCCATCAAAATAAAAAACCGAAACTCAAACATCATCCATCGCATAAGACCACATAGCCATGGACAACCTCTGAAAGAGTCAATAGTAGAGTAGAAGTCAAAAGAAATTTCAACTTAACAAAATAACTCAAAAAATTCTTATCAAATTTTTTTACTCCCTTTAATTCGAGTGCATTCATCAATGAAACCAACTTTGAAAAATCCTTTAAAAATGTACGATAATACCCTTATCTACCCAAGAATCCCTAAATCATGGAAACATTACATGGTTCTTCGCATGTCTTAAAATATTTCATCTTTTCAATGTCAACTAAGATATTTTTATTAGACAACGCATGTCCTATGAAAATTACTTCATGAATAAAAAAATCTCATTTTAGTAGCCTGATATAGTGTCGATGATTTTTCAAAATTTCCAAAAGTCATATGAAATTATAGACATGATACTCATTGATATGGGAGTAAAATAAGATGTTATTAACAAATACCACCAAAAACACTTCAAGATACTCAAGGAAGTTATTATTCATAAAATCATTTAAGACTGTAAGAGAATTGATTAGAAAAAATGGTTTGACAAGATACACATAAAGGGTATACCTTCTATAGAAGGTGTTTTTTAGAATTTTATATTCTTTTATTCTCTATTAGTGTTACCCATATCAAAGATCAATCTTTAAGAACCAATTAAACCCTTTAAAAAAGTAAAAGAAACCATCCATATGAAAAAATAGATACTTTTTATTTATCATAACTCAGTTAAGATTCTAATAATCAACATAGAGCTGATGTGTTCCATCAGTTTACTTTGTGAAGAGGACATGTACCACCCAAGGTGACGCACTCAGGAGAATAAAGACTTTCTCTAATAGTTAATCCCACTAATTTATAAATTCTCTACGTTCAAATGGTTTTTTATAGTATAGAGAAATAGATATTGGCTAAGTACCGTGTTGTAAATCCATAGACATATCTGCATATATTACTACTGGTAGATTAGATAAATCAGAAGGAAACACATTGAGAAACTCGACGACAATAGGAGGGAGATAATCACTTAATGAATCTCATGAAAATTAAAATTAAAATACTAATATTACTTACCCGATATCTAGAAAAATATTTTTTGGCTATACTCGACCAGAAGACCCATTCTCCTTGAATGACACAACACAACCAATCATGAAAAGTAAAGGAGACCAATTGAGCATAGTAGTTAATTTGATCCTTATTAGAAATGATCCAATCTATACTAACAATCACATTAAGAAATTTCATTTCAAGAATAATAAAATCCAAGACCTGTTCAATCTGTGAAAAACCGAAAAATAAAAACAGGAAAATAGAGACCATGTATGATCTTCATTCTAAGTGGTGTAGTAATATCCATCACATAATATAAAATCACTATAGGACGATTTACCGGGTCTATAATTCAAGTCAATATAAATGAGTGGGATGCCACAATATTAATTAAATAATTCACTAAAGATGAAGTTGTAGTGATGGTACCTCTCACAATTGCTGAACACCTATCAGATTAATCCAGAGACTATTATACTGCATAAAGAAGATTCCTTTTGGATTCCTGTCGATGTAACATATTGGATCTCAAAGAATCTGATTTCAATGAAATACTTATGGATGCTGCTAAGACCATTCCACTAATTGGAGTAGAAATTAAATGGATTAATTTGTTTAAGTGTCATTAGAAACTATAAGTACTATATATCTTTAGTGCCTCAGTAGAAATATGTCCTAGATACCGAAGTATGCCATAATAGAATTATATTAGTGGGACTCTGTCTGAAACTATAAATGATATAGAGGATTACTACCATTGAGAACATCTACAAGACTCATTAAACTTCCTATTTATTTTAAAGGAAATCATAGAACTATGATTGGTAGAAAAATGAACTGCCTTTAACCCTAACATACCATATAGGTCAGGATCAACCATCAACACCCTATCTAGTATGTTTGGATACAAATTGAGATTTAATATGAAGAAATACAAATGGATATCAAGTTGAAGACCCTTTTTGATCCATCAGACCTTTATTTTATCTTTTAATTAAATCATAGGTTAAAACTAAATAATCATCAAAAAGGATTTTTATACCATGTCACTGACCGATCAACCTGTTATAAGTTGAAAAAATAAATATCCATAGCCAGTACTATAGATTATGGATAGAAAAAATTATTTAAAATCAATCTAAAGTCCTTCCACTCAAATCCATTGTTATTTTTCTCTAATACCATAGATTCCCATCATATCTTTCTAGATCCTTCTAGCATTATAGTGGAATACTTCACCTTAATCTTTTTTATATTATCTAAGAAATAAAATATAATCTCTGTATTTCTCAAAAAAAACACCAGTATCTTGTGGATGATTAGATCCTTGGAATGTTTGTGTTTTATAAAGAAAGAACTTCTGATCAAAATTCTAGGATTCATTTATATATAAGTTCACTAACTTGATCTTGAATGGAAGTAGGTTTCCTTGCATGTACCATTGACTGGACAATGTGAACAATAATCTCAAAAATATTCTTGTATGTGGGAGAATTCACTCGATGTGGTTTGTCATCAAAATCCCGATCGATCCTATTTAGATGTATTATCAGAATTATGATACTAAAAAATATCAACAAATGAAATGATATAAATTATAAGATTACTCAAATCAAGAACTCACACAAGAGGAACATGAAAATAAATTCCATCAGATAAGATATCAAGATTTGGATTTCGACTTATACAAATAAAAAGGTATAAAATTTTATATTCATATCAAATTATTCCTTAATGGTCCTTTCTCTTAACACCCAAGGTTACTTAATGCTAATTATGATGAGATTTGGATAGAAAATCGATCATAAAAACCTCTATTATCCTAAAAAGACATCTTGAAAAACACATTGATATTATGGAATGATGATTAACATGCACCTATGATACTAAATTATCATGATTCATCCAAGATTCCACGGTACACTAATACCAAAGTCAGAAATGGCATGGCCCAAAAAAATTCTCGATCCCCATGGGTTGTCAACAAGATACTTGAGTCTCATAATATCAAATAAGGAAACAATTTCCACAAAAACAGTGGAATAAAAAACATTTCATGTTATTATTCTCAACAATCACAAGGGAGAATGTACCTGAAGCAAATGGGAATACAAAAAAAATATAGTACATCAACAAAGTACTCAATATAAATAAAATATCCCATGCAACAATTTTAGGACATATATATCATTAACGTACATCATCACTCATTGTTCTAAAGGATCATGATCATCCAATACCCCATTGTGGAAATTTTTCTATGATTAAACTTGTTATAAGATATTATAAAAACACATGAAGGAAAAGGTAGGGTGTGATCAATAAAAAATATTATACTTTCACTGTGTGTTTCGTAATCAATATCATAACAATATAACATTAATTATATCATTTAAAAATAAGACAATGCATGGAATTTAATTTTCATATTCAAAACTAAAATATAATTTAATTTCAAATGGATGAAAGATATATAAAAAAACATTAAAATTGGTTTAAATAAACATTTTATATAATATAGTTATTATAAATTTTTCGACATGAATAATATATTTCAATAATCATAAACATGTATATCAAATCAAACAACTCATAAAATATCACTTTGCATAAAATCCACATGGTATATTAGTTTAACAAGAAATAGGATCCTCACACATCTGATAATGAACATGGATCAAGTCAGGTGTGAACACAAAAATACACCACATAAAGGGGCACCCATCCAGGGTAGTCTACACCAAAATAGGGGAACACATTACGAGTAGTTATTCCATAGTTATTTTAGTAACAATTTCTATTTTTAATCCAATTATAGGGAGGAATGGTCCTAGAATGCTTATCTTGGATAAAAAAGTCTAACGAAGCTAACATGTTATTTTACAATTAATCCATCATATTTACAATCAGTCATTTCATAAAAATCAAAATATAATATCCCAATTGAAATTTTCAATATTCATTTTTATTTATAAAATAAATAAATGAGTTTCATTGTTCTAGGAAATTTTAGATGACGTTTCAATTTGATCCCTTTTTCTCAAGGTCAAAATAAAATAATTTCATAAAAATGATTTATAAATCAATATTTCATTTTGAAAAATCCATCCAAAAATTTCAATTCCATTTTAATCAGGGTTTTTCTTAATTCCCAAACCCTTTTAAAATCAATGATTGAATTCCATAAAATACTTGTTTATAAATCCTTTAAAAACTCCTTTAAATTTAATAAATTTTTCATGGTTTCATTCATAGGGAAAATATGTTTGGAACCAATTACCTTTAAATCAATGATTAGGAAATTGACAGCCACAATGAGACTCACAAACAAAGAATGAAGGAAAAAAGATTTAGGAATACAACATAGAATCAAGATCCAATCAAAAAAAAATTTATCATTAAATTACATGATGATATATAAAACAATATATATGATATAAATATTTAATAGAGTAAATATTATATTAGGAGATCAACTTTCAGGGGTAGATGCAACACAACCGCCATGAAGATCAATCACAGATTGAGGCAATAAAAAGGGAATGAAGGTATCCAAAACTACCCCATAGATCTTCTATTTCAAGAGGGGAGAAGGTTGAAAATGAATACAATTAGGGTAATACAAGTATCAAACCTAAAACCAAAACTCAAAATAATTACATTGTGCATAATTCCAATACATATCTTGTAATCCTCAAAGACTAGAAATGAAAAGAAAATAGTATCCTTTTTATTAAAATTCTCTTTTTCTCTTAAATTTTTTGAATTCAATGTCCATGAATGTAAACTTTCACACCCTTTAAGGTCTTCAAAAAATATTCATAGAGAAACATACATAGTGTGTAATCCCATTACATGACATAAAAGTGTCTACGAGAAAGGAGAAACCCCAAATTCTTCAAAAAAACCCCAAAACCAAAACCAATGGAAAATTAATATCTTACAAAAGAAAACTAGATGTTATAGGAGTCTATTAAAGGATATATAACATAGGTTAATCCACATAGGGATTTTTATATAAGGTCATCCACAATGGGTATCACAAAAGGGTGTCTAGATCAGGATTCATGAAGGGTACCCCCACAGGGACATGGTTAAGTGATTATTGTAAAGGGATTTGGTTTATAGGTGGACGAAATTCACTAACTCAAACTGAAAATGAATTTAGTTTCCAATAGGAATGTTTAGAGCCCCTTTTGAGGATTCATGTGGTCTGTGTAATACATAATGTGGAATTTATGACCTTCTCATTTTTAATTTTTTATATTTGATTGATGACATAAAATAATCAAAAAAAATTATCTATATGTCTATGTAGGCTTTAAATGTATTAAAAGAAATTCCTTTGAAGTCCAGTATTCCCCCAACTATCAAAGTGAGGATAATATCAATGGTCATGTGGAAGTTAGCCTAAAATGAATTTTTTGATTAAAAAAACATGAATTGAGGTTTTCCATCATGAACAATAAATTTTATTAAATGTTCCTTTATAATTAACAATTGTTATTTTTAAATAAATCAAATATCATAATATTTTATAGACATTAATTTTTATAGAAAATATTTTCAATGTTAAAGGGTTATATTCATCAGGAAATGTTTTATTTTAACATTCAAAATTGTCTTAAAATAAGATGAAATAAATTTTTGATACATTAGATATACCCGGTATATGATCCATTAATAACATCCATATTTCTTCTCTGGGTGGTTTATGATTATGAAGATAATAGTTCCCTGAAACCAATACAATTTTGATGATTTTTACAATGATGAAATGTTTATGAAAACAATTTCATTTACCTAGGTTATAATATTATGAAAATTTTGGAATCTTGTTTATTTTTATTGGTTATGAAATCTTGAATACATTATGAAATACATTTATCTTCATGTATTATAACATGAAGAAAGTTTTATGATCTTGTGGAACACATATGGATGATTTTTATTATTTAATAGTGGATATTATATAACCATGTACATTGGTCACATTATAACTAGAGATTCATGGGAAATATATCTCGGTAAAATTCATTGGCTATAGATTGAGATCTCATAACATAAACATTAATAGAATGGGGAGTGAACCCAATTCATTAACTGAATTTGTCCACTATGATAGTCATGGGAGTGAAAAATACTACTATGATGGTTTTTGGAGTGAACCTAATCCATTATCATATTCTTGAGAGTGAACCTTAACTACCATGTTGTCTTGGGGAGTAAACTCAATCCACTATTATGTGTTTGTAAATTATTCCTGACTACTAAGGTAATGATTTTCTAATATTATGTATATACCAAAAATAAATACTCTAAAACTATTTTATGTTCTCAGGGATCATATTCTTTTATTCCATTTTTGATTCATGTCTTGTGAACAATAATGATTTATTCCAGGTCACATGTTTTTTATCTATTTAATGAAAGGTTTGATCACACCAGCATTAATGCACCAGATTTGATTATGTGATGGCCTTCTCTCATTGGTGTTATAGGTGATGATGGTAGAATTTTAGTTTCAAACTACTATGAAAAATGTGTTTCTAGATTATTTTGTTAGTGGTTCTTTCATTTGATTTTTAATTTTAAATTTTAAATCATGGATTGTGTTGGACCAGTGTGTGGAATGGATTCCAAATGATATTTTAAATATTCAATTTATAATGGTGATTGTAGGTAGTTTCTGAACATGGTTTGGATGGTGTGTGGTGTACTGTTGGGTACATGTTTTGTTTCACCTTTTTTTGTAAGTGGTTCCCACTCAAACTCAAAGTGGTTTTATTAGAAAATACAAAAATTCATTTGGATAAATTACTTTATACTCATGTAATGTTAAAATCTCCCTTGTTTTCCCACACAGATAATTTAATCTCACCCTTTCTTATGTTTCCTTTATGAAGGTTAAAACGAAAATTATTATGTATGACTTTCCTATGTAGTGTGATAGTTATAAAGAAAAAAGTGTGAGATGATATAGTTATCTTATGAATAGGTTGATAATGTTTCCATATTTCTATAGGTACTATAACTATATCTTTACTAGATGGTTTAGTACGTTATGTAATGAATATTAATATTTTAAGATGTAATATTTATGTATGAAATTTATGGGTTACTATAGTTGGTATCAAATAATGGTTTAGTTATCCATTGAAAACCAGGTTGAAAAAACAATTTTAAAATACACAGGGATAACTCTGAGCATATTCCATGGGATATGTCTATAGATAAGAAAATAGACAAGTGAAGTTATAAGAAAATGTACTAAATATTGGTTAGTGATAGAGTGTGTGTTTTACAATGAGATACATACCTATTCCAATAGTACAAGTTGATGTAGTTTTCTCATAGATGCATCTAAGGGATATTACTGCAAAAAAATTTCTTCAAGTACATATCAGCCATCATTCTACTGCATGGTGAGAGTGACCTTACTACATACATAGTTTAACACTCTTCAGTGATATGTTTTTTAAATTCACAAACTCTTTCAAAACAATTATGATTTATTCAAATAGATGTTGACCAAGAATGACCTATGTTAATACTATGGTTTTGTTGATTGAAAATAAGTCAATGCTAGGGACTAGAAGTAATTGGGTTAATACTGAATGTGATTGAAAATGTGTGTATGAAATAACAAATGAAAAAATGTATGGTGTAAAGGATAAGGTGATTATTCCCAATTAATTATCACAATATATGATTATAATATTTCACCTCAAGAAACACTAAGACTAACTAAATTATAAAATTATAGATTTATCTGAGATATTGGGTGTTAGATAATTTTTATAAAAGAAGATTGATTTCCCCATATGTCGAGAATATGGGAAAATAGTGAAACGAGTGATTAAAATTAACTAGATGATTTTTATGTACGGAGTAGAAAGGAATATAGTATGTAGCTAATGAATAAAGTTCAATAGTTTAGTTAATGAATTAGAAATTGTTCCCTAAAGTATTCATTAATGATTTAATGTCTTAAATGTGATATGTATGGGAATTCTGAAAATTTATTCCCTAGGGGAAAACCTCAAGATGAGGATCATTTTTTTGTACGAGAAAATGTCATGTAATTGATGATGAAGATACTAAAATCGGAATATGAAAGGAAGATGGTATAAAGGGATAAGGAAATGAAGCCCATTTAGTGGTTTATGAACAGAGTGGATGGATTGAAGTGCTAATATATTGGATCCCAATAATTATATTATTTGGATCATAAAATATATAAGAGTATTTATATAGAAATTATACACTAATGATTTGAATGAATATATTGAATAGTGATTTAAAAGAAAAGTTGTATTTTATAAAAAAAACACAAGAATATGTGAAATTTAACCCTTAATATGATGCAGGAGTTGAGATGATGATGTTTACTTGGGATAAATAGATGATTAATATGGGTAAAATACATTAGATAGAATTGATGAAATTGTAACTGATTAATGATTTGATGGAAAAATCTTTTATGTTAACATTTAACTAGTTTATAATATTTTTGGATTTATTGAATTTATTCAATAATCTATGGTTCTATTTAAATAATTTGGAAGTATGTTTATTTTTATTGAGTTTTTATATGAATTATTATCTTCAAAATGTTTTAGTATAATATATGACTATGGAATTCACAAATTTGTTATGTGAAAATTATGAGTAACTTTATTATATTTGGGGTATTATTTCTACATTGATTTAGAGAAATTTAGTGACATTATATGTAAATTTTTATTTTCACAATGTTCCTATGGTTAACCATTTAATGAATCCTTTATGTTGAACTATGAATGTGGTTCTAGATATTAATGTATAATTTCATTATATAATGATTTTTACATGTTGGAAAAAAATTTATTATCATTTGCGTGTTCATAATAACTAGATATTGGAGAAATGAATTATCATTATATTATAGAACTCATGATCCAATAAAACATCAGGCATCAATAAATCATCTTCATTTTATAGAGTTAGAGATGATGTTGGAATTGATTGAATAAGAAACAAAAGATGAGATTATTTTAATGAAATAGAAATAAATAAGGCAAGTATATTGTCTATTTATCTATATATTGATAATAAAAATTCCCTAAACATTCTATGAAAGGATATTGAGATTAAAAAAGTTCTTATGATTTTATTTAAATCAATGGTCTTCTAATTCATCAGGAATTTATGGATTTTTGGTTATCCAAATTCTCCTGACCATGTTCTCTATCACTCTAAATTAGTCCTTGGGAATTGGTTCTCTACTCCATGTATATATTTTCACTTTCCAACAGTGATATCCTATTTGAAAACCTAGCTATGTGACCCTTGTATTTATATAACCCTTTTAAGAGGAATATTTATCAAACCTTTTAAGATGTGGGTTTTCTATAATAAAAATTTCCAATGTCAATCCTTTGATTATAGAGATAAACTTCAAATTTAGATGAATGAAATTATTTAAGTTGGTGCAATGGAACACATAATGGTTTTATGAATTATTTCTTATTTAAAAATAAATTTAATTTCTTTGATAACTTGTTTTAACCAAAAAAATGAGATTCAATAAGCTGTGATGCAGTATAAATATTATTTACATGTGATCATCACTACCTAGTTTTTAAATTAAATGTTATAAATAAGAGTAAACGCATTCTAAAAATTATGTATAATAGTTCTAAATAAATAAAATATATTTAAAAATATGTACTTTGTATACTTTAATGTCTTTATATGCTCTAAAAATAAAATTTTTGTCAAGAAATAGATTTTCATTGCTTTTGATGAAAAGGAAATCAATTTTTCCACAATAAGAATATTTATTTTAAAAATGAACAAAATTTTTTGAATCAAAATTTATAATTTTTCTTATGTTGAATCTTTTGGATATTTTCCAAAAATATTAACTTTTTTGTTGAATATTGAAAAAATAATTATTTTTATTGAAAAATACATTTTCATTTGAATAATTTACAAGGTTAAATGTTATTTTAAATTAATTTTAATTGTAAAACTAATTAATTTATATTATAATTAATCCATTTGGTGTTATTTAAATCAACTTTATGTTGAATTTTATTATAAAATCCTTATATGCATTTGAAAATTATCTCTTTGGAAAAAAAATTTCATTATGTGTGAGATTAATTTTAAATAAAAATTTACAAATTATATGAATTGAATTTTAAAAAAAATTTATCTATATTTAGAGTCAGCATAATTAATATTATGATATAATTTCAGCATAAGTTTTGGTCAAAATAAAAATTGAAACCCATAAAAATGAATTACCATAAATAATGTTATACTAGGATTCCTGGTGGTAAAACTAGAAAGATAATGGCTAGAATAACCCAGTTACTTATCTAAATAATATGCTCTATCAATATCTCAATCTTTATCATTATAGGGACAAAATCTGGATGTGGATAAATTTTAATGGTATTCTTGAGCATAATAAAATTAATTTTATGAGGGTAATATTTTTATTTATATGTATTTATATAGGTAGATTAGATTCTTAATTAGTGCCAATATAGTAATAATTAAATTGTTAGAAAAATAAAATAAATTAAAAAAATTATATTTATAGTGTTATAAATTGAATTTTTATTTTATTTCATTATTTTTTTACATAAAGATAACATGATATTCAAGTGTTAAATAATAATTTCGAATCCTTGTTTTTCATGATTTTTAGGTCAAATTAAATGACCAGTGTAAATTTTGACAATAATGATATTTTATAATAAATAATATTTTATTATAATTAAATTAACACCAAAATAGTAAAAACATTATTACCCTTTAAAAGGGTGATACAATTTTTTGGGTGCTAAATTTTCTTCTATTAAATTTATTTTTGCTCACATAATGAATGTTTATTTTATATATTCTATTTAATATATAGAATCAAGTTTCAAAAATATATACTAATTGACATTTAATTTTTATACATAGGGTGTGAATAAAAAAAGAAAATAAATAAAAGAAAAACTACCATGGATTAAACTAATATGTTAAAATTAATTAATCGTAATGGTGAAATAATAAAATGTATAAAAAGTTTTTCTTTTTTATTGTAGTGGTGTGGGTTGATCATATATACCCTAAAATAATATATAATCAATTTCGGAGGAACATGGGGTGATTGTGACTTTCCATTACTGAATAGTTTAGGGTATTTAAAAAATTCCACTCCTCCACCAATATAAAATGGCACATACCTCACTCATTTAATTACATATCTTAAGCCATTTGGATCAACGAACCATTACCGAAATCCATCTCCAAAACAATATCCATGTTTGATAGATTCTACTCATACCAAAATACAAACCCTATTGTCTTAATATGTGATACAAATTTAGTATTTCTAAGAGAAGTAGGTTTCTAATTTTTATTAATGATGTTGAGACTTATGGTAAAATATTTTGGCCTCAAATTTTCTTTATTGAGGTATACGTTTTATTATGAAATAATAAAATATTATGTGGTGTGTATACATACCCATTGATATTTTATGTCGTGAGTTTATTTAATCTCTTAATATTTTATTTTATATGTAATTTATTCATTAATGGGGATCAAAACTCCAAATTTACTATATCACATAATGGATTTCTAGTCTCTATATTATTATTGTGAGACATATTACATATTCAACACTGATTTCTTTTTATGTGGGTTAAATATTAACCATGAATTGGTTTTATAAATACCCTCATGAAATTTATGTGATATACTTATCCGTATAATTTTTTCTCATTCATGGGGCTTACGGTTCAAAATTTTCCAAAGTGGAAATGGTTTGATATTACAATCTCATTTCCTATTGATAATAATAATAATAATGCTTTATATGATGAAATATTATAACCGATTTCTTACGAACTTCATGAATTATTCTTCTCCATTTGATATTTATTGACAATATATATTTTACTTTATTTTTTCTCAATTTATCTACTCATGATTCCAAAATATTTTGTAAAGGAAAATTGAAATTAATTCAAACATTGGATGAAAACCCTTTTTCTCTATCTACTTTTATTTTAAAAATGTTTCAATGAATTTTATTATGTTTTTTATTATTTAAATTCTTGTTGATAAGTTTTTGACTTTTGAAAAAATGTAAAGGAATCTTCATGTCATTTTCTAAACATGGTCTATTTGTCTTTTATCAAAAATGTGAAAGGATTTTTTGTTTTTACCTGTAATACATGAATATAATTTCCCTCATACATGGGAACCTATTTTTTTCATGAAACCTTATTAAAGGTTAAATGTTATTTCAGAGATCATTATTTGGACAATGTTTAGTGTCTTTTAGTTTTTAAGAGGTGATTTTCAAAGAGAAAATATTATTTTCTTCAAGAAAATTTCTAAGTGATCATTAAGAATAATTTTATATTTAAGATGAAATACTTTAATTCTACAAAATTTATATTGGGTATATGATCCATTAATTCCATCATTAGTTTTTCTCTATGTGGAATATTATTATGATGATTATAAGTCCCTGATATCCATTCATTTTTCATGGTGTTTCAAATGGTGAAATAATGATATTTTAATGAATCCAATATTATTTCTAGATGATAGGATATCATGAAATGTTTTGAAATATGGTAAATTTATTAGAATATGACATGATGAATTTTTAATAAAATCCCTTTCTTGTTAAGGTTTCTGATATGAGGAATATCTTATAATTTTGTGGAATACATATATATGGTTTTCATTATGTGATGGTTATAACGTTATAAACCTGGATGGAGTTAATGTTATAATAAAGTTTGGGAGGGAACTATATCTCCCTCCAATGGATTGGGTATATATTTTTAGCTCATGATATAATCATGAATGTAATGTAAGGTGACCCAAGATTAGAATATTAATTTGTGTAATACTATGGTATTGGGAGTGATCCATGTCTAATGTGATGGTTTATAGAGTGAACATAATGTACTATATTAGTATTTGGAATGAAGCATTACAACTTTGTGGATTTTTGGATAGACCCTAATACATTATTATAGTCTTGGAAATATATCTTGACTATTAAGGAATTTATCTTCAATACTTATGGGTATTTAATAAATTTATATCTTTTTCCCATGTTATGTTATTTTGTATCATGTTCTTTTATTCTAATATTATTTGTATCTTTTGAACTGGAAATGTTTATGTGATGAACCACATTTATAAACTATGATATATAGGTTATGTTTTTTTTAATTATATTCTCATGTTCTCGTAACCTTATTCTTACGTTATATTGATATCTCCATTTATTACCCATACAGAGAATCTATGCTCACCCTTTGTTATGTTTCCTTTACTAATGTTAGGAAGAATGATATTATTGATGAAATTTATAACACAGGTTCTATTTATGATGAAATTTGTGGGAGATTCTATAGTTCATGTATGAGAGGTTAATTACATATACATATTTCTAAATGCATTTAGACTAAATAATTTTGATGTGGATATTTGTAATATATAATGAAAGTTCATCTATTATGATGTAATATTAATGTATGAAAATTATGGGTGGCTATAATATTCATATCATGTACATGAATATTTGTTCCAAAGAAGGAAATAAATCAAAAGGCATAATCATAAGATTTAACCAAGAAAAGTAAATGATTTTCGTAATCTTGACTCATATCATAATCAAAAGTGATTTTAGAATGAATTCATTTTATAAATGAACATAAGTCACATAATAATCTATAAAATTTAGGTAATATAAGATATGAATATATTTTTGAAACATATATACATAATTTATAACCAATACTTGAACTAAAAGATGTTTTTAATGATTTTTTTAAAAAATGTACATGAAATATTTCATGAGAAAAAAACTTTTTATTTCGAAATCAATTATTGAAAATACAAAAAATAATAAAATATTATAGAAATATTTTTCCTTAAAAAGAACCATAGAATATTATAATGGAATCTTTAACGAACACGTGAGGAATTCTGTATATGTCTTATAAGATAGAAAAATTCATTTCATACTTTTAAAATTTTTATAAAAAGTACAATGTTTTGAAAACAAAAATAAGATTCATTTATTTTTAAAAAAATACTAAAATGGGTAAAAATTTATTTAATGAATAATTTTTGAAATAAAAAAAATATTCCTAAAAATATTTTTAGAAATCATGGATAGGGAGTAAAAATGAATTTCAACCAAAGAGAGAAATGAAGTTATTTATTCTCAAAAATATTTTATCAATAATTTTAAGTACTGAAGAGAAGAAAATGGTTCAATTACAAGAAAATATTGGGAATAAATAAAGAACAATATAATAGATTTAGAATAATATAGAAATAGCAAACAATTTCTCCAATTGGGTCTTAAACATAATAAATCTTGAATAATGGTAAGATTTTGAAATAAACCATTGAAACTTTGCTAACTCTTGAATCATAAACCCCATAAAATTAGTAATCAAAAAAAGTATTTAAATAATAATAATATAAAAATATTCATGATATAACATTTAAAGGGGAATTATATACACCGTATAGAGGAAGAAGTGATGAATATGTCTTACGCCTCATGACAATAAAATTTTAGATGGGAAATACCTTACTTTGAGTATGGACTTATCATGTATTTCCATTATAATCTGTATAACAAAGTTATCAATTAAAATTTTATGAACCCTTTTTAGATTTATTCCCTTATATTTAATGCATTATTTAAATTTTTATGACTTACTTAATTAAATGATGTATTATTTCCATGTTAGGTGTTTAGACGGTGTTCAACTCATAAATTAAAATTGGCATCGGTGTGATGAATGTGATCAAAGGGGTAAATAATAAATCATAAATAGAATAACAAACATTAATTATTTATCATTTTATTCATAAATTATACTTTTAAAAATAATGATGAACTATCGTTATGAAGGATGAAGTATCTTGCAATCATAGATATGGTTGATCATATGTACGCCTGAGTAGTGTTTCCATTCATCAACCACCATGAAGGAAAGAAGGTAAGTGTTATTTTAAATTTCCATAATAATTATTATATCATAGATATCATATTATTTCATAAAATAAACACACACACAAATATATATAAATAAATAAATATATTTATTTATTTATCGTCTATGTGATGCAATATTAAAATATTAATCATGTCACTTTTCTAGGTGATAGGCCACCATATAAAGGAATGACATTACCATTTTTCATCGGATGTAAGGTAAAAATATATATGAAATGTTAAATTTATATAATAAATAATATTTCATTAATATAAGATATAAAAAATAAATACATCATCCTGAATAATCATGTGATGCGTTGATGGAAAAAAATACATCAATTCGTGAGACCTTAGTATGCCTTGCACATGAACAATGGTTCAATTTCTTATTTAATTGAATTAGAGAATTACTTTAGATATTAAGTCAACATAATAATGTTTCCAAATATTATATATACATATTTTTTTTATCAATTTGTTTTACTGTGATTTTAAGGAGGTAAGAAAAATTATATAATGATGCAGGGTTAAAAATGATACATCTTCTTCAGACATAATATATCGGATTATAACTAAAAATTATATAGATTATATTAAGGATCATATAAATGTGTCTTGGACATTATAAGTGAATTAATTAGGTGATATGCAAAGGGATTTTTTATCGATGATTCTATAGATGTGTGAATATGATAGGAGAGTGGGTGCCCTTTTATAAGTGCGAGAGAGGGCCCACATAGAATTTTTGATAATAAAATAATATACCCATATTTTGAACTTGTAATTTTCGTCTAAAATTTTCCATTATAAAACCTCAGATGACATAAGGCCTACATATTTACATTAAATAATAAGTGGTTAATTTTTTGTTCAATTTAACCCATATATTTTTAGTTTAAACACCTAGTATACCAATTTTAGCATTTTCCGTGGTAATTAATTTTTAATTGTTTTATTATCTACTGTTACTGAAAAATATGTTCATCATGTTATATTAAATTAATTATTTTGAATAAAAAATTTAAAAAATACAAATTAAAGCCATAGATGTGTAAAAATTTATTTTATATTAAAACTAGTAGAAGTGATAATAAAGACTTTTTCAAGAAAAATCATTCAAAAATATATATTTATATAAAAAATGAAATTGATTATAATTAGCTAAATTGGATTGTTAAAAATATAATTGAACTAATTAATCTTTTTAAACATTTTTTAAAAATATGTATCTTTTAAAATGATTTAAATGAAAAATATATTTTTAATAAAAATTATATTTATTACTATTAAACAAAAAATATATATTTTTAGAAAATTAGCTTAAATTATTCCAAATCTAATTATGATTCATTGAGTCCAAAAATAAAATAAAATTTTACCAATTAATTTTCTAATAGTGGAAGAAATTATTTTATTATTTGTTCATAATCACTGATAGAAATAAATATTTTGGGTAGAAATGCATTTTTAAAAATAAAAATATGTTATAATAAATTAACTATTTAATTATAAATATATATTATTTATTTTAAATCATTAAACTTAATTTTCAAAAAAAAAAATTATATTCATACCATAAGGTTTAATGATTGTGATTTAACATTCATGTTAAAATAATAATATTAATAATATATTTTGGTTCTTTAAAACACGATGTTGTGTATTGTGTATGCTATAGAAGATATTTTTATTTTAAAATATTATGGTGTTACATTATACCCACCATAAATAAATTTTATCCATGAGATTTGAAAATTTTCTTAGTAATCAAGGGTTTGAAATTCATACATTTAATGATGGGAAACAGACATCAAAAAAGGATAATAAAATGCCCTCTTAAAGTGATGTAAAGGGAAATAAAAAGGGCTTTTGAAATAAAAAATACTAGGATTTCATATAATTATTACCTTGGTGGGAATTGATAACATGTATTTGAAAGGATGATCTATTTCGGAAATAATGTTATAACATTTTTTAATGGAAGAATATTCCATGGAATTATCAAACATGAAAAACAATTTTATTTCAAGGTTCTTTTTGTAATATTGATAAATCCTTTTACCATTTAAACTAAGAAAATAAGGAAATATACTTAATGTAAAATTATATTTTAAACCATCTATTAATTTTCACCACATTTTATTATGTTTCTCCAAAATCTGAGTATTTAAGATGACTTTTTTCAAAAGGATCTAAAATTATATACTATCAGATCACACGATTCCAAAAAATGATTTCAAGATATTCCACTTGTACATAATCATGAAAAAAACTAAAAATGGTAAGCATATGGTATGTTAATTTAAAAACTGAATACACTTTAATCTTAGTCTCTATATCTAAAGTTCAACGTAGATGATTCTAAAAGAAAATTACCATACATACAAAATAACATCAATAATCAATGATTTAGTTGTATTATTTACAAATAATATTTATGGTTATATCACATGTTATACATAATGCTTACATATACCTTATCCTAATGAAATATTTTTCAAAATACCATTAATCACCTCAAAATCATAAAAAGATTCAAAAATATTTTATCCTAAAATATTTTTTTTGTAAGTAAAATTCATATTTATCCTTGAAATCAGTTTTGTAAAAACAAAGTAATTATAACCAGTACATTAAATGGGGCCAAGGGTAGGCACGTCACCCTTACCAGACATTAGTTTTTGGTTTAATCCCCATAACCTTGAAATATTTGATGAGTTTTTTTTGATGGAGTGTTTGTATTCCTTTTTCAAATGAAATGGAAAGAAAAAAGTGATAATCATATTCACATATCATTTTGTTCTGATAACATTTTATAGAAAAAGATTAACATCTTCTAATGTAAAACTAGTCATCAAATTTCAATTTTTACTATCTATAGTTTTCGATTTAGCTTATTCATTTAACAAAACAATAATTCTAATAGACTATATTTACATCCACATCAAGATCATAATAATTATTATATATCCATAGATAATTTTTTCTGCTTAAAATATAAACTTAACATTGAGTAACCTTTCTAGTTTATGACTAATATTCATCATATTCTAGAAAATCAAAAAATAATACTTCTGCAGAATAATTGGTTAAAGTATCAAGTTTCGTATAAACAGAGTATGATTAGAAAAAGAATCACTACAAAAAATGACTCTCATGTTCCATCACATAAATGCATCAATCATTCAATATAAATTATTTTAATTACATATTCCATTATCAATTAATACTCATATTATGTACTTGACATAGATTTTCACCAAGTTCCCTACATATATGACATTATGTTGTTAGTGGGTACTTTTTTTAACATTAATTCTTTTCATATTGTTAACCATAGTCTTAGTTTTTCATCACTAATTAGCCACTTTGTGCCCTCATTTTATAAATATAAATAAACATCCAGTTCCATTAAGGCATTATCTATGGTTCCTATTTCTATTTTTTGGGATATTGAAAATTTAATATTATTTTATCTAAGATATTTAACACTTTAACTTCCAAGAGTTGATATACGCCTCTTATATGATGTGTCTTGAAATTTAACAATATTCATATTGTTAATAAAAATTTTAGATCACCCATTATCCACAATCATAAGATTTCTATCATCCATACCCATTAGGTTATGCATATTTTTCGGTAAACCCTTAAATTTCCCATCACAATATATTTTGGAATCATTTATTTGATTTTCAACCATTAAATAATAATAACAAAAGAAACATCATGAGAAATAATTTACATATAAAAGGGAATCTTATAAACATAGAAGGAATAACCAATAAATGATTTGTATATCCGGAATTTTGAGTATCTGGGATTCAATATTGGATATCAATTTTTGTCATTTCTATTAGGTTTCATATCCTAATAATCTGTTCCATTCTTTAAAATGGGGTTTAAATAGTTTCTAAATTACAATAACACACAGCCAATGTGTTACAAATAAAATAACCTGAATCACGAGTCACTAAATGGAGCCCCAATCTTGTTGTCCACATGGACTCAAGTGGCACTCTCTGTTGGATCGAATATATAGATATGTATGTCTATTATATGGAATAATACAAGAGTGGGGGGGGGGTGAATTGTAGGTTTTAAAACTTTTGAGTTTTAGAAACTAAGAGATTAGTTTAAATGATCTTAAACTAATACAAATACAAACACCCACAATTGTATTGAATATAAAAAGGTATGATGTATTTTAATACTAATGTAATGTAAAACAATTGTATTCAAGATGAACACAATAATCAGAGTAATAAAAATATGAATGATTCTACCTTAAAGCGTATAGAATCAATCAATACAATATGTAATAGAATGATTGTAATTGAAACAATTACAATTGAATATGTAAAGAAGAAAGGAAACGATACAAATTCCATTCTAATACAAGTAACAGTGGAAATGTAAAAGAATTACAATTCTTTTAACCCAAAGAGAAAGGTTATCCTTTCACCTAGGATAAAAGGTCTGTCTCTCCAACACCTTGGTGAGCCCTCGATACGATGATCGGACTGTCTGTCTGCCTATCCCTGGAAGCCCTCGACACGATGATCGGCACGTCTGTCTACCTATCCTCAGCATCCCTCGATACGATGATCGACACGTCTGTCTGCCTATCCCTGGAATCCCTTGATTTTGTAGGTTATCGGCACCTCTGTCTTTCAATTGCTTGAAAGCCCTTGATACGATGATCGGACGCACACAACAGATGAGAGAAGTCACAATATCTCTCTCTAGAATCTTGATTGAAGAAAAGTATCACAGTTGTTCCACAACGTCTCATTCGTTCTACTTTCTCAGCTTCAAATGACCTCCTGTTTATAGGCCTCAGGTTCCAACGATCGTGTTGCCTCCAATGGTCATATTTCTCTGAAAAACTCGGAGGGACTTGGACACCTGGCATCATAACAGTCATATTGAAACAGAAAGCACGACATCGTTTTGATTAGTTTGTAACTAACTCAACGACATCATATTGGTTAAAAAAAGATATATGTCGATGATAAGCAATGGTATGATTCATATGAAACATGTTTTTTTGACTAAGTACCAAAATAAGTAATGAAAGTATGAATAGCAGAGTTAGTATGATACATTTGATAGAGTCAGAACGATATGATTGATAGAGTCAGTACGATACAATTGACAGAGTCAGTATGGTACAAGTGATAGAGTCAGTACGGTACGACTGACAGAGTCAGTACGGTAAGATTGAGAGAGTCAGTACGGTACGATTGAAAGAGTCAGTACGATACGATTAAAAAGACATTTGGGATTTCCAAAACAAAATATAGAAGTCAAAAGATAACATTTGACTCAAAAATCTCCCTGCTTTTGGAAATCACAACACACCAAGTAAATATAACAAAGAATACATATCTCCCCCTAAGTTATTGGAAACTCTTCTGAATATGAATTTGAATACAACTAACTCCACCTTAGGTATAGACTTTCCTAAGGATTGTATTCTTAGATTTTCCTTAAGAGTGTTGTAAAGCATTCTTCCCATTTATAAAAAATTATCCCCCTTTGTAAACATTCTCCCCCTTTGTGATTTACAAAAAGAAAGGGGTAATATTGAATTGTCTGATGGAGTTAGAAAATAAACACAAGAAAATGGATAAAAGAAAAGAATCATAAAAGTTATTACAAAACAAAGATATCTTTCAAATTAAAACAAATACAATAGTCATTTGTTTTCTCTTTCCTTCTCCTTCTTTATGAGCTCATGAAGAACAACTTTCATCTTTTTGATTTCTATCTTGTCTTCAGAAATTGATTCACCCTAAGTTCTGAGATGCTCTTGTTGGTCTGTAAAAATCTGATCTTGATACCTGATAGTCTCTTCCTGGACTCTGATTACTTCTTCAAGGGTATCAATTCTGTCTTGCAGATTCTTGTTGTCTTTGGATAACACATAATTTTGTTTCTTCAACAAAACCATTTCATCCTTGAAAGATGAAACCTTTGAGAATTCAGATTGAAAAGAACTCATTCTATCTTGCATGTCTTTTACTGTAGGAACATCGGCTCGTTTAGAAGACAAAAAATTCAACCTTTCAACCGTTTCTCTGTCAAGATTATTGAATGTAATTGCAAGCTCATTTGACAACCTTCTTATATCTTCAATTTCTATCTCATGATCATTGATTGAGCTCTCTGTTTTGTACGACCACTTGGTCATCTTGTTGCCGGCCTTCTTATCAGCAACCGAACTTTCTGAAAGAACTTTTAAATCGGCTTCGACTGACAAAACATTATTTCTAAATTCTTTTACGGAGCCAAACTTCTTCTGATTGTCAGTAATAATATCAATCTTCCCTTCCAACCTCGGGAAATATGGAATAGTCTTCTCAACCCTTCTCAAAACATGGACAATGTAATCACTGTTTTTGAGAGAAATTATTTGTTCTGAATCAATATCTTCATCGTACGATGCTAGTTCATTTGATCGGCTTGAGTCAACAACTGGTTGTTTTCCTATTGCTTTTTCATTCTACTTTCTTTCTTCTTCCACTTTGTCACTAATGACAACAACTTTATCAGTGTGAGAGGATTGAGAACCTTTCTTTTCTTGAGATGAAATTCTATCCAGAGTTTGTGCTTGATCGGCATGAGTTTGTAGAACACCTTCACTCAGCTTTTGAACTGATTCCTCCCTACTCTTCTTCGAACTTTGATGAAATTCTAAAAGAAAATCTCCTTCCTCCTCTTCCACTTCTATCTCTTCCATAATTTGTTTTCCTTTCTCTTTCTCATGAAGGCTCTGTACGATAGGCTCTTGATGCACTCCTATGGTAAGTTGAGCACTAGCTTCCTCAAAATCTTTCAAGACTTTAGAGATATCAAATTCATGTTCTTTTCTTTTTAAAACAGTTCTTTTCTCTTTTTAGCCTTAAGGGTTTCTTCTACCCTTATTATTTCTGCAAAAGCCTTAGCCGGGTCAAGACCGAACTTTGGATCACCTTCCTTTCTCTGTTCCTTATCCTTTCTCCATTTGGCTACAACCTCCTTACTGTACCTTGGATTCTTCTTAGGCTTTGAACTTGTTTACGAATCAGACATTGGAGTAACACCAGAAGATTGAATGTCTTTGGTTGGCATAAGTGCCGATTTATTCTGATCTAATTCAGCTTCTACATCTCTGATAATTTTTTTTGAATTCTGATCAAAACAAACATTCAACTTCTTCATAGTACATTTGCTAATCCAAGAGGGCTTCAAATATACCGGGTTTCCTTTCAAAGGAATGTTACAAAACTTCATACTTTCGAGAATGATCTTTGTAAGGATGGCTGGATACATAATCGTTTGGGACTTAATCTCTCTTGTCTTGACATTCTTAATGGATTAAAAAACATACCCTATGTGATTTACTTTTCTCATATTTACAAGATAGTCAAGCATAAAAATATCAGAAACTTTCATAGTTTCTCTATCCCCTTTCCTTGGGATTAGAAAACCTTGCATCCATTAGGTCACAAACCGATTGTCCAGAGAAAGATGAGACACTTTTCTCTTTTATTCATTAATAACAAACAATTAATTTTCATCACTTTCTCTATTCAACATTCCAACTTCCTCTGGAAGTTTATGAGATGGACAGAAAGAATCCCCTTCTATTGGGACATTCAGAAAATGAGCCGCTTGTTTTACAGCCATAGACAACTTTCTATCGTACGCAACAAAATTGATAGTCATGTCTTTGTCAAAAGATAGGGTTTTATAAAACCGACAAACTTCATCAAAGAGAACCGAATCTTGAGAAACAGGTCTTTCAACACACAAATGTTCCCATCCTTGAAAGAGAATGATTCTTCGGATTATGGAATCATACGAATCAAAAAAGTCTTGAGAAACTAACCTTTCGCTGTTAAAGTCTTTCTCTATAAAAGCCTTTGAAGACATTTCAGTGGGAGTGTTAGTAGAGGATTGAGACATAAAGGTGATGCCGATGAAAGATCGTACGATGATTTAAAATCAGTGAAGCAGAGTTTCGCCTCAAAACCCGAAAAACCAATGTGCATTTGGGAGGGGGGCTATTTATAGGCAAAAAAGGGGTGACTGTGGATCTTCTACAGCCAGGATTAGAGAAAAACAAATCAATGGTTTGGATTAAAAATGAAAAAAATGGAAAGTACCTACTGGAGAACGTAAGGAGGTTGTTGGTTTTAGTAGAGCTAAAAAGAAAACAAAATAGTACAAAATAAAACTATCAATCGTCATACCAATGGAAAAAAAAGTCGTTACCATGAACTGACAAGCCGATGGAAAACAATCTTGTAAGCATGAACTGAAAATCCGATGGAAAACAATCTCGTTACCATGAACTGACAATACGATGGAACTCATTACCATGAACTGTTAGTACGATGGAAAAGAAATTTATTACCATCATCGGTCGATACGATGGAAAAGAAAATCATATCCATCATCGGTCGATATGATGGAATAGAAAATCATAACCATCATCGGTCGATTTTATTACCATCATCGGTTGATACGATGGAAAAGAAAATCATAACCATCATCGGTCGATACAATGGAAAAGAAAATCATTACCATCATCGGTAAATACGATGGAAAATAAAATCATTAACATCATCGGTCGATACGATGGAAAATAAATTCATTACCATCATCGGTCGATATGATGGAAAATAAATTCATTACAATCATCGGTTGATACGATGGAAAAGAAATTCATTACCATCATTGGTCGATAAAACAAAACTGTCAATACGATAAAGAAATAGGTATATATTACGACAAAACTGTCAATATGATAAATAGAAAAACAAAAACACATACCAGGAGAGTAAAAGATCATAACATAAAAAGAAACAAACATAACATAGTAAGAGATGTCCTCCCCCTTTCAAAGGGAGTTTTTAATGTGAGGAGAATTATAAAATATTAAGTAGATATGAATGATTATTTTAATGTAATCATTCCTAGATTCTATTTTATAAACTCAAACCTATCGGAAGGTAATGGTTTTGTAAAAATGTCAGCAAGTTGTTCTTGCGTTCCGATAAATTGTAAAATAATATCTCCTTTTTGTGTGTGATCTCTAAGAAAGTGATTCCTAACATCTATGTGTTTTGCACGAGAGTGATGTGCCGGGTTCTTACTAAGAGCTATGGAACTTATATTATCACAACGAATTTGAGTTTTGGAGAAACTCAATCCATAGTCAGTGAGTGTGTGCTGCATCCACAATACTTGAGCACAACAACTTTAAGCTGCTACATATTCAACTTCAGTAGTGGATAGTGCTACTGAGTGTTGTTTCTTGCAGGACCAAGAAACCAAAGAATCTCCTAAGAAATGACATGTTCCAGATGTACTTTTTCTATCCATTTTACAACCACCAAAGTCAGCATCGAAAAAACTTTTTAAAACAAAATCATTCCCAGAAGAGTAAAAAATACCTAAATCCATACTTCCTTTTAAATACCGAAAGATTCTCTTAATAGATTTTAAATGAGACCCTTTTGGATTAGATTGGTATCTTGCACATAAGCATATAGAAAACATTAATTTGGGTTAACTAGCTGTCAAGTATAGCAAACTTCCTATCATACCTTTAAAGATTGTTTGATCTACTGATTTCCCAGTTTCATCAAGATCAAGTGTATTTGAGGTACCAATTGGAGTGATAATACTTTTAGTTTTGTCATATCCATACTTTTTGAGTAAATATTTTATATACTTATGTCGAGATATATATGTTCCTTCTGGTTTTTGAGAAATTTAAAAACCTAAAAAGAATGTTAACTCTCCCATCATACTCATTTCAAACTCAGATATCAATAAATTTGCAAAAGAATCAGTTAAATATTTCTATGTTGATCCAAATATGATGTCTTCAACATATATTTGAACAATCAAAACATTTTTGTTTTCCATTTTTAAAAAAAGGGTTGGATCTGCTGTACCTTTTGTATAATTGTTTTGTAAAAGAAATCTTGTAAGTCTATCATACTATGCTCTAGGGGCTTGTTTAAGACCATATAGAGCCTTGGTAAGTTTGAAAACATGATCAGGATGTTTTAGGTCTTGAAAATCAAGAGGTTGTTCAACAAAAACTTATTCTTGAACAAAACTATTTGGAAAAGCACATTTGACATCCATTTGAAATAGTTTGAAATTGAAAAATGCTGCAAAGGATAATAGAATACGAATTGATTCAAGTCTAGCTACAGGTTTATATGTTTCATCATAGTCTATTACCTCTTGTTGATTATATCCTTTAGCAATAAGTCTTTCTTTATTTCTTACAATGATTCCATTTTCATCACACTTGTTTCTGAAAACCCATTTTACACCAATCACAGTTGTTTCTTTAGGTCTATCAATTAATGTCCAGACTTGATTCCTTTCAAATTCATTTATTTTATCTTGAATTGCTTTGATCCAATCATCATCACCTAAGGCCTCACTTGGGATTTTAGGTTCAAATTGGGAAAGAAAAGCAAGATGTTCTATTTCATTTCTTAAGGAATTTCTGGTTCTTATAGGTTGATTTACATCACCAATGATGTTATCACTGGGATGATTTCTAAGAAATAATTGATTTGGGTTTTGTAAAGCCTGTTCATCAACGTATGATTGAAAATCTTTTGTGGTAAAAGTTTCAGGAATACTTTCTTGAACATTTTCCTCATCAGAGTGATCTCCTAATAATGGTTGATAAACATTTTTAGAAAACACATCCGAGGATGTAGGATTGGGTTGGTTGAAAACAAAAGGATCTGTTTCATTGAATTTTACATGTACTGTTTCCTCAACAATACATGTTTTTTTATTGAAAACTCTATAAGCCTTAGAGGTTGTAGAATAGCCTAGAAAGATTCCTTCATCAGATTTTGGTGCAAATTTGTGTAGATTATCTTTTGTATTCAGAATGAATACTTTGCATCCAAAAACATTGAAGTAAGAAACTTTAGGTTTTCGTCCAGTCCATAACTCATAAGGGGTTTTATTAAGAAATGGTCTAGTTAAAACATGATTTATAGTATAACAAGCAGTACTAATAGCTTCAGCCCAAAAGTGCTTAGCAATTGAGTATTCACTCAACATAGTTCGAGTCATTTCCTGAAGAATACTGTAACATCCCCAAATGATAAAGGGTTAAATGACTAAATGATATGACTCATGTCAACAAGGTGCACCTTCCTTTTCGGGAGCCTACCTGATTAGAACTCCATAGTTAAGCGTGCTTGGCCTGGAGTAGTGGTTAGGATGGGTGACCTCCTGGGAAGTTCCCCATGGTGTGTGTGAGTGAGGACAAAGCACACTGGAAAGGACATGTGTTGGCCTGTGGGGACTATCATATTATTCATATGACCCGTTCAGGCATGTGGGTGGACCCTGGGGTGGGCCCCACATGTCTGCGGGGCAACTGGGGGTACCTGGTGGGCAAGGACCCGACGGCCATGTTAAGGCGGGGTGGCTGTGCTGTCACCAGGACCCGGTTGTCACATTTGGTATCAGAGGTGGTACCCAGCCTTAAGTGCGCGGTGCACTGCCTGGGTTGATATGTAGGGCCCACAACGAGGGTGTTGTGCCCTAAAGGGGGGGTGATTGTAACATCCCCAAACGATAAAGGGTTAAATGACTAAATGATATGACTCATGTCGACAAGGTGAACCTTCCTTTTCGGGAGCCTACCTGATTAGAACTCCATAGTTAAGCGTGCTTGGCCTGGATTAGTGGTTAGGATGGGTGACCACCTGGGAAGTTCCCCATGGTGTGTGTGTGTGAGGACAAAGCACACTGGAAAGGACATGTGTAGTCCTGTGGGGACTATCATATTAGTCAGATGACCCGTTCAGGCATGTGGGTTGACCCTGGGGTGGGCCCCACATGTCTGCGGGGCAACTGGGGGTACCTGGTGGGCAAGGACCCGACGACCATGTTAAGGTGGGGTGGCTGTGCTGTCACCAGGACCCGGTTGTCACAAATACGATTTCTTCTCTCAACAACACCATTTTGCTGAGGAGTTCTTGGAGCTAAGAAATTGTGAGTAATACCTTTCTTACTACAAAAAGTTTCAAAATATGAATTTTGAAATTCACCACCATGATCCCTATGAATAGTTATCAACGGTAGGTTTTTCTCATTTTCAAATTGGGCTCTAAATGTTTTCAAATAGGAAAAGGCTTTAGATTTATTTGTGAGAAAGTAGACCCATGTAAATCTAGTAAAGTCATCAACTAAAAAAATACATAGTATTTGCCTCCAATTCTTCCAGATTGTGAAGGACCAAAAAGATCCATATGCACTAGCTGTAATTCATTAGAAGTTGAAACTTTATTAATTGATTTAAAGCTAGTTTTATGTTGCCTTCCAAATTGACAAGCATCACAGACTTTTGAAGAATCATATCTAAGGTCTGGTAGCCCCTTCACAAGTCTTTTCTTTGAGAGTTTACTAAGGTTTCTCAGATTACAGTGTCCTAGTCTTCTATGTCATAGCCATGATTGGTCTTCTATTGAACTTAAACAGGGTAAGTTTTGGCTCCTAAGGACTTCTAAGTTAATAGTGTAAAAATTCTCTTGCCTATGGGCAGATAGAATGAACTCATCCTTGGAATTGTGAAAAAGACACTTATCATTTATAATATTCACAAGGTAACCTTCATCACATAATTGACTTATGCTGATGAGATTGTGTCTAAGACCTTTAACAAACAAAACATTTGAGATAAGAACTTTTCCAAGAAAAACAATATTACATATACCAACAATCATTCCTTGAGCATTATCTCCGAAGGTAACTTTTCCACCTTTTGTTTTGATAACCTTTTCAAAGGGATCTTTGTTTCCAGTCATGTGTCAAGAACAACCACTATCCATGTAACAAATATTTTTATTGGTACACTTCTCATTTTCCTAAAAAATAAACAATTAGTTTTTCGGAATCCAAACTTATTTGGATCCAGAAAGGTTAGATAAAAAATTTTTAGTAATCCACATTTGTTTTGAAAAATGAGCTTTATGAAATCCTAAAGATTGAGTTTTGTTAAGAGAACAATCTCTTCTCTAGTGTCCACCACATTGACACTTAGAACAGAAAGTGGTTTTTTGAGGAACAAAATTGTTATTGCTAAAAATAGCTTTGGAATAAGTATAACCAAGACCAAAACGATTTCTCAAAGGTCTAATTTGAGAATACATCCTGTCAAAGTTTTCCTTTCCATGAGTAAAGTTTGACAAACATTTCTTCAAGGATAAAATCTATGACTTTAGTTTTAAAACCAAATTCTTATTTTCCAAAACATTTGAATTTGAACAAGAGTTAGGCTCTAAAATATTTTTCTTTGAAATTACAGTATCAAGATCCTTAGAAAGTTTATCCTTATCAGATTTAACTTTCACAAGGGTTTTTAAAATAATTTCATAATCAGAAGTTTTCACATCAAGATCTTTAGAAAGATCCAATACTTCTTTAGTCAAGATTGAAATTCTAGAATTTTCTTTCTCAAGCCTCTTCTTGAGTTTAGAATTTTCATTTTCAAGTAATTTAGAAAATCTAGAGACTTCTTTAAAAAAGTTAATGCATCATCTTCTGATGATGAAGATTCATCATTTGAAGATTCATAATATCTATTGTCAGTACAATTTTCATTTATGGAGACATTTGTAATAGCTTCAGCATTATGTACCTTAGCCATGAGACAATGATCTTCAATTGGTAATCTGGATAAGAGTCCGATGTTCCTCTATACTAATGTCTCATATTCTGAATAATCATCTGAGGAATCACTACCACTTGCACTCCACGCATCATTTTCATTCAAGACTTTCTTTGTCTTATAAAACCTTTTCTTGTTTTTTTCAGAGTGTTTCTCCTTTCTATCATTCCTTTTTAGTAAAGGACAATCAGGCCTTATATGTCCTGATTTCTTACATTCATAACAAGTTACCTTTGAATCTTTCCTATCCTTCCTATCTTTATTTTTGAATCTATAATGGAAGTCTTTCTTTGCCACAATCTTGTTCATCCTTCGAGCAAGATTGGATAACTCATTATTCGAAAGATTACAATCACTTGAATCAGATATAACAAATTTCTTGGCTTTGTATCTTTTAAGCCTTTCAGGCATTTTAGCTTTAGATGCAAAGGCTACACTTCCATTCCCATTCTTCTTCTTGTTGAAATCAGCATCTCTCTTCATTCTTGTCTCGTGCTGTAGAAGAGTTCCAAAGAGTTCATCTAGAGTAATCTGGGAAACTTTTCTATTTTCATCAATAACTGTCCTTTTTGACTCCCATTCATTTGGAATTATATCTATAATTTTATCGACTAGATCTTTATCATCAAGACCTTTTTCTCCCATACATTGTAAGCTGTTGACAATTGTCATAAACCTTTGTTTCACTTTAAATACAAACTCTCCATAAGGAAAAAACAGATCCATGATACTCTTCTCGAAGCATTGCTCTCTTTGTTTCTATAACCTTGGATGTACCAAAATGAGTGACTTCTAATTTCTTCCAAATACAATTGGCTGCTTCACATGGAGATATCTGACTGTATATATTTCTGGTCATAGAGCATAATAAATTATTGAATACCTTGTAATTTAGTTGATATTCTTGCTTCTCTTGGTTGGTGAAAGTACTGACTTCTTTGTCAGGAATTTTGTAGCCTCCAGTAAGCATTATAAAGTTGTCTACACCAGTATTAATAACAAATGTCTTCATACGATCTCTCCAATACTCATAATCATTCCCATCAAATATTGGTGGTCTAGAAGGATTCAGATTGTCTATTGACCCAATATTCATTCCTTCCATCTAAAAACAATATCTTTTCCACTCCACACGTTAGTGTAGTAAGTAGTTAAAGAAAATAGTAATATAAAGGAAATAAAGATTTTAATATAAATCAGTGGAAAACATCCTCTGATACCAATTGTTGGATCGAATGTATAGATATGTATGTCTATTAGATGGAACAATACAAGAGGGGGGGGGTGAATTGTAGGTTTAAAAACCTTTGAGTTTTAGAAACTAAGAGATTAGTTTAAATGATCTTAAACTAATACAAATACAAACACCCACAATTGTATTGAATATAAAAAGGTATGATGTATTTTAATACTAATGTAATGTAAAACAATTGTATTCAAGATGAACACAATAATCAGAGTAATACAAAGATGAATGATTCTACCTTAAAGCGTATAGAATCAATCAATACAATATGTAATAGAATGATTGTAATTGAAACAATTATAATTGAATATGTAATGAAGAAAGGAAACAATACAAATTCCTTTCTATTACAAGTAACAATGGAAATGTAAAAGAATTACAATTCTTTTAACCCAAAAAGAAGGGTTATCCTTTCACCAAGGTAATACAATGATCGGACTGTCTATCTGCCTATCCCTAGAAGCCCTCGATACGATGATCGGCACGTCTCTCTGCCTATCCCCAGCAGCCCTCGATACGATGATCGGCACATCTGTCTGCCTATCCCTGGAAGCCCTCGATTTTGTAAGTAATAGGCACCTCTGTCTTTCAATTTCTTGAAAGCCCTCGATACGATGATCGGACGCACAAAGCAGATGAGAGAAGTCACAACATCTCTCTCTAGAATCTTGATTGAAGTAAAGTATCACAGTTTTCCACAACTTCTCATTCGTTCTACTTTCTCAGCTTCAAATGACCTCCTATTTATAGGCCTCAGGTTCCAACGGTCATGTTGCCTCCAACGGTCATATTTCTCCGAAAAACTTGGAGGGGCTTGGACACCTGGCATCATAACGGTCATATTGAAATAGAAAGCATGACATCATTTTGATTAGTTTGTAACTAACTCAATGACATCTTATTGGTTAAAACAAGATATATTTCGATGATAAGCAATGGTATAATTCATATGAAACAAGTGTTTTTGACTAAGTACCAAAACAAGTAGTGAAAGTATGAATAGACAAGTTAGTAAGATACATTTGATAGAGTCAGTACAATATGATTGACAGAGTCAGTATGATAAGATTGACAGAGTTAGTATGATACGATTGATAGAGTCAGTACGGTACGATTGACAGAGTCAGTATGGTATGATTGACAGAGTCCATACGGTACGATTGACAGAGTCAGTACGGTACGATTGACAGAGTCAGTATGATACGATTAAAAAGAGATTTGTGATTTCCAAAAAAAAATATAGAAGTCAAAAGATAACATTTGACTCAACACTCTCCATACACCCAAGACTTATAAATATTAGTGAGGGTCTAATGATGGTTTGTTACTGAGTCTATACCCTCATGGTGAGACTATCACATTGGTATATTCAAATAAATCTATAATTGATGATATATAAATGATTGAGTAGTTGATGATACTGATAAAAGATAAAACCACCAATTCCAAATAAACAACCATGTATATAAATCTAATGAAACAATACATGAGGTTTTAGACATAAAATACAAGATATAAAAAATAGATGTAGACCACCAAAAGATAATAAATAATTAAGTAACCAAACTCTTATGAGAATATTGAGAACATTCTCAGCCACTAAATTTGTGTTATGTCCTAGATCATAATGAGTAATATAAATACAACAATCAATGTACCTATCCTAAAACATTGTGGTCAATCTAAGTACCAAATGGAATTCCAAATAAGGGATGAGTAAAACTCAACAGGCCACCCTAATGGTGTCTAATGAAATTTGGTTTATGTTTATAAAATGAAACAATGTGAAGGCATAATAAGGCAGTGAATAGATAAATAAATTTTTTTTGTCCTGGGTTCCTCAAGGGACACCTAGTGGATAATAAATGCTTTATCCATTATTAGTATGTGACTAATGAGAATGATGATGTAATTATAGGGATAAAGTGTAAGATGGAATATAGTTGTAATTTTGATGGTTATAATATAGTCATAAGACCTAGCGATATTATATCAAACATCCCTATATACCATGATGACAATATAAGTTTTTATATATTGCATGAAATTTATAGTTTTGCATTAGGGTAATCTATATAGAAATCAAACATAAAGTAATTTCATTTAGTTTCTAAACACATCCATGGAATTTTATTTTGGAATTTGTGTATAACTCACAGTGTTTTATGATCTCATTTAACCTTTGATCCCATTTATGGATGTCCATATTAGGATTCAATGTTTTTATCAAGGAATAAAATAATAGATATTCACTAATGAGCATGTTAATGGTATTCCGTCTCAGGATTACATGTATCACTCAAGGTGGATATCACTTCATGCAACCTATGACCCCATCCTAGGAATTACATATATGGAATTTTAGTATCACTCAATATGTTTAATAAATTAATCAAACTAGAGACCATAGAATTAATTTCATATAATATGTTTATGTGTCAACCAAGGCTTTCTATAACATGTTTTTCCCTATAATATTGTCCATTGAAGTCCGTATCATGAGTTTTGGAGTCAATCAAGAGGAAGGTAAATAACCAAGATCATTTCTTTCAATAATTAAACATAGGCCATATGAATATTTAACGCACGTCATAACTCATATCTAATCCAATCATATAATCAAATCACTTCCAAATTATCACACCATGAAAGTATGTATTCCATCTAATGATCCATCATGATTTAGTTAATTTAACAATTCACTTTATGAATTATGAATTTCAGTTTTATAAAATATGTAATTTAACCATTAATTATAACTTATTTAACTTCCATAAGTTACTATTTTAATCATAATGAATAAGGGTCCAGGTTTGAATGTATATAAAACAAAACATTTATCATGTTTATATATTCATTTCTACTAAATAAATAATCCAACACACCATATATATCTGTTTTTGTTACACAAACAAAATTATATTAATTGACATTTAGTTATTTTAGTTTTTCATCTCATTAAAACCCTTTTATTCTAGGAAAAACATCAACATTTTACACTGAAATAAAATAGATACATTCCCCAGTGTAGATCAAACAATTTATTTAGCATCATTTATGTATTATTTTTTAAAATGTATTGAAAAAGAATATTAGTGTGGTTTTGGATAATTACATAAATTCACCGTCAAGATAATGTAAGTGAAATACCCATGGTGTAATCCATATTTATTTCTAAAACTATAACTATAAAAATGTACCTCACAAAGGCTCTAAATAGTAGTATTTGAAATTAAATTTTAGGGTCACATATTTTAGGAAAAATGAATTTATATCCCCACACATGACACAATGATAAAATTTTATAAAAAATGAATATCTGATGTAAAAGATATCAACCACATAACTCTTGGTTATAAATACACACTTATCTATTATCATGATTTTATTCATCCTTGGATGAGAGAAATTTGATAAATCCAAAAATTCCCTTGAATTAGGGAATATGTGCTTGTAAAATGAGAAAATTTATGAATGAATGGTAAATGAAAAACAAAAAATGTAGAGATATATACTAACTGATAGGATTCATATGCATACAATCTTAATAAAATTGGACCAAGAGTGGAGGATATACACTACTAGGGAGAGGAAAATTAGGAGGAGAGATAAGGGAGGTATTAAAATTAAACAGGGGTCAAAAAGTGTGAAAATAAATTTGTGGTAAGAGGGGGAAATTTATATCTTCTCACTTTCTGAGAGGTTCATGTCTAGGCCACACGGTAGAAGAAATAATGTTCCCACCATGTGGTGTCTCTATCAAAATATCCTCTTTACCTCACTATTGTCTCACAATGTTTACCAACCATCAACTAATAGTGCGGTTCTACTTCCAAGGAAGTCCTCTACACCACATGGTTACAACACACAGTTATGTTAAATATATAACTATCTTGAATGGTTCCACAACACACCTTCACTATGTGGTAAAGTTCCCCATTGATTTACCTCAAGTTCTAATGAACTATGTTACATTACAAACATTACCCAACGTTTGGGCCACATGATTATCACTAATTGTGAACCAAGAATAAACCATAGTCTATTTCTACTAAATCTATGCATTCAATTCAAAATTATCTCAAAAAACATCTGAACACATGATACAACCATTCATCCATAAACCAAATTAAAAAACAATAGATAAATTAATTCAAAATCTCAATATTATGTTCTGAATATCAGTTGGTATTTTTGTCCATCCAGCAAATGAAAAATTCAAATACCCTTGGAATTTTAACTGATAAAAAATTGGATTTTACAACCTAAAGAACTAGAACGTATCATCATTTATATGTATTTCATGATACATTAATTAACCATACAACTTACCCAGGCCGAGTATTTTCATTAAAATGGTTGTGTTTCATTTTTAAATGCCCAACAAGACTCAAAGGATCATTTTAAATGTAAGGTACGTAAGACCTCAAAAAATGATCCAATACCCATAGCAATCAACTAAAAATTTAGATAGATCTTACCAAATCATGTCTTACCCTAAAAATGTTCATGTCATCACATCTTCCAGCATGCAGCAAATGGTACTCCATGAAAATGTTACTAGCCTTTAATGGAATATTTAAATTCATGGTATATAGAGCAAATGAATTTTGTATAAAAATATGACCTCATCATTCCCATGATGATCTAGTAACATCTAAAAAGTGACATGTGAGGATAATTCCCTCACTCATCTGCTTGATAGAAATAGTTGCACTCTAATCCCCCACGCTCCTACTGTTCATACCAACTTTTCACTGAAAATCCATGACGAACCACATAAATTCAAATGCTTCACCATGATGATGTGAAAAATGTAGTTTCTCATAAACCACATACATTTCCTAAATATTAAATATTTCAATCTAAATCTGATCAAAAAATTAAATAAAAAAACAATTGTCATTAATAACAGACACGTCACTAAAACTAAATACTAAGACTCTTAATCAAAGGCAGATGGGGATCATTTTGATCACTGTCACCGATGTCTATTACTTAATTCTAATGAATTTTCAAGGCCATTTATTTTACAATTATATATAATGAAAACCTATATAATTCTTGATGCAACATATACAGATTACCACAAGATAACTACGAACCAATCTCCACTATAAGTATGAGGTATACTTTATATGAAACTTGTAGATTCAAAGCAACTCATCTAAAGAAGTTTATACTCTGGAGTTCACAAGTAAAATTTGGTTAAATAGTTGGTGTTTCCACATATTAAGAACATTTATTGATCCCAATAGTGGTATCTATCATTGAGGTTGAGTCAAATAATTAGATATTTTCCATGAGTTCATCTGTATAATTCCTACTCAGGATTCTATGTGTCACTCAAGATATTCTAGGACTACAAAGAGATCCATCTATCTCAAGCAATAAACAAGGACTTAATGATTCAACTAATTCCTAGAATTTATTTAGAAATACATCTATACATGTTCCATTTTATCAAATAGTACTCCAATACCAAAATAAACATCCATTGACTAGTCCGATAGTCTCATAACCCATCCCACACGACAGTCATTATCAAAAAACTAATGAGGTAAAAAAACCCTAAATTATTCTATATACTTCTCTTCGAGCTCTATCATTATAGATTCTATATTTCAAACAAAAAAATTGTTTTAATTATTGACCTCAGAATATTTTATACACTCTCTAAGAATACTACGGTATATTTAATGATAATGCATATGATATCCTATAAAATATGAGTACACCAACATTGTATGCATTACTTATTACAAATTCATGGAAAGGTAAACACAGTTTTTCCAGAAATCATATTGATGTGCTGGTAAAGAACTCCCATTCCATGATCCCTTAAAACATACAATGCTTTCTATTAAAAGTGACATGGAACCACATATCCCATCATTATTTCCCTAGGTCAACTACCTCACGGTATCTAGAATACATCATCATACTTATGTGTACCGTTTTAATGGTTTATGAAAAAATAACAATTTTTTATAAAAAAATTCTAAAAAGGTACTCACAACTCACCTAAAAAAAATTGATCACTACCATGTAAATTTATTCACTCTAGAAAAGAATATTCCAGAGATTTCTAGATTACTGGTTAAAATTTTAATTTATGGATCGATCAGATATCCTTATATTCTAAGGTAATAATGATCGTTCAATCACAACTACTAAATACCCACCAAGAATCACAAAATTTAAAATTGGTTGGGTGCTGAACCAACCACATTGCCTTCATGCTGGATCACAAGAATAGATTCACAACTAACTTTTCAATATCCATGAAATATTATTCACCGAAATTCTAAATCTAATAACCATAATTGATCCAAACTAATACTTTTTTCATAAAACACATCACAACTATAATCATGAATAAAATAAATAAATAAAATTTATTAGAAGTGTTATCATACAAGATCCTTTTTAAAATTTTATATTGGAAACTAAGTTAACTCATCATTCTTTTGTTGGAATAGGGTTATGTCACTCAAAACAGGACTATAAATCTAAGACACTATACACCAGAGATTCCCCATTAGAATAGCCTTATCAAACTCATGATGGTTTTAATGAAAGTGTGAAACCACAAAATTTTGATTATTTAGTGGCCATGTTACTCAAAAAAATGGTTTAATGCATCACTTAATTACTTTATGGGCACCATATATTACCACATGTCATACCTGATATCGAAACTACACAATACTCTCTACTCATTACTATCATGTGATTGAGTACAAATGGATGAACTCAATGTCATGTAATCCATATGACGATTATTAGTTGGGTGACTCAAAAGTCATCATACATTTGAAATGAAGGAAGGTGAAAAAAACATCCAATGCCTTAACATTCCTATGTCATGTCCAACCTGTTAAACTGGAGAATTACATGATGCGCACATCCTTTATAAGGATTCACTTTCTAAAAAACAACCCATCTACCTAGGGGTTTTTTTATCGTTACACAGATCCCTATATAATGAAAACTACACCTGAATGACCCCTCTCATTATAAAATCAAAACATGAAATTTCCAATGATTTTATATTCAAGAGTCTACAAAAATTGTATTCACATTTCATACCATATGGAATGAACTCGTAAAATAGGGTCATACCAAAATGGTTACCACTCATTGACTCCTAAAAATTAGTTCCATCATAAATATAATCATCTTTTAGCGATCCATGGGTAATGATCCCATTAATTATCAAGGACAATCCCAAAAATCCATTAGATTCAACCCTTTCATGAGGTTAATTTGTCATCAAGATACACCAAGGGCTTTAATTCCAAAAAAAATCTTCAATTTCGTATTTATTAAAAATATTCAATGGATTAGATATAGGCAACATCTGGTATAAGTAATAAAAGATAGAATTTTTCAACTATACATGTTACTTTATCTATATAACGCCCTGAAACATTATCCATATAATGTAATAATTTACTTTTAAAACATTATTTAGAAACATTTTCTCAAAACTAGGATTAGTGAAAGAATATATCAATTAGAATGGTATTTTTAGATGAATTAAAATTATAATCCATGTAACCCAATTAAAATGATGTTTAAAATTAGGTAGATATTGTTACATGGCATTATCATATCATAATTAGTCAATTGAGGCACCAATATATAGCTATATGAGAAAAATACTGTTTTGGTTGATGAAAACACATAAATAATTGATTATTTTTCTCATTACACTTTCATCTAAGGTTTTCACCATTTAATTTTAGTATTTCCTTAATAGATAATATGAAATATGGAATGCAGTCAAAAAATAAACCTCACATGGAATATGTATGACATTCAAATCCTCATGTTCCTATAATTATGTGTAAAACATATCCTTGTCATATTGAGTAAATGTTAAAATGTTGTAAATCCTATAAATTATTTTGTACTGATAAAGTACATCAATCAATCAAGGTATAATATTATTCAAATATAATAATAATATAATAAATAATCCCTTCTATTGTATCTTGATCTTTCCCCCTATGTGTGGGTTGGCTGAACAAAAAAATATATTTACCAATTTTCAAGACATTTTTAGACTCATATCTATGATTCCAAAATAGTATAGAAATTAAAAAAAGAAGCACATATACCAATTTATGACATCCCAACCCAGGATCCACTAGACGGTTCCCTAAGCCTCTTGGTCATGTGGGGTCAAGCGCACCTCCCCATATTCCATAGGCTAAAAACTATTAGCGAGGGAGTAAAATCGTAAAATTGGGTGAATATAACCTCATGTCTATTGTAGAAAAATGGTCTATCAAAATTAATCAACATCTAATGAAATATAAATAGCATATCATAGTGAGATAAAGATAACTAGTTAAGTGACCAACGCAAAATAAACAACCATATATATCAATTTAATGCTACATTATTCGAGGACGTTTACATATATAATGTGATATAATATAATGATCTAGAATGAAATAGGGAACCAAATAAATAAAATGAAAAACTCTTGTGTGAATCTCAAGTATATTCTTATTCCCTATCTCTATTTCGAGTCATAGTCTATAAATAGTAGTAGCAAGAAGAACTGCCAATGGACCAATCTTGTAATTAATATATCTTATTGGGTAAAAAACCCTGACCTAAATAGTATGTGAGTAAAAATCAGCATCTCACAACCAATTTTTTCTAATTAAATACAATTAATTTATATAAAATTGAATATTGGGAAGGAATAATAATTTAGTGAATAAATAAATAATATATGGTTAGCTTTTGTTCCTCAAAGGACAATTATCCCAAAATACATTCTTTGATATAATATAAACAATGTATGAACATAATTATGTCGTATTGATAGTACGAAAGTAAAAAAAATCGGCATCATGGTTATGGTGATAATGTAGTCCTAGTACCCATGGATATTGGTCTAGGTTCCCTTGTATAATAATATGACCATATAATATTTCACATGTTACACACCATTTATAAATTAGAATCAAGTTAATAAAATTAGAAATAAAGTACATAGTAATTTCATTGAAATTATTATTCTTTAAAATGAATTATGTCTCATAGACGATTTTTATTTTGAGGTAATATTTTTTTATTTTTGGTTTTTTATTTATCCCATAGTAATCTATTGAGTTTTTTTTGTGAAAAATAGAGATTTTGGGATTCATAGCAAGTGGTACATAGTTAGTGCATGGCTAGGGGAAATCGTTTCCCTTCTCCAGGTATGTGTGTGGACAATTTTCATTTTGGAATGTGGATACCGCATGGTTGGTGCATAGTTTGGAAAACTACATGGGATACTCATGCTTCTGTTCACCTTGGAGAGTGACGGACACACAGTTGCCATAAAAATTAGAAAACTGTGTGTGGAAAATTTTCATTTTGGAATGTGGATACCGCATGGTTGGTGCATAGTTTGGAAAACTACATGGGATAATCATGCTTATGTTCACCTTGGAGAGTGACGGACACACAGTTGCCATAAAAATTAGAAAACTGTGTGTGGAAAATTTTCATTTTGGAATGTGGATACCGCATGGTTGGTGCATAGTTTGGAAAACTACATGGGATAATCATGCTTCTGTTCACCTTGGAGAGTGACGGACACACAGTTGCCATAAAAATTAGAAAACTGTGTGGTCTAACTATAGAACTTCACTAGGGAATTAAAAATTGTAAATTTACCTTTATAACCTCTCTGATTTTAAACCTAAATCTCTTATATTCTTCTACATTTTGGATTTACAGCCATGTTAACTTTTTCTATGCATTTGTGGAATGTTTTGAACTACAATCTTTGGGTGGGTTTGATATGGGAACTTCACAGAATCATCAAGTATATCACCTTCCTTTTGATTTCTCCCACTTTTTGAGTTTATCTTCCCTCCTTCTTAATTTATTGTTTTCCACTAGGTTATTTGACCTAATAATGGTTCAATAGTGATTTTTTGGGTGAAATCAAGATGGTTGTTCCTTGATCATTCCATTATTGGGTATTTTGGTGGTGCAGTTGTAATTTTCCATCAGTTTCAAGATTTTTCCAAGTGTGAGGTAGGTGGATCCATTATTGTACCTTTTTATATGAATTATATATACATTATTTATTTTTTAAATTTGTTATATAGATGATTTGTGTGGTTAAAATATGTTTTGGAAAGGGATTTTTGAAGAAAATGTGATGAATGTGGATTTTTTATGGAATGTGGTTATGCTTCATGTGTTATTTTTTTGGTGTTTCATGAATATGTTATTTTCCTTTTATAAAGGGTGTAAAATGTGTTTTAAAAAATATTTAAATGTGTGAACATGCTTAATGTGGGTTTTCAAATAAAAATGCATTCCTATTGAATGTTGGATATTTGGATGTTGAACAAAAATGTGTATTTGAGTCATCAAAGTGATGTGAACCTTGTTATTAAATGTATTTGGGGTTACTATAAACATGAAATGATATTTTCCCATGGAAATGGTTAGATTTCATATTTTTTATTCTTGTAGGGTTTCTAAATAGTTTTTCATAAATTTTACAAGTGGTTCACAATGTATTTTCAAATGGTTTTGGTGTGCATGCCAAAAAAATGTGTCTTTAGTTATGTAAAATGGTGGTATCCTTGTGGATTATGATTCTTTGATCAATGTGAAAATGTGAATGTTGTGATTTCCTTATGTGACTATGATTCATGGAATGTTCTTGTGAATGTTTTGATTTTTGTGATATGTGAGATAGAATTTGACAGCAATGGGAATCCCAAGTATCTAGTTGGAAAAACTAGAACTAGTACACCTTTTGATTCGGAAGTGTCCAAGCCCTAGATTTTTCTTATAGGATTGAAGATTAAACCACCAACTAAAAACATGATATGATTATATTCCACTATTTCTTTGGGATGGGATCCATTCTAGTGGTTCATGAAAAAGAACACTATTGATATTAGTTTATGATTGAAGACCATTAAATCTTTGGTATGAGATACCCTCTCATGTCTCATGAACGAGAACATCATTGGTAGTCTAGTTGGAGTATTTTTATCACTATGGTACAAGGTTCATTGAGCCCCACCTGTTCTGTTTTCCTTCAGGGGTATTCCCAAGGTGATATCTTATTGCCAGATGCTTATGTGATGTGATGCTAGCCTTCAGAATATGATATATCTTTTTTGCATATAAATTTCAAAAACTATTATTTGTGTTAAATTTTTTCCTTAAAAAGTGATTCTTGAGAACATTTACTTTAAACTATTTTCATATACAAGATTCAAATATTCTTATGTAAATGTTCAGGTTTCTTTTTCTTATAATGTTACAGCATGGAATGTTTTATTTTGTTGGATAACCTATTAGAATTTACCTCACACATTTCATACACCTCTGAGTGTATGTATACATTGTTGAATATGACCCAGGTAAAGGAAAGATGCATCGTCTCAGTGAAGATGGATCTGGTTTCTAGTGTTCCAATTCATATAGGTGTTGGGGGTGGTGGCTTAATGTTTTTGCCCTCTTGTTTCATAGAGGTTTTTAGGACTGTTTACTAGTTCCCCTTCTATTATTGTAATTTTGGTTTTGGATAATTTTGTAACCATAAAATCCAAAAATTATTGTAACTTGTATGGTTTTGATACTTATTTTTATGATGATTATTATTTTTTATTGATAACATCTATTAAAATGTTTGAAATCATTAAAAACATGTATTTTTGTAACCTAGACACTAGTTTATAGCCTATGGGGGTCGGTAACACCCTTCAAGACATACCATGAATTGGGATGGGTGTCGGGTTTGATGGATCCTCAGTTTTGTTCATGAGAAATGGTATCAGAGTAGGTCACACTTCTTCTGGTTCATCTTATTTGAGATGATTTTGGATTGACTGGAGCTAAGATTGTCAGTTCTTGAGGTTTTGGTTGTGAGTGAGGCATCTGGACAACACACCACATGACATGACTCAAGTTTCCATGGTATGATGGGATTTGGTTTGACATCTCTTTTTGGTGAGATTTATAGACTAAAGATAGTATATGGACAGCGGGGGATGGAGTGGTTTGTTTTGTATTATTATTGTAATTTATTTGATTATATTTTTATTTTAGGATTTTTTTGAGATTTTTTTGTTATTGCTGGAAAATTATCAGAATGTCTATTGATTGTATTTTCTTCTTGTTGTGGATTGATGTAGTAAAATGTCTTCCTAAATAATTCCTATTCATTCTTGGGAAGAGGATTTAGATAGTAGAACCTCACCAACTGATTAATGTTTTGTGGAACCTATCGTTGGGGTTTCCAAGATTTCATCCATGAAGAGGACTCTAGACCTATTCAGGTTGCAAAAGCTAAACTATGTTTTGGAAAGAATAAATCTCATGAGTTCCTCATGATCAAGCCTACTCCTTTATATGTTATCACAGATCCTCGGGAAGAAAACTAGTGGGTTGAGATGATATAAAGGATGCTATATTTTTTCAATAATTCTATAAAGGTTATGGTGAAATGAACATCGTTAATATTGGAAGGTCCGTGTTTAATGTGGTGGGACTCAGTGGTGAAATCTGAGAATCCCAAGAATTTTTTTTGGTAATATATTAAGGTTTTCTTCAACGAGTAGTACTGTTTGAGATTTTGGATTTTTGTAGGTCTTGATCATTTTTAGAGCTTTGCTAGAGAGACCATATAACAACCCTACTCTTTATTATACACTTAAACATTATTTATTACATAAAATTGTACTCAAAATGAATTTTAGGATCAATAGGTCTAGTGTGTTGGGAAATTAGGAACATTACATGACAACTTAAGACACTTAAACATTATTTATTACATAAAATTGTACTCAAAATGAATTTTAGGATCAATAGGTCTAGTGTGTTGGGAAATTAGGAACATTACATGACAACTTAAGACATAAAATACAACATCCTTATTAGAAACTACTTTTACATAACCAAAACATTCCTTCATACTTTTCATTTCCTGGGATATCCTGAGGAAATACATAAGAAAAGGGTGAGATATAAAGCCTAGTATGGGAGTAGACAAGGCATAACCTGAAGAATACAGTACATGTTAAGAAATAAGATTACCAATGGATCATAATAGAAACATGAACCCAAAGGCATGATATGACATGATTATCGTAACATGAAAATTTGGAAACCAAATTTAACTTGATATTAGAATAATCCAAGTCTCATTACACATAAATAATGATTAAACCTTCATTGAAATTGAATTATCATGAGTAAACCCTCACTTCACTTGACATATCATGATATTGATATTTACCCAATGCATTGGAGCACTATCAGGGTGCACCCTTCTTAATCATTTCATTTCATGCATAAGCGTGCCACATGGATCATATAACATGGAAGCATCAAACATAATTATTTATTACATGATAAATGGATGTGGAATTAATACATGATAATATATAATAAATAATTAAATGTTCATAAAGGTAGTACCCTTGATAGAGAAATGGACACGGTATTCACTACACTGTGAATTTGGATTGGAAAATCGCGATGCAATTTCGGCAACATAACAGCATGACATAAGAATTAATAAAAAATAGTTGATTAGAGGAAAAGGGGAATATCATCATATTGACATGAAATGGATAGTAAGGGTGGATCATATAGATACATGTCCCAATATATGTGATGGAATTTAGATTCATAATACAAAATAATTTCTTGAATGCAAATGGGGAAAGAGAAATCCCCTACGGAATTTCAGCATGGTAAAGGGTCTACATGGGAGGTATTAATTAGAGAATAAAGGGGTGTATAATCATTAAAACATAATTAGGGAAATACAGGGGTTGTGTGAAATCATACCCCAACATTTTTAATTGAATATACAGGGGTATATAAACATAAAGAAACTTGGACCAAAATGAGAGAGGAAAAATCCCTTACTCGGATGTGTGATGCAAAAGGCTTGGGAGGGGCCTGAGAGAGGCTTCTTGGGAGCTTGGAAAGCCTTGTGAGGATTATATATAGAAGAGGTCATGGTTTTTGAGCTTCAAATGGTTTTAGTGAAGAGTAATGGTAGATTTAGTGTGTTTGTATAGGGAAGTAGAGGGAATTCCTTATTATTTAGGTTTTGGACAACACATAGTAAACTAATCGAAACCACAGTACATCCCATGTATTTTCCGACATTTGTTTTTTCAAATTTTAGTGGAAAACATAACTTTATAAGGACAATGTCAAAAATCATTAAAATATTAGGCTTTCTTATGTGGAGGTGAGTCACACTCTAAAGGAAATTATTTTAAAATGTTGCAATGTTTTATTTGTCTTGGAGAGTCCACTAAGACTTTGTAAAATAAATCAAACAAATCCAAAATCACATTTTTATAACGGTAAAAAATATATTCGCCTAAAATATGTTTTATATTATTTTATTACATAATTATTGGGTCATTATGATGTCGTAAAACACATTACATATTTAAATGGTATTTAATTTTTACCCAATAATTCAACTGTCTTATAAAAGTATGAGAAATTCACCATTCTATACTTTTGACATCCTAATGACAAATATAATATTCTTTTTATCTAAATAATTTTCTAAATATTTGAATTTTTTCTTTTAACATAAAAACTGACCTTTATCCAAAATTCATGGGTTTTGACAAATACAGCTTTCAAGCCTTAATAAATATTACAATTGTATTCATAATAATTATAAAATCATTTATATTTAATAAAAATTAATTTAGTAATAATATTTTATTAAAATATTATTTACTTCAAAAATAGATTAATTCATTAAAATATATTTTTTATTTAATATTATCTAAAAATATTATTTGTGTTTTAAAAACTATTTTCAAAGTAACAATTATAAAATGAATGTATAACATTTATTCTATAAAAAATAGTGTACATAATCATAGTGATAGGGTCTTGTTACGTAACCCATTATAATACCAATATAAGACTGAAGGGTAAGGTGTGCGATGGTAATAGACCCTCGGGGGGGCTCAGATAACATTTCTCGGGTGGTAATCATTATTAACTTCCACTTATATCATAAGCGATTCCGATCAAGCTTAATGTGTTGAAGCTCGGCTTTGTCTTGGTCAATATCTTAGCCTAGTGAAGCTACCTCCTTTCTGAGCTCTGAAAAATGGGCTTCGTACGAAGCAATTATACTGGATGAGGCCATCACTTCATTTATCTGAGTAAATTTGATTTGTTAAAGCCGTATATTTATACTAATCAATTGATCAATGTTCAATGGATATATTAGTAATGGTTATAGTTCTTAACAAAATTTTGAAATACAAAAACATAAAACCAATGAAGTAAATATTTAATATAACCATTTTACATAATAAGACATTTAATTAAATCAACGATAATTTTCATTAATAAATGTTTGGGTCGTTACAATCTTCCCCCATTAAGAAATTTCACCCTCGAAATTTCTTTTTCTCACACTAAAACATATGAGGGTAACTATGTTTCATGACTCCTTCTAATTCCCATGTTGCTTCTTCAAACATTTCGTTTCACCATAACACCATGACAAGGGGCATTGTCTTATTTCATATAACTTTTCCCAATGATTTATGATCTTCAACGACTTCTCTTCATAGGATTGGTCATTCCCCAATGGAACCACATCTGGAATGAGTACATGTGATCGGTCAAGTATATATATCCTCAAGAGTGATACATAGAATACATCTTGTACTTGGGATAGGTTCGGTGAGAGTGCTAGTATATAGGCCTCTCCTCCAATGTGACCAAGGATCTCAAAAGGGCCTATTTACCTTGGACTAAGATTTACCTTCGCCAAAAATCCAAAAACTCTCTTCCATGGTGATATGCAGAGGAATACTATGTCTCCAACATCAAACTCAAGGTCTCATCGATGATTATCAGTATAGGTCTTTTTTCGACTCTGAGCAGAATTAATGTGCTAGTGGATCAGCTTAACCTTCTCCAACATTTCTTAAACTATTTCTGGACCTATGAGTTTTTACTCCCCAACTTCATCCCCACATTCTAGTGTTCTTCACCTCTTCCCGTAGAGGGCTTCCTAAGTATTCATTTGAATGATTTAGTAGAAACTATTATTATAAGAGTAGTCTACCAGAGGAAGATTTTGATCCCATCCTCCTTTGAAGTACACTGAGAATTATCTTAACATGTACTCTAGTGTTTAGATAGTTCACTTAGATTGGATATCAGTTTGGGGATGATAAGACATATTGATGTTCATCTTATTATTAAGAGCATGTTGAAGAATATTCCAAAAAATAGAGGTGAATCTTGGATCTCGATTGGATACAATGGATATTGGTACTCCATATAGTCTTACCACATCTCTAATGTATATCCATGCAAGTTGATCTAATGAGAAATCCTCCAGAATTTCAAAAAAGTGTATAGTCTTTATAAGACAATCCATAACAACCCAGATAGCATTGTTTCCTTTGGATGTCTTTGGAAGTCTTGTGACAAATTCTAGGGTTATTTTTTCCCATTTCCATGTTGGTATGGGTAATGGTTGTATCATCCCCTTATTCTTCTACCTATCACACATAACTTGTTGTTATACCATGCACATTGAAGTATATTTAATGAACTCCTTCTTCATGTTATCCCACCAATAAAACTATCAGATATCTCGATACATCTCTGTGTTTCTATGGTGAATGGAGAAATTTGAACTATGTGCTTCATCCAAAATTTCTTTCTTTAACTCCAAATGTGTTGAAACACATATTCTTGGCCCAAATATCACAATTCATTATTTATTAATATTGAAATCTTAGGATTTACTTTTTTTAATAGTTTCCACTTTCTTCTGAATTTCCACATCATCCATTTAAGCATTCTTTAACCATTTCAAAAGAGACAGTTGAGAAATCATCTGTGAAATGATTGATAATGTTACATACTTTATAATTCATGTGTCCATATTCATAAAATATATGAATATTGGATATTTTTTAATTTTCATAAATGAGAGTATTGGTGGATCATTTCTTCATAGTGCATTCGGAACATTGTTTTCATTCTTAGGGTGTCAATAGATGGAGAATTCATAGTCTTTGATCATCTCTAACCATCTTCGTTGGTGCATATTCAACTATTTATGTGTGAATATATACTTGAGTCATTTATGATTCATGTATATTTCACACTTCTCCCCGAAGAGGCAATTTCACAAAATTTTTAAAGAGAAGATTACTATAGCTAACTCCAAATCATGTGTTGGATAATTTTTCTGATGAAATTTCAATTTCCTTGAAGCATAAGTAAGTATTTTTTCATTTTTCATCAACACACAACCCACTTCCTTATTTTAAACATTACTATTTACCAAAAAATGTTCTCAACTTGTGGGTAATGTGAGTACGAGCATAGTGATAAGCCTTCTTTTCAACTTCTTGAAGATCAATTTGCATTCATCACTCTAAGAAAACTTCACTCCTTTATGAGTTATCTTGGTAAGAGGGTTTGAAAATCATGGGAAATTTCTCACAAATCTGCGATAATATCCAGCTAACCCTAGGAAGCTACGGTTATCTGTTACTAATGTTGGCCTCGGACATCCCTCAATTTCAAATATCTTGGAGGATCTATAGATATTATAATTCTTGTGATGATATGACCCAAGAATGATCATTCCATTATTCTGAACTCACAATTGATGTACATTGCATATAGAATATCCTTTCAAAAGGTCTCTAGTACAATGATTAGATGCTCATCATACTCCTCCTTGGTTTGGGATTATATTATAATATCGTCTATAATGACTATAACATATTTGTCAATGTAATCTCTAAAGAAACTATTCATCATGTCCATGAAGATTTCTGGAGCATTAGTTAGTCTGAAAGGCATTACTATGAATTCATAGTTCCTGTACCTTGTACGAAAAGTAGTCTTGGGGATATATTCCTTCTTCACCCTTATATGGTACTATCATGACTAAAAATCCACTATGAAGATGTATTGTTCTCCATGTAGATGATTGAACAAGTTATCAATCTTTGACATATGATACTTTTTTTATTATATTTATTTTACCTCACTAAAATCAATACAAAAAAGTATTAACCCATACTTCATCTTGATGAAAATTACTAGTGAACCCCATGGTGAAGCCCTGGGGTGTATAAAACCTTTATCCTGATTCAGCTGTAGTTGTTTCTTCAGCTCCTCAAGCTCCACAACAACTATTTTATGCAGAGCCTTGGATATTAGAAACACCCTAGGTATAAGATCAATATTTAATTCAACATGTCTTCTAAGATGAGGATCAGTAAATTCCTTGGATATTAAAAACACCCTAAGGAATATTCATCATTCTTCTTTAACTTTCATAGAATCAGGGGTCGATTCGCCACATCGAGAGTGATTTCCCTCTCATGGAATATTTTTTGGCTCTTTATAGGGAAAGCCAATCCATGCCAATAATTGTATCAAATTCCAGTAAAGGGAATATGAAGATGTTTTCCAAGAAGCTCAATCCACAAATTATGATAGGGTTGGAGTTATATTCATGGGATGCAATGATTTCCCCATTTTCCATTCTCACCGACATTTTTACTTCCATGGTTTTTGGTGGTGTTTGGATTGTTCTACTAAACTTTTGGGATATAAAAGAATGTATAAAAATAGAATCAATAAGTTCATTCTCTATTATTTAATGAATATCTAAAATACCTATTAAAACTTAGTTGTCGGGGTTCACTTTGGCAGTAGTGATGGAAAAATCTCACCCTTCCTGCCATAGAGGTTGTTGGTTGCCTCTGAAAACCCTTGTCTTAAGGAACTGGTTTGAAAAGCACCCTATTTCATTGTAGTTGAATTAGAAAACAGTGCATTGAGGGTAGAAATGAGCGTTGTTATACCCTATCACAACTTTAGGTTTTTATTGTTTTTAGTTAATGGCTCGGTGCCCTTCTCATCCACAAATTAAGTATTTCCCTGTCCCATTGAAGAATTTATTGAGGTGCTTCTTTCCATACCTTTGCAAAGTGGGGTGTTGTATTTTTTAGCACCATTAGATTTATACATTAAACAACCCGAATTAAATTCCACCTTGTGCTTATTATCCCCATGATACCCCTAAGATTATCTAATCTCCATTTCAACTTTGAAGTCACATCATAAAATTTCCTCATCTCTCTCAAAGTCACGGATCCCTAGGGATTTCTGTAGGCTAGTTTTTAGCACACCAATGAAGTGGTAAACCTTTCATTATAGGGTAATGACAAAGATGGAGGTGTATCATGAAAACCTTATAAATTTTTCCTTATACTCTCTGATGTATTCATCGCCTTTTTTTCTTAAGGACAAGGATTTTCCTTTCTATATAAAGCTGGAGGGTGTGAGGAAATTATTTATCGAAAATAATTTTCCAGAAATCTTTCCATTATAATGCCTCGATTTCCACCTCAAACTTTATATTTTTGAACAATTTCCACCATTGATTAGCTTCACCCACAATATGATAAGAAGCTAGATGAACCTTCTCTTATTTGGAACATTGAAGAATTGATGAGATCATTTCAATAGAGTTGATTCATTGTTTTTAAATGGAGGGATCAGATGATCCATTTAAAGTAGGTGGCCTTTTTCTTAAAAAGATCTGATTGAGACATGTTCTTTCATAGGGGGTTTGAACATTCCTCTTAACCCATTTTTCTATTCAATACACGAGTTAAACGAGAGAGTATCCGGACAATGTTTGTGATTCCCGCTCCCATCAGATTGAGAATCTCATTAGAACAATCATCACATTGTTCTTCGCATCAGTTTTGAGCCTGAGCCCTCCTATTACCAACCATTAGCTGGAATAAACAGAAATTTAGTAGTAACACAAAAAAGGTGAATTCCAAGACAAAAGGGATAACATATAAATTCACCTATTTCCTTAACTTATGAATTCCTAGGCTTCAATATGTGTTATCCATGATCTACTTACCAATATATATTCTTTTGTGGAAGTTTTCCCTTAATAATGGTTAATACTAAGAACATGAATTTACCATAGCATATACCCCAAGAGTTTCATACCCAAGAGCACAAAAGGGCCCATTTTCATTCTCCAGTTCCTATTCAGGTCTAGCTCAAAGTGGTGTTTTTGGGTTTTACCCCAGAGTACATCTTTGCTGGAGCCACCTCTACCTAATCGTATTCATACATGGATATATTTTATTGATAAACCACTTACTCAATACTCACCAACATTTAGGGATATTTTTATTATACTTAGTAATATCTTTAATTCTTTTACTAGGGTTTTCTAATCCTAATACCAAATATAACTAAACCTATCCTTTGATACCAACTATAACAACCCTGATCATTATTGCATAGTTAAACATGATTTATTACATAAAAATTCAGTCAATGAAACATTGCGGTTTGATAAGTATAGTGTCTTGGGAAATTAGGAACATTTCATGATAATTTAAGACATAAAATACAACATATTTATTGAAAACTACTTTTACATGACCACAACAATCCATCATAGTTAACATTGCATGGGATAACCCAAGGACATGCATAAGAAATGGATGAGCTATAAAGCCCAGTAAGTGAGTAAACATGTCATAAAATGAATAATACAATAATTATTTAGCTATATGCATATGAATGGATCATAAAAGAAACATGAAATTAAAATAATAATATAGCATTATAATCATAACATGGAAATGTGGAAAAAACATTTAACATGATATTAGCATGACCCAAAGGCCATTGAACTAGGAGAATGATTAAACCCTAATTTAAATTAAATTAAAATGAGTTAACCCTCATTTCACTTGACATATAATTATACTAATCACTACCCAATTCATTGGAGTGCTATTAGGGTGGACCATTATTAATCATTTCATTTCATGCATAAGTGTGACACATGGACCATATAACATAATTAATTAAACAACATAATTTATTCCATAATAAAGGGATGTTTAATTCATACATGAGACTCTATAATCAATAAGTAAATGTGCATATAGGTGAATACCCTTGATAGAGAAATGGGAATGATATTCACTACCCAATGACTTTGGCTTCAAAAATCATGGTGCAATTTCGGCAGCATAACATCGTGACATAAGAATTCATAAAAAAATTGTTTATGGGAGAGAAAAGGGAGTATCATCATATTTACATGAAATTGAATGTTACAGGTTCATTTAGATACATTTTCCAACATAGTTAATTGAATTTAGATTCATAATACAAAATAATTTTTTGAATGAAATGGGGAGACCAAAATCCATTACAGAATTTCGGCATGGTTACAGGTGCACATGTGAGGAATTAATTAGAGAGGAAAGGGGTCTATCATAATTAAAAAATAAGGATTGAAGAATAGGGGAGGTTTGAAATCATAACAAACATTTTTAATTGAAAATAAAATGGAATAGAAACATAAATAAATTTGGACAAAAATGAGAGATGATGAAATCCATTACTCGGAAGTGTGATCCCAAAGGCTTGGGAGGGGCTTGATAGAGTATTATTGGTCTCTTGTGACACCTTGGGAGGATTATATAGAGATATAGGAAGGGGATGGCTTATCTCCAAATGGTCTGAGTGAAGAGGAATGAGATATTTTTTGGGTTTATATAGGCAAGGAGAGATAATTCTTTATTATTTTGGTTTTGGGCACCACACATTAAACTAAAAAAAACAAAAAACCATCCCAAGATTTTTTCCCATGGTTTATGAAAAATTCGAGGGGAAAACATTATTTTATAAAGTAAATGGTCAAAATTATTAAAATATTATGATTTCTTATGTAGAGGCTAGTCATTCTCTCAAGGAAATCATTTTAAAATGTTAAAATATTTTATAAGTCTTGGAGGGTCCACTAAGGCTTTGTAGAAAAACTAAAATCTTATTTTTTTAAATTTAAAACATATATTGGTCGAGAATCCCTTTTATAGTATTTCATTACATCACTATTGGTTCATTATTATGTCATAAAACACATCATATATTTAAAAAGTATTTAATTGTTACCCAAAATTCGACTGTCTTTGAAAATTTTGAAAAAATTCACCGTTGGATAATTTTAACATCATGATTCAAAAAATAATATAAATTTTATATAAATAATTTTTTAAATATGGGAATTTTTTTTAACATAAAAACCAACATTTATAAAAAATTCAGGTGTTTTGACCAAAACAGCTTTCAAACCATAATAAAAATTACAATTGTATTCCGAAAAATTATATAACCATTTATATTTAATAAAAAGTAATTCGATAATAATTCTTTGTTAAAATATTATTTAATTCAAAAATCCATCAATTCATCAAAATTATATCTCTTAATTGAATATTTACTAAAAACACTATTTGTGCTTTAAAAATCATTTACAAAGTAAAAATAATAAAATGAATGTATATTATTTATTCTTTACATAAATAAGGTACATAATCATAGATATAGGGACTTATTATGTAACTTCTTATAACACTCACATAAGACTAAAGGGTAAGGTATGAGATGGTGACGGAATTTTGGGGAGGATTATATAACATCACTCGGGTGGTAATGTCTATTAACATCCACTTATCCCATAAGTGTTTCTTCTAATGCTTAACGTATTGAAGCTCAACGTGGGGTTGGTCAAGAGAGAATCCCAGTGATGCTACCTCATTTCTGAGCTTCGAAAAATGGGCTTCGTATGGAGAAATTCTATTTGATGAGGCAATCGCTTCCTTTGTCTGAGTAAATTGGATTATTTAAAGCTATATATTTATACTAAACAATGGATCCCTGTTCAGTGTCTATATTAGCAATAGTAACAATTCATAATGGTATTTTGAAATCGAAAAGCATAAAACCTAGGAATAACCTATTTTATTGAACCATTTTCCATAATAAGACATTTAATTAGATCAAGATGAATTTTTATTAATACAAGTTTGGGTCATTATAAATTGGACATTGATGGTGTAATCCAACCTATTTATTGAGATAGTTTGGTATGAACATTAGATCGTGTCCAATGAGAAGGTTAAGGATACTGAGTTTGAGATAGGGATGCGACTAGAAATATGATATCATGACATCTTCTTTATATTAAAAATTATACAGCTGTGGTTGATCATGATAACATGGTGGATATTGATCAAAATATAATGTATATTTTCTCTGATGTTGTATTACTATTGGGAATTTTATTTTTCATCTGAGAAGAAGAGAAAGTGGGATGAGAAAAGGAAGAAGGGAGGTTTTAATTCAACCCATCCTTTCTAGTTGACATCTTATGTGGATTTGGATGCTAGGTCAGATGTATTCAATCTATGTGGAAACGTTCGGAATAAGCGATATATATCCTCATCTACACCAAGAACATATCACTAGTGTCAATATTTGGGGCACTTGCACTGATTTTTTAGAGTGTAACACCCATATCAGAGTGGCGCAGGATCTGTGGATTCTAGAGGGATGTCGGCATAGATAGAACCTTCTAGGATAGTATGTTTTTGGTTTAGAGGGAATGAAAGTATTGATAAAGATTCTTATAGGTAGTGTCTGTTCATGGGAGAGCTTCAAGCAAGTGGTCATTCATAGGCTCTGAATAATGCAAGGAAACTTCTTAATATAGATAGTGCACTATTGAAATCAAATGTTGGGTTTGTTCTAGTTTGAGGTATCATTCTTAATGCATCCTATTTAACTGTTTTTATGTTTGATACTGGGGAATATATTTCTACCATTTTCCTATATTTTGTAAGTGTCAATGTTACCAAATAATCTTATTTCATATGAGATGGTTTTGGTAACTCCTCCTTGTAGAAAGCAACCAAGGGGTTTCATGTGTCTATCTTGTGTAGTCACTGTGTCAATGGTCAATCTGGAATGAGATTTTATGGACATAGATATAGGCCTATTTTATGCGATTCTTGGAATATACTAGATGGTTAATTTTTAGATGAACATCGATTGTCATTAGTGGTGAGTGTCTTTTGTGGAACGTGATAGAAGTACCCATGTTTTTAAGGTGAATAGAATCCTCAGTAGGGACATAATGGACCTCCAAAACAATTATTAGGAAATAATTTTTATATTATATCATCTCCATTATTTGAGGATGGTGATAGTTATCTATAGGGTGGATTATCTCCTACAGTGGATGATTTCTAGTGCTTCTCCCAGTGTATTTATCAGGTTTGTCTTTGGATCAGGATGTTGAGTTCACTATCGATTTTTCAATGGGAATGAAATAGATATCTATTTCTCTAACCATATGGACCCCAATTATTTGAAAAACATTAAGGTATAGTTGGATGATTTTGAGTCCCAATGTCTCATTATCCAAAGAATCTCACCTTTTATCACCCCCATTTTTTCAAAAAAGGATGATGGATCTCTCTAATTCTTTAATAATTCTCCGAAGTCTAATAAGGTGATTATCAATAGAAAATACATTTTCCCCATATGATGATCATTTTCCATCCAATTAAGATGGAAATGTATTTACTATGATTTATTTTCATTCTAGTTGTCATCTAGTCATGGTTAGAGAGGATGATTTTCTAAAAACAACCTTATGAAGTATGTACTATCATTTCGAGTTCTTGTTCATGCCTTTCTGGTTGAAAAATGCTCCAACAGTAATGGTAGATCCAATGAATAGGGTGTTCCACTAGTGTCTTGAGTCTTTTTTTGTGTGGTATTCATGGATGACATCCTCATCTCTTCTGGATCTTAGGACGATCATGGGTGGCACTTAAAAATTGTTCTAAGATCCCTTCAGGATCACCATATATATGGAATATTTTCTAAGTTCACTTTTTGATTCTAGGAAGTGATGTTTTTGGGCCATGAGATCTCAGAATAAGGGGTTTTATTGGACCGTGAGATGATCAGTGTAGGGATGATATGGGAATTGTCGAAATTGTTTTCTGAGATCATGATACTCTGAGGAATGGCTTTGTATTGCAAGTGGTTTTTTATATTTCTCTTATCTTGATTCATCCATGACTATACTTAACTAGAAAGGGGTAATGTTTTAATGGATACTAGAGTGTCAAGAATCCTTTGATGATCTTAACTAGTGGTTTAATATAAACCCTATTTTGATGTATTTGGAATCTGAAAAGGGATATATGTTCTACTATGATACATATGGTATGGGTCTTGAGTGTGTGTTGATGCTGGATGGTCTTATGGTGAGCTACAACCACATGAAGATAATTACGCAAACCATGACCTAGAGTTAGTAGTGGTGAGGCATGCCTTAAAGAAATTACGACATTATATTTTGGGGATAATTTTTTGGTTTATTATTATCATAAGATCTTTAACCAATATTTTATCCTCTAAAGATATGAATTTTATGAAATGTTGCTTGGTTGAGTATTTTCAGGGGTTTGATTTTCATATAGTATATACCCCATGTTATGGGAATGTTGTTAAAGATGCTCCGAGAATAAAATTATTAGTGTAGGCTTGGAATGATTTTAGTCATTTATGGTTGTTGATGGGTAATTCCATGAAGATTCATTTCAAGAGCGAGGAACAAAGTGGAGAAGTGCTATTGGAAAGTGTTCAACTGACACATTCCCTTTTGGATTTGATTTAGCAGGAGCATCCGGGTGATGAGTAATTCATGTAACCTGTGCAGTTCTTGAATTATGGAGATGTTCCATGTGAATGGTTTTTGTCTCCTGAGAGAGTTTTTTGCTCTATGGGATACTTTGTGGTACCACTATTATTATTATTATTAAATGTGGTGATGAAAGATATCCACCAGTCTTAGCGGGTCATTCATCCTAGTGATATAATGATGTTTTATGATGGGTGTCTGTAGTTATAATGGCCATACATGAGGTAATACATAGATGACATTGTATCATGGTGTTATACATGTCAATAGGTTATAGTATATAACAAAGGACCTCTGTTTTGATTTATCCACTATATATTTTAACCTAGTAGTAGGATGACGTCTCTAAGGTTTTTATTGTATATTTACTTAAAACACCCTATTGGTGGAATTCTATTTTGTTAGTGATTGATAATCTGACAAAATAATACCATTTAATTCTAATAAATTATTTAGCGATGGTGGAAGAGATAGTCCATTTGTATATTCAAGAGTTTTTTTAGGTTTCATGGTGTTCCAGAGACAATTATTTCAGATAGGGACACCCATTTTACCTCAATGTTTTGGGAAGGCCTTTAGAAGGAAATGGGGTCGCAAACCATGTTGTGTAATGAATTCCATCCTATAACAGCCTGTTTTACATAGAAGGAAAATCAAATTTTCAAATACATGCATTGGTATTGTGTTTTGGATTATGAATTTTCATGGGATAAACAATTAGGATTGGTTGAGTTTTCGTATAAAAAAATTTATTGGTCGTTGATTCAAATGGATCCTTTGTGGTGCTTTATGGTAATCTATTTCATCCACCTTTATGTTGGGATGAGGTGGATGAGAAATCATTTTTGGGACCAAGCATTATGTAGGAAATTCATGATAACCTCAATTTGATTATAAAATAGTTTGTTGAAAACATAGATTCATCATAAATTTTATTCCAACCAGAGGCGTTGAGCTTTGGAATTTTTGTGGGTGACCAAGTGTATCTGAAACTGGAACCTCATTTGGGTCATCATCATTTTTGTAAAAAAGGGAAGATAACATTGAGGTATTTTATAAAAAATTAGACTAACAGTAATTTTGGTATGGTGGAATAAAAGTTATTTTTCCCACTCATTTAATGTCAATTCATTATGTGTTCAATGAATCTTAGTTGAAATAAAACAACCCAAATCCATCTAATGTCTTGAATTAAGAATAGTTGGAATTGAAGCCCAATTTTCAGTGTTTGAGAAGCTAGTGAGGATTTTGGATTCTTAGGAAATGTTATTCATGAGAGGTCTATTCTAATGGTCTGATCTTTTGAAAAAACAGTAATGATGTGCATGTGACTTGGGAGAAAAAGTATTTGGATGAGGAGTACCCATTTTTGTTTTCTAATCAATATTTTGAGTAACTTTATATGGATGGAATGTTTACATTGTGTTGAAAATTATTATATTTATGATTTTATTTAAAGGTAATATTTTGTTTATTTCTATTCTAGTATTTATGCTATTCTATTACCTTGATTTTTTGGAAAAAAATGGGGATTTTGGGCTTAGTAGCAGTTGGCGGATAGATGTCGCATGGTTTAGGTAAACCATGTTCCCTCCTATAGGTAAGTATGAATCTAATTGAAATGTAGGATAGTATAAACCACAAGGTATGTTCATAGATTGGAAAACTATTTGGGATAACTATGAGAATTTTTCTTTTTGTACATTGTTGGACATTCAATTTTCGCACGGTTTTGAAAAATGTGCAGTCAAACTACGCAACATTTCAATGTCATTAAAAAGTCGAAAATTATCTTTATACACTATTTAATTTTAACCATTATTCTTCTTTATTCCTCTACATTTAGAATTTTAATCCATGGGAACTTCCTCTAATCCTTTTTAGAGACATTGAACTCCAATCCTTTAGTGGGTTTGGTGTGGGAAAACCATGGAATCATCAAGTAAGTCATTTTCCTCATGAATTATTACACTTTTCGTGATTTTTCTTCCCTAATTCTTGTCTTACTATTTTATATAAGGTTATTTAACCTAATTATATTCTAATAATGAGTATTTGGGTGAAATATTGATGTTTGTTTCTCGATATTTCCTTTACAGGGTCTTATTTTTTGTAGTTGTTGTTTTCCACAAATTTTCAGAAGATTCTAGGTGTGATCTAGATGTTTCATTGATTTAAAATTATTATTTGATTTTTATATTCCTTATTTGTTATTTATTTCATTTTATGGATTTTTTATTTGAAAAAAATATATTTTTGAATGGTTTTTGGATGCACATTGGGTGAAAATTTATTTTATTAAGTAAAGTGGTTATGTTTCAGGTCATTTTTGTTGGGGTGTATCTTGAACATGTTCTATGTCTTTTGTGAAGGGTGTGGAATGTTTTTTTCAAATATATTTAATAATGATAATGTTTTTAATGTGAATTTTCAATAAGAAATGGGTTCTTTTGGAATGTTGGATATTTTATTGTGAATAATAAAAGTGTCTTTGAATTGTGAAAGTTATGTGAAGTTTGTTATGAAATCAATTTTGGGTTAGTAGTAATTTAAAGGGGTATTTTCCCAAGTAAATGGTAATATTTTACCCGTCTTCTTATTATTATGTTTATAATTTTTTTTTCATAAATTTTAAGAGGGGTGATAAATGTGATTCCAAATTGTTTTTGTGAGTGTGGGAAATGTAAAGTGGCTTTATTAATATAAAATGTCAGTTTCCTTGTAGATTTTGATCATTGGATCAATGCGAAAAGTTTAAAATAAGGATTTACTTATGTACCTATAATTATTGAAATGTTTTTGTGATGGTGTTGATTTCCATAAAATGTCAAATGGAGTTTGGAAAAAAAATCCCTAGTATCTAGGTGGGAAAACTAGAACTAGTCTTCTAGTTAATTTAGAAGAGGTCAAGGCCCAGATTCATCCAACAGGATTGGCAATTTCATTACTTACTAAACTTGTGATATGATAAAAGACCACTATATATTTGGTATGGTTTCCCCTATTGTGTATCATGAATAGAAATACTACTAGTATTGGATTATGATTGGATACCCCTATATATTTGGGATTGGATCCCCTCTAGAGGATTATTCGTGGGAATAATGGTTGTAGTTGAGTTGGAGTATTTTGATCACCGAGGTATAAGGTTCATACAACACCACTTGTGTTAGTTATATTTAGGTATTTTCCTGTATATATCTCATATTATATGATGCTTATGTGATGTGGTTCTAGCCATCAGCATATGGTATAACTTGTGTTCAATTTGTTTTCAAGAAATCTTATTTGAGAAAAAGGATTTCCTTGATAAGTTTTTGTTGGGAAATTTTTACAAAAAAAACTTTCCTAGAAATGTTTAAAATATTTTAATGGGAATGAGCATATTGATTTATTTTATAATTTTATTGCATCAAATATTTTATTCTGGGTGACATCCTATAAGGATTTGGCTCAAACCATGCGTGTAACATTGGGTGTATGTAGACATTTTTATGTATTAGTCATGTAAAAAAAATATGTTAGTGGTGGTGAAGGTTAATTTAGCTGATAGAGATCAACTTCTAGAAGGTATTAGAGGTGGTGGTTTGTGGGTGATGTCCCTCTTGTTACATTGAGGTTTTTGGGATTGTTTTTTGGTTCCATTTCTTATGTTTTACTTTTTTTTGCATAATGTTGTAAATTTAATTCAAAAAAAAAATATTGTACCTTTTTTTTATGATATTAAGTTATGCTATGGTTTTTAATTTTGGTTGATCATGTCTTTTTAAAATGGTGAAATCATTCCCAAAGTGTATTTTTGATACCCAAGAACAATTTAGGAGCCCACGTAGATTAGAAAAGCCCTTCAGGCCATGCCATGAATTAGGACGAGTGTTAGGTTGGATGGCACCCTTGTTTAGCTCAGGACACATTTTGTCTTAGAATCCAAGTATCACTTAAGGAATTATATTATCTCATTTTACCTATGATCCTATATATGTAAGTCCATATCAAGAGTCAAAGCATCATTTAGGGAAACATATAATCTATTTAACCCTTTATCCCATCCGTGGAAGAAAATATTAGGAGCCCGTGTATAGCTAAAGGAATATATATTTTCATGAAACATATGATCCCATCTGAGGAATTTAATTTTTGGAATACCAGTATCTCTCACGTTATTTTATAACTAAATCAACATTGATATCATTAAATGATTTCTATATAAGAAATAAAAGTGTTTCCAAAGTCTTAATTTGAAATCATTTAACCTATTATCACATCCATGGATATCTGTAACATGATTCTAGTTTTTTCTCATGGCATAAGAAAATTAGTAGACTATATTAATTTAGTAATTAAACATTGTACATAGGAATACCTAACCCAAGTAATAATTTATATCTTAACCAATCATTAAATAAAGTCACATAAAACTATCCACGGTGGGATATTCAAGTACACATTCCATAAAATCAATATTCATGATTCATTTAATTTATTTATTCACTTAAATAATTATGAAAGGCCATGTGATGAAACATGGAATATATTAAATCATTCCAACCCATTTATCTCCCCTCATTACCATTTTAATCATAATTAGTAATGGTATAAGTGTGAATGTCCCAATCACATTCCATTTCTCAAGTTCATCTAGTCATTTTTTCTAAGTTAATTATCCAACACACCATATAAATGTGTTTGGTAACACAAACAACACAGTTTTAATAAATATTGAATTATGTGACTCTTATATATAATTGAAAACCAATTTTATCATATGAAATTATTCAAAATTTAACACAGAGATAGTATGAAAATTTTAACTATAGTAAATCAATTATTTAATTTATCATTATTTATTAATCCTTGTTTTAAATGTAATTCCAAATAAACATAATAGTGTTTGGGATAATTGGGAACATTATAAATCAAGGGAATATAAGAAAATGATCCATGTGTTTTCCGCATTTAGGTATCAAACTCTATGATTACCAAAGGGCCTCATAAAGTCTCTTAATCAAAGTATATGCATTTAAATTTATGGGATATAAAATTATGGAACAAATCAGGGAGAATGTGTTGTGTTGTTGAATTAAAAGTTTTTATTAAATAATAAAAAATTGAAGGAAAATTCATAAACATCCTACATCAGGCTTAGAAGGCCACAATCATCCATTATTGGGGCTCAACTCAAATTGGGATGAGTGAAATCAAAAGAATCAAAAAAAATCCAAGAAATAGACCATATGACTTTTCACAAAGTCAATATTTATGTGGGAAATGGAAATAAAAAAAGGAAGAAAAATGAGTTGTAGAATCAACATTTAGATCTATATGCATTAGAAGATGATGAAATAAGACCAAATATAGAGTAAATACACTCCAAGGGACAAGAGAATGAGGAGTAATGTGCAAAAAACTACAACCTTAAAATGGGTGGATAAAATGGGTTAAAATACTTTTTAAATATGGTGGAGGAATGGTAAATTTTCACCTATTATGAGTTGAATAGTTAAACCACATGGATGGGAAAGTCGTTCACCATCCTTGTGGTTCCCTATTCTACAGAACCACTATACCACACTGTTGACTCATAATGGTTTACCAATTTTTCACCAGCCACGTGGCGATACTAACTAGGAACACCCTACCTCACATGTTTACAATTTATGGTTAGGTACATCGTGATCCAACTATTCATGAATCCTCTTCACACCTGAACCAAGTTTCATGGTTCCCTTAGCATTATTAAGGGTTTCATGATATAGTGTCCCATTACATATAGGGCACATATTTTGGGAGACATGGTTTTCACTATTCATGTGTCATCCATTCATGCCTGATGGTTTCTCGCAAAAAGATTCTTTTGTAGAATGAAGATCTATATACCCATTATAACACAAGAGACACATTTCATTCAACAAAATTCATTGATAAAAAATATTTTAAAGCATTAAAAATATAAGGAATAAGTTTTGAATCTTGGTTTTCATTTTTTTTCTTCCACAAAATAATCTAAAATTAACTTTGAATTTTATTATGTTTTAAATCATGTGGTGTTTCCAAAAATATTGTGTACCCAAAGGCCCATTTTCAATAACTATGTGACGATTGAGTCAATACTAATGTTCCATTTTTAGAGTTATTAAACATAAGAACAATTATTCCAAAGTAATATCCACTTTTTATATCCAGTTAGGGATGTGATCTATTTGAACCCACTCACTCTACACTTCAAAAAAATTACAAGATAAATTATCTGTACTTAGTCTTGTCTATACACTTTCGTGTAATGTTCTGTCAAAATTAGTTTAGTCCCAATAAAAAAATTGACAATTGATTGATACCATTTATGGAAATGAAATCCTTTAATTATCCTTAATGACCTCATGAGTCCCTTAGACCTCAAAAAACTACAAGGGATGGCCTAAAGAATATACAGGTAAATGAGTGAGCTAAAAATCCCAATAAGGTTATATACATGATAAGGAAACAGAAAGTATGATCCAAAGGTATAAAATGATATCATAAAATAGATGGCCCGTGATTAATTAAATGGGTGAATAATGTAAAAAATGGTGTCATAATAACATAAAAACATTGGAAATATATAAACAACATAAAATATCACATAAAAAAAGTCATGGAAAACCACTAAGACAACATCTCTTGGTTTATAGATCCCCAAAATTGAATAGTATTACACTCTAAAACCATATATGATGTCTCATAACACTAAAACATTATACCATACATTTCATGGATATATATTTCAAATCATACCAAGTACATTCATTTCATGTACATGTATATGTGGGCCACAAAATGAAATCCTTAGAAAAAAATTAGTTTCATAATATTGTCTTATAAAATAATTAAAATATATTTGATAAAGAAAAAATTTAATTAAGTAACATAAATAATGTAATAACCCATAACATTAAGGGATAATAATCTAGTTATATATGTTAGTGACATATATACATAATTAATAATCAATCCACAATATAAAATGTTGTTTTCTTTAATGAAAACTAATTTAAAATATATCATGTAATATCTCCTGAAAATTTTCCATTTCACTTTGAAATCACTTCTTAAAAAAAATTAAAAAATTATAATTAATTTTTTTTATTTTAAACGATCTATAAAATCATAAAAATAAATCATCATTGAATTTAACGGTCATAATGGCAAATAATTATTTTCCTACTGTATATGATAAAAAAATATTCCATTCACACTATCATAAAATATTCAAAAAATTCCATATTGTAAATATAAAAAGAATATACCACTAAAAAATTTAAAAAATAAAATATAGTTAAATATTTATTTTTAAAATAATTTGGAGAATATTAAAAATATTCCTGAAACAATACAAAATAAAAAAATTCAAATAAAGAGGGAAATAAATTAATATTTTCAAAAACAATTATGAATAAATTTAAGTGATAAATATAGTAAAATAGTACTAGTACTTGGAAAGTTCATTAATAAATGGAGAGGTATAATATATATTGGGTTTATGATATAAATATCAAATAACATCTCCATGAGAGGATTAAAAATAAGCATTGTGGAATAATGATGACATTGTTAAATAAACCCCTACTATTTTGGTCACATTTGAATGATAAAAAACATGAAATAAGTGAAATTAAATAAAAAATTAGGTATATATATGTTAAATATAGTAATTATAAAACATTATATTGGGTATTATAAACACCACACAAATGATTTAAGTGGTGAATATGGCATATATCTCACGAAAGAAAAAGTGATATTACTAATCTGTTACCTGGAGTCTAAACTTCTCATATATGTCCTTTATCTCCATCATTATAAAAAAATATAAATTGTCCATTTATTAATAAAATTTTACAATTTTATTAGTATTATTAAACTATTTTATATTTTATATTAATGAAATATTAAAATATTTTTTTTTGATTCCCATGTCATGTGTTTTGGGGACATTTTATTTATAAATTCAAAACATCATCGGTGTATTCACCATAGGAAAATGGTACATTGCTACATCATAATGATAATAATAATCATGAAATAATTATAAATTTAATTAATAATTTATACTTTTATAATTATAGATGAACTATGGTTATGAAAATTGAACTACGTTACACTCATAGAGACTATATGTCGTACATATGCACGATTAATATTTTTTTTCAAATATGATAATGGAAATAAGGTATGTGTGATTTTATATTTCAATAAAGAAAATTATATATCGAATATCCTAATATTAAATTAAATATACATTCATATACCATCCATGTGTTGATGTAATAAATAATAAATCACATCGTTTGTGAGATGGTAGTTTGATGCACAGACGAATGATGTTATCATTCTTCAGTTGATTTTATAGTAAAGAATTATTATGATATAATAATTTCCCTTAATTAATAAAATAAAATTAATATGAACTAAAATTATTCCATCATAATGAACATCCTAGTGAGTTGAGGATGGAAAATTATTTACATCGGTTCGCGATATGGTAGTCTGCCATAAAAAATGATGGTTCTATTTCCCATTTGTAAAAGGAGGATATTGGTGTGGGTTATTTCATTAAAATAATAAGATCTTGTTAAATTGAATATATTGAGGTTGTTATATCATAATTGTTTACTAATAATTTATAGAGTTTTTAGACAACTAAAACAAATATTCTCGATTAAGAAAGATAATTTATTTTTTAGAAAACCTCATTTGGAGTATAACAACAACCTCTCTCGAGCTGCATTATATAAAATAAAGGCCTAAATGACTTGGTAATTTAACTAAGATAGGTATCTGGTTATGTATTATCCAAATTAAGTATATTTGAAAGTGTTAAGTGGAGAGTAAATGGGGTTCCATTTTATAAATGGGGGAGATGACCCACATGGAATTTTTGAAAGGGAAAATACATTACAACATTTCACACATGAAAGAAGGCACAAAAATATATCATTCAAAAGTCATATAAGATATAAAGTAAAAATATGGAGTTATAATAAGAAAATTTATTATTTTATATTTATTTTAGGCCTTATTTTTTTATATTAACTAGATAGAAAAATCATTTTAATCATAATCGTGAAAATTATTTTTGTTGTTTGTATTATTAGTTATGAAAAATATTAACCACTCTTTATTATATAATTTCAGCTATTCTAATGAAATATATATAACCAACCTTTCCATATTCAACCCTCATAATTGGTAGAATTTAATTTAATATTAATCATACACACATGATGAAAAATATTTTTCTAAAGAATAGTATTTCAAATGTATAAAATGATTCAATATCAAATTTAAACATGAAATTTATTCTAATGACCAAAACTAGATTAAAAATAATATTATTGAAAAAAAATTATTTTAGAGAAATTAAAAATAAAATTTCTCTTTTTTAATATGTTTAATGAAAATGATATTTCTAATGAAAATCAATATTTTTTACTATTAATAGAAAAAATTATCTTTCTAGGAAATTTTAAAAAATTCACTCCAAGCAAAATATTACATATTGATTACAAAAATGAAATTCATTTTTTTAATTAATTTTAAAAACATTTTAAAATTTTATTTTATTATTAGTTTAAAAAATAAATTGAAATCATTTATTCATAATAAATATATTTTTTAATTTTATAATGAAATTAAACTAAATTAATTAATTATTTATAAATAAATATTATTTTCCCAAATACCTTATTCTAAATTAAAAAATATAGCTATTCCAATTTATACCACTAATTTTAATAGATATGTTATAACTGTCATGTTTAAATAATACTATTAATAGCATATTGTAGTTCGTTAAAACCCAGTGTTACATGTTGTATTCTTTATGGAACATAGTGTTATTTTTGAATCTCAAGGTATTAAATTCAGTATTCACCTCACTATATATTCCTCTTGAAAATAGAGAATTAATTCTATTTCAATCCATTGATCATTTAACAAATTATTGGTTGAGTGTAACTATTTTAGAAGAAAAACATCCCTTATAACATGAATCATGTGAGATCATTAGTGATAGCTCAAGGAAATACATAAGATTAAAGCATCCAACTATGAGAATTAAATTTAACACATTTTATGGATTTTATATTTCTATCAAATACAATGAGCCAAATCAAATTAGAAATTTCTCATGGGATCCAAATTTTCCAATTTTCTTTAGTTTCAATTAACATATTTTATTTTAATTTTTGTTAGTTCCTTATGATTTTATTCCATCATTTTAATAATTCACTAAAAATAAAATTCAAAATCTATTGTAAACAACTGGGATTAATATTACATGAAAATATTTTTCAATAAATCATCCCGGATAATGTTTTTATAAGGTAATTAATGATTCTAAAGTATCTTGTATCATAGATAATTGATGTAAAATAATATTATGTTTAATCCTATTTTTATACTCACAACACATGCACCCATAGTTTATTATTTATTATCATTCAATATTTATACTTATTGAAAATTCTAATATAATAGTATAATTAAATGAATGAGTTAGGGGAAGAAAAATAATCCCTTTCCTTGAAGTCTATTATTTTATGGTATATATTTTCCAATTTTTATTTATTTTAATTATTCTATGTGTCCAATAAAACATTTATTATATTATCAATAGGTGAAATAAAAAATTATTATAAAATACACTAGGATAAAAAGATATATAATTTTGGCTTCCTCCTAGGAGTTATTTTTTTATAGTCATCAGCCTTACTCTTTTCACATCACCCCTTAATTTGAAAATTGTTATGTTTCTCAGTCTTTACACAATTTATGTACATTTATATCCTCTATATAATAATTGTGAATAGATCTAATTTGAATTTAATATGCAATAAAACATCATTTTAGAATAATTGAACAATCATGAATGATCCATAACACTAAGTCTTTAGATTTTTAGGAAATAAATTCATTCAATAATTTAATTGAGGAGTGATACTCTTTCGTTGAAATGTTTTATTTCATACAGTCTATATAGAATTAGATTGGCCGTTTCACTAATAATTATGAAATTATTATTTAAATACATGAAATTTTTTCATGCATGAAATGTGGTTTTTTCTTTCTTATCTTTCGATATTTTATGTTGGTCCATGATTATATAAAGGCTTTTGGGATTTTATTAGATTATGGAAGATAATAATTGGTATTAAGAAGTTCTTGTTCATAAATAGGAAACACCATGATTGTTTTAGTAGTGGTTTTGTTATTATGTTTAAAAAAAGATAGTTGAAATGTGGATGTGAGGGTGCTCTATGGCAATGGTTGTTGGGGAAGGGTACATAGATCCATTTTATGGGATACCTAAAAATGAATATTTTATTGGTAGTGGTTTAATATTATAGATATATAATAGTGTCATTCCCATAATGGGATGTTCATTTTAAAGTTTTGTAATAAAAGACCATGGTAAAGTCATTGTGAAGGTTGTGAGAGAGTTTGTTGCATTTTGAAATGAATATTTCTTCCTCAGATATCCATCAATAAGTTATTTATGTTCATAAAAGCATGGTTGAGATTAATGAAAGGATTTTTAATACCTTTATTAATTGTTTTACTCTGATTAAACCACTAAATTCAAATCCAATGTATGAGATCAATTCTTTCGGAGAATTTTATAGAGAGGAAATATTTGTATTTTTAAATTTATCCAAACCATGATGTCATCATTTATGGGTTTGATCTAGCCTTTATATTGATCGTTATGATCCCTCATATTATGATTCAATGTATGTGTTTCTAGTTTGTCACATTTCACTATGCTCATTTCAATGAATAATTTTTCTTTTAGTTATGTTTTTCTTTTCATCATGAATGATCTTTATATGATTTTATTTTGTCTTATTATATGGTGTATTTTGTATTATGGAGATTTGATAGCTCACCTCAATGTAATAATGGAATTTATCGAGGATTGTGGTGATTCTATGACCTCTTAGTGTTTTTTCCTTTTGTTTGGTCTCTTGCATTCTATCCACGATACACCTATATTATAATATTAATTAAATAATCCCTGTAATGATATATTGAATCATTTCCATAAAATATTGATATAATATAATTTTTTAGATCTGAATGTATTTCATAAAATGTCTCTCTCAGATAACATTGATTTTGATGAATATTTTTACTATTAATGAGGTTTCATACTATATAGAAACCATATAAAACCTTTTTAAAATTATATGAAATTATGTAACTTTGTATTAGATTTTTTTTAGGATTGATCACATGTGTTTTCGTTATTATCCCCTATGAAATGTGCTTGATGTTTACTCAAATTTTTATTTGTTATGTTTGTGCCTCTTTCATGTCATGACATGATACAAGATCTATTATACTATACTGTTTTGTTACATATTTTTTACCCCAATATTATATATTTTAATATATAGAATGATCCGAATGGACTATCCCATCTTAGAATGATGTTTAAGACATTTGGTTTCCCAGAAAATTGGAAATCCCTTCAAGGGGGGTGTATTAGATATTTTTGATTTCATCTTTCCATCACAAGGGATGTGTTTGGTGGTGGATTGGCTATGTTTCATATGATTTGTCAAAATTTACATTCACTATCCCTTAAAGGGTTATTTTGTAGACATATTTTAGATAACACAACCAAGGGGGGATGTGTTAGAAATCTGGTTAACTATATTTCCATCATGGAGATGAAGAAGGTAAATGAAAGAGATTGTTGTGTCTTGGTTAGTGAAAGACTGCTTAGATCATGATTTAATTTTATTATTTTTAAAATTATATATTATCAATATATAAAATCTTATGAATGTAATCATTGGGTAAGGACACATCAGTGGGTTCTTACTAGGATTACACTCCCTCCATATAAGGTAATCCTAATGAGAATTCATATATCGTGATCAATGATAAAATAATTAGATGGGACCCGGTGTTAAGGATCTAGGAGATAATGAATTGTGATTAGAGGTTATATAAGTATGAACTATAAGTAGATGTTAAAGAGTTTTATTTATATACATTATTCTATCAATCTTCTATTCACCTTCAATCATTTGGGTCTTCATATATTTTCTGTATGATTTTTGATGTTTTCAATTATATTTGGTAATACATTATTAACTTATTATAATATCTTTTTAATTAGTATTATTCTTATTAATACTATGTGTGTAGAATCCACACCAATGGAATTTTAACCCTTCATGCTAGTTTAAAAACTCTTACCTATGGGGAGGATCATTCGAGGTGATGTGGAACTCTTGATTGAGAAACGTTATTTAGAATATAGATTTAAAATGTTTTATCAATCATAGATTTCCATATTTCTATATTCTTTAGTATGTTTTGGGTAATTTTTTATTGGAATTGTACTTTATGGGACATAGGAAGGGGCTTTACATGTTTGTATGGGCTATATAAGGATATGTTTCCTCTGAGTTACCTTTGAATCAACAGATGCTAATATTTTTATGTTAAAATTATGATCAATAGTAGAAAGTTTCCTAAATGTATTATTGGATTTGTGATAATTCACGTATCATCGATAAAAATGTATGATAAAATATAAAATATATTTATATATAGACTTGAGTTATGTAGGTGGTTCTTTAAGTTATTTCCTTGATAAGTGATAATTGTTTAGTAATATATCTATTTTCCCAAATATTGTTATATATTTTCTCTATATTCAGTAATTTGAACCTTATCAAGGTATTTTGTTTGTGATATATATATATATATTATGGTTTCTAACATATAGTTATGGAGAACTAGACAAGATCTTTGAGTAGTACTTGGAGGGATTTATTTTATAGATATCTATATAGTCCAAGTACTGGTTTTCAATAATTTATTTGTTTAGTCCTATTAACTTTTAAGGTTATAATATCAGTACGATGTTATATTTTTTATATTATTAATTCTAAATTGTAGAATATTTCACCATAAATACAACTTATGTAACAATCTAGAATAGTGGTATATGATAGTCTTATTGGGGATGTTGTTTCGGTTCTACCACTAGTGGTCCATGATAATTATCCCACAACTAATCCAGTGGTTCAGGAAGAATGATTACCTCAATAAAGAGTCTTCTACATAGTTCCTATTCATGGAGGATTAGTTTCCAATAACATGGTCAAATATGATTTAGACTTTCATCTTTGAAACCCACCATCCATCCAAGGAAACAGAGGCCCTGAATATGATGATGAATTTATTTAGGTCATTGAGGGAATATTAAATTTAGTATTTAATCTTGAGCACCAGGTTGTAGTGATGGATTATTCTATACTACTAGAAGTGACATAGATATGGTTGGTTGTTGTGAACTAGTTTTAGAGATGTGATGGACTGATTTTTATTTCTATTAATGTAATTTAAATTAAGGGGTTAATAATGGTTATGGTAATGATTTATTATGCTATGTAGATGAGGTTTCTTCAGTAGGTATCACTTATGGTGTCAATAGATATGAAACATATCACCGAGTTGATATACAACACGACTCTCTTATCTAGTAATGAGGTACAAAATTACACGAACAGTGATATCATCCTTCAACTAAATTTGATATACAAGTTCATTAACATTGAATTAAAGTCATATATGAAGGTTATTCATAATTCTATGATGACCAATATGGGTTTAGAGTAGGATAGAGTATCAAGTCCAGTATCACCATTATGTGGGAAGGATAGTGATTCTTCTACTGGTAAGATAGATAAAGAAGAGGAATCAATACAAATCGATAACATTCTATAAGAATAGAGTTAAGATCTATTGACTTCTTCTCTAGGAGAAAACTCTAGTAGGTATTATAATAATAGGTTAAAAATAAAGTATTTAATGGAATATACTATTTCTATCACAACACATCACTATTGTTGAATGGAAATCCCTATAAACCAGTTCTATGTTATGGCATCATAGATATAATATCAGGGGAATTCTAGTTGGATTCACGCATCGAGATAGGGGATTATACATGGTCATCCACATTTGGTTAAAACACCTCACATGATCAAGACTCAAAAGAGTCATGATAATTAGGTATTACACTGTGGAGGTGAGGAAATCCTACTATGTAAGGGACCATATTCTGACCAATTATAGAGAGGTACCATCAACAGTTTGAGGTATTTTCTTGATCACATAATTAATTATACATAATTTATTGATACTTGTGATTCCAATTGATTTATTTTTTTTTAATTTTTTATAGGGATTGATTTTATAGTCATGTTATATTCTAAGATGTTATGTCTTGATACACCCTAGGGAGTGAATGTTTATCATCTTTCAATATGTGAAGGGTTTACAATTGTAGTTTTTACCTATAAAAATCAATGTGATTTCATGATCATTTAGATAAAAAGATATGATATAATATTAGGAATAGATTGGATTAATAGTTTATTGTTCTACATAGACTTTCTATATAAGACATGTATCGTTTACTATACCCAAGGCGGAGAATATTGTTTTGACCACTATGAGGGATTTCAGAACATGAGGAGGGGGACTTGACCTACCACATGTTGTAGCTATTATAACATAAGCGATTTAAATGGTTCTTACATTTGATCCAGTATGATCATTTTACTTTCCTATAGTGGAGGGAATGTATATGGATTTCCTCCCAGACAACTATTCATGACTCCCTTATATTATTGGAATTCACATTCTAATAGAAAAAAATAAAAATAAAAACCTATATAAATTCCCCAATATCATACTAAACCTAATTATTTGATGGATAATGGGTTAATTAGGCTTGTCACATCTCATTTTTTTGATCATGTATTGTTTGTAAAGAAGGTGGATGATTGTATTTAGTTGTGTGTGGACTATACAAATTTAAACCAAGTAATACCGAATAATCTATACCATTTTAAGATGATTGATGACTTATTTGACATGTTTTGGGTAGACCATCAATTATAAAAGATTCACATATAGTAAATGTTCCATCTAATTATGGTTAGATAGAATGATATTAATATGAAAATGTAATATAGTTGATACAAACTATATGAGTATATTTTCATGACTTTGGGGTTAAAAAATATGCCATTAAATTTCAGGGATATCCTAAATAGGATTTTTTTTATTTATTTCCTCATCGTTGTTTTATTTTTTTAGCTATTTCCTCATACACCCATAGACATCACATATCCCAAAAAATCACTTTGATATTGTATTGATTAAACTTCAATAACACTAAGATTGTAATTTTTTCAAATTATCAATTTTGGATTCAGGAGGTGTGGTTGTTTAGTCATGTAATTAAAAAGGTGATAATTTCCATTAACCTAAAGAAGGTTGAGGTGGTGATGTATTATGATCAACCAAGGTATGTTAATTAGATTAGGGGATTCCTAGTTTTAACAAGGTACTATAACTGATACATACATGAATTAAACCATTTAGAAGAGCCTATAATTTTCTAAAAAATAATATTGGGATGTTTAAATATAATGATAGATTTGAGTATTTTAACCTAGAGTGTAAGTGAAGATTGATTATATCCCGATTTATTACCCTTCCATAACTTGAAATTATATATACAATGTATTTTGATGCCTTAGGGTCGGGTTGGAGAATCTTTTATATAGAGAGATTGGTTAATTCTCTATGGGTCACATCATTTATTACCACATGATTGGAACAACATGATGCATGAATTTGTTTTATCAGATGTTGTTTATACTATAAAGTGTTGGTTATATTATCAATTTGATGAGAGTATTATAGTTTAAATAAACCACAAGATTCTTTGATATATCATCTATCTATATAACCCCCAATTGGACCAGAAATGTTTAGTGGAGTATATAAATACATTTTACTTCAATATGGATAATGAAAAGGGGATAGGGAATATTGTTTCTTGTTATTTTAGAAAGAAAATGTTGAATAAATATGAATTTAGAGTGTGGTATTCATGGGAGTAATGGAATATAATGAGTTTTAGAGGAGAAGAGATAGTGGATGCATTAGAGGATTATGGTGTGATGACATGTTTACATGTAGTGATCATGTATTATTTCGTAGACCATTTGATAGTTATATAGGTTTAAAACCCATAGTGTGTGGTGTTGTATGAATGCTTTTTGTGGGGTGATTCTGTTTCGTTATTGTTAGTAGATGATGAATTTAGGATCAATATCTACGAGAGAGTAGTAGTGAAATCTCCATTATGAAATGATCTAATAAGGGTATCTCATTCTGTTAACTAGGGGTTGTATCTAGGGTTCATGAAAATGTACCATGATATCTAATGATTTTTTTGGTGTGAAATTAAATGAGATATATATTACTCATTTTTTTAATGATGGATTACCTTCCACAGGGTAAATTCAGAGCATCAACATTCTGGTAGTTTTTGTTATCCGCTACCAATGCCTATATAAAAGTGTTATGGAATGATGATGGACGTTGTGATTTAAATGAAATAAAATTTTATAAAGAAAATTACATTTTTGATGAATAATTTCCTTATCAATTAATATAGTTTTTGAAAACCCATGAACCACATTGGATATCTATGATTTAAAATACCTTTATGAATCATAGACGTTGTTAATATATTCACTGTATAGTCTCTATTATTATTAGTATATTATGGGTTTTTCTAAATTCCAATTGACATAACCAAAGTAATCAATGGCCTCAACTAGTAGGATATTGCACAATGAATCAAAATTATCAGGTGTTTTAAGGGCGATAACATCACATGGATTTTACTTGACCTATCCCAAGTTGATACTCAAAATCTAAACCATGAGAAAAACTAATTATAAAATAAGTTCAATCTTATGTAGATAAATACCCAAAGAATGTATGTCAACACACCGTAAGAAAATATCACAATGAGATAACCTACCCTAGGGAATTCACTGATTTTATCTAGGCTGCATGTCTAGACCATAACAATTTGAATTTTTATATTTACATATATTTTGAAAAAATATTATATTTAAAATTATATTTATTATTTTTTAAATGATAAATTATTTTTTCTAATGACAATTATATTCATATTTGACGAAACAAAAATTATATTTTTTTGGGGAAATATATAGTTTTGATCAAAACACACTTTTTGATGAATTGATGAAATTTTTAAATAAATAATATTTTAATAAAATATTGTTATTATTATAAATTATTTATTCAATAAACATGATAATATAACTTGATGAAGTAAAATGTGATTTTTATAAGGGTTAAAAAATTATAATTTTTTCAATAAATAGTGATTTATGATTCAAAAGACTAATTTATCATTTTTAGATAGTTATATTAATAAAATATATATTTCAAAATTAATTCTATTATATTATATGGTTTTAAAATCAATTATTTATAGGTATGACTCACTTTTACCTCACTAGGGGTATTAAATGAATGAGATCATTTCATAGAGATATATAATTATAAAAATCAATCCTCTTTAGCTGATACTATGAGAAATTCCATGGGAAGGATTGTGGGTTTTGATACATTACCATATAATATCCAAAACCTATGTTTATAAATTACTAAGAATCCCAATTTATTTTAATTTATAAAACCAACAACCCATTAATATTTACTCAAAACCCCTAGATCATGGATTTTAACATCTCACACCTCTATATATACCTCCCAAGATTTCCCAATGCTCTTAGGAATATCCTCCCATACATTAAGAATCAATCTCTCATGTTATGATATCATCTCCTTCTAATCTTTATTGGGCCACCTTATAAAAATCATTCCTTTTTTATTTCCAATGTTTTATATTAATATATTTTTTACGCATCCCTCTTACAATAATAATGATTTACAAGTGATGAGTGACCCCTTTCACCCTCATTAATCAAGGTTTTATAATTTATGATATAAATCCATATGAATGAATGTTCCTTTTTTCCCACTTATGCATATACATGATATTGAATTGATTGGTGGGCCTATAATTATGTATCACTCCAATGCATTGAGTAATTTTTGTATCTCATGAGATTCAATTTATAGTGTACTAGAGGTTATCATTTGCACACAATGTATTATTTTCAAGGATATTGAACATGGATTATGTCAATGATGTCATATTTTATGGTGTTTCAATAATTATATATTTTCATTATGTTATCCTGATTTATCATGCCTCATTACTCATGATTATAATTCTTACCCTTCTTATGTCACCTTGATAAGACTATTGGATCATGTGTACTGAATTTCCATATTCTATGATTTTCATATTACCTTAAAGAGATTTGTGTTCCATCTATTTATTATGTATTTCCCTAGGACATCACATGTAGTTTTAGATGATCTTAAGAATATAAGGGATGGTTTTAGAATTTTAAAATAATGATTTTCACCCATGTTTTATGTTAATGTTCATTGTACATTATTTACTGATGAAACTAGGACTCATGATCTTATGTGGTTTTATTATGTGTATCATTATTTAAAGATTAATTGATAATGATATATAAAATATGGGTTTTCATAGTTGTTGTTAATGAAAAATCTAGCAATAAATCTAGTGGAAACTCTACTAAAAAATAATGGATAAGGATAATCATTTGATAATAGCCATAAATTTTGGTAAAATAAAGTGTAAGTTTAATAAAAGAAAATATATCCTTTTATGGATTCAATAATTGGTTTTGGATCGAGAATAATTTTATCTAGGGTTAATAACCCAAAAGTGTTGAATTTATCTGGACTCAAGCCCCACATGGTGCATGGATACTAGAAAAGTTTCACACGTGGGTTGACACTCCCATGTGATACGAAATGTTACATTGATAAGATAATTATGAACCCATATGAAGGAAGAAAAATACAAAAATGATTTTATATTATTAAATACATTATGCGTATCATAGATTTAATCTTATAAATTCACAATTAATTGAATATATGTCATTTATGAGTTATCCCCTTAATATTTTTGGTTATCCATTTATATGATTAATAGTTTAAAATTAATTCTTCCTAAGCATATTTAAGATGAAGTAAATGATTAAAAATAAAATAAAATATTGAAAGGCAAGAAAATCATCCATCCATGAACATAAAATTCTCTATGTAACTATGTTCTATGAATTCATTCTTATCACATATTTTTTGAAGAACTCTTAAGACACCAGCTCAATTCATGGAATATGATTTTTCGATAAAGATCAAAAGTGGGTTCATTATTCAATGCCATTTATTTAACTTATAACCTATCCATAATTTATGATAAACATACTACATAAACCTTTGACACTTCATTTATTAAAATTTAATGAAATTATGTCTATTGATTGGGTTCCCTTATATAGATAAAACATTAATTCCAAAAAATTAAATCCCCATATTTATTTGAAATAGTCATATGGTACAATACAAGAAAAGAAGGGGAATGAATCATATATGGTACCAATATCCAAAGAATGGATATTATTTCCCTAGGAGCATGAATATCTAGAACAAACTATTGAGACTAAATTAAAGATAATCCTTGATGACATGCCCAATATATGGAAATCCACTGATGTGCTTCCCGAATATTTGTCTAGTCTTCCTCATAGTTTTGAGGTTCATTTCTCAATAAATACTTTTCCTTGTGTATTTAAAATATACAAAAGTCCATATAGAATTGATATTTTTTGACCTAGAGGATATAGTGAAATAATTATTGGAGAATCGAGATTAATGGTAAAGATGGACATGTTCTTCACCGAGGGGTGAACTGGTTATTTTCATTATAAATAAGTGTGGGTCAATGAGACTCAACATTTATTTAAAAGAGCTCAACAAAATCATGAAAATAAAAAGGTATCCACAATAATAGATGGATTATATGTTTGGTCAGCTAAAAGGAGCCCAATAGTTCTCTAAGGTTGATCTTTAGTCTGGAAATCACCAAGTAATGTTGAAGAATGAGGAGATTCCAAATACTACTTTTCATACAAAGTACGAGCACTAAAAGTTAATAATGATACCATTGGGAATCAATAACTCTATAGAAATATTCATGGGCTTGATGAATAGAATCATAAGGGATTAACTTGATAAAATTATGATAGTATTTATAGATGACATTTTCATTTACTCCAAAAGCAAGGTGGAACCAAATTTGCATTTAAATACTACACGTAAGAACATACAAATGAAGAAGTGAAATGACAATACTATAAATTTGTTTTTTTGATGGAGTAATAATCTTTCTTGCACTTGTTTTCACCAAAAAATTTATACATATGGATCTATAAAAAACATAATAAATCAATGGATTTATTAGGACAACATTTTTCATAATAACATTGTTAAAAAGTTCATTTATAGGGGATTTTTTTCTTTTATAAGGGGTTATAATCCCGCATTAAATTTTGTAGGGATGGTTATAGTGAACCATGAATAATATGTCCTTCATGTAAGGTTAGTAGAGATTTTCATGATGTTCAGATCTTCATGAAGAATAATAGTGGTTGATGTTAAAGGGGTTTTAAAACCATCAAATTTTTCCATAACGGCCCCTAATCTCACCAATTTTTCGGTGCTTAGAACTGACCTAAAATATTCACAATTTTTTTCAAATATTAGACCCCAGCACGCCCCTTCCCTTTCTATATCCCATTCCCAATCCACCTACACACTTTTCTGCCTCATGCTCCCTTACCCTACCTTTTGTCTTCCCACCATTCCCCACAACACTCCCTTTCTATAATTTCTACCTCCGCACCCTCTCATTCACCCCACATTACTGCTTGCGCCCAAAGGACTAGGCCTGACAGATCCTACCCCATTTTACAATCACTTTCTCAAAGACATCCCTTGAGCCAAGGCAGGTCCCTATAAAGCTGTGTCCTACCCACCCCACTACTCTCCTTGTAAAATTATTCCAAGAGGTATTTGAACCCCCAATTAGGCAATCCCAGCCACCCAAATGCCTCACCCAACTACCAATATATAAATTTAATTTATCATATATATATACACATGAATCTATTTAAATATATATGATAATATGTTCTAATAAATATTATTTACATAATATATTAAAATACATTTAAATGTATAACCTATATATAAATTTATATAAAAGATATATTTATATGTAAATACACATATGTTTATATTTTTATTAATGTATTCATGTAAATTATTTATATATTTAAACACATATTTATATATTAAAAATATTTGTATCTATATAAAATATATAAAAATTATTTTTACATAAATAAAAAATATTTTATAAATAAATTTATATTTTTGTGTGTCAGTTTATATATTTATATAATATTTATTGATGTAATATAATTATAATATATGTTTATTTAATTATTTTTATATACATATATATATATATGTTTGGGTGTGTGTGTATGATAACTAAAATATTATAATTTATTATTATTGTTATTACACCTTTTTTTGAACTATAAAGAATATATGTTTGTTTTATAAATACAATAAATTTATTTTATGATTTATATCATACATATATAATGTTTAATACATTTATATTATATATTTATTTAAATTATTTATATACACAAATAGATATTTGTATATTATATACATGTTTATTTAAAGAATATATATATATAAGTATTTACATAATACATTTATATAAGGAATTTATAACTATAGTAATGTATTTCAATACATGTATTTATTAGTATTTAAATTAATATAAAATTTTTTTATAAGAATTGTAGAATATTATATATAATTAATATATAATAATTATTATATAGAATACGATTTATAAAAATATTTATATTAAATATAGTTAATATTATATGAAATACGATTCATACTAATATTTATATAATGTTATATGAAATACAATTTTATATTATACGTAATTAATATATATATTATATATAATCAATATTATAAGAAATACAAATTTTAAAAATATATACTTAATATTATATTGAATAAAAGTTTATATTATATATAATTAGTTATATATGAAATACAATTTATAAAAAAAATTATATAATGTATTTCAATACATATATATATATATTATTATGTTCATTAATATATATATTCATTTTGATAAATATAATTAAATAAAATTGCGTTCATAAATATATATTTATTTCTATAAATTCTACTTCATATAATATTAATTATATATAATATGAAGGCATAAAAATATTATTTATTGATATATTAATTATTATTATAATATAAATTGTAAAAAAATTACCGTGTTTGTTATATTATAAATTATTTAAATATATTATATTTATGTATATATTTATATAATATGTTAATTCTTCTATATTATATATAATTATTATTATATAAAATACAAATTACGAAAATAAATTTATAGTAATTTACATAATATAATAAAATTATATTTGTGTATACATATAAATAAAATTTAATAAAATCATATAAATATTTTATATATTATTTTAATATAATGTATTTAAATACTTTTATGTATTCTATTGTAATTATATATATATTATGGAAGTATCTTTTTTTAAAAATTAAAGGTGATTTAAACCCCCTCAAATATCTTAAATTAGTAAGGGTTTTGAACCCCCCCTAATTTAATGATATTACAGGGGGTTTTGAGCACCATCTTATTTATGAAATTAGAGTGTGGGTTTGAACCCTCTCTAATTTGTGTAATTAGAGGTTATTTTCAAACCCTTCTAATTTATGATATTAGAGGGGTCTTTGAACCCTCCTTGAAATCAAAGTGGATGATAAAAAATGTCAAAATAAAACAGGGAATAAACACCCCTCTAATATAAGAAATTAGATGTGTTTATAACCCCCAATAAATTCAATGATTAAAAAGGGTTGTACAAACCCCCTCTATTTTGTATGGAAAATGAATTTAGAGGGGGTTCATAAATCCCTATAAATTCAATGACTAGATGGGGTTGTGTAGAGCCCCTTGTAATTATATAAAAATGAATTTATAGGGGGTTGTGAATAACCCCTTCAAAATTAACCCGTCCAATAAATTGTTTTATTTACTGAAATATGTAGTTCCTATATATTAACTAGGTACTATCATCAATTTTGGAGAAACATCTCAGGATTATCAATCCCACAAACCATTAAAGATTAAATGAGTGTGAATTATGTCTCAAATGATGAATTTGAAGAGTGATTTAAGGAGTTGAAGAAAAGTCTAGTCATGAGACATGTTATCACATTACCCACCATTGGTAAAGAATTTCTTATTAATAATGACGTTTCCAAAAAAGGATTCATTTTTTACTAATAAAGGATGAAAGATTTATTGACTATGACTCCCAATATTTAATTATATTGGAATATTTCCACATTCACAGGATCTAGAATAGGTACACGTGATCTTCACATTATTGATTTGGTGAAATTATATCTATAGAGAAACGTCTAAAATATATATGGATTATAAAACCCTTAAGCATATATTGAAACAATGGATCATAATATGTTCTAATATAGGTGGTTGGAGCTTGTCAATAATTATTATTGTTCAATCCATAACCATCATAGAAATGAAAATAATGCTGTAGATGCGTGGAGTAGATTGGATCCCACACCCTTATCCATGATTAATATTGAATGGGATCCAGTCTTCTTATACATACACATGATTGATATGGGAATAATAAAATGATCTCTATATTACCTTTAAAAAATAATTTCATAACCATTAGATATTGAGAGGATCAAGGAGACCTACAATGAAGATGATTTTTTGCAAAAGATGGTAACGAATATTATAAATCTCAACTTTGATGAAGATATTGGTATATGTTTTGGATACTAGATATGTGTACTATTAGAACAAGAACTGAACATGAATTTATTTTATAGTTCACAAATATATTCCATCTTTATTCATCAAAAAATACCTATGATGTACATATATTTGAAGAAAAAATTCTGGTGCGATAACAGGAAGTGGGAATTCGAAGAGTTTATATCTCGATTATTCGTATTCCAACAAGAAAAAGTTGAACAATAGTAGTATAAGGGTATAATAAAACATTGAACACACCCGTATTGAAATGGGAAAAAATAAACATGGATGTCATCATAGGACATCCCTTGAAACCTAAAAGAAATAACAATATATATCTGGTAACTTATCACCATATAGAGATATATCATTTCATAGTTATCAAAAAATAATTCTCACTCAACCAATTTTCGATGATATAAATAAGGGGAGTGGTAGGTTTGAATTGAGTTCCACTATCTATTTTATATAATCTTGAATATAGTTTTCCATTAAGGTTTTAGAGAAGTATTCAACAAGCATTTGATGAATATTCGATATTAACCACTTCTTATAACACTTAGATAAACGGTAAGTCTAAATGTACCATCAAAACTCTTGAGTATATGTTGAGGTCATGTTCATTGGATTTACAAGAGTTTTAGTATAAAAACCATACCCTAGTATAGTTCCCATATAATAGCAATTTAAATTATATTATTCAAATGGAATTTTATGTTTATTTATATGAGACGAGGTGTTGAAATCCCAAATTCTAGGATGAAGTTGGAGTAACAAAGCTAATGGGACCTCATATTTACCAATATATGAAAAATAAGGATCAAACTATTCAAAAATTATGAAATGCACACAAATTAGAATGTAAGTCATGGAAATAAATGATTGAAGATACCTGGAGTTTGAATTTGGTGAAAACTGTTCATTAATTTATATATCTGGAATAGTGTCAGGAGGTTTTAAAGAAAGGGAAATATTAGTCCACGATACAACAACCCTTTCGAGATATTATACCATATAAGAGCTGTGGAATTTCAACCAGAACATCCAACTAACCTATATCAGGTACAATATGTGTTCCATGAATCCTTATTGAGTGAGGACATACCAAACCCCTCACATGTATTGAATCCATAGGTGCTACCATTGCAGAATGACCTCTTATAATAGGATCATCCAATGCAGATCACAGATCATAAAGACAATGATATATGAAATAAGTCAACTGACCTGGTCAATGTTTTATAGAGGAACCACATTCTTGAGTAAGTAAAATGAGTAATATTAGGTGGGATAAAACAAAAGTATTCAAATATATTTTTTGTTTTAAATGAAAATATTAATGGTGAAATTTTTAAAAGGGGGAATAATTTAATGAAATAGAATTTTATATATGAAATTACCATGTTAAATAAATAAATGCCTAATCATGTATTGTAGTTATAGAAAATACATTGAAAAATTTAGTTATGTTATATTTTAAGTTCAGTTATAAATCATTAACATTGATAACATATCCATTTTATAGTTTCAATCGTGATTTTTATGGTATGTTTTATGATAATGTCTAATCGAAAATGAAAATTGAAGCGATGGAATAAATTAAAATGATCATACCCTATATGGCCCATTTATTTCAGATTATGAGAGTGAGGGATTTACTATTATTTTCCTTTGACTAATAAAAATCTGAGATTTAGCATCTAATTAATGATGAAAATAATTTATGGGATAAGTTAAAGATTATTGAGATAATGACCAAACCATGTTTGTAAAAACACCCTCAGAAAATATCAATAACATAGAACATACCCTTAAGAAATTTTTTGGTGCAATAATGGGATATGAATCTATAACTAGTAGGATGAATTTTAATATTTTCCCTTTTAATAAAAATATATTATAATTATTCCCTTATTAATATTTTTTTAAATTAATAATTAGTAAGATTAATAAAAAACTGGATTTTGATTTGATGAAAAAACTATTGTGGGGATAAATGAATTCTCAATCAAGACAATAATTTCAACTAATTCAATAACATTTAAAATAAAATTTATTTTAATTAAATATTATAATAAAATAATAATTAATCAATATATATAATATTATGATTTTCTAATTTGAAATCCATTTTTATAAGGGTGAGAAATCTATAATTGAAAAACATGCTTTTTCAATATATATGGATTAATAATTTGAAGGTTTAAATTATCATATATAGATAACTATTTAGATAAATTAATTTTTATTTTTGAAATCAGTATTTTGAAAATATCCAATATTTAATATTTCATAATTATATAAGATAATTGATTTTTTGGGTAAAAATTAAATTTCATATGAATATATTGTCTGTTTTATGACATAAGAGTGACCCAATGGTGATATAATATTTGAGGTATAATGTATCCCATACCAAAATGACAATTTACCTTTAAAATAAATTATTATTTTTAGTTATTTTAATAATTTTTTAAATTATTGACAAAACATCCATAATTTTTTTAAGGTGTTAAAATAAGTTATTTATAAATAAGACTCAGTTCCAAAAAATCAAGGGTATTAAATTAATTTGTTAATTTATTATCCCTATATAAAAATTAAATATAATTATTTTTTTATACATGTTGGTAAAAAATATGGGAATGTTTTTGTTTTTTATTTCATTACATATAGTGTTTAAAAACAAAGATTATAATATAATAAAGAATCCATCTCTATTTTTCTTATATATGACCACCCAACCTCCCATGACTAATCTCTAAAAAAACATGGAGCCTAATTTTACCCTAAACATATATTACTAGAGCCATCCCAATGTACACCATTATCTTAGGAAGGTCCTACCATTCATTTAGAATAACCTTCTCATTGTAAGGGATCCTCTCCTTATCATATTTATTAAATAACATTCTCTATATCAAGCATTTTGATTTACCACTTGTCATGTTGGGATATGTTTTTACCCATGGTTATTTATATCCTCATGATTTCCATCTGATGATAGACCCATTTCACTCTCAATAATCCCTTCTATTTTTTATATACCCCTGTTATCCTGTCAAAATTATCTTATGATTTATTCATTCTAAATAATTATGTTGTGAATGAAAATCCCTGTTTCCATCCAATGGTATTGGACTTGATGTATCTATCCTTAATTGATTTGGTGTTTACATGTAAGTATACCAAACTCCTTAATTTTGGGATTATTATTGATAAAATTTACTCTTATGATTTTATGATCTATGTGGATCACTAATGTATGTAGATGATATGAAAGTGATGAGTGTGATTGAAATTATATATCCCCTTAATAAATTGTGTAATGTTTTTATCTACTGGTATTCCATGTACAGTGAATTGGTGTCTATCCTAAGTAAAGTATGTCATGATTCTTTGCCATTAAACTTGAATTATGTTTATGATGTCATGTTTTATGTTGTTTCCACATTTTGATGTTTCCTTTATGTTTTCATGCAATATCATGAATCATTTATCAATATTTTGATTCTTACACCTCTTGTAAAACATTGATATAAATCATATACCATGTGTTCTACATTATAATATGGAATGATTTTTTTATTCCCTTAATGGTAGTTATATCTCAAAAGAGTCTTATATAGATCTTTAGGTTATGCCATCCAATTTTAGAAGATCCAAGGAATATAGTGGCATGTATGAGATTTTTAAATAATTATGTTGTACCCTTTTTCAGGTTAATGTTCAATTTCCATAATTTTACAAAGACATTTTGCCTCATAATCAATTGGGATATTATTAATTATAAATGTATGTTATAAATAATTTACAATGTTGTCAAAATATATGGAGTTTTATATTGATGGGGTTAGTAAGGACCCTAATAGAGTCATGATATCAATTGGGTAATAAATGTTTTTTGATGATTTTTTTTATCATTTTCTCTTATGTAAGTGAGTAATAATGAATTTTTGTTGGGAAAGATGTTTTTTCATATTATTTTATGATTTTATAGAGTGATTCATAGTATCATGTAAAATAGCGATGTGTGTTTTACATCATGGTTTTGAAAAAACATTCATTTGGCCTTGGGGACTAAATTGAAAGTCAGTGAATCATATTATATATAGACTAATGGAAAGTGTGATATGACAGTTTATATCATTGAGGATATGGTTTGGGTATTCATAATTGAGTTCATTGGATCATGATATGGGAACATGTCATTGGTAGAGTTCATAGAGTCGATATGTTTCTAGGATTCTATTCAAATGGGTCTTTTTGAGCCTCTCTATGGATATCCAATCAATACACAACAATGTTGGAAGGAGTTGACCAGGGCAATAGTTTTTGGTAAATGTATAGTAAATGATACTAAAGACAATGTTAATTTGACCAAGAAGTGTTTGGTTGAGACAAATAGTATTATGTGGTCATATGGAAACTATATGATATATATTTTTAGTTCTCCTTACCAATGGAGTATTTTGGTGGATGTCAACTTAGTTGGTGAAACTTCATTTCTTTATATTGGAAAATTCAGTGTTGTTTTTTTGGACCATTTCAAATCATTGAATGTTTCTAAGTAGTGTCTTAGCAACTGGACCATACACAATGTTATCAACTCAAGTTAGGTGACATCGATTTTTATCAGATTTAGAGGTATAATCTTGATCCTACAATTATGATACAACATGATGATATTTTTAGGAACAATAAAATGTTTTGTTGAGTTATCAGTGTGGATCATTGAATATAGTGAATAGAAGTTGTGTGGAAGACGCAACCACATATTCATGTCTTATGGAAGCTTGAATGGATCAAGGACAAAACGTGGGAGTAAGAGTTAGATGTTGGAGCTCGATGGCTAGATTTATTTGATTAGGATTGTGGGATATGCTTCTCACATATGTGAATCAATAGAATGGGAGAATTTAAATCCTATAATCTAGGTTTAAGTTATTAAAAATATTGTTTCCATTCTTCTTATTTGAGGTTTTGTGGTGAACCATTCCTAGGTAAAGACATTAAGGATTTTAATATACTACAGAACAAAAAATTTTAGTTTTATAATTATTTTGGACCAAAAAGGAAACACCATGACTTTGGTGTTGGTTGTGGAAGTCATTTGTGTAAAATGATAAACAAAAAATGGAGAGAATAAGGAATGGACTTTCCATGGGGATGTTGGAAGGGGATTGTACGATATGCCCTAGATAAACAAACATGCATGTTTTTAAAGGTCATGGTGAGGGAAATAAGAAATAACCCTATCACAAACCGATCATGGGAGGGTTGTTTTATAGTTTCCCATAAATAGCATGTCCATGGATATTTTGTTATGGAGGGTGTGGTATCATCACCTAAATTTTAAAATGGGTGAATTTTTCTTATCACTATATAATCATTTAAATTCATCATTTTTTTAAAACTATGTATGAAGATAATAAGGGGATTTTTAATTCTCTCCAAAGTCCATTTGATTTTATTAATTGACTTAATTATCAACCCATATCAGAAATTAATTTTATAGATCATTATTAAGAGAAGGGCTATTGGTGTTGTGTACTTAAGCCGATCCATATATTTTTAACTTCATTTGATCAATTTTTCCTTTACATTCACCATTATAAGATCTCATTTCCTCCTATATTGTTTTTTATTGTTTGGGAACTCTTAGTGTGATCTATTTGGTGATAATTTTTTCTTCTTTCCTAATTCTATTTTTTCTCTTGATAGATCTTGGAATGACGTTTTTATATCTTTAAATATTGTTCATTGTCTAGTCTAGATAGTTGTGTAACACCGTGATATTTTAAAGAGGAACAGAAAGTTAGATAGAATTTATAATATAAAACACCATGATTAAATGATAATATTATACCCGAATTCATTGCAATATATTTCCAATTAAATAAATTCAATCTCTTCAATAGCCTGTTGAAAATACAACCCCAAATCCAAACGAACCATAATAATATAGCCATTAAATTTGTGGTTAGGAATATCAATAATTAAATTATAAAAATATAAAATATAAAAATGTATAAAATAAGTTCAATGGTTATCTAATGATTTTAAATAAAATAAGAAACAGTTTAATGAAAAAGTTATTTTTTTTCAAAAACAATATTTTTCTAAAAGGTAGTTTCGTCATGCTTCAAACCTATAATTTAAAATTATTTTTTATCTTTTTTTAAAATATATAAAAAAACTGGAAAAAATTAAATTATAATATTAATTTTTACTTATGGTGATATTTTCGGATGTTTTTTAAAATATTAATTTTACACTGAATAGTGAAAATACCTATTTTTATAAAATTATAAAATCATTTAAATAAATTAAGTCTTGATATTATTTTAAATTTATCTCAAATAAGAATAAGTTTTATTTTGTTATATTAAATCAAATTAATTATAATTCATTCATATTTGTACTATATTTTAGAAAAAGTATATTCTTACGCATAAGAACATATTTTTTTAGAGAACATTTATGAAGTTCATAATGTTTATCTAATTCAATGAATTAAATAACCTATAATCCTTATCCAATTTATAGAGTATTAAATTTAATTTATTCTACAATTGAATTCACATATTTTTAAACCATTATGATATAATTTCCTCTATATGTTCAATATATGTATATTTTGTTATGTAATGGGAATGACCTACAACAATTGCCTCCTTCGTCAGAGGGGAAACAAAACCATTGATGTTGTTTATAACATACTACTACCTCGAGAACTGATCTAATTAATTTTCTATCACCAAATTGTGTTGATTGATATAATGATTTATATAATTATTATATGAAACAATTATGATATAATTGTTCTTCTATAATTATAATATCACATATAGCTTCTTACTTTTAATTTTTTTATTAAAAATTATAATTTTAATCATGTGTATGGTACATTACTACCTCGTAAAGCTATGTGATTCATTTTTTCAAAAAATATTTAGATAGATCATAAAATGGATAGATATATTGAATATATGTGATATATGTAACATAATATTGGTTCTTTAAAATTAATATAGAATCCATCTCCTTAACATTTTATCTTTTTTTGGAAAAGATAATATTGCTCCTATGTATGAACATCCTACCATAACCATGAAGCAATGTTATTAATTCTCCATGTTCCAAATTCCACAATTATTATATAAATATTTATATAAGGAAAAAAGTAATATTTATAATATTAGATGTTGTAACTATAAATTTTTTTGAAGATCTATAACATTCACAAAGAAACTGTAGGAACCCAGATCTTCATTTTAGGCATGTATCTTGATTTTGGGTTGTTTTTTTGGGAAAAGAAGGAAATGGAATTTTTCTATGTACATTAAGTGTAATTTTATGTACAAATTTTCTACCGATTTTCCACATACAGCTGCGTACTGGCCCTGTAATGGTCTAGTACATGGTCGTGTGGTGACTTGGAAGACAACTTAAGTTGAGGGCTGGTTAAGACTAATACATGGCATGTAGTTTAAATGAATACACTCTATAATTTTATTTTCATTTGATATATCAGATCAAGGTCACTTCTTATGTCGGTAAACATATTATTATCCTCGTGGTTCGTACAGGTGAGCGACGGAATATCCGACGAAATCCAAACCCATCTCGATTCATTGTGCAAGCTCTAATTGAGACACTGTCACCTGTGTTGGAATCCCACCGGTGAGTTCTCAAAACCCCTCAACCCTTTCATCTAGATTCCATATCCCTCATGGGTTTTTCAAGGTTTATTATTTTTCACCTTTTTGTACATTTATACCAATTTAAGCCAATTCAAGGTCTGAAATTTAAGTATATTGATCGTACAACATCTAGGTAGGTGGTTTGTTCCTTTCATTGTATTGTCTATAATTATATATGCTTAAATTTCGGCACACCCACATTAGGGGTACTGTTTAATTTGGAATTTAAAAAAAATTATCACCTATTATGGTTTATTTAATTGATAAAGGGTTTTTGATTATGCGTAAGGTTAGATATCTTATTACGGGACACTCCGTGGATGTGTTTCACTTGAGGGATTTCTTAGGGTCGTTTGGTATAGGATGCATGTTGGGTTGGCCTTGTTTTCCATGCCTTGGATTATTAGGATGGAGGTTTATTGATTATATTAAATCAATGTGATATGCTTATGAATGATTATCCATGTAGTAGTTTCCGATTACATGAGATTCTTTGATATTATATGTGCACTATTTTCCAATGGATCATAAAATCCTTAGACTAGGATGACTACAAAGACATTCACATTATTTACATAGGACCGTGAGAGCCTTAGTTTAGAGGATTAAACTAGGAGTATTTACTATGATAGATACCTAGTAGGTTGTTTATAATTATCTTATGCTATTTTGACCCAGGGGAATTGACCGTGAGAGCTACCCAGGCGGTGGTTTATAATTTCCTTATGCTCTGTTGACCTAGTGTTATTGATCGTGATAGCTACCGAGGTGGTCATTGGTAAATGAATTGGTGTTATGATAAAACAAAGGGGTTAGACTCTGAGATCTTTCATAGAGGGATACTTATAGATGATTGAATGATTATGACGAGTCTTCCTTTCTAAAGCAGAAGATTGGACTCAGTCTTCCATGATTATATAGATTGTCTTCTAAGACATCTATTTCTTACTATTACACAAGTGGATAGAGAGAATATGATACAATCTAGGGTTGCATGATTCAAAAGATTGAATAATTGATAAATGTAAATGAATGTAATTGAAAGCTGCAGGATTGTTTACTTTTGAGTACTTCCTAGTTTATTATGCCATTTTTCATATTACCTGCTATATATATATTCATGGATAGTTAGGCATGACTCTTTTAGTGGTTTCCTGTTAGGATTAAACTCACACCATGTATGTGTCCCGATTTTGGACAGAAATATATTATATGATAATAGGTGTAGATAAGATCAAGCTCCCTTCTTCATTAGGTACATGATTTTTTCAGAGTTGGAGAGCATGTGGCCAAGCTGAGGCTTACGATTCTACTAGAGTTTACATGATTCTTTTGTACTTTGGATTCTATATTGATTCCCAAAATTGTTACTTGTTTTCCCATTTTTATAGATAAATATTCAATGAATCACACACACACATATATATATATATATATATATATATTATGGACCCTTTTGGATTTACTTTTAGTCTTCCACTGTTTACTTTTTTTAGTAATACTGTTTCTGTTATTGTTTAATATTTTTCTTCCACTATGTATACTCTTCCAATGAGGTCATAGTTTCTCTAATATTACACTTTGGTCCTTGTTTCTAGTCGGAAGCCTCTAGAATTTGGGGAAACACGCTCGAGGTCATGTGACCAACTAGGTTCAGGGCACCTTTGGGAGACACCTGAATCAGGGATGTTATAAACTGGTATTAGAGTGTAGGTTTTTTTCATTGACATACTATTTGGAGACAATAGATTGGGATGAGAAGGAATATGTAGTTGGTAATAAGATCTGCCTTGGAGTAACTAACTCGCGTACAAGGAAAATCCACGTTAGCTTGAATATTGCAATTTTCATAGTTTTGAAATTTTTTCAGTGAATTTATTTCACCATTGGGTCATTCAATTGATTTTTTTTATGATTGATATCATTATGGTTCAATTTCTATTGCAACCTAATGAAATGAGTGTATTCCATCTCAAGCATCACATATGCACTATCTAGATATCACATTTCATACATTCTTTCATTCCATTTGTGGTGCATTAATGATTGCATGCCGTTCTGAAATATTTTAGGTTAGATATGAATGTTGTTGCGATATATGTCATGATATAATACCTTATATTTTTATTGGGTATTGGTATATGTAATGTTTCATTTTGTGGGATGCCAAACTTTTTCCCTTAGTTGTTATGATCCCTCTTGGATCAGAATTTGGTGGATAATTTTTGAACTTTAATTGAATTTTAATATGAATAAAGATACATTACTCTAGTTCTCTAGGATTATGTACTCTCATTGATTGGAACATGGAATTACATAGTAAAAATTTTAATATTTTGGGGGTTTTAGAGATGTTTTAGAGGCTTACTGACTAGAAACCTAGAAAACACGGTTTGTGATTTTATGAAAACACACCATATGTTCTTCTGTTTTGGAGGAAATGAATTTTCTCATGTACACTCCGTGTACTATATTTACACACCAGATACTATATTTAAATTCCATGTAGTTTATGAACATGTGACTGAATGTGTGAGCAGAGTCATGGGGTTGGAAAACCATTGGTAGAATACATCGTGTATTGGGAGTACACAACGTGGTATAGTCGACCGTGTGTCCGACCATGTGACTAATGAAATGGGTGGATAGAAAATTTGAGCACACAACGTGTCAAGGGTGTGCACGCTGTGTAATACTACACTGGGAGATACTTTTTTGTTCTATCAATATAGAAGTACTTGGGAAGGAGGGAATATTCAAGAACATTCTGTGTCTCTATATAGACATGAGGTGTGTATGGTAGCCACATGACCAGGTTGGCATAGGTACACACTGATGTTAAGGCTTCAGGGAACACACTATATAATCCTCTTTTGTAAGACTTGAATTATTTCCTTATCCTATTCCGTTCGTGAACTTCTATGTTCTAGTCCTTGATAATCCTAAACTGAGGTGTTCACATGACCTTACAGTGTCATTCCACCAATATGTGCTCCAGTTGTACACCAGGTATAGGGTGATGACCATACACTAGAAATGATAGATCAAGGGCTACAAGTAGATCCTCTCGGCATGCCCATTTTGGCACAAGCAATTATACCAGGCACAGGTGCTGATGGAAAGTTCTATGAAGGCTTTATGAGGAATGATACAGACATTTCAGGGAGCACCACATCCTGTCCCGACTATGGAAGAGTTGACACAAGAGTTCCAGTAGTAGAATCCTCTCACTTCTTTAGGGGATGGAGGACCATAGGCTGAATAATCATTGATGGAGGCCATTCTTTCTATCTTCGGGCATCTAGAAATGCCTCTTACGAGGAAGGTGAATATTGTGACATACATGCTAAGTGATTTTTTCAAGAGATGGAGGGATGTTATCTCAATGGCGGGACATCATCGGGATATAGCTTGGGAAGAGTTTTAGAGGACCTTATATGATAAATTATACCCCTAGACATAGAGGGCCGACTAAGCCTCTGATTTCATGCACATAGAGAATGGATCTATTTTAGTGATGGATTATTCTTTTCACATTACATTTCTTCATCGCATCACACATGTTTTGGGATGTGATGAGTTATCACAAGCTATGCGATTCAAGGATGGTATCAAGTACAAAATCCGATAGCAGGTGAATTTTATCCAGTTTACTTCAGTAACATCTATAGTAAACTAGGCCCAGATTAACTAGAAAAATCTAATAGAGTTTGGAGTTGTGAGCCATGGAGGTTAGACATCCAGGGCTGGTACTCCTTTGGCCGATAAACGAAAGTACCACAGGGATCATTCAAATGATGTATCATCAAGTAGCTATGTGAGGTGCTACTAGTGTGGAATGAATGGGTACACGATACTTCAGTGCCTGAGAGTCCCGGTTGAGTGCCGATCTTGTATCAATATGTGTTATCTTCAGTATTCCTACAGGATTTTCTCACCACCAGTGAGTGAGAGGGGATATGTTATGACTCCACCATGAGGAGTAGGGCCACCATTTTCTCATCAGTTAGGGAACTTGTGTTCGTCATGGTGTTTAGTCTAAGGAGGTGGTAATGGATATGGTAGCCAAATGAAAGGTTTTCTGTGATAGAAGGGTGGATCAGCTCAGGGTAGCCATCCAGGGTCGTAGGGTCACGGTACATGCCAAACGTTTGTGACGGAAAAGACCTAGAAAGATCAGGATCAAAGAACCTATATAGTTATAGGTAATATTATAGTTGCTTCAGTTTTAAATTCTGATCTTTTCGAAACTGGGGCTTCCCATAGTTTTATATCTATTGCCTTTGTGGAGATCCATGGGCTATGTATCATTAATTATGATAATGTTATGATGATGTACACTCTGTTGGGGATTAGGAATGATAATGTATGTTAGTTCAAAGAGTTCCCTCTTGTGGTTGGTGGGTGTGACTTCTTATGGCACCTCTATGTATTTGAGATGACATGCTTCGATGTCATTCTCAGAATGGACTTGTTGATCTCTTTTCTGGCCTTTGTTTACTGCTATCATCGTAGAGTGAGTATCACTTCACCATATGGTGGATCATTTCATCATAACGGTGAATGGGATGTCCATGCGAGCAGAGATGGACCCGAGCATCATTGTTTGGAGGAATTAAAGCCCAGATTTTTAGTTTGTATCTAGATGATCGGGGGAATTCACAATTAGACTCTCCTCTAATGGTAGATCAATTTAGTGATGTCATTCCAGATGAATTTTTAGGTTTAACTCCAGAGAAAGAGGTTAATTTATCTATTGATCTTTTGATAGGAGAAGCATCGATATCCATTCCTCTGTATAGGATGGATACACTAGAGTTTCAGAATCTCAAGAAGTAGTTATAAGAGTGGTATGTAAAGGGTTGCATCCCACCCAGTACTTCTCCTTGGGGGTTTTCTGTCCTTTTCATGAAGAAGGTTGATGGTACCTTTAGACATTGTGTAGATTATCAGAATATGAACTGGTTGAAAGTCAAGAACATATATCCCTTTCTTAGGATTGATGATCTCTTTGATCAACTTCATGGATCCCGAGTGTTCTCGAAGATTGGCTTGAGATCCGGTTATCATCAGTTGCACGTTAGACCATCAGGTATACCTCTTAAAACCTTTCAGAGCAGGTAAAATCTATACAAGTATTTGGTTATTCCATTTGGTCTCATGAATGCGCTATTTGTTTTCAAGTCCCTAATGAACCAAGTTTTTCGTCCACACTTGGATTCGTTTTTGGTAGTCTTTATGGATGATATCACTGTGTACTATCACATTCGACATAACCATGCCACCCATTATGAGATCGTATTGGGTACACTGAGAGAACATCATTAATATGACATGATCTCAAAATAAAAATTTTGGATGGACCAAATTAACTTACTGGGTCATGTCATCTCAGAGACATGAATATCAGTTGACCCAAATGAGGTTACATTGGTAGTTTCCTGGGTGTAGTCGAAGAACTTCTTTGAGGTACGGAGTTTTCTAGGGATGGATGGTTATTACAGATGATTTATTCAATACTTTTCATGCTTAGCGACACCACTATCATTCCTGACTAAGAAGGATAGAAAATACTTGTGGATAGATTCTTATAATTTAGCCTTTTAGGAGTTGAAAGGGAGATTAATTTCAACACCAATCTTAATTTTTCAATATCTGAGTAGGTGTTACACTATTTACTACGATTCATCAGGTTTTCAATGGTGGTCAATGCTTATATAATGGGAACGAGTCATTTTATACAGTTCATGGTAGTTGAGGCCACATGAGTGGAATTACCAGACACACCATCTTGAGTTATTTGCAGTTGTTCGTGCTTTGCACTATTGCAGATACTGTCTTTTGAGAGATCATTTTGCGGTGTAAACAGACAAAAAATACTCATGTATTTTTATACTCAGTGAGATATGAATTTGAGACAATGAATATGGATTGAGTGCCTTCTGTATTTTGACTTCGAGCTTACCTACATTCCTAGGAAAGGAAACACAGTGGATGATGTGCTGAGCATGGTGACTCAAATAAAAGAAGTTTAGGAGGACAGTAGTGGGAGGTAGCATATGGATCTATTCTGGGAGATGAATTTGGTGGTGCATGACAGATATGTGTAGATGTTCTTTTAATCTATATCGGTTACCTCTACTATACTGGATCAAGTGAGAATAAGGAAGATTTCAGATTACGAAGGCCTGGTCCTATAAGAGAGTGTGTCATGTGAGGACCCTACTCCTGGTTGGACCATAAATGTGGATGAGGTTTTTTGTTTTCATGTACGTGTATGAGTGTCAACAGAAATAAATGAGGAATTTTTTTAGGATTTTCATTCCTCAATATGGGAAGTTTATCTGGGTGTCACTAGATATGTATCGAGATCTACATCATCAGTATTGGTGTCCAGGAATGAAGAGTGATGTATCTGTTATTTTGATGAGGTGTTCCACCTATCAGTAGGTGAAGGTGGTGCATTAGCAACGAGTAGGACTTTTATAATAGTTACCCATTCCAGAGTGGAAGTTTAATGATTTAGTTATGGATTTAATGATTGTTTTACCAAGGTTGCGTTGAGGAAATAATGTGGTTTTTGTTGTTATCGACATGCTCACGAAAGTAGCATGTCTCCAACTGATCTAGGAAACTGTCAGTGTTGATTAAAATTAAACGTTATATGTAAGAGAGATAGTGATTTTTCACAGGGTTCTACACTCAACCATTTTAGATAGAGATTCTTGTTTTACATATCATGTCTAGCAGGGACTATATAGGGCTTTGGGTATATAGGTACTTCTGAGTACATCTTATTATCCCCAGACAGATGGCCAGTCGGAGCGCACGATTAAGTTTTTGGAGGACACGTTTCAAAAACAAATCTATGATTTTGTAGGCTCTTGGGAGAGACACATACCCTTGGTGATGTTTTCCTACAATAACAGTTTTATTCTAATATTCATATAGAACCTTATGTGGCTTTTTATGTTAGGCCATGCTGATCACCCCTATATTGGCTGGAGGTAGGATAGGAAGCTAAGCGGGGACCATGTCTTGTCCAGGAGACTACTGAGTAGGTGGAGTTGATTTAGAAGAGGATAGATACTTCACAATCTCATAAGAAATATTATGTTCATTGTTAGACATGTCCTCTAGTGTTCAAGTTCAAAGATTATATTTATTTTACATGTCACACTAAATATGGGACATAGGAGGATTAAGAGAAGGGGGAAAAATTCACCGTGATATATCAGATTATTTGAGGATTTAGAGAGATTAGGGATTATTGCCGATCAATTTTAGTTACCTTAGAGGTACTAAGATATCCAAGACGTCTTTCATGTTTCTTATCTATGAAATAACTTTTGAGACCCATATCATGCTTTTCAACCAGAGGAGGTTGAATTGTAAGTGGATGCATCCTTTTAGGAGCACCCAATTTAGATTGTGGATCGTAGAAAGAATGTTTTTTGTGGATGGTCAGTTCCTCTAGTATAGTTGTTATGGAATAATGGGTGAGAGAAGGATGAGACTTGGGAGATGGAGGCCGACGTACGATCATAGTGTCTGGAGTTGTTCACATATTCTACTTCACCACCATTGGAAGGAAAATTTGGGGTCAAATTGCATTAAGGGGTATGTTTGTATGGACATAGATATTCATTTCACATATAGATCTTAATTTTGGGTTATTATTTAGGGAAAAGGAGGTAATAGGGGGTTTCTACGTACGCACAGTGTAATTACGTGTACATGCAATGTACAAATGTGTACACTCCATGTACCTGGTTACCGCGTACAACCGCGTACTGGCCGTTTGACGACTGAGGACATGGTCGTGTAGTGACCGAGTAGACCACTTATGTCGAGGGCCGATTAATACAATACACGATGTATAGTTTAAATGAACATGTCATGCCATGTAATTCTATTTTTATTTGATATATCCGATCAGAGTCATGCCTTATGTCTGTAAACATATTCTTCTCCCCACAGTTCGTTCAGGAAAGCAACAGAACAGTCAACGAACTTTTAACCCCTTCTGATTCTCCATCCGAACTCTGATTGATACACCGTCAGGTGTGTTGGAATCCCACTTGTGAGTTATCTAGACCCCTGGATCATTTCTTCCTAATTTCCTCTTTATTGTGGGTTATTCAATGTTGAGATTTTTTCACCAATTTTAAGATCTACACCGATTTGGGCCAATTCAAGATCCGAGAGTCAGGTATATTAATTGTACTAAATCGAGGTAGGTGAATTGTGACTTTCATTATTTTGTCTTGGATTATATATGCTTAGTGTCATATAACCATGTTTGGGGTATTTTATGATTTATATTTTACCCATTTGTATCACTTTCTATGGTTTATTTAAGTGAAAAAAGTTGTTTCTTATATGTAAGGTTTGATACCTTGTTATGCGACAATCCATGTGTGAGATTAGCTTGAGTGATTGATTATTACTATTTGGTCTAGGATTACTATAAGGCTTGCCTTGTTTTCCATGCCTTGGTCGATTAGGATGGAGTTTTATTGATTATATGAAATGAATTTGATATTATTGGGTACATTTTTCCATGTAGTAGTTTTGGATTACATGTGTTGCATTTAAATTATATACGGACTATTTTACAATGGGCCCTGAGATCCTTATATTAGGAACATTGTGGGGACCACCACAATATTCACATAGGACCATGAGAGCCTTGGTGTAGATGATTGACCTTGGGATATTGACCATGAGAGCTACATATAAGGTTGTTTATAATTACACTGTGCTATGTTTACCCAGGGGTACTGATCATGAGAGTTACCCAAGAGGACTTTTATAATTAGTTGATGCCATGTTGGACTAGGGTTATTGACCATGAGATCTTCCTAGGTTGTCATTGGTAAATGAATTGGTTATATGTTAATTCAAAGGGGTTATACTATGAGAGATTTATTAGAGGGTTCATTATAAATGATTGAATGATTATGTAACGACCCAAAGTTTCATTAATGGAAAATCCCTCTTGATCCGGTTAAATTTCTATTTATGAAAAATGTTTTTATAAGATTCCAATTTCTTTGGTTTTATGTTAAGAATTTTGACCGTTGTTAATATAGTCCTTGAGCAGTGATCACATGATCAATATAAATAGAGGACCTTAACAAATCCAATTTATTCAGACAAAATAAGCGATGGCCTCATCCAGTAGAATTTCCCCATACGAAGCTCATTTGTCGGATCTCAGAAAAGTGGTGGCATCCTTGGGCTTCGCCCTTGACCAAGCCCAAGCTGAACATAACCATGTAAAGCTCGAACGAGACCGTCTATGGGAAAAGTGGAAGTTGATTGAGATTACCACTCGAGCGATGTTATCCAAGCCACCCCAAGAGTCGGTCACCATCACACACCTTACCCTTAGGTCTTATGCGGCTGTTTTAAGGGGTTATGTAACAAATAAGTAGTACTATGATCATTTACATTATTTTTTTATATAATAATGAATATAATTTCTAGTCATTTTTGATACATAGTAAATAGTTTTTAAAGTACAAATGGTGTTTTTAGTTATTATTTAATTAAGAAATATATTTTTTTAAATTAAGGGATTTTTGAATTAAATATTATTTTAATAAAATAATAATAATATTATTAAATTTATTTTTATTAAATATAAATGATCTTATAATTTTATGAATGCAATTAAAATTTTATATTAAGGTTTGAAAGTCATTTTTTTCAAAACCCGTGAATTTTCGATAAATGTTGGTTTTTATTTCAAAAGTGAAAATTAAAATATTTAGAAAATTTTTTAGATAAAATAAATTTCATTTATGGAATCAGGACGTCGAAATTATCCAACGGTGAATTTTTCATAATTTTCTGAGGCAGTCAAAATTTTGGGTAAAAATTAAATACCGTTTAAATATAAAATGTGTTTTATGACATCATAATGACCCAATGGTGATGTAATAAAATACCATAATCCATATGTTCAACCAATATATGTTTTATCATTAAAATAATGGGATTTTTTGTAACGCCCCGACCCCAGTTACCCAGAGTCGGTGCCTTATTGCGTAACATTGGCATGATCACAAAGATCAAGTCTCGAAAGACCGATTAGTTTAGTAGCCTTGGAAACACTAGATACATTTATAAATGTTACATTACATCATAAAGTGAAAAATCACAATAACATAGTCTCCATAGTCTACACTTCTGTCCCCATCAGACTATCGTTGTAGGTCAGTCATAAAATATTTCTTCACATCCTGGGAAAAATAAAACATTGAAAGGGGTGAGCTCAGATGCTCAGTAAAGATAACAATATAGCAGAAGCATTCATAAATAAACATAAACATTTAAGTCAATGTATGACTAAAACAAAAGCCTTTTAAACTTGAACTTCAACATAATATGGCAAAAGTAAAATGAAATAAATCCATTTACTTACTCACATGGATATTCTACTAGTCGAATAATCACATGGAATATCAATAACCACTTTCATAATGATAAAATTCATAATGCCAGACTATCATAACCACATAGCCAAGGCCTCGTTCCGGGGCTACAAATAATATTTTTTCAAGGCCTCATGCCAAGACACTATTTTGTCTCCTGAGACCAACCGATGCATCGAGGATCTATAGCGGGCTCCACCTGTTACTTATTAAGTCCAATGCATTCCTCATATGAACAGGTTTAAACATATCATAAACCATAACATAATCGTATTACATAAAACATGTATAAAGGAAACATAAAATTTCCACATTTCAATCACAAGATATCAATACAACACATTGGTATAATAAAAACACTTTCAAAACCATTTTCAATACCAAAATAAATGAAAATTAAAACTTGATATTTATTTTTCATTTTAAAAAAAAGTTATGGCTTATAGAGGAAGCCGAAACTCAAATAATGGTCACGTTGGTAGGGAAGTCATTGTCGCCGCATACGTAAGAAAAAAAAAATTCCTTCTCTCATTTAGTAAAAACACTTCGTATAAAAATATTCCTTTTGAATAAAAGTAAAAGTCAAAGGGGTTTATACACCGTATAAAGGAAAGTTGTGTATAAAACAAAATATGCATCAATGAAAGGAGATTGAGAAGAAGTCCCTTACAAAGATCAATTTTTTAAATAAAATAGATCTATTATTTGTATTCACTATAAGTACACATAAAGAAAGTAAAAATACATGATAAGACATAATAATATCATCACATAAATTGAAAGTAGGAGATTGACCCAAAGAATGTAAATTGGGTAAAGAAGTTCCCTTACCTTGTGTCCGACTTGACTCGACCATTCTTTAACCTCCTGAATAATAAACTAGAGTTAATTTATAATTGCTTAATAACCTTTTTAAAGTTTATTATTCCTTTTATATCACTTATTACCATGTTATGAATGTTATGTAATTATTTATGTTAATAACGATCGTTTTCTCGATCTTTGGTACTTGAGTCAAAAATAAAGTTCTTATAATTAGAAGTTGTTCATGTGGTAAAATATACATTATATCCAGAATTATATTCATGATTTAGATATCATATATATCATATATATCCAGTATATACATTCATTCATAATATTACGTAACATTTAGAGGTAAGGAATGAAATTCACCGTTCATGGAGACGGTAAGCCGTACGTACGCATGAACGCTACTTTCATTTCTATTTCATATTTAATGGAAGGAAATCATAATTATATAAAGTTATATTATTATTAAAGTATATAATAATTTATAATACCATTTACTCCATCCTTTATACATCCCACATTAGGCATTAACGATTCAAATAACTTTGAGGGGGCGGTAGTCCGCAGTTCCTAAAATGGAAATATCGCGTTTACCCATAATGAAAACCCTAAAGGTATGCAATAAATGAAAAATACAGAAGTTCAATTAAAACATAAACAAATTATATATCATATATAAAAATAGTGACATCTTAAGGGCCGCCTTTGAAGGTATTATATGAGTGTTGAACAATCATCGTTTCGTGAGGCAGAAATTCACCATCCACAGAAACAATATGTTCATTAACCATTAGATGTTGTTGTGTGTAAGTGTAGCTCAAATCCTTATTATAACAATATCCTAGTATATTTAGGATACTGGTGTTGTTACAAAAGAAATTATTATAAAGAGTCTAGGGGGTTGGAGAAGCAAAATAATTCAAAATACCATAAGAGAAGACATTACCTTTAAATTGGGTAACTCCTTTTTATTTGAGCCAAAGGCTTCCTTGGGAAGTGTTCTGCCCAAATAGATGGTTCTAGGAGTAATAGAGGGATTTTGGGAGAGTATTTGGGCAGATGTTGGCCGAGCCAAATGGCTTGAAGGTGTGAATAAGGTGGTAGAGTTGGGGGCCTTTTATAAGAGGAGAGAAGGGGCAATCTTGGAAATATTGAAATGTTACTTTATTATGAAATGCGTTTTCAGATTCTAAAGGTCCCAAAATGATATATTTCAAGGATAAGGTGATAAGGGTTCGAAATATACTCATCCAATAGGTTTTTTACAAGTGTAAACCTTATAATTTACATTATCTTTTATATTTATTTAAATCGTTAATTAATGAGGTAATCGCTGCATCATCATTGTGTCATAAATATTTTAAATTATTTAATGTCTAAAAATTTTAAAAAAATATCATTATTTAGGAAATATTTTTATATTTCTAATTAATATTTATAGTCAAAAATATTACTTGTATAACCCCATTTAAAAAATGTTTTAGTAAAAGAACTCATGTTTTTTACATTTTTATTTTAACATTAAATAAAAAGTTTTTAATGTCATTTTCCTACCAATGTGGCTCCATGGGGTCCCCAAGTTGACCCATGGATTGTCATGGTCGGAAATGAATCATCCAATAGGGGTATGACAATTGTAAAGGTATTTTCATATTTTTATAATATCATTTTTACCTTAAATTTCACTAATTACCTTTAATCGCGATTAATTAAACTTAAAAGTTACTATTCACCAAAAAAGTTATTTTAATCCCATTGAACCACGTTTTATTTCCTAATGACAACCATGTATGTCATATTTTTTTAATATAAAATCATAGAAGTGGTAATGTTTCATTTAAATGAAAAATCAGTTTTTAACTACCACTTAGTGGTTTCACTATTCATCAAAAATTGAAGTTTTTCAGAACAATGCCAAAATTTCACCCTAAGCTATAATTGATATTCCGAATTCAAAATTTATGTATATTTTAAAAAATTCAAAAAAATATAATTTTCATTAATTAATTTTATAATTAATTCTAGATGTCACAACAAATAGCGTGTTTTTAAGAAACAATATATATCAAAAGATTGCCAATTGTTTATGTCCAATTTCAAAGTGAAATTAATTATAAAGAAGACCATTGGATAAAATGGTAAAAATATATTCTAATTATACTTTCAAACCACTCAATAGTTTAATTTATCACTATAAATTATTTTTATTAAAAAATTTGTTTTTTAAGTATTTTTCACTATTCATAAAAAATTGGATGTTCTCAGAAAAATACCAAAAATTCAACTTAGGATAATTTCGATATTCCGAATCCAAAAATGAAGTCCATTTTGAAATATAAAAAATATATAATTTAAAAAAGTGGGTATTACTATTCATAATGTCTATTTTGATTGGTCTCGGTGTGTTAGAATCTCGAACTTGCGTATAATGCAAGCTATTGCATTATTGAAAGAGAAGCATATCATGGAAGCTCAGGGTGTTACATTCTATTATCCTTCAATAAATTGCATCCTCGAAATTTGAAATTTTTCTTTGAAAATAAAAGGTTGAAAATAGAAAATACTTTTGTGGAAAGCCCACATCGAAAATAAGGTTAATAAAGATATAACATTAAAAGAAAGAAAGAGAAGTACAAAGGTCACCCTAGATAGCCCATACTAGGATTATATGAAAATATGGATATGGAGGAAAAAAACCATCAAGGTCTGATGGAGAGTTGTAGAAAATAGGATTAGGAGAAAGTTAACCACGAGAAAATCACAAACTTGTGATTGGTTATATGGTCATTGAATGCCCAGTTGGAAAAGTTAACCAAAAATGTTTTTGTTTTAAGTTACCTTTCATAAAGTTGAGGAATTTATTTAAGAGATTTACTAAGAACATAAGGAAATATACTTACTTGTCATGTAGACTTTCATTCTTTAATAAATATTTACCACAAACCCACCTTTCACCACAAACGATAATAGAACTCAAAAATATTCTATTTATCCTAATTGTATAAGGTTCCAAATATTACCACATACCATTTTGATTAGGAAAACTATTTTGTAATAACCAGGGACTTCATGTAGGCTAGTGGTAGGTAATAAAGGCTTGTCACACTATGGTTGTGGGTTCGATTCCAGCAGCTTTTTCCGACGCGACGGGTTATCCCCCAACCTCCAGGTTATCCTTTTCCTAAAACGATAGTATTATAATATTCCAAAAATAATCTTCATAAATATTTTAACCTTAAAAAATACTATCGAAGGTTCAACTTAATCCATTCCATCTTTTATAGTTATCCAAAATACCTCTGTCCAAACGTTCTCTAAAAGGTCTCTAAATTCCAAAATCAATTGTAACATCAAATTCCCCAAACAAAGTAAAGTTTCTCTTATTGTCACATACTAAAAATATGATTACCTTCATCCTATTAAAACCTTAATGAAAACAACAAGTACTGCAGTACAATCCTTATATATATCACATTATTCTTATAACCAGAATATAATCCTTGAGTCCAAAAGCACCAATACATTAATTATTCCACTTAAACTGTAGTAACAACATAATATTGTCCTTGATCCCTTTGCCTTTTAGGAGTTAAGTTTCCCTGACACTTAGGACATTCATTTTCATAATGCCCCATTTACCTAAAACTATAGCATTCAACATAGATAGCGTCTTTTTTTCCCTTGCAATCACAAGCCTGGTGACCTTTTTCTCCAGATTTATAACAAACTCCCATTCCTTTTAGGCAAGTACTGGGGTGATTCTTCCCACAATTATCGCATAATGGAAAATACATCATTCCCTTTTCCCCTTTATCTGTCTCTTGATCCACTGTTCTCTTCTTCTCTTGCTTTACTTTATTATCATATGATTTAGAGAATTCCTTTTCTGTCTTGATAGCACATGAGACAATATCTTCGTACGGCGAGAAGGTTTGTAAGACTAATTCTTGATGGAGAAACAATATTAACCCATCAGAGAAATGATCGATCTTACTTCTTGGGTTACATATATAATCTGCAGCATGCCTCACTAACCTGATAAAGTTAGCCTCATACTTTGCGACATTCTCATCCTCCTTTTGTCTCATACTCATAAATTACCTTTCCATATCTGCTCGATGGCCACGAGGAAAGTATTTTTCTAAGAAAATCTCCTTTAACTCCCTCTATTCCATATTATATACTTCTTCATCTTCTTTCGTGTTTTGAATCAGCGACCACCATTGATCGGCATCTCTAGTGAGGTAGTAAACTGCCATGATAACCTTTTCCGTTTCACTACTCGCTAAGGCATGGAATATTTTATCTATGGAGTCTATCCATTGCTCAGCTACTAATGGATTTGTACCCCCATTAAATTTTGGAAGTTTTTGCTTCATGAAATGGTCTAAAATTGATCCTCCACGTTGCGGATCAGGGTGCTCCATACGAGTACGGTTATTATTCATAACCTGAGTGAGTTGTCCCAGTATGGTAATAAGTTGATCAGCACCAGTTGTATCTCCATCTCCATAATAATTATCTTGAGAAGGAGGGAAATCCCTACACGGAGTGCATTCATTGATACGGTTTCCATTCCTCCCACTAGGCGCCATTTCTAAACAATGGCATAAACTAGATTAGTTTATGAATTAAAATACATAATTACATACTTGTAAAACACTTAACATAAATTGAACTATATATGGATATAATCCATAATCATAATAAATGGTTTCTTTGTGGAAATATATACTCATAACCCTTCATAATGGTTTGTAAAGAAAATGAGAATTATCCTAAGCATATCCCCCAGAAGTGTCATAACCAAGAGTGCAGCAAGGCCCGTTGTCGTGCACCAGTTCCCATTTGAGTCTAGCTCAAAGAGGTGTTTTCGGGTTTTACCCCTATGTACATCTGTGCTAGAGCCGCCTCTACCTGCTCGTATTCAGACAGGGTTGTATTGCTCATAAAACTCACAAAATCTCTATAATACCAAAATTCTAGGATGTTCTTCTATACTAATCCTCAAATTCTATCTTTGGGCTATGTGATCTAGTCAAATTTTATCTAAATCTAGATTCCAAGGTTAGTACTAAACTTCCTCTGATACCAACTGTAACGCCTTGACCCCAGTTACCCAGAGTCGGTGTATTATTGTGTAACATTGGCATGATCACAAAGATCAAGTCTCGAAAGACCGATTAGTTTAGTAGCCTTGGAAACACTAGATACATTCATAAATGTTACATTACATCATAAAGTGAAAAATCTCAATAACATAGTCTCCATAGTCCAAACTTCTATCCCCTTTAGAATATCCATGTAGGTTAGTCATAAAATATTTCTTCACATCCTGGGATAAATAAAACATTGAAAGGGGTGAGCTCAGATGCTCAGTAGGGATAAAAATATAGCGGAAGCATTCATAAATAAACAGAAACATTTAAGGCAATGTATGACTAAAAAAAAGCCTTTTAAACTTGAACTTCAACATAATATGGCAAAATTAAAATGAAATAAATCCATTTACTTACTCACATGGATATTCTACTAGTCGAATAATCACATGAAATATCAATAACCACTTTCATAATGATAGAATGCATAATTCCAGACTATCATAACCTCGTAGTCAAGGCCTCGTGCCAAGACTACAAATAAGATTTTGTCAAGGCCTCGTGCCAAGACACTAGTTTCTCTCATGATACCTACCAATGCATCGAGAAGCTATTGCGGGCTCCACCCGTCACTTATTAAGTCCAATGCATTCCTCATATGAACAGGTTTAAACATATCATAAACCATAACATAATCGTATTACATAAAACATCCATAAAGGAAACATAAAATTTACACATTTCAATAGCAAGATATCAATTCAACACATTGATATAATAAAAACACTTTCAAATTCCTTTTCAATACCAAAATAAAAGAAAATTAAAACATGATATTTATTTTTCATTTAAAATAAAGTTATGGCTTGTAGAGGAAGCTGAAACTCAAATAGTGGTCACAGTGGTGGGGAAGTTGTTGTCACGACATACGTAAGAAAAAAACAATCCTTTTGTAATTTAGTAAAAATGATTCATATAAAAATATTCCTTTTGAATAAAAGTAAAAGGAAAAGGTGCTTATACACCGTATAAAGGAATGTTGTGTATAAAACAAAATATGCATCAATTAAAGGAGATTGAGATGAAGTCCCTTAAAAAGATCAATTTTTTAAATAAAATAGATCTATTATGTGTATTCACTATAAGTACATATAAAGAAAGTACAAATACATGATAGGACATAATAATATCATGACATAATTTCAAAGTAGGAGATTAACCCAAAGAATGGAAATTGGGTTAAGAAGTTCCCTTACCTTGTGTCCGACTTGACTCGACCATTCTTTAACCTCCTGAATAATAAATTAGAGTTAATTTATAATTTCTTAATAACATTTTTAAAGTTTATTATTCCTTTTATATCACTTATTACTATATTATTAACATTATGTAATTATTTATGTTAATAATGTCTGTTTTGTCGATCTTTGGTACTTGAGTCAAAAATAAACTTCTTTTAATTACAAGTTGTTCATGTGGTAAAATATCCATTATATCCAGAATTACATTCATGATGTAGATATCATATATATCATATATATCCAGTATATACATTCATTCATAATTTTACGTAACATTTAGAGGTATGTAATGAAATGCACCGTTCATGGAGACCGTAAGCCATACGTACGCATGAATGCTACTTTCATTTCTATTTCATATTTAATGTAATGAAATAATAATTATATAAAGGTATATTATAATTACAGTATATTATAATGTATAATACCATTTAATTAATCCTTTATACATCCCACATATGGCATTAATGATTCAAATCACTTTGAGGGGGCGGTAGTCCGCACTTCCTAAAATAAAAATATCACGTTTACCCATAATGGAAACCATAAAGGAATGCAATAAATAAAAAATACAGAAGCTTAATTGAAATATAAACATATTATATATCGTATATAAATATAGTGACATCTTAAGGGCCACCTTTGAATAGGTTATATGAGTGTTGAACAATCATCGTTTCGTGAGGCAGAAATTTGTCATCCACAGAAACAGTATGTTCTTTAACCATTAGATGTAGGTGTGTGTAAGTGTAGCTCGATTAATTCTTGTAACAACATCCTAGTATATTGTTTATACTTTTTTTGTTACAAAAGAAATTATTAAAAAGAGTTTAGGGGGTTGGAGAAGCAAAATAAAACAAAATAACATAAGAGAAGATATTACCTTTAAATTGGGTAACTCTTTTTGATTTGAGCCAAAGGATTCCTTGAGAAGAGTTCTGCCCAAAGTGAGGCTTCTAGGAGTAATATAGGGATGTTGGGAGAGTATTTGGGTAGAGGTTGGTCTAACCAAATGTCTTGAAGGTGTGAATAAGGTGGTAGAGGTGGGGGACTTTTATAAGAGGAGAGAAGAGGCACTCTTGGAAAGATTGAAATGTTACTTTATTATGAAATGATTTTTCGGATTCTAAAGGTACCACAATGATATATTTCGTGGATAAGGTGATAAGGGTTCGATATATACTCATCCTATCGGTTGTTTACTATTTTAAGCCTTACATTTTACATTATCGTTTAAATTTATTTAAATTGTTAATTAATGAGGTAATCGCTGCATCATCATTGTTTCATAAATATTTTAATTTATTTAATGTCTAAAAATTATAAAATAAATATCATGATGTAGTAAATCTTTGCATATTTCTAATAAATATTTATAGTAAAAAATGTAACTTGTATAACCCCATTTAAAAATTGTTTTAGTAAAAGAACTCATGTTTGTGACATTTTTATTTTAACATTAAATAAAACGTTTTTAATGTCATTTTTCTACCAAAGTGGCTCCATGGGGTCTCCAAGTTGACCCATGGATTTTCATGGTCGGCCATGACTCATACAATAGGGGTAGGACAAATGTAAAGGTATTTTCATATTTTTATAATATCATTTTTACCTTAATTTTCACTAATTACCTTTAATCGCAATTAATTAAACATAAAAGTTACTATTCACCAAATAATTATTTTAATCTCATTGAACCACATTTTACTTCCTAATGACAGCTATGTATGTTGGATTTTTGAAAATCAAATCATAGAAGTGGTAATGTTTCATTTAAACGAAAAATCTGTTTTTTAACTACCACTTAGTGGTTTCACTATTCATCAAAAATTGAAGTTTTTCAGAACAATGCCAAAATTTCACCCTAAGATATAATTGATATTATGAATTAAAAAATTATATCTATTTTAAAAAATTCCAAACATATAAGTTTCATTAATTAATTTTATAATTAATTCGCGCTGTCACAACAAATAGCGTGTTTTTAAGAAACAATATATATCAAATGATTGACAATTGTTTATGTCCAATTTCAAAGTGAAATTAATTATAATGAACACCATTGGATAAAATGGTAAAAATATATTGTAATTATACTTTAAAACCACTCAATAGTATAATTTATCACTATAAATTATTTTTATTAAAAATTTTGTTTTTTAAGTATTTTTCACTATTCATAAAAAATTGGAAGTTCTCAGAAAAATACATAAAATTCAACTTATGATAATTTAGATATTCCGAATCCAAAAATGATGTCAATTTTTAAATATAAAATATATATATAATTTCAAAAAGTGGGTATTACTATTCATAATGGCTATTTTGATTGGTCGCGGTGTGTTAGAATCTCGAACTTGCGTACAATGCAAGCTATTGCATTATTGAAAGAGAAGCGTATCATGGATGCTCGGGGTGTTACATTTTGGGTTTGTCTGACTTACTTTTGAAAGCATTAATGGACCCCTCAAGACATATTCAATACTTTACCTTTTTAAAATTAATTTCCATGGGAGTGTGACTCACCTTCACATAAGCAACCTTATTATTTTAAGAAGTTCAGACTTGGGCCTTATATAATATTGCATTCCTCTTCCCTTTGACAAAAACTATGGGTGAAAACCATGGGATGGTTTGTGGTTTGGATTAATTTAATGTAAGGGGACCCAAACCTAAATAATAAAGAATTCCCTCACCTTTCCTATATAAACCCACCCAAGCTCCCACTTCCTCCTCACTAAAATCCCTTGGATATTGTCCAACCTCTACCCTACTCTCTCTAGAATCCTCCCAAGGTTCCCCAATCTCCCAAGAAGCCTCTCACAAGCCTCTCTCCAGCCTTTGGAAGCATACTTCCAAGTAAGGGTTTTTTCTCCCTTTCTAATTTTTGTCAATTTTCTTTAAGTTGTATTGAACTTTTAATTTCAATTATGAATGTTAGGGTATGGTTTCACACCTCCCCCATACTGCCCTCTTATTGTTTGAATGATGGGATACCCCTTTCTCTCTCATTAAATGCGTCCCATGTACACCCGTTACTATGCCGAAATTTTGAAAGGAACTTCTCTCCCTTCTTTTACATTCAAGCAATACTCTTGTATCATGAACCTAAATTCCATTAAAAATGATGGGGAATATATCTATATGACCTCCTTACTGTCCATTACATGTAAATATGATGAGGAACCCCTTTCTCTCTCATCAACTTTTTTTATTAATTCTTACGTCACACCATTACACTGCCGAAATCGCACCGATTTTTAAAGCCAATGTCATTGTGTAGTGAATACCATGCCCATTTCTCCATCAAGGGTATTCACCTTTATGCACATTTACTTATTTATTGTAATGTTTCATGTATAAATTCCACATTCCTTTATCGTGGAATAAATTATTCTGTTTTATGAATCCATGTTTTATGATCCATGTGGCACACTTATGCATGAAATTAAATGTTTAAGAAGGGTGTACCCTTATAACGCTCCAATGCATTGGGTAAAGTATAGTATCATGATACGTCATTTGCAATGAGTGTTGACTCATGAAAATTCAAGTGAAAAGAGGGTTTACTCGTACTTCATGTGCAATGAGGGTTTACTCATGGTTTATGTGCAATGAGCCTTGGCCCATGCTAATTCCATGTTAAGTGTTGTTTCCACATTTCTATGTTATGATTATCTTTATTTATCATTCCTTTATGTTCATGTTTCTTTTATGATCTATTTATTATGCCTATTGTCTAACATGTATTTTAAACCTTATGTTATTCCAAGTGTACTCCCTTACAGGGCTTTATAGCTCACCCTTTTCTTATGCATGTCCTCAGGTTATCCCATGCAATGCTAAGTACGAGGGAATGTAGTGGTCATGTAAATGAAGTTTTCAATAAAGATGTTGTGTTTCGGGTTTTATGTTTTTATGTAATGATCCTAATCCCCAAAGACACTAAACCTCTCGATCTTCTTTGTTGTATCAAGTGAAGTTTTATGTAATGAATCATGTTTAAGTTGTAATAAGAAGTAGGGTTGTCATAGATTATGACTTCCAAGCTAAAGCACAAGCCTGTACTTTGTCTTACTTGTATGTTTAGATGGTATTATGAGACATCTGTTTGTTAATATAACAAAGTGGGATTGAGAGATTAGGCTATATCCATAGGTTATAGGATTCAAAGGATTGAATAAATTATAAATTTAAATGAAAGTAATTGAAAACTATTGGATTGTTTACTTTTGATTACTTCCTAGTTTATTGTGTCATTTTTCATATTACCTAATATATATATATTTACAGACAGTTAGGCACAAATATTTTGGTGGTTCCCTATTGGTACTCTTATCACAACCTATTTGGGTCTTGATTTTTTACCCAAACAGATTATATGATTGAAGGTATAGATAAGGGAAAACACCCTTTATCATCAGGTACTTTATTACTATTGAAGATAGAGATCATGAGACCAAGATAAGGCTTACAGTGATACTAGAGTGTAATGGTTTATATTGTACTTTGGTTTTTTTATTTTTTTCCCAGTATTGTGACTTGTTTGGACATTTTCTTAGATACATATTCCATGTATCATATATATATATATTTATATATATTGTGGCCTCTTTTTTTATTTACTTTTAGTATTCCATTATTTACTTTTTTTGTTATTACTGTTTATGCTATTGTTTTCAATTTTTCTTCCTCCATATATATTATGCCAATTAAGGAATTGTTTCCCAAATATCACACATTGGTCCTTCCTTATAGTCGAAAGTCTCTAGAAGTTTGGTAAATGCGCTTGAGGTCATGTGATCAACTGAGTTTGGGGAACCTTTTGGAAGCATCCAGATCCGAGATGTTACAGAATCATCTAAGAGAAAAAAGGAAATTGACACAATAAATAACAGTGATAATGATATATTATTAATTAATGGGTAATGAGGTGTTATATAAGAATCATATAAGATTTTATAAATAATAATATGATTTTGGTATAAGTTAATAACATTTTTAAAACAACTATACATGAAGTTAATGAGTGTTTCACTAAACGGAAGCATGTAGTTATGGGTTTTTTAATTTAATTTCTTTTCATTGGGTTATATGTCAATATCATTGATTATATTATGAAATAATTATCTTTGAAATGATCTCTTTTAGTTTTGTGATTCAATTTCAAAATTTATTTGTTATAAGATTATTTTTTTACAATAGTGAATTTATTTATTAATTTTCACATCAACAACATGAATTTTGTAAAGGTTTCATCTAAAAACATACTTTATTAAGAAATATGTTCTTTCATGCCCCAAATTTCATTTAAATGGTGTATATACTTTCCAATTATATACTATATCATTTATCCTATATAATTAATTATATTATATGTTTAAATTATGTTACTTCATTCATTGTATTTTATGAATCATAATTTACCAATCATTTAGGGTTTATATAAAAATATCCATTTTAAATCATGATTGTTTATGCTTGAATTTCCACTAAAGAAAATTATTTTAATTTTTTTTAATAAGCACCATTAATTTTATTCTTATATGGTTAGTCATGGAATATGGATGTAATAGTACCCTTTTAATATATTTGGTAATAAATATTTCTTTGAAAATGTTATTAATAAAATATGACTTAATTTTTCTATTTTTTTGAAAATACATTTTTTTTAAATCGAGTTATAAAAAAATTAAAAATATTTTTATACGATTGTTTGAAGTAATTTTTTCCTTAAATTAGAGTTTAAAAAAATTAATTTAATATCTCTATAGTTTTTTTAATAAGGAAAATTTTGAATTTTGTTAAATAATTGTTAAAGGTATATTTGTTCTATATATGTCTTTAGTATTAATAGAACACTTATGTCTCCATGTAAAAACATTGTATTGAAGCATACTTTTTAATTAATAGTGGTTATTTTAAAAATTGTTTCCTTAATGTATGATAATTTTTAATTATTTAAAAAAAATTTCTAAAAGGGAGTGCTTATTTTCTTTCGGAAATTTTCAAAGTTATCTTCCCAAATCAATTTCCCTATATGATGGCATTCTTTGATGTAACTCAAAAATGAAGAGGTTACTTTTCATAATAATATTTTTAATCTTTTAAAAATAATATTCAAAAATTCAAACATCCATTGATATTATTTATTTCTTATATATTTTCTATATATATCTCAAAAATATATTCCTAGTTTATTCTCCCTTACTCTTATGGGGTAATACATGCCTTATCATCATTTCCAAAATGAAATAATTATAAAATTTCCATTGAATATTATATATACAGAGTTTACATATCACATTTTCTTTCCATGGGAATTGTTTTTCTATGCCTTATGATTAATTTCCTTTGGGTGGGACACATAGATCATGAAAATTTTAAGAGTAGTGCACCAAAATTGAAATGGAATAAAATTGCTAAAGTTTCAGTCTCATGAAATTCCATGTATAGGATTAGGGGGTAAACTATATCCATTATGTGACCTTTTCCAACTTGTGATATTATCTAGGGAGTTTTGTTTAACTCATATTTATTGCATGTTATTTGTTTCTACAAAATTTACTATGATTCAACCACTATATGATACCATTTTTTATACATTATTATTACATTTTTTTACTCATCATCCATTTTTAGGATATCATTTTATATCATTCAGTCACATGTTATAGTCCTTACCATGGTTATTCCCTTTTGGGTACTCCCCACTTTATTTTATATACTCTTTATTTATTCCATCGTATTTTAGGATCCTGATTGTATTTATGATCTCACTATTGAAATGGATAAAAAGTAACAATGAAATGTTTTAGTTCATTTTGATGTAAAATGAACCCTGTCATCCGAAGATATTACATTATTATAATCTCTATGTTGTATTAATGGATATTTACGTTTATAAATCATGTAATAATTTGTGTAAAAAGATTATGTCATCATATTTTGTATCAAAGGAAATGATTAGTTAAAATTTTGAAAATATAATGAGAAAACCATAGTGAGAACCCTATGGATATGTCTAAGGATACGTCTAAGGTTGTTTATAAGCATAAGTATATGTTTAAGAAAATATCTTGTAATTTTAATGATGTTTAGAGTTAGTGGTATCTATGAAATTGCATCACTATCTGGATACTACAAGGGGACAAGATTTTATCCCAGATGCACCTAAGGGTAATAACTTCGAAAATGGTGCATCAAGAGTGAATCAGTCATTACATGGAATAATATAAATTGAAATACTCAAAAACTATTTTGACACTCTCATGGGATATTCCTTGGAAATTAAAAAAATTCAATTATGAACAATAACGAGAAATTTTAATACATAACAACCATGAATGACCTTGGATATGCCAAATGTGTCGTACCCAAAATTGAATTTTTAATGTTGTACACATCCTATAACTATTTTTTAGGATTATGTGGTTTCCAAATATGATTTTTACTACTTATACTATGCATTATGGCTTTAGTCAATCACATGAACTTGAATGTAATTAGATAACATTGAATAAGAATTATAAGGTGTTGATGATCAACTAAATGGGATGATGACTAGAGTAAAGGTTATTGTGATTATTCCAAATCAGTTATAATAATATAAGATTGAAGGCTTTTTCCTCAACCAGATCATAGAATCACCAATGAAGACAAGGATAGTGTTTTTTTTAGAATTCATATGGTGGACACCATGGAAGAACGAATAATTAATTTATTATATATTGAGAATACTAGATGAAGAACTCAAGGGGATGTTTAAATGGATTGAGAATATAATTTACATTTGGAGAAGAAGAGAACAAATTAAGTAATCTTCGAGGGAAAAATGAAAGAGTTCAATGAATTAAATGTATTATAATAATGGATTTATTAACATATATAGGTAGCGCCGAGGGTTCCAGGATGCATTTCTGGTCAGCCCATCGTTCCAGTTTCAGTTCGAGAGTTTTCCGAAGCTACTTCGATGCTTTCCACAGCCTTAATCGCAAGGTTTGTGCGGCGTCGCCCTTTGATTGAGGATTTTGGGAAAATGGTGAATGAAGATTGGGGGTTAAAGAATCTGGCGTCGGTCTGGATTTTTGGGCCTCGACAGATCCTCATCATCTTTTCTGATGAGGATGACTTGGGGAGAGCATGGTCTAGACCAAGGAAAGCCTCCACGTTTCTTCTTCTTCGGTGGACTTTTGAACATCATATGAATCGGGATTCCCCAAATCTTGCCATCTGGTTGCAGTTGCTGGGACTTCCTCTCCCGTTCCAGAACCCCGGGCTTCTGAAGTCGATAGGCAACTCCATCGGGCGCTTCATTTGCTCTGATCAGAGGACCGCCTCAATGAGTAACCCTGCATCTGCACGAATCTGTGTGGAGATTGATCTCTCAAAGAAGCCACCTGGTAATGTATGGATCGTGGTGGAGGGTGAGTGCAGGTATGCACAAAAGATTTACTATGAGTCTTGGATGCCATTCTGTTCCTTCTGTCATAAGCAGGGACACGAGAGGGATGATTGTCGAAAGAGTGGCACAGCTGCACGAAGAGTGGATGCCTGCGCAGAGCTGGCTGATCCTGTCCCAGGTCCACACCTTGAAGATGATTCTCATCCGTCTGTCACTGCTATCATGGAGCAGGGAATATCATCAAGGGGTTTGATGAATGGAACCTCTCGGACTGCTGGATCTAGGCAGATTCTTGTGGATGGTGCTAGGGGAACCCCACTAGGCAAAACTGGAGTGGCTATGTCTCAGCCTGGGGAATCAATTTTGATTGAGTCTCACTCACATTTGAAGGTGACAGAAGATTCAGATCTACATAAGATGACAGGATCTGTGTATACTGAATCCAAGGTTCAGCATGAGATGGAGAGATCAAGCACTCACTTTCAGCATAGTGGCAGGGGGTCTGCTTCGAGGCAGGACAACTCTAAACCTGTGGAACTGGTGTCTGAACCGAGGAGCACACCTGATATCATGGTGCAGGTAAATCCTAATGAATTGTTTAACTGTTCTATAAACAAATTTGCAGCACTGCTTGATGTTGAATCAAATGAGACAAAGGAGATTGATATGGCAGAGGAAGCTGGAGAGAAAGAGGGGAATGTTAGCCTGGGTGGATTGAGTGAGGAATGTAAAAGCCCCTGTGATGATGACAGAACCATGATACCTCAAATGGAGGGTGGGAAGGATGGAAATGTCAGTCCTCCTTTGGCCCATAAAAAGAAGTGGGGGGATAGATCTGAAGATGAAGAAGAGCCCCACAGTAATAAAACATCCTACAGGGATGCTGTTAAGTATGGAATTCATGAGACCCAAAGAAAGGAAGTGGAGGAAAAAACTCAGAGCAGGAGGAAGCCAAGGAGAGATTATTCGGACCTACCCAAATCAATGGTGACAAGATCTGCGCACAAGAATGTAGGGTCACAAGAAACTGTCATTGTAAATGGGTACAATGGCAAAAAAAGAGGAGGGCCCCCGAAGTCAGACAAAGGGCTCAGTGGGAAGAGGCCGATCAAGGAGAAATTGTCTGAAGAAATGCTTCGGAAGAAAAACATGTATCTTGAGATGATGCGCAAATACGAGTCTTCTGAATGGGAGTCAGCTGACCCAGATGATGAGCTATCTGATGATGGGGAGAGGGGTGCTTATGCCTTTGATGTAATGTAACGTCTTTTCTTTCTAATGTCTTTACTTGCATCTTTTCTTTAATAAATTTGCGGGATCAGGCTTTAGCCTGGTTCAAACTTTCCTGGTATTTTCAAAAATATGTTGAATGATAATAATTATGTAGAAAAAACTATTTAATGGTATATTGATACTATATAAGAAAAAAAAATATTGAGGGAAATATAATAATGGATATGTTCTTGATAATGAGGTAATTAGTTGATTTTTTTGGAAAAGAATGAGCTATATGAAAAAACCTTAGTGGTTTAAAAAGATGTGATTTGATGACTAATTCTATTTTTGATTATGATAATCATATTATTTAAAACATTACAGGATCATGGAAAGTTATTAATATAACCATCATATATGTTTTACATAGTTTTAGAAAATAGATATCCTATATGTTGTGTGAAAACCCATCTCATTCGGAAAGGCTCTCAGGCATGAACCCACAACTAAAGGGTTATAAGGTTAAAATCTCTACACATGGCCCATGTGACGTAATGATTTATATAACATTGGTTTTACAAAATGGATTTTAGTTCTAATATTAATTTTATTTTGGGAAACAATAATGTGACCATGTCATTTGATTTTTGGGTGACTAATTAGATTTTGGGAAGAATTTTATTGGGTTTAAGTATATATATGATTTGAGTTAATTTAGAGTATGTTTGGGATGAATTGTATGATTCTTTTGAGATGAAATTTGAAGGGTATAATATAACCTTTGAGGTTAAAACCATTTTTCATGATGAGGTTATTGAGTATATTTGGGATATAGGAATTTTTTTTGGGAATGGTCTAGGTTAGTCTCTTGGTTTCATTGAATAATTTTTGACATTAATAGATTCATATCAATTTGGGTTATTTAATTAAAATGTTCTATTAATTTTGTTTTTGACAAAGATAAGAGGAATATCATGTTACTATTTTCAGGATCTTATGATCCATCAAATGTTAATTTTAGTGATTCAATACTAAAATGTTCATTTTTTTGGACATTAATTCCACGTAGTAATATTTGTAGAGGAAATTTATTTATTCAAACTAAAGAATGAAATTGTTTTTTTGAAATATAAAGATATCATGTAATTATATTTAAATACATTCTAGTGCAGTAAAATAACACCTCATTATTAGGAAATAGATCTTGGAAAAAACTGTTATCTTATTAGTTTCTTATACAATGGATTTTTTTATATCACCATAGATTAAAGGTTTTTTCATCTTTAACATTACATTGATCATTCACTTTCAAGTGATCAATGATCACCATCACTCTCTATAATTACATAGGTTTTTATTCCATGTATATTTATTTACATATATCCAATGTTATCTTATGCGGTATCCTTGTTATGTGTTTAGTTTTATATTACATATTCACTTTTTGATGAAATTTTTTTATTTACACTTTTTGTGATGAGATTATTTCTGTAATGAAAATGTCAAAAATTTAATTTCTCATATCAAGATTAATTTATGAGGACACAATATATCTAATTGGGGAATAATGAAAGATCCTAATATTTTAATTAAGGTACATCCTGATTGAAAGATTATATATTAATAAACAAAATTATTAAAATATTTATTAACATCCTCATATATTATGGTATATTTCCTTTAAAATAAATTTAATATATTAGATATATTTTGGAACAAACAACCCCGAATCTGAATGAACCATAATATTATTTCCATTAAATTGGAAGAAATGAATATGAATAACTATATAATTAAAAATATTCATTTTTCATATGTATAAAATAAATTCAATGGTTATATTCTAAAAATAATATAAGGACAATTTGAATGAATAAGAATTTTTTTCTAAAAAATAGTGTTTTCCTAAATGGCAGTTTTGTCACACTTTGTGCATCAAATTTAACATTAATTTTTACTGCAATTAGAATATTTAATTTAAAAAATTAATATAATTTTTTAATTCAACATAACAATATTAACATTTGGCTATATATTTTTATTTTTCAGAAAAAATTAATTTTAAAGTGAATAGTGAAAAATACCAATTTTATAAAATTGGCATTTTAATTTTAATAAATGTATTATAATAATTATTTTAGTTTATTTAAAATTAAATTAGATATTATTTAATTATATTAAATATAATAAATTTCATTTTAATATTCTTTATATTATATTTTAGCATAATTATATTCTTAGGTTGTAATTTTATTTTCATAAAACTACTTTAAAGTACATGATGATTTTCAATTATAACTAATAAAAATAACCCCTAATGAAAAATGATTTAAATAAATTTTATATGGATTATTAATAATAATATAAATATAAATACATTTAATAATTATTAAATTTCTTATAGTTAATATGAGAGCATGTTTTCCTGAAAAATACAGTTTTGGAAAAATCATATTTTCAAGACATCTACTAGTTTAATTTTAAATTAATTTTAGACACACATGTGAGGTTAAGATGGTGAAGTTATTAAATATTATTAACCATAACATTTTATATTATATATTATGTTTAGCTTAATCTTTTATTAGAATACAAAGTGAAAATAATATAAATTATTTAACGATGTTAATGTAAAAACAGGTTTACCATGGGTTAAACTAAAACGATTAGGGCTAAAAGTGACCTAATCATGTTAAATTAAAATAATATAGTAGTATATTACAATTATATATTCTACAATTTTTAAATGGTCCATTTTATATCCTAGTGGAGTGGAAAAAACATTGGTGGAATTCTTTCTTTTGAAAAAATCCATGTGTTTTCTCTTCCCAAGTTATAAATGGCCATCACTATCATCTAATTTATACCCTTATAAAACTATTTTTTTTCACAAAATAAAATCCAAAATAACTTCACTAATTCAGAACCGTATTCCTATACTCTTTCATTTGGTTACAAATCCATCCATGGAAGTCTTGTGGGGAATTCCAAAAAAGGTTGTCAACAAAGAGGCATCATCTATAATAGACTGTTTTATTTTATTTCTTCCTTTACCTCCATAAAATATTATTAAAACATGATTACCTAATAAAATAAGTGTTATGAATACAATGATATTTTCTATTTTAATTTAATTAACTACCACTATATCTTCTTCCTTTAAATGGGAAAATAAAACCATTGATCATGTGTACGACAGACTACGACCTCTATGAACCGGCGTAATAATATTTCCATCACTAATTCACAAGGATGGATATAATGATTTAAATATTCTTAATATATAAAATTTATGATATAATTATACCTTTATAATTATAATATCACATATAACTTCTCACTTTTCATTTTTTAGGAACTATGATAACATTGTTTTTGTTTACGACGGACTACCGCTTTGCAAAGCGATGTGACTTATTTTCACTAACATCTTACATGGAATGTAAAAGAAGATATTTTTATTGAATATATGTTATATATATGACATGATATTGGTTATTTGATTTTAATATACAATATAGTTCCTTTTCGTTTCACCCAATAAGGAAATGATAACATCGTTTGTGTGTATGTATGACCTAATCTCTTGACGAAGCAATGTAATTCATTCTCCATTTTAGAAATTAAATTATTATTATAAATATGTATATAATAAAATAGGACATTAATAAATTAAATTTAATTCTTTATATTATTTAACTATAACCTATTTTCAATATCAGGATCATTCAAGATGAAACAAGATGGGGAAAACAAGGCAATTAACATCTGAAGTAATAGATTTAGTGAATGATTATTAACTAATAGGTAATTTGTTTTCATATTCAGATAATATATGATCTTATAAATAATAATTTGTTTCTGAAATTATCAAATAACATGTTTAAATACACTATACAGAAATGTTACAGATTCCTCAACAAATGTCAATTGCGAGTTAAGGAGTATCTTAACACAATTTTTGTTCATTGTGTAATATTTACAGTTCGTTGATTATATTATAAAAATATTATATATGAATTTTAAAATTATTGTTTTTTGGTTTCATTTCCACACGTCTTTTTTTGGATTTAAATTTTTTACACATAATCACTTCATCTACTTACTCTCACGTCAATGATATGAACTTTGTGGGGGTTTCTTCTCAAAACATCATTCTTTGAGACAAATTTTCTTTTATTTAACTAATTTCATTAAAATTGTCTATATAATACCCCATTAAATGATATATATGGAATCCTTCTATCATCATGATATTTTATTTTAAAAATCGTATACTTCATTCATGGGATGTTATGATTCAAAAGTTAACAAAACGATAAGGTTTTATGCAACAATATACCTTGTAACTGGGATTGATTATGATTAAATTTCGATTGAAGTATATTATTTGATGATTTTCTAATTAACGCCACTAAATTTATTATCCTCTTTTAATTTATGAAATTTTATGGTAACAGTAACTTTTCCACTATTTGGATGATAAAATGATAAATAATTGATTTATGAAAACCAAATCAATTTATCTCTTCGAAAGATTTTTTTAATACAAGTACACTTGTACATGAAATGACATAAAAAATTATTTATGAGGAATTTTAAGAGTAAATTTTTTCAATAAAATTTTTACAGAAATTAAATTTACTATTTCTGCAGTTTTTCTAAATAGGTTACTTATTTATTTTCTTACAAAAAATCTAAGGGAATAATTTTTAACATATTAAACATGAAATTAAATCATCTTCAATTAATTACAATCCGTGTTTTTAAGAAACCTTTTTATGATTAAACGTATATTCTCAAAAAAATATTTTATTTAATTTTAAATAATGTGTTATATTTTTTTATCCTTTTTTCAAAATTAAATTGACATTTTCCTCATGAAATTCACACAGTGATCACTGAAAATCATTTTCCATCAAATATTACATCCTTTAATGTTACTCAAATATTAAAAGGTTATTTTCCTCAATAATGTATGTAATATTATTAAAATTATTTTCATAAAATGGAAAAATAATTTATGCTATCAATTTATTCTAAATTATTTATATATGTCAATTATATATAAACTTATATAATTATCCTTTCCTATGATGGGGTAACACATGAATTATGAGTATTTATCAAATTGTATCATTATTGAAATTACTTTGAATATGAGTGGAAGGAATATTATGGAAACCTTATATTTTCAAGTGATATTATCTATATAGTTATTCTTAACTTAGGTTTATGTCATGTTATAGGATTCTACCACCTTTACTATTATATTTTGATCGTATGATACCGTGTTCATTATTTAATGCTTCCATATGATTACTCATGTGAATTTTTTATAATATCATGCTATATATTTTACTAACAAATTTGGTTTAGATACCTTTTTTATTCCCATACCATTATTATTAACACACCCCATTATTTAATAAATCCCAAGGTCATCCCATGTTTTTCTAGGATCTAAAAAGAAATTAAGTTCTCACTAAGAAAAATGGAAAAATAGGATGTCATATTTTAGTTAATTTTTACATATTATGAACCTAGTCTTACAAAGACACTATGTAATTACAATCCTTGTATATTTTTAATAGATATATATTTTTTAAAATCATGAAATAATATTTGTAAAATTCTTGGGTAATCTTAAGGTGATTAAAATCATTGGTTTAATAATATAATTTCATCAGGATAATTGTAATTCTATGATGTCTAAGTGGTGTTTCTTGGGGTGAATCCTCCTTGTCGATAATTTTTAATTACAACCATAATTTACTTATATTATAATATTTATTCATCAAAACATGTTATGTTCAATTGGAATATGATTTAGGAACTCTTGATGTGTGAGCTTGATCAAGTTAGTGTACGAACAAGGATTGGTAGGTGACATGCTCTACAAACCTTGTCATTGATGATAACACACATGATGTAAGAAGTTATATACCATTTTGAGTACATTTATATGGTTGTTAAGATGATATAAAATTAAAAATTAATAATTTAGAAAATTTTTATGATCTACCACATGTTTGTGTGTATATCCCTCGAGACCTATGCTTGATGATATATCAAATTTAGATTTGTAATGGTTATAATTTTTTTGACATGATGTTAGGATCCATCATAATATACATGTGTATTACATTTATTGTATCTTTTTCATTATATTTTGAGATTTCATGTTGATCCATACTGTCTATCACTTCTGAAGGGGATGTTTCAGACATTTGGTCACCATATACGTAGGCTCTCTCATCATACGGTAGTGTTACATTTGTTGTTGGATTATTTATCAAGGTGCATGTGTCGGACATATGTATGGTGAAATTCAATACATTATAATAGTACGTAAATTTATTATCACTTCATGGGGGTTGTTCTAGACATGTTTTTGTGTAACCGATTGAATGGGGTGTGTTATAAAGTTGGAAGACTGTTTTTTATGTAGCAGAAGTTGGTCTAATGATGGGTTTTTGTAAGCCTTATTAACATACAACCTCTTGGGGAATGATTTTATGTTATTTTTTGGATATTTTTTAATTAACATGAAATATAAAATTATTCTTATAATCCTTTGTTATGGGTTCTCTGGTGGTTCCCTACCACGTTTAATAGCAAACCATCACGGGTTTCTCGATTCATGTTTATGCATCATGGTCAGGGATGAAGGAAATGGAGTATCTAAATTGGTTGGGATTTATTGAAAATCTTGATCATAGGAGGTGGTATAGGGATAAAATATATATATATACCATAGTTTGTTATTTATATACCTATTTTGTTAAAATCTTTTGATGACATTTCTCTTTTGGGTCATTAGTTTATTTATTGTAGGAGTTCTGATACATGTTATGTCATTTGATATAACATTATTTACTAATTATAATCTGTTATTATTATTATTTTTCATATTTATTTTGTTTTTATAGTCTCTACAAAGACATCATTATAACCTATTCCACTAGACATAAACATATTTCATATGGGGAGGCACACATAAGGTTACTTGGAGCTCTGGGATGGACCTAATGAATCAGGCCAAGGAGTCCCATCTTATATGATTCAATTAAGATATCTAGTGGTTCAATCATATCAAAAAAATAACTTTTTTATAAAAATCATCTAGTCAATGATAATATAATATAAATACTATAATTCATTATTCTCAATATACACTAGAAAATGACTTGTGTTATGAAAAAAATAATTTAGGAAGATAGAATGATGTGAATTTTAAATGAATTTATATGTACCCAAAGTATTTACTCAAATTTATATTTCCAATTAGTCCTTGAGATAATAATGGGTTTTACCTAATTTCCCATTGATCATTTTTTCATCGAAAATTACCTCTAAATTGTAAATGATACATAGTTAATGGATCATTCTTATATCTATATTTATCTATTAGTATTCCAAATTGATATTCTCAAAGTGAACACCATTATCATTAAAAATTCTCATCGAATTTTTATATCAAAGGAAGACGCTCTTACTCACAAATATAACCAAAGAATAACCCATATAATATATAAACAAAGAAAATTCAACCCATTAAGAAACACAATAAACATCCACAAATCTAATTCCATTCCATTGAGATTTAGTTTTATTTTTCATGATGTTTGTACCACTTACACCAGAGATCCAAATTTTCTAGATTCTAATCTACAGAATATCTTTGCTTAATTGTGCATATCATGTCCTCTAGAATCTATAATGTTTACATCAAATTCAATATCACCATTGAATATTTTATTTAAGTAGAAAACACTCATAAAAACTATAATTATTATCTTTAGAATTCTACAGTTCAATAAATTATTATATATAGTATTGAGGAAAAATTGATAGCTCATACTATTCTAGAAGATGAATTTTAAGGACATCATTATCAGTTTTATTATATAGAATTGGATCCTTATAAATATAATATTTCAAATAAAATTTAATCCACATATTCTCATTCTAAATCATTCTTTTTTCACCTTTTTAGTGATAATATAATTGGAATGATGATAATATTAAGAATTTACCTTTGTTACGATAGAAAATAATTATTCATTGGAATATTCTCCATCACTTCGATGATTGGGATCTATACTTAAGTACTCCAATCATGATAGGTGATCTACTAAATTATTCTATACTCCATTTCTATTTTTAATATCATGATACAACTATTACAAATACAGCGCTCATATGATCAACCATGGATTATTTTTAATCATTCTAAATAATAATTTTATGTCTTAGAAGATTTTTTAAATAGTGAGTTTTCATGTAATTTGATATATCTTTAATTTTTTCATGACATACATCGATATAAAAATATCCCTCCAGGTTTTTGTTTAATTAATGTATTCATTGTTCAATAGCTTTATCACATATTTAATTCAATATTGTTTCCATCCAATATTATTCACAAGGACTGTTAGAATATAATGCGTACTACCATAACACATGATCTTAAATGGTCTAATCCAATCGTGTATTGTGATAATTGGTTCTAAGAGTAAATAATTATCAATATTAAGAGAATATATTGGTTGTTCTTATATAGAATATAATTAGAATCATTTTAGATATAGATCACTACTGTATATAAATATTTGTAAATTCCTTTGAAAGACATATAAATGTTCCAACATGCATATGGAAACACATTACAACCTCAACTATGGATTATTGAGGGATTCATGAGATAACATCAATTTAAGGCTTATATATCCAAATTCTATATATAGATACTTATTTAATAAGAAGTATTTCATCTATCACTATGAAAATAAATTTCTATAAATTGATATCCAACTTCACCTCTTCACATCATGATATATCCTCTGAAATATTTCCACATTTTTTATAAAATTGCATGCCTATGGTAGAAACATCATCTATAAAATGTCATTGGACATTTCTTACATGTATGATAAAATACAGAATATATATATATGAAACATGGTAGGTCCTCAAATTATGTAATTGGAATTTTCTTATTTGTTATCATTTTGAAGGGGCATATGAATTTTTTCTTCAATTAATCTAAATTATCATTTGGATTTCAGTTGTATCTTGAATAGCCATAAAAAATGTGAGAGTTACTCCATACCTATAAAAAATTTTATCTATTAATGAAATAAGAAAATTTTTATTCCTTGTGGAACTTCTTAGGATACAATAGTCTACCCTAACTCTCCAACCAATTATAGAACTTATTGGGATATTATTATTCCATTAATTTTTAATCTCTATCAAACAACCAGTTATTGGTAACTCATATATTGTAGTTTCCAAATCACTACAATAAATGGGATAGATGATCCTAGGGTCAATAAATTTAATTAACAAATATCTATAAAAATCATGTTTATTACAATTAAGCCTCCATTGGAAGTAAATAGGCTCCTAAAACCCATATTAAATTGGAAATTTTTTCATAAAGATTATTATAACTATCCAATTTATTTCAGACAAGATCAATGAAATGGTATTATAATTCTGACTCAATTCATAGAGAAAAATATATTCAAATTTACCATGTAGTTTACTATCGAAAATAACTGGAACAATATCTCATACAACCATATTGGCATATTTTATCATAGTTGGAAAAACATTCAATTATAGAAATGGAGGTTTCATTACATATTATTTCATAAAGATTATACCCGCATCCAATTAATTATTTTCATATTCCTCTAGATTCCATTCAAATGTTACATCATTAATTGTGTCAGATTTCTCACATGTTATGGTGTGGTATAATTTATTTTAATCAAATTTCCCACATGGATCCTCTTTAAAACTAGCATGATTCTAACAATAATATATTACTCTGTGAATAATGATATATACTAACAACCAGTCATTAGAAATAGTTTCACTCATCCTAGAATCAAATATAGTAAATTATTCTCACCTTTAACCACTTAGAAATTGAGTTCTTATTTTTTATATAACTTAGTGAACCATTAGTGTCCAAAATGGTAATCCCCTTATCACTAGGCTATATTTTTGAATTTATAAATCTAATATTACGAAATATACATCTATGATAAATTTCTAAACTCTATTTAGTAAATATGAAATAACTCTTAGGTGGTATTATTTTGATTTAGAAGCCAATTATCATTCGAATGTTATTGGCTCAATCTCTACAAATCAAAGATCCTTATTAATTATATAAGAAAATAAGTTGATTCTTTCTTCTAGGAATTATATAAAAAAATCGATTTTCTACTAATTGAACTAGTCACATGAAGCTCCATGTATCCTCAGTATTTTAGTGAATCTTATACTATATCATAGAATCGAACCCCTGTATTATTTTTAACGGGTCTTGGTCTTTAAGGATAATTTTTTAGAAATTATTCCAAATGAATTGGGATATGGAAAATATTTTATCATGTACATATTCAAATTTAATCTCAACACTAATCTTTTTCAAACATTTAAATAATTAAATTGAAATATCATTATTTATGATTATATATTTCTGTCACGACACAACCCTACCCGGGCTTGAGCCGCAACTACCCATAGCCCGCCTCCAGAGGCCAGGGGCTGGCGACAAGTGTTTAAGGCTAAACAACTCCGGGTGTAACACCCCGAGCTTCCACGATACACCTCTCTTTCAATAATGCAATAGCTTGCATTGTACGCAAGTTCGAGTTCTAAAACACCGCGACTAATCCAAGTAGCCGTTATGAATAGTAATAACCACCTTTTAAAATTATAGAAATTTTATATTTCAAAATGGAATTCATTTTTGTATTCGTAATATCTAAATTAGCCTATGTTGAATTTTTGGTATTTTTCTCAGAACTTCTAATTTTTTATGAATAGTGAAAATTACTTAAAAACAACTTTTTTAATCAAAATAATTTATAGTGATAAATTATACTATTTAGTGGTTTTAAAGTATAATTAGAATATATTTTTACCATTTTATCCAATGGTGGTCATTATAATTAATTTAACATTGAAATTGGACATAAACAATTGCCAATCTTTTGATATAAATTGTTTCTTAAAAACACGCTATTTGTTGTGACAGCGGGAATTAATTATAAAATTAATTAATTCAACTTATATGTTTGTAATTTTGTAAAATAGACATCATTTTTGAATTTGGAATATCAATTATAGCTTAGGGTGAAATTTTGGCTTTGTTTTGAAAAACATCAATTTTTGATGAATAGTGAAACCACTAAGTGGTAGTTAAATAACTGATTTTTCGTTTAAATTAAATATTACCACTTCTGTGATTTGATTTTCAAAAATCCAACATACATGGTTGTCATTAAGAAGTAAAATGTGGTTCAATGAGATTAAAATAATTTTTTGGTGAATAGTAACTTTTAAGTTCTTAATCGCGATTAGAGGTAATTAGTGTAGTTTAAGGTACAAATAATGTTATAATAATATGAGATGAGAATGACACTTGTCCTACTCCTATTGGATGAGTCATGTCCGACCAAGACAACCAATGGGTCAACTTGGGGACCCCATGGAGCTACTTTAGTTGGAAAATGACATTAATATATATTTATTTAATGTTAAAATTAAATTGACACAAACATGAGTTGTTTTACTAAAACAGTTTTTACGTGGGGTTACACAAGTCCAAATTTTGATTATAAATATTCATTGGAAAGATAAAAAGATTTCCTACATCATAGTATTTTTTTTTATAATTTTTAGACATTAAATAAATTAAATTATTTATGACATTATTATGATGCGGCGATGACCTCATTATTTAACGATTTAAATAAAATGAGAAGATAATGTACAATACAAGTCTTACACTTGTCCAAAGACTATTGGATGGGTAGGTTTCGAACCCTTATCACCTTAGCCACGAATTATATAAGTGTGGGACCTTTAGAATCCGAAAAGCATTGTGTAATAATGTAACATTTCAATCCTTCCAAAAGAGCCCCTCCTCTCCACTTATAAAAGGCCCCCACCTCTCCCACCTTATTCACACCTTCAAGCCATTTGGCTCGGCCAACCACTGCCCACATACTCTCCCAACATCCCCCTATTACTCCTAGAAGCCTCACTTTGGGCAGAACGCTTCCCAATGAAGCCTTTGGCTCAAATCAAAAAGAGTTACCCGATTTTGATGTAATGTCTTCTCTAATGTTGTTTTGTTTTATTTTTCTTCTCCAACCCCCTAAACTCTTTTTATTCATTTCTTTTGTAACAGAACCAGTATCCTCAATATACTAGGATGTTGTTATAAGAATTATTCGAGCTACACTTACACACACCTACATCTAATGGTTAAAGAACATACAGTTTCTGTGGATGGCGAGTTTCTGCCTCACGAAATGATGATTGTTCAACACTCATATAACACCTTCAAAGGTGGCCATTAAGATTTCACTATATTTATATATGATATATAATATGTTTATGTTTTACTTATGCTTCTGTATTTCTCATTTATGGCATACTTTATGATTTCCATTATGGGTAAAATGCGATAATTTCATTTTAGGAAGTGCGGACTACCGCCCCCTCAAAGTGATTTGAATCGTTAATGCCATATGTGGGATGTATAAAGGATGGAGTAAATGGTATTATAATCTATATTATACTGGAATTATATTATACATTTATATCATTATGATTTCATTCCATTAAATACAAAATATAAATGAAAGTAGCGTTCATGCGTACGTACGGCTTACCGTCTCCATGAACGGTGCATTTCATTTCTTACCTCTAAATGTTACGTAATATTATAAATTAATGTATATACTGAATATATATGATATATATGATATCTAAATCATTAATATAATTCTGGATATAATGGATATTTCACCACATGAACAACTTGTAATTATAAGAAGTTTATTTTGACTGAAGTACCAAAGATCGACAAAACGACCGTTATTAACTTAAATAATTACATAATGTTCACAACAATGTAATAAGGGATATGAAAGAAATAATGAACATGAAAAAGGTTCTTAAGTAAATAGGAATTAACTCTAGTTTATTATTCAGGAGGTTAAATAACGGTCGAGTCAGGACAGGACACGAGGTAAGGGAACTTCTTAACCCAATTTCTATTCTTTGGGTTAATCTCATACTTTCAAATTATTTCATGATATTATTATGTCCTATATTGTATTTGTACATTATTTATGTGTACTTATAGTTAATACATATTATAGATGTAATTTATTTAAAAAAATGATCTTTTTAAGGACTTTGTCTCAATCCCCTTTCATTGAGGCATATTTGGTTTTATACACAACTTTCTTTTATACGGTCTATAAACCCCTTTGACTTTTACGTTTATTCAAAAGGAATCTTTTTTATACGAAGCGTTTTACTAAACGACATAAGGTAATGTTTTTCTTTCCGTACTTATGCAGCGACAACGACTTCTCCGCCGCCGTGACAATTATTTGAGATTCGGCTTCCTCTACAAGCCATCATTTTTTTTAATGAAAAATAAATACAAAGTTTTAACTTTCTTTTATTTTGGTATTGAAAATGGTTTTGAATGCATTTTTATTATATCAATGTGTTGTATTTATATCTTGTGATTTAAATGTGGAAATGTTATGTTTCCTTTATGCATGTTTTATGTGATACGATTATGTTATGGTTTATGATATTTTTAAACCTATTCATATGAGGAATGTATTGGACATAATAAGTGATGGGTGGAGCCCGTTATAGCTCCTCGATGCATCGGCAGGTCTCATGAGACAAACTAGTGTCTTGGCACAAGGCCTTGACAAAATCTTATTTGTAGTGTTGGCACGAGGCCTTGGCTATGTGGTTATGATAGTCTGGCATTATGCATTCCATCATTATGAAAGTGGTTAATGATATTTCATGTGATTATTCGACCAGTAGAATATCCATGTGAAGAAGTAAATGGAATTATCTCATTTTACTTTTGCCATATTATGTTGATGTTCAAGTTTAAAAGGATTTTGTTTTAGTTATACATTGCCTTAAATGTTTATGTTTATTTATGAAGGCTTCCGCAATATTGTTATCCTTACTGAGCATCTGAGCTCACCCCTTTCAATGTTTTAATATTTTCCAGGATATGAAGAAGTATTTTATGAATGACCTGCTGGGATAGTCCGAAGAGGATAGAAGTGTGGACTATGGAGACTATGTTATTATAGTTTTTCACATTGTGATGTAATGTAACATTTATGAATGTATCTAGTGTTTCCAAGGCTACTAAACTAATTGGTCTTTCGAGACTTGATCTTTTGTGATAATGCCAATGTTACGAAGTAATGAACCGGCTCTGGGTAGCTGGGGTCGGGGCGTTACAGTTGGTATCAGAGGCAGTTTAGTACTAACCTTGGAAGCTAGATTTAGATAAACTCTGATTAGAGAACATAGCCCGAAGATAGACTTTGAGGATTAGTATAGAAGAACCTCCTAGAATTTTGGTATTATAGAGATGTTATGAGTTTTCCGAGAAATACATCCCTGTCTGGATACGAGCAGGTAGAGGCGGCTCTGGCACAGATGTACCTAGGGGTAAAACTCAAAAACACCGCTTTGAGCTAGACTCGAACGGGAACTGGTGCACGACAACGGGCCTTGCTGCACTCTTGGTTACGACACTCACGGGGGATATGCTTAGGATAATTGTCGTTTTCTTTACAAATCACTATGAACGGTTATGAGTATATACTTCCTCAAAGAAAACCTTTTTATGATTATGGATTATATCCATAAATAGTTCAATTTATGTTAAGTATTTTATAAGTATGGAATTATGTATTTTGATTCACAAACTAATCTAGTTTATGGCATTGTATAGAAATGGCACCCAGTAGAAGGAAGGTGAACTCCATCAATACGTATGATCCAAAGAGTAAGAAGGATCATATCTTTCATGGTATTAAGCCAACATTTAGAAGGGAAATATTCTCCCATGTGTTATCAACATATGAAGAAATAGTATCATGTGTTAATAAGATAAGTAGAGAATTCTCTGAGTCTTATGGATTTGAAGGGATGAAAGAGAAGAAAAGTATGGAAGAGAGAATGATGGATAAAGGGACGAGGGAAAAGAAGAATTTTCCAATATGTGATAACTGTGGGAAGAAACACCTTGGAATTTGCCTGAAGGGAATGGGAGTTTGTTATAAGTGTGGAGGAAAAAGGACACCGAGTGCGTGACTGCAAGGGTAAGAAAAAGGTTTCAAATGTACAATGCTTCATCTGCAAGGAGTGGGGACACTACGCAAACCAATGTCCAAATCATCAGAGTATTCCCCAAATGATGTTATTGGATAATAATCAAGTTATGATACTACCACAGATGAGGAGTAATGATTAGAGTTATTATGTTGTTATTAATGAATTTTGTAATTTTAGTATTGTATCAATGATGTACTGGTTATAATAATTATGGAGTATATAAGGATTGTACTGCAGTACTATTTCATCAAGGACTTGAGATTGTGTGGCACCAAGAAAAATGACTCCACAGTAGGTTAAATTTTTGGAAAATATATGGTTGAGAGAAAGATAGACCATAATATGGTTCTGATACTGAGATTGTGATTTCGGAATAAGACGTGATTGATTTGGATAAATTATATTGGATATACTTAACTTCCTTGAAACTGATTGATGTTTTGTATACATTTTCAGATAGAAGGAGTATATCTAGTATTCTATAAGGAATAAGGGATCATGGTAATTCAGTATGTTTAAAAAGAATACATGATGAAGGTGTTCACATGTTATTACATGGGAAAAAGGATCTTCATTATGTTTACCTTCCTTGTAAAATTTGGACTGTGAGTTGGACAGAAGTATTTTGGATAACTATAAAGGTTGAATGGATTAAGTTGATCTTTGGATAGTATTGTTTAAGGTTAAAGCATTTTTGAATATTATTTTTGGAATATTATGATACTATAGTTTTAGGAAAAGGAAAACCTGCAGGGTGGGTCATAACCCGTCGCGTTGGACAAAGATGTAGGAATCGAACCCACAACCATAGTGCGACAGGACTTTATTTCCTGCCACTAGCCTATAAGAAGTCCCTGGTTATTACAAATTAGTTTTACTAATCTAAATGGCATGTGTTAACATTTGGAACCTTATACAATTAGGATAAATAGAATATTTTTGAGTTCTGTTACCATTTGGAGTAAAAGTTGGGTTTGTGGTAAAAATTTATTAATGAATGAAAGTATACATAACAAGTATGTATATTCCCTTACGTTCTTTGTAAATCTCCTAAATAAATTCCTCAACATTATAAAAGGTGACTTAAAACAAAAATGTTGTCCGTTAACTTTTCCAACTGGGGATTCAATGGCCGTTTAACCAATCACAAGTTTGTGATTTTCTTGTGGTTAAACTTTCTCCTAATCCTGTTTTCTATAACTCTCCATCAGACCTTGATGGTTTGTTTCTCCTCTATATCCATATTTTCATAGAATCCTAGAATGGGCTATATCAGGTGACCTTTGTACTTATCTTGCTTTATTTTAATGTTATATATCTATTAACCTTATTTCCGATGTGGGGTTTCCTCAGAGGTAATTTCTCTTTTCAACCTTTTATTTTCAAAGAAAAATTTCAAATTGTGAGGACGCAATTTATTGAAGTAGGGTAGAATGTAACACCCCGAGCTTCCACGATACGCCTCTCTTTCAATAATGCAATAGCTTGCATTGTACGCAAGTTCGAGTTCTAAAACACCGCGACTAATCAAAGTAGCCGTTATGAATAGTAATAACCACCTTTTAAAATTATAGAAATTTTATATTTCAAAATGGACTTCATTTTTGTATTCGTAATATCGAAATTAGCCTATGTTGAATTTTTGGTATTTTTCTGAGAACTTCTAATTTTTTATGAATAGTGAAAATTACTTAAAAACACCTTTTTTAATCAAAATAATTTATAGTGATAAATTGTACTATTTAGTGGTTTAAAAGTATAATTAGAATATATTTTTACCATTTTATCCAATGGTGGTCATTAGAATTAATTTAACATTGAAATTGGACATAAACAATTGCCAATCTTTTGATATAAATTGTTTCTTAAAAACACGCTATTTGTTGTGACAACGGGAATTAATTATAAAATTAATTAATTCAACTTATATGTTTGGAATTTTGTAAAATAGACATCATTTTTGAATTTGGAATATCAATTATAGCTTTGGGTGAATTTTTGGCTTTGTTCTGAAAAACTTCAATTTTTGATGAATAGTGAAACCACTAAGTGGTAGTTAAATAACTGATTTTTCGTTTAAATTAAATATTACCACTTCTGTGATTTGATTTTCAAAAATCCGACATACATGGTTTTCATTAAGAAGTAAAATGTGGTTCAATGAGATTAAAATAATTTTTTGGTGAATAGTAACTTTTATGTTCTTAATCGCGATTAGAGGTAATTAGTGTAGTTTAAGGTACAAATAATGTTATAATAATATGAGATGAGCATGACACTTGTCCTAATCCTATTGGATGAGTCATGGCCGACCAAGACAACCCATGGGTCAACTTTGGGACCCCATGGAGCCACTTTAGTTGGAAAATGACATTAATATATATTTATTTAATGTTAAAATTAAATTGACACAAACATGAGTTGTTTTACTAAAACAGTTTTTAAGTGGGGTTAAACAAGTCCAAATTTTGATTATAAATATTAATTAGAAAGATAAAAAGATTTCCTACATCATAGTATTTTTTTTATAATTTTTAGACATTAAATAAATTAAATTATTTATGACATCATTATGATGCGGCGATGACCTCATTATTTAACGATTTAAATAAAATGAGAAGATAATGTAAAATACAAGGCTTACACTTGTCCAAAGACTATTGTATGGGTAGATTTCGAACCCTTATCACCTTAGACACGAATTATATAAGTGTGGGACCTTTAGAATCCGAAAAGCATTGTGTAATAATGTAACATTTCAATCCTTCCAAAAGATCCCCTCCTCTCCACTTATAAAAGGCCCCCACCTCTCCCACCTTATTCACACCTTCATGCCATTTTTCTCGGCCAACCTCTGCCCAAATACTCTCCCAACATCCCCCTATTACTCCTAGAAGCCTCACTTTGGGCAGAACGCTTCCCAAGGAAGCCTTTGGATCAAATCAAAAAGAGTTACCCGATTTTGAGGTAATGTCTTCTCTAATGTTGTTTTGTTTTATTTTTCTTCTCCAACCCCCTAAACTATTTTTATTCATTTCTTTTGTAACAAAACCAGTATCCTCAATATACTAGGATGTTGTTATAAGAAGGATTCGAGCTACACTTACACACACCTACATATAATGGTTAAAGAACATACGGTTTCTGTGGATGGCGAGTTTCTGCCTCACGAAATGATGATTGTTCAACACTCATATAACACCTTCAAAGGTGGCCATTAAGATTTCACTATATTTATATATGATATATAATATGTTTATGTTTTACTTATGCTTCTGTATTTCTCATTTATGGCATACTTTATGATTTCCATTATGGGTAAAACACGATAATTTCATTTTAGGAAATGCGGACTACCGCCCCCTCAAAGTGATTTGAATCGTTAATGCCATATGTGGGATGTATAAAGGATGGAGTAAATGGTATTATACAAGATATTATACTGTAATTATATTATACATTTATATCATTATTATTTCATTCCATTAAATACGAAATATAAATGAAAGTAGCGTTCATGCGTACGTACGGCTTACCGTCTCCATGAACAGTGCATTTCATTTCTTACCTCTAAATGTTACGTAATATTATAAATGAATGTATATACTGTATATATATGATATATATGATATCTACATCATTAATATAATTCTGGATATAATGGATATTTCACCACATGAACAACTTGTAATTATAAGAAGTTTATTTTGACTGAAGTACCAAAGATCGACAAAACGACCGTTATTAACTTAAATAATTACATAATGTTCATAACAAGGTAATAAGGGATATGAAAGAAATAATGAACATGAAAAAGGTTCTTATGTAAATAGGAATTAACTCTAGTTTATTATTCAGGTGGTTAAAGAACAGTCGAGTCAGGACAGGACACGAGGTAAGGGAACTTCTTAACCCAATTTCTATTCTTTGGGTTAATCTCCTACTTTAAAATTATGTCATGATATTATTATGTCCTATATTGTATTTGTACATTATTTATGTGTACTTATAGTGAATACACATTATATATGTACTTTATTTAAAAAAATGATCTTTTTAAGGACTTTGTCTCAATCCCCTTTCATTGAGGCATATTTGGTTTTATACACAACTTTCTTTTATACGGTCTATAAACCCCTTTGACTTTTACATTTATTCAAAAGGAATATTTTTTATACGAAGCGTTTTACTAAACGACATAAGGTAATGTTTTTCTTTTTGTACTTATGCGGCGACAACGACTTCTCCGCCGCCGTGACAATTATTTGAGATTCGGCTTCCTCTACAAGCCATCATTTTTTTAATGAAAAATAAATACAATGTTTTAACATTCTTTTATTTTGGTATTGAAAATGGTTTTGAAAGCGTTTTTATTATATCAATGTGTTGTATTTATATCTTGTGATTGAAATGTGGAAATGTTATGTTTCCTTTATGCATGTTTTATGTGATACGATTATGTTATGGTTTATGATATTTTTAAACCTATTCATATGAGGAATGTATTGGACTTAATAAGTGACGGGTGGAGCCTGCTATAGCTCCTCGATGCATCGGCAGGTCTCATGAGACAAACTAGTGTCTTGGCACAAGGCCTTGACAAAATCTTATTTGTAGTCTTGGCATGAGGCCTTGGCTATGTGGTTATGATAGTCTGGCATTATGCATTCCATCATTATGAAAGTGGTTAATGATATTTCATGTGATTATTCGACCAGTAGAATATCCATGTGAAGAAGTAAATGGCATTATCTCATTTTACTTTTGCCATATTATGTTGATGTTCAAGTTTAAAAGGCTTTTGTTTTAGTTATACATTGCCTTAAATGTTTATGTTTATTTATGAAGGCTTCCACAATATTGTTATCCTTACTGAGCATCTGAGCTCACCCCTTTCAATGTTTTAATATTTTCCAGGATATGAAGAATTATTTTATGAATGACCTGCAGGGATAGTCCGAAGAGGATAGAAGTGTGGACTATGGAGACTATGTTATTATAGTTTTTCACTTTGTGATGTAATGTAACATTTATGAATGTATCTAGTGTTTCCAAGGCTGCTAAACTAATCGGTCTTTTGAGACTTGATCTTTTGTGATCATGCCAATGTTACGAAGTAATGCACCGGCTCTGGGTAGCTGGGGTCGGGGCGTTACACCGGGAGGCCTTTGCCTAAGTACCTGTACACACACACGCAACCCACTCAATGCAGAAGTGCAGAGTAAAAGGATAAGTAAAGTACAAACTGCTATTAATAAACCAATAAGTTTCATCGACCTCAAAACAGTACAAAGAAGGTGCTGAAGGTAAACTAAAAAGAAATGGGCAAAACACACGCCCAACTAGATAACTACCACAACCCAGAAACAAGTAAAAAGAAGTAAAAAAATAGGGAGTGTCCCATTCTTAGAACCCAACTTTGGCAACCGTATGTGGTCCATGCTCCCAAACTCCAAAATTCCGCTGAATTCACATCCAACCAGTCCATCGTCTGCAAGGGAACCCCAAGTGTGGGAAAAACCCAAGCAGGGTTGAGTATAAAAATACTCAGTAAGGTACCCCAAAGGCTCGAGGGAGCAATAGAGGAGGTACCTAAGAGTGAGAAGTAGATCAAAAAAGGAATAGTAAAGGAGTACAACAGAGAGAGAGTGCAGTAAAGAGTACAGATAAACCCAACAAGAGGAAGGATGAAAAATTGTCCGATCACAAGGAGTTAGAAACAGTGATAAGATGAACTTCCCATCGAGTCTTCACTACCTATAGCAGGAGAGTAGACTCGTCCAACCATGATAAGATAGACACATAAATAATATGGCATACCCCATGCGTCTTCGCCTCTATTGGAAAGAGAGTAACCAAAACCCAAGAAGTGTGTACTGGAACGAGGTACACATATATATATGATCTGCTAAGAAACCCGAACAAGATCGTACAGGGATCTCCATACTGTAGCCCAGCCCAAGAAAGTGAGTAGCCAATAGTCCCAGAAGTAAACACCATCGATGCCCAGTATCTCGTACGTCCACCCAAAACTACATGTAAAGGGGCTCAAATCACCGCATCTCGACACTATCTGCTTTGGGTGGAACTGACTCGCCTGCATGGTTTTAGGTCGCATCACAAGGTCACATATCGGTGGGGAATGCGCCCCTCTTACTTTAGAGTTCTAGGTAAGTCAAACCACACCTCTTCATAGTCACACAATCGAGAGGTCTTCTGAATGTCAAAACTGTCACATCACTGACCCGTACAACCAAGGGTCCCGCTCCTGTAGTCAGGGAGAAAAGCCACAGACTAGCCTAGTAGAAATGACTGAGTCTGATAGAAGTTTTCAGGTAACCCACTGCCCAGTCTCTATAGGAGGGTAAACCCTAAGAGGTGGTTAGGTGACCCACAACCCAGTCTCTGCTAGAGGGTAAACCCTAAGAGGTCGTTGGGTAACCCACTTCCCAGTCTCTGCTGGAGGGTAAACCTTGAGAATTCATTGGGAGACCCACTTCCCAGTCTTTTCTAGAGGGGAAACCATAAGAGGTCATTGGGTAACCCACTTCCCAATCTCTACTGGAGGGTAAACCCTAAGAGTTCATTGAGTAACCCACAACCCGGTCTCTGCTGGAGGGTAAACCCTAAGTGGTCGTCAGGTAACCCACTGCCTAGCCTCTGCTGTAGTGTAAACCCTAAGAGGTCAATGAGAATCCCACTGCCTAGCCCTGCTGGAGGGTAAAACCGAAGAAGTTGATGATAAACCCACTACCAAGCCCCAATGGAGGGTAAACCTGAAGAAGTCGATGAGAAACCCACTGCTCAGCCCCAATAGAGGGTAAACCCAGAACTTCTCTAGCCATCCCTACTGGAAACAACCTCCTGGGTAGAGGATCGGTGCCCATGTGATGTATTGGTCACACAGAATCCTATAAAATATAGTAGGGAACATGAAGGGATGTGTTAATGAAAACCCACGCGACTAAAGGAGAAAGGGGAACCCAAATAACTCTGCTGATCAGACCGTCGTGAATAGAACCAGGGGAAACCACTCCACCCTACCGGTCTAAACCACTGTGAACAGAACCAAGGGGAAACCCAGTCAAACCTTCTGGACAAAACCATCAAGAACATGGGGACCCTCTACGTTTTGAGACGTTAATGGTACGTAAAGCAGAAAATGACACACATAAGAGGCCCACACAACATGTGGCCCTATCTCATCTCCAAACCACAAACACAAACGTTCCTGGGTTCAAACTTACAATATGTACCTTCAAGTGATCCCGTATACTCCCAGAGTATTCGACATCTCTATCCCAAAGGCTAACATACACATGACACCCAACGTCAACACGAAGGGTGAAAATGTAATTTCCCCAACCTGCTTCCTCCAGGGCCCTAGCACGACCAACCAATTCTCCTTAGAATTCAAAATCACTCACACGGGAGTGAACGCGATCACACACCAAGGGTTCAATTCCAAACACAGTAAGAAGAACCACCACCGGAGCACCTTTCATGATTCCCCATTTAATGAGATCTCAAACGACACTCCGCACTTCCAAACAGATAGTACCATTGTAATCCTTGTGAAAAAACATGTGATATAGACTATTTACTCACCTCCAATAGAAATCCGATGTAAAAGTAGTTCAACACTGCTTTACGCCCGAACAGCGTCCCGTGATCCCGAGCCTCGGCCTCGAAAACAGTCGGGTGCATCACACCATTTTGATCCCCTCGGGAGAACACATCAAATTGACTGCTTACTTGAGTGCAATGGATATCCAGAGAAAAAGATGCATTTCACCATACCGCACATGAGCGGTTCTTTATAGGACCCACATCTTGGTCTCGAAGCGCAATGAACGGATCACACCATTACGATCCTCTTGAAAAAGTACACAAGATTGACTACCCATTTGTCTGAAATGAACACCCGGTGATAAAGATAGAAATCATTGCAAAGTCTCAAAACGGTCCTCAAGGGGCACACATCATCGTCCAGAATTAAAGCAGATATATTGCTCTCTTTCAATACCCTCGGAAAAACACCTAGAATCGACTGCTCGCATGCCCCAAACGAAAATCCGATGAAAAATTTGTGAATCGCTGCTCGCAACTTAAAAGACATGTCGTGGGGCCCATGTTTCAAATCCATATTCGATGCCCGAAAACCCTCTATAAAACTCTTCCTTGATGCCATGGTCTCAATGCCACTGACAGTGCTCAAAACGGACTCTGTATGCGTCTGCACCGCCCAAAACAAGAACCCCCAGAATAGCATAAATCCACATAAAGGCGTGCCGCGCCACTAAGCCCCTCGTCTCAGGAATTAAAAATTCCCGAGACCATCTCAAAAGGTTTGCCTTGATCCAAGGAACATGTCTCCATAGACAGTACATGAATCTGACACATGGTTTTTATTTTAGGGTGTTTTAAAGTTTTTAACGGACCGAAACGGTGGGCCGAGCTGGTTCGGCCAGCCCACACTTCCCGAACCGGCCCACGGTCGTGCGGGCCGACCCACCTCACGCAGACCGGCTCAGTCGCTTCAGCTGAATTCCCAGGCGACCCATGAAGCGCGTGTCCCTGCCCGCTGGCTGGGGTCACGCAGACCCCGTTCTTCAGCGTCGTCGCACCCCGCTGGCGCCTGCGTCTTCTCCCTCAGCTCACCCAGCGCCTCTGCTCGACCCCACTCGCTTGGTGCCTCCGCTCGACCCCGCTCGCCCACAGTGCCGCACCACCGCCTGGGAAGGCTGGACCACCCACCGGACTACCTACTTCCACCGTTCTTGAGCCCACGCCGCCTGCTGCCACCATCCCGGACTGCCGGAATTCCACCGGACCACCGTGGAACCACCGGAAATCCTTGAAAAATGCCGGAAGCTTCGCCGGTCGATTGCGGTCACCCCGGAACTCGGAATTAAAATATGAAAAGTGAAACAAAAATCTCAAGATATAAACTATGAAAATATTGGATTCTCTACGCAATTATATAGCAATTGGATGCAAGTAATTCAATTTGAATAAGATTGCAAGAATTAAGATGATAAAACACGAGCCTACCTCGATGGGTGTTGCCCAACGCTTCACCGATGATCCCCTGGAGCTGTCACCGCCATGCTGGGGGGATGGAAGAGAGGAGAGGACTTCCTCCTTCATCATTGGGAGGGTTTTCACTAGGGTATAAGTGGGGAGAAGAGGGTGGGGGTGGTGTTTAAATAGAAAACACTTAATCCCCCGCCCATAGGCCCCATACCCGAACCCTCAGCGGGGTCGAAGTTAAGCCTCCCCTAGTGTAAATAAATCTTTTCGAGCACAAAAGCGGTCTTGGAATTTTAATCTGATCCTCCGTTTGAAATTTGTAAAACTTAACACCCGAGGCTACTAAATTACAAAAATGAACATAGTGGCATTTTTCACAGGAGGCTCGTGCCCGCGAAAATTACACCGCTCCAAGGGTAAACGACACACTCCGAACGCAACAGTGCCCTCGGTTTCCCAATCCGAGATACCGTTTAATAGATAATTGAGTCAATCCCTTAAAAGAATAAATTAATTTATTTATTTATCCGTTTATTGTTCCATTAATGGACGAGGGGTCCAAACATCCCGCGACGACATATTTTATGTCGTTCCTAGGGTAGAAACCCCATTTCGGATCTATCCGTACACTCATATTTCTGATCCAAAACACCATTTAGAAGTCATTCCATTTATTTTTCACGCCCAGTGTGAATGCACTTAAAATTTAATTCCGGCCACACAGGGGCTCAGAATCTTACGCCGTCAGAAGGCGCTGCTCTATAATAACATCAAGAAAATTCCAAAGTCTTTTATAGAAAAAACCAGGTTCTTACATCATTCCCTCCTTCAAGATTTTTCTCCCTGAAAAGCAAAACCAGGGATCTACTCAAGGTACTAGGCCCACTCCTAGCTCTCCCATACCCAGAAGAACTCTTCCACAGTCCCACATCACCACACATAGACCAAAGGATTTGATCTATTCATGTGAGGTCTGCCCTTGCTGATGACGTGCATAAAAGCACACACACATCTCGTCAAGTATGTCACGTGGGAGGCATCATACACCCACTCCAAACTTCGGTGGGTTAGGGAAAGGTAGTAGACAACCTCTCCATCCCTTCGCTCATTCTCAAACTACCCAAAAGGCCATCGGGGGGAACTCGCCTCCTCGATCGAACCCCTACATCACATGCCACGACTGGAATCCCCATTTGGAAATGGGACAAAGCCCGATTATTCCCTCCTTCAAAATATCCATATGGTGAAACACCCAAGGATATTTGGTCACACAAGGTTTCATAGTCTATGTCCCAGGACAAAGACTCTATTATATTCCCAAAAGGAAAAGGAGTCGCTCCCATCGACTTAAGAGAAAGGTTACACACCTTCTATTCATCTAACAGAAGGTTACAATAACGCCCCGCATCACCCTGGTAACAACTCAACAAGGATCAGGGAGAAAAGAATTTCACACATAGAGTTTAACAATTCTTCTGAAAAAAGTAGAAGAGATGTAGAGCATACCTATTATCACCTCATGCTCTGTAGGATCATAGACATCCAAAGCACGCGGATTTCTGTGGTCCCAACTGTCAGCTCCTGGAGCCTGACATGAACCACCCGGTGGTGATGGGAAGACATCGTAATGTCATCCCCTACTGCTATCTCCTCTCGCTCCTCTGTTGGCACCACATCTCTGGCCACTACTCCGATCACGGTGCTGCCTATGTCACGGTGGTGCACCTGCTGCCTGCCAGATATTCTCAGCATGGATGGTTTGGAAGTATCATTCCAAATGAAATCACTAATCGCAAGAATAAAACCGACTCTCTCCAGGATGCACTGGTGCCCTACGGCCCCACTCTGGTGTATGACCACACCCATAAGTCCGGTTATTGGAAAGCCACCTACATCGAGGTTCTATCAGCCGACGCCCGCTAGCTGCGGAAGACGTCTCAACTCTGTCGAGCCAGCTGCCACCACCAACTGTAGTGTGTGACAGGAAGCTCTCTATCACCAGTTCCTGATCTAGCACCTTGTCATAAGTGGGAATTCCCAAAGGTACTATGACAGCATGAATCCCTCTACGGAGACCCTGCTTGAACATCCATGCTCAGAAGTTTCCGTCGTGGACAATGTCTAGGTAAAAATGTGCACGGTCTGAGAAACTAGTCGCGTACCCATTCACCATCATCACTCCCTACTGAAACTACCGGAGCTCCTGGATCCAGACGGAGCGTAAGAAGGAGGAGTAAAAATCCTCAGGAAAAATCAACTGAAATTCTCCCCATGAAAGTGACGACTCATAGAGTAACTGAGTCACCAGACTCCACCAATGCCCAGCTGCTCCATGGAAAAGGATGGAAGCCAAAGCCACCATCAGATCTGTCGGTGCCTGAACAAGCCTAAAGAGTCAAAGCACTATCTCGAGCTGATCCTCTACTGCCTGAGGGTCTGGCTCACCACTGAACCTCATCAGTCTATGACGCTAGAACTAACGAAGCGTGCTCACCCTGCCCTCAAGCTCCGTCTACTCTACTGAAGATATCTGCTACTCACCATGTGGGAGTACTACTACTATCCCACCCAGAGGAAGGTACTCACAAGACGGATCCTGGACTGAGGCCTCATAGCTCATAGGGTTGTCATCACGAACCAAATCTGGTATCCTGGATGGCTGTATTTATCGATGCATCCTGAATGGTATCAGGGAGTACCATGATCAGATGAGCATATACATATATAACCGTAACAACAATGGGAGTTGACTCAATAAGAACAGTCAAAGACTCAATCCTAGGTGATTCCTAAACCAATTTTCCCTGCAATGAGTGTCTCAGCATGCTGAGTCGACAAGTGGGTTATCAGGGTCCTGGTGAACGGATACGTCGGCCACCGCACCATCACTGGACTGCCTGTCCTGAGAGCCTCCCTTGAGGCATCTTGACACTATTTACCTAGATCCCAACAAATTACTTTTTAGGGACATCCGAACAACGTCCCAAGGAACTAACCACCTTTGATTCCACTTTTTCACAACCCGACCTGACTCGAGCTCGAGCCGCAACTACCCGAAGCCCACCTCCATTGTCCAGGAGCTGGCGACAAGAGCCGAAGGCTAAACAACTCAGGGAGGCCTTTTCCTGAGTACCTGTACACACACACAGAACCCACTCAATGAAGAAGTGTAGAGTAAAAGGAGAAGTATAGTACGAGCTGCTATAAAAAAACAATGTTCATTGACCTCTAAACAGTACAAAGAGAGTTCTGAAGGTAAACTGAAAAAAATGGCAAATCTTGTGCACAACCAGATAAGTGCCACAACCCAACAACAAGTAAAAAAAGTAAAATAGCTGGGAGATTCCCACACCTGGAACCCAACTACGACCACCGTACGCTATTCATGCTCCTGAACTCCTAAACTCAGCTGAAGTCACGTCCAACATGTCCATCGTTTGCAAGGTCACACCATGTGCAGGAAAATCCCAAGTAGGGGTGAGTATAAAAATACTCATTAGGATACCCTGAAGGCTCATGGAAGAAATAAAGAAGGTGTCGAAGAGTGAGCAGTAGATCGAACAGGGTGTAGTAAAGGAGTAAAACAGTGAGAGAGTGCAGTAAGAGTACAACTCAACCCAACAAGAGGAAGGAATAAGACTCATCCTATCACAATGACCTAGAAACAGTGGCAAGATGAACTTCCCATCGTGTCTTCACTAACTATAGCAGGATAGTATACTCCTCCAACCATGAGAATCTAGACATGGAAATCGCGTGGCATACCCCATGCATCTTCAACTCTCTTCGAAGGAGAGTAACCAAAACCAAAGAAGTGGGTACTGGAATGAGGTATAGATATATATATATGCTCTGCCAAGAAACCCGAACAAGATCGTAAGGGGACCTCCATCCCGTAGCTCAGCCTAAGAATGTGAGTAGCCAACAGTCCCAGAAGTAAACACAATTGATGCCCAGTATCCCGTACACCGGCCCCAAACTGCAATTCAAGGGGATAAAATCACCGCACCTTGACACTATTGGCTTTCGGCGGCACTGACTCACCCACACGATTTTAGGTCGCGTCACAAGGACTCATCTCAGTGTGGAAAGTACCCCTCGTACATGAGAGTTCTCAGTAAGTCAAACCACAACTCTTCACTATCACACAGTCGAGAGGTCTTCTCAAAGTCAAAGCTATCACATCACTTACCCGTACAACCAAAGGCCCCGCTCCGTTAGTCACAGAGAAAAACCACAGACTAGCCTAGTATAAAGGAATGAGTCTGAAAGAAGTTGTCTGGTAACCCACTGCCTAGAATCTATGGGAGGGTAAACCCTAGGAGGTCATTGGGTGAACCACTGCCCAGTCTCTGATGTAGGGTAAACCCTAAGAGGTCATCAGGTAACCCACTACCCAGTCTCTGCTAGAGGGTAATCCTCGAGTGGTCGTCGGGTGACCCACTGCCCAGTCTCTGCTGGAGGGTAAACCTTAAGAGGTCATTGGGTAACCCACTGCCTAGTCTCTGCTAGAGGGTAATCCCTCAGAGGTCGTGGGGTGACCCACTTCCCAGTCTCTGCTGGAGGGTAAACCCTAAGCGGTCGTCGGGTAACCCACTACCCAGTCTCTGTTGGAGGGTAAACCCTAAGAGGTCAATGAGCAACCTGCTGGCCAGCCCCATTGGAGGCTAAACATGAAGAAGTCGATGAGCAACCTACTGCCCAGCTCTACTGGAGGGTTAACCCAAAGAAGTCGATGAGCAACCCACTACCCAGCCCCACTGGAGGGTAAACACAGAACTGCTCTGGCCATCCCTACTGGAATCAACCTCTTTGGTAGAGGATCATTGCGAGTGTGATGTATTGGTCATACCAAATCCTCTAAATCCATCCAGGGAACACGGAGGGATGTGATAATGAAATCCCACATGGCTAAAGTAGAATGGGGAACCCAAACAAATCCTCCAATCAGACAGTCGTCAACAGAACCAAGGGAAACCACTCAACCCTGCTCGTCTAAACCATCGTGAACAAGACCAGGGGGAAAGCCACTCAACCCTTCAGGTCAAAACCATCGATAATAGGGGGACCCCTTACGTCGTGAGAGGTAAAAGTTACATAAAGCAGAACACGACACACACAAGGGGCCCACACGACGTGTGGCATATCTCATCTCCAAACCATGGACAAAAACATTCCCAGGTAAAAAATTACAACATGTACCTCCAAGCATTACCATATACTCCCAAATTATACCACATCTCTAGCACAATGGATATCATGCACACGTCACCCAACGTCAACGGGAAGGGTGAACATGTAATTTTTCCAACATGATTCCTCCACAGCCCTAGCACAACCAACCACATCTCTTTAGTCATCAAATACACTCACATGAGAGTGAACGTGATCACACAGCAAGGGTTCGCTTCCAAACACAACAAGAAGAACCACCACCGGAGCACCTTTCTTACTTCCCCATTTAATGAGATCTCAAATGAGACTCCGCACATCCAAACGGATCGTACCATTATAATCCTCACGAAAAAACATGCAATATAGACTGTTTACGTGCCTCCAACAAAAAAACGACATAAAATCCATTCAACACCGCTTTATGCTAGAATGGTGTCCCATGATCCTGAGCCTTGGTACTGAAAACAGTCGGGCGCATCACACCATTTTGATCCCCTCGGGAAAACACATCAAATTGACTGCTCACTTGAGTGTAATGGATATCTGGAGGAAAAGATGCATTTCCCCTTACCGCACACGAGCGGTGCTTCGTGGGACCCATATCTCGATCCTGAAGCATAATGAATGGATTGCACCATTGCAATCCTCTCGAAAAAGTACACAAGATTGACTATCCATTTGTCTCAAATGGACACCTGGTGATAAAGATATAAATCACCACCAACTCCCAAAATGGCCCTCATGAGGCCCGTACCATTGTATAGAATTTAAGCGGTCGGATTGCACCATTCCAATACCCTTGGAAAAACACCCAGAATCGACTGCTCGCACGCCCCAAACAGACATCCGATGAAAAAGTTGAGAATCGCTGCTCGTAGGATAAAAGACAGGCCATGGGGCCCACATCTCAAATCCAAATTCGATTCTCGAAAACACTCTAGAAAACTCCGCCTCGACACCAGGGTTGCAACACCACTAACAGTGCTCAAAACGGACTTTGGATGTGTCTGTGCCGCCCAAAACAAGAACCCCCATAATAGCGTCAATCCACATCAAGGTGTGCCGCGCCACCGAGTCCCTCATCTCGGAAATTAAAAATCCAGGAGACCATCTCAAAAGGTTCACCTCGATCCAAGGAATGTGTCTCCACAGACGACATGCGAATATGACACCTGGTTTGTATTTTAGGTCGTTTTAATGTTTTTAATCGACCGAAATGTTAGGCCGAGCCGGTTTGGCCAGACCACCTTTCCTGAACCGGCCAGCAGTCGCGCGAGCCGACCGGCCTCGCCCAGACCGGCTCAACCGGTCCGGATGAATTCCCACGGGACCCGCAAAGTGTGGGTCCCTATCCATTGTCCGGGTTCATGAAGACCCCGGTCTTCCACGTCGTCGCGCCCCGCTGGTGCCTGCGTCGTCGCCCCTAGGTCGCCCGATGCCTCCGCTCGACCCCGCTCGCCCGGCGCCTCCGCTCGACCACGCTCGCCCACAGCGCCAAGCCACCACCTAGGAAGGTCGGACCACCCACTGAACCACCTGCTACCACTGTCCCGGAGCCCGTGTCGCCTGCTTCCCCCGTCCTGGTCTGCCGGAATTCCACCGGACCTCTGCGGAACTAACGGAAAACCTTGAAAAGGGCCGGAAGCTTCGCCGGTCGATTGCAGTCACCCCGGATCTCAAAATTCAAATCCAAAAAGTGAAGCGGGAAGTTCAAGACATAAACTAAACAAATATGGGCTTCACACGACAATTCGATAGAAATTCGACACAAGTAATTCAATTTGAAGATGATTGCGGGAATTAAAATGATGAAACATGAGCCTACCTCGATGGGTGTAGCCCGACGCTTCGTTGACGATCCATTGGAGCCATCACCGCCTTTCCAGAGGGATGGAATAGAGGATATGAGTTCCTCATTCTTCATTGGGAGGTTTTTCTCCAGGGAAGAAGGGGGGAGAAGATGGTGGGGGGTGTTTAAATAGAAAACACTTAAACCCTCGCCTATAGGCCCCATACCCAAACCCTCAGCGGGGTTGAGGTTTCTCTTCCCCCAAGGTAAACACCTCCTCTCAAGCACAATGGTAGTCTCAGAATTTTAATCTGCTCCTCCGTTTTATAGTTATACAACTTTATAGTCAAGGCTGCTAAATTACAAAAATTCCCTGGTGTCATTTTTCACAGGAGGCCCGCGCCCGCGAAAATTACACCCCTCTTAGGGTAAATGGAAGGATCAGAACTCAATGGTTCCCTCAGTTTTCTAATCCAAGCTATCTTTTAAGTGATACTTGAGTTAAGCCATTAAACGAATAAATTAATTAATTAATTTATCCGTTCATTGTTCTGTTAACAGGAGAGGGGTCCAAACATCCCACGATGACAAATTTTATGTCGTCGCAAGTGTAAAACCCCATTTCATATCCATCCATACACTCGTATTTCTGATCCAAAACACCATTTAGGAGTAATTCCATTTATTTTGCATGCCCAGTGTGAACACACTGAAAATTTTATTCCAGCCACACCGGGGCTCGAAATCGCATGCTGTCTGAAGGCACTGCTTTTGAATTACATCAAGAAAATTCCAAAGTATTTTATAGAAAAAACCGGGTTCTTAAAATTTATCATTCACATTTTAGTGGTAGAGATATTGACTGATAACCATTGAAATCATTCTCAACAATATTATGTATCACTCTCATATAGTATTATTCAATTATTTTATACATTTTACTAGCCAATTCAACTTCCATTTTCTATTTTTATCTACAAATGGAATGTTCTTAGTCTGTGAATAATTTTATCTAACCAATTTATTCTTATAATTTGTTTTACATTATATTTTTCATGTATCCCTTTGAAAGAGTCCTCCCCTCCGGTTGTTATTTCAGTAAATCACTATTAGGGATTTTATTTAGTTATAGTTTAAATTATCCTTTTTATATCATAATGTTTTTCATCAAAGGATTATTAACATCATTTTGATTGTTATGAAGTCTAGGATGGAGTTTGTGTATAAGATTACTTATTCTTGAATATTTTGATTAATTACCTAGAATAATGTGGTTAATCGTAAATTTTCCCCTTGATATCATTTGAAGCATTGATTGTTTTTCTAACCAGAAACCTCTTAATTTGATGTTTATTTGGATTTCCAATAAGTTACATATGTTTTTTAGGATTTTAATGTTGATTTATAAATAATATTAAATTTTATATGTCATCCTTGGTTAAAATATTATTTCTCAATTCAGTAAAAATTTGGGTGATTATTCCATACTAGGTTATTGGTTTTTATGAATAACACATTAATTATTTACTAACTCTCACAATTATCCATTTATAAATATTATTGTTCGTAATTTAGTGGTGAACCTTATGTGGACCCACCAAAATTGATGCAGTGAGAGGACACTTGGCTAAACTTATGATAATAGTTTCAATACAACATTAATCATTTTTATTTGATACAATATTCTCATTTTCCCAATAAAATATTTAATAATATAATTTATATAATCTTTCACTACCACTTTATTGACTATTAATATTATTCATATAATTATTTTTTTGTTAAAAGTTTATAGCTTTCATGTTATAATGACTCTTGAGTTCATAACTTTTTATAACACTATAGTGACCACCTGTGGGAGGGTCTACAAATTTTTTTGATAAGATATTATTCCAATTATAGAACCACATAATAAAATGTGTGTGTGTAACATAGTGATCAAAGATCTATTTTTAGTAACATTTAATTCATTCCCATTTAACATGGAAATCCTTTAAATATTTTTGGAGAGATATTGGTTTCTAGGTCATTATTTTTATATTCCTCTTGGTAGGGAAGTATTTATTAATAAAGGCATTCATTTTTATTTTAATTTGGAAAATGATTTATTTTATTGTTGTAAAACAGACGTCATAAAATGATAAATAATATATCGTGGACAATATATCTTCTTCGACTCATCTTAACTAACTATTATGAGTGGGATATTCACTCTAGTACATTAGGAATCCTTTATAAAAGTCAATGTATCATTTGAAGTTAATCTAATAATTGTTGATATTTTTTTAAAGTGACATTACTTAAATATAGTGTTCCAAGAAATATATGTTTATATGATTCATGATATATTTAGAAACACCTATGTGATTTGAAAATTAATTTTAATTAGAGTTTCTTATTCATTTTTATTGATTTGTTGACAATTTTTTTCTCCTTTGAGGGGATTTTTAATTTATTGGTTTTTTCCATTCATACCCATTATTGTATTAACCATGACCCAATGATTGTTTCTATTAAATTAAATAATTTATAGGATTATATATTCTGTTGGGAAAAAATATCTTAAGGTGTCCTCTCTGTATGTTTTTGGTGTGGTTGTGTTTTTTTGACAAAACATGATGACTGCAAATAAGTATGGCTGGTGTTTTCCAAAGAAATGTTTTTAAGGCGGTGCAGTTTTCCAGCGCTTTTCAGATTTTTGGGCCTCAAAATTTCGAGTTTGATGTTGTAAATGGATGGATTTATTCATAGGAGTGAATGGTGTGAATAACGTTGAAGAAAATTGTCAAAGGGTGAGAACCACGTACCATAATTCATGGACCGCATACCATGTTCCGGGAACGGTACACGGAGCAGCATCATTGGTACACAGAAGTGGCTCACGAAACAGAAAATGGTTTGTGGAGGAAGGCAATGAGATATGCAGATGGCTTGACGTCAGTGGAGGAGACCGGCCACATAAGAGCAAAGGGAGTATGAAGAATGCATATGGAAAATAGTTCGTTGGTGGTTTGAGTTTCATGGTGGCAAAAGAATCTGTAAGAAACAAAGGCTGAATCGATGATTTGGTAAATCTTGGATAAGCTGATTTTTAGAATTTCCTTTCCTATATAAGAATCTCTAATCCCATAGATTACTGTAGTTATTGAACATCATTAGAAATCATATTTTGATCCGTGAATTTGGTAAAGTCAAAAAGTTGTTTGTACTGACGGTGTTTGTGGGGATTCTAAAATTGCAAAGGAAGTCCGGTACACATAAGAAGATGTTTGGTACGTTGAAGGAGTTGAATCCGTACACATAAAAAGAATCCTCAGTACACAAGAGGGAGAGTTCTGCAAGTGGTATGTAGAGGGGGAGCTCTGGTATGTAGAAGCGAAGACAGTCTGCAAACAGAGAACAGTTTGCAGATGGAGGGTGTTTCGCAGAAGAGGTTCGCAAAATCAGTACACAGAAGAGGTATGTGATAGAGAAGGAAGAAATAGTTGTTGGACAAATGGTGGTTCAAGGAAGCCGTAGTGGTACACGAAGAAGGTTTCCCTAGTATCAAACTTGGTACTCAGTATGTGGGAGTGGAAGATGGTTTTCCATTTACACAAGGAAGCTTGTGAGAGGTTTAAATTAGTTTGTGAAAGTATTTTTCGGTACCCAACAATACCCGAGAGGTGGAATTTATCTACGGGTGGAAATAGAACTTCCACAGAGCATCTACTGACTGTTGAGGATGCATGAATTCATGAAAATTGAGGGAACTACATGTTCATAAACTGTGATAGACCTAAAACTCTATAAACTATGTTTGGATTCCCTTCCAAGAGCAGTGAGTGAAGGAAGAGGAAGATAATGACCCTTTCCACCAACAGTGAGCCAGGGAAAGAGGAATAGGTAGTGACCCATGGGAATGCAGTGAGCAGACCCTAAACCTTGTAAAGTTAGTGTGCCTAGGCATATATGATCTTGACTGAACATTGTACACATTATTGGTTTTCATCCATAGTGAATTTGGTACATCAGCACATTACGGTTGTATTATCCTTGTACATAGCTTAGTGAGGGGCAACCAAGTAAAAATTGTTGTGTCCTATTCATGATTTTATACCTATTTTTATATTGATATGAGAGAAAAAGATAATTGAGTTTTGTTTAAGAACAAAACATGTTTTGAATGAGAGAATGTTTTAATCTATCATACCTTGATTCACCCCTTCTCAGGGCATTCGACCAAGTAGACCTAACAAATGGTATCATAGGGAAAGGTCGAATGTTGGTGGTTATCTCTCAAGAAGAGAAATTGAGGTATTAAACCATAGTGTTATTCTGATATTTGATGGGAATAATTTTCAATTATAGAAGAATCAGACGTAGTAATACTTCAGATCCTTAGGGATGGATGCCTTCACAACAGCTATGCTTGGAATATTAGATGACATTAATTTTGGCACTTTACGAGAGGATGAAATATGATAATTTTATGCTAATTATAAAAGGATCAATGCTATAGTGGGATACCTATAAAATTCAATTTATATGAAGGGGGTTTCCTATAAAACCTCACATGTTATGTAGGAAAAAAATGTTAACCATTTATGAGGGTGACACAGAAGTCCGAGAATAAAAGATACAGGTTCTATGGAAAAAGTATGAGGATATCAGAATGAATCCCAATGAGACTATTGATGCTTTATTTGATAAGATAATTTTTATTGTGGATGACAAGTAGGGTCTTGGAGAAGTTATTGATGATACAGAGATTATGAAACAAATCTTGAGAAAAATTCCACCGCGGTTGAGTCCGAAAGTATCAGTATTGGAAGACAAAGATTCAAAAGTGCTGACACCAGATAACATAAACAGTACCCTGGTAGCATATGAAATGAGAAATAATGATAATGATGTAGTGGAAAAAGGGAAGCCTAAGGAAGTGGCATTCACGGCCGTGAAGAATATATCTGTTGAAGATACTCCGAAGGTGGAAAATATGGATGATGTCAGGTAATTTCTCTCCTCCAATATCCGAAGGATACAATATAGTTTCAAAGGTAAACTTCCATTTTCATGTTTCCAAAGCGGAAATATTTGGCATTTTTCAGCAAAGTTTCCTAAGAAGTTTGATGATGAAAATGGATGAAAATTTTGAAATTCTCAAAAATATGTATTCATCAAATGAAAAAGTGACGAGATTAACTAAGAGAAATTTCTTCAAAAAGAATAATTTTCTTTCATGAGAGGAAGAAACTTTAGAAGAATCTGAGGCAGAAGAGTTGGAGGACTGCACAAATCATAAAATAAATTCTTGGAGAAAATTGCTAGAAATTATTTAATAAGGGAAGAAAGAGAAATTGAAGAAGGAGAAATTGAAGGAAGAGATGATCTTCCAGCTGAATAAGAAGCTTCCCATGAAGTGGTTGATATTTTGAGAGCAAAAAATAAGAAATCTAACAAAGTTGTCCGTGATGCCAAACTCTTTATGTAGCAGTAGTAAAGAAGAAAATTCTGATGTGAATGAAGAAATTGAAAATATGTGGTATTCAATGCCATAAAGATATGAAAATGTGGTTGAGTACAAACTCAAAATTGAAGAAAAGAAAATTTAAATTGACAGATTGACTAAAACTGGAAAAGATAAAATCTTGCATATTAAACAACTAGAATAATAACTCATCAATCTGCAATGAACAATTGAAGATCAGGAGAAAATGATGGGAAATAAGATCATACAAGTAAAAGGGATTATGATATTTGAGTAGAGTGGTCCACCAGAACATAAAGCAGTTATAGTTCAACTCAAACCACAAGAACCCAATCTATGATTGAAGATTGATTTGGGCATGAAGCAAAATCACAAGATTTAGAGAACCCAATTCACAACTAGTGGTGTGTCATTTCCACACAAGAATGTACCTCACATAAGATGATATTGTTGTGGTAAGACGATACATTCCCAAAATGAATGTTCCATAGAAAAGAGGGACCAAAGAGAGCAATACTAATAGAGGTGGTTATACAATGCTCAAAATATAGGTCTTCATTTGATGGTCATTGTTTCATGTGTAATGAACTCGAACATATGGGAAGAAATTTCACATAATAAATGCAGAGGAATGTGATGAGACAAACTGAATATGTTCTTAAAAAGAAGTCAAAATTAAATTCAATTGATATGAAAATTCAGAAATGATTTGCAGTTCTGCAGGTTGAAGCTGACCCAACATATACTTAGGATGATCAATATTATCATTCCTTGTTCGGATTGAATTCAACGTCTTAGGTAAAAAACAAAAGGGTCGAGCGTGACATGGTTTTAGAAATTGTATTTAAGGCATTAGATCACATGGGGATATGGATAATTAATAGTGGATACACTTTCTATATGATTGGAAATAAGAATCTAGTTACCAGAATTTGGTATGAAAAAGAAGGAATTTTTAGGGTTAGTAATGATGAGGGCCTGAAAATAATTTGTTCAAGAAAAAACATGTTTAGAAGAAAATACATGATATTAGAAGATGTCTTGGTTGTTTAGGGGCATAGTCATGACATGCTTAGTGTTAGTAAATTGTGTGACTCGGGACATGCCGTGTCATTATCCAAGAAATTATGTATCATCAAGGAAAAGGATGGTGATGTTGTGTTACAAGGAAAGTATATGAATGTGAATCTACACCTCGTGAGTGGAGAAGAAGATATGTGCTTTCTGTCAAAGGATGATGAAAAAAAGATATGGCATAAGTGTCTCAGCCACATTATCCATGGTTCCTTAGACGATCTGGTGAAATATGATGCATCTCGAGATATCCCTAGATTATCATGTAATCGTACCCATACATGCGATGCATTCCAATATGGGAAACTCTTTCGAAAGTCATATAATTATAAGGAGAAAAAGTCAATGAGACTGGTTGAGTTGGTGAATATTGATGTATGTGGGCCAATTTCACCAAGGGCTATTGATGGGATGAGATACTATGTCCTCTTCATTGATGATTATAGCAGAATGGAATGAGCTTTAATAATTACCCACAAATCTGATGTGTTCAGTTTCATTACCAGATATCGATGATAATGTGAAAAGATACTTGGTAAGAAAATCCTAATGATTCGAATAGATAATGGAACAGAGTTCATAAATAGCCAGGTGAAGGAATACCTCATAAAATATGGGATAAGGAATTAAGTTTTTGCAGTAAGAACTCCCCAAAAAAATGAAGTAGTTAAGAGAATAAATCAAATTTTCAACAACATGGTCAGAACAATTCTTATTGAGAAAGACCACTTGGAGAAATTTTGGAAAGATGTTGTGATGACATAAGTATACACATCAAATAGAGCATTACGTTTTCCAAAATAAGAGAAGGCTCCATATGAGTTATGGTATGGTAAGAATCCATCATTCACATACTTTCTAATATTCAAGAGTAAATGTTTCATTCTCAATAATTTGAAACACAAGAAATTTGAATCCAGTGAGGATGAAGGGATATTTATTGGGTAATCAAAGAAAAGAAAAGCATATAAATGTTTCAATGAGTAGAAGGAAAATATAGTTGGAAGTCACGATGTGACTATAGTAGAAAATGAACAGAATATTCATCAAATAAGTGATCAATCTCAAGAGGATAGAGATGAAGAGATGAGCACATTAGGAGATGCTTCATCTCTAGAGGATGACTCAGAAGAAGAATCAGATGATGAGAAAAAAATCGGTGTCTTCCCAGAGACCATCAAGAATAGATGAAATTCATAGGAACGAAATGGTGATCAGATGGCACCAGTGCAGTAATGAAGGATAAAGTCTATACAACTAGCATCATACTTATCACAAGTGGAGACTAAAAGCATTGGTGAAGAAGCTAAATATTTGAATTGGGTTCAGGAAATTAATGGAGATCTTAACCAAATATAGAATAATCAGACATGGGAAATTGTTTTGAGACGAGCAGTCAAGATTGTTTTCAGGACAATGATGGTCTTTCGCAACAAAATGAATGAAGAAAGAGTTTTCATTTGGAAGAATGCACAACCGGTGTGTAAAGGATGCTCCCAGATTGAGGTTATAGATGTTTATCAAACATTCTCTCCCATTACGAGGCTAGAGACTATCAGATTATTCTTGGGCATAATAGTCCAATGAAAGTTTAAGGTTTTCTATATCGATGTCATGTCATCATTTCTGAATGGAATTCATAGATATGAAGTCTATAATGAGAATCCATATGGTTTTCTAGTTCATGAAGATGAGAACATATTCTTTTAGGTGAAGAAGGATTTATATATCTTGAATTATGAACCAAGAGCACAGTATTCAAGGCTTGATCTGTTTCTAAATAAACTCAGTTTCCAAATTGGTGGAGTTGATTACAGTCTGTATTTCAACAAAGGAAGTAGTCATAGGATTATGGTGCTGGTTTATGTCGTTGACATAATCTTTGTGGATCAGATGAAGCATAATGTAGACAGTTTTCTAAATTCATGAAAAGTGAGTTCAAAATGTCAATGATTGGTGAGCTAACATTTCTCTTAGAGTACAGGTGGAACAAATAAGGAATGATACTTTCATCTATCAATATAAATATACAAAGGAGGTTTTGAGATGGTTTGGAATGGATAATTCCAAAGAGATGAAGTATCTGGTTACTACCTGACTGAAACTGTCACGGGATGGTGAATTCAAGGCAGTTAATATCACAGAATATAGGCAAATCCTTGGAAGTTTATTGTACCTGATAGTGACAAGTTATGATATTTTATTTTCTACATGCTAAGCAGTGAAGTATCAAAGCAATCTCAAGGAGAGGCACATGATTTAAGTAAAGATAATTCTTTAGTATTTCAACCAGACAGTGGATTTTGGCCAAATGAATAATGAAAAATCTCATTCAGAGTTATTGGGATATAAATATGTGGATTGAGCCAGATCAATAGATTATAAGAAATCAACATAAAAAGGTGCCTTTTATCTTGGAGGGTTGGGTATTTCTTGGTTAAGCAAGAAACATGATTTCATTTCATTAAGCACCGTAGAATCTGAATACATTACAAACACTCAAGCTTGCACACAACTATTATGGATGAAGAAACAACCTGATGATATTGGAATTGAAGTCAAATCTCTGATCAGAATCCATTGTGACATTTAATGTTCTATAAATATCTGCCAAAATCCAGTCCATCACTCAAGGAAAAAGAACATTGATATCAAATATCATTTAATCAAAGAGAAGGTGGAGCAAGGGATTTTTATGTTGGAGTATGTGCCTACAGAACAACAAGTTTTATATATTCATACAAATTCCTTATCCATAGAAGCATTTGAAAGGCATCAACTGGCTATGAGAGTGCAGTCAAATCCCCACACTTGAAAAACGGGGATATTTTTGGGTAAAAATCCATCAATGTGTCCTCTATATATGTTTTATCTACATTTGTGTTTGTTGAAAAAGACAGATAACTGCATATAAGTATGGCTGGTGTCTTCCAAAGTTAGGTTTTTAAGATGACATAGTTTCTTAGTGTTTTACAAATTTTTGGGCACAAAATCAAGAGTTTGATGTTAGAAAAATAAGGATTTCTTCATAGGAGTGAACATTATGAAGAATTTTAAAGAAAATTGGAAATGGGAAAGAATTATGTACCCTAATTCATGGACTGCATACCATGTTCTGGGAACGGTATACAGAGTAGCTGTAATGTTACATGAAAGTAGCTCAAGAAAATGAAATTGGTTTATTGCGGAAGGTTGTGAGGTTGATGGATGGCTTGGTGTCGGTGGAGGAGATCGACTGTGTAAGAGAAAAGGATGTATGTGGACTGCATATGAAAAATGGTTCATGGGTGGATTGCAGTTCGTGGCATCAGAAGGATTGCTAAGCGGTGAAGGCTGAAACAGAGATTTGGTAAATCTTGGGTTAGCAGAATTTATGAATATCATTTCCAATATAAGAATTGCTAATCCCAATATTTAATATGGATATTTAACACCATTAGAAATAATATTTTACTCTGGGAATTATGTAATGATTGAAAGTTGTTCACGCCGAAGCTGTTTGTGGGGATTCTTAACCCGCAAAGGAAGTTTGGTATGTGGTGGAGGAGGTTTGGTACACAAAAGGAGTTGACTTAGTACGTGGAGGAGGAATATTTGGTACACGAGTGGTAGTTCTCTACATGTGTTACATGGAGGGGATATCCAGTACGTGGAATAGAAGTCAGTCCATGAACAAAGTATAGTTCAAAGATGGAGGGCATTTCATAGAAGAAGTTCACGAAATCAGTACGCAGAGGCAGTACGTCATAACGAAGGAAGAAACAGTTGGTAGATGAAGGGTGGTTCACGACCTCGAAAGTGGTACATGAAGAAAGTGTCATATATACCAAACCTAGTACTCAGTATGAGGGAGAGTATAATAGTTCATGATTTATATAAGGATTCTTGTGAGAGCCTTAAATCAGTTTGAGAATGTATTTTCAGGTACCCAGTAGTACCCAGGAATGTGGACTTCATCTATGGGTGGATAAAAAACTTCAACGGAGAATCTAACTATAGTTGAGGATGCATGAATTAATCCAAGTGAAGGGACCTACATGTCCATAAACAATGATTGTTGAACATGTCCATAAACTATGTGTGGATTACCTTCTAAAGCAGTGAGCGATGAAAGAGGAATACTATGAACCCTTTCCACTGACAATGATCCAGAGAAAGTGGCATGGAGTGTGACCCTAGGTTATGCAGTGAGAAGACCATAAACCTTGTAAAGTCAGTTATCCTAGGCATAAAAGATCTAGCCTAAATATTGTAGTCATTATTAGCTTTGAGCCTTAGTTAATTTGGTACTTCGGAACATCGCCATTGTATGCTCCTTGGACGTAGCCTAGTGAGGGTGAACCAAGTATAAATCATTGTGTCATGTGAATTATTTCATATCTATTTTTATATTGCTAAGAGAGGAAGAGAGAATTGAGTTTTGTTTGACAATAAAACAAGATTTGAATGGGAGAAAGTTTTAATCTGTCATACCTCGATTCACCCCCACTCACTCTTAGGGTATTCAACCTAGTGGACCTAACATATTCACTCACAATCCTTGTATGAATGTACATCAGAATAATATATTAGGGTTTAAATTTGATTTCAGGTGTGGAATCAATGATAATTTTGAGTATGAAAGAATGAAGTATCAAATATAATTAATATTTTGTGTTTTCTATATGTGCTTAAAAAATTTAATGTTGTATTTCAGTTCCATCCCTAATAATTATCCCTAATATACTCTTTGATGATATTTAAAATGATAGCTACATTTCCCCCAAATATATCACAAGGTGTTATGGAACATTAATTGAGTGTTACCATAGGTTATATCCATTAGGATAAAAGTAATTATGTGAAAATAAAATCAACAGGTGAGAGAATTTAAATAGAATTTGTGAGGTGTGTGTGTGTGTCGTAGAAGTAACGAAAGATCACGTAGCATAGAAATAAATAGTAGCATGCATGCAAGAGATATGATCAGAATGAAAATTTTAAAAAGGAAAGGTTAATTAATTTAGAATCAGTGGGGGGGGGGGGGGTTGGAGTGTTTTATTATTATATATTACATATTTATGAATTCATTTGTTCTTTTTAAGTATACTTAGACATTATTTACAATTTATATCTCAATTAAACTTTTCAATTCATTGCTAAAAATACATATCCTTAAGGTTTCCTATGATAATAGTATAATGAAAATTAATTCCATATTCACTCTGAGTAATATATATGTTGGCCTTTATTGTTATTTTAATTATTTAGATATTTCCTCCCTAAATCAATTTTATGGGATTAGAATTCAACCGAAATTTATTTAACATTTACGTTATGATCACCTACAACATGATTGGTATAGAGAGATTTAATTATATTAGTAGGATTTAGGCGTAATATTCTTAATTAATTATTTAGAAACAATATGAAACTTCTACACTCACTAACCCCACTTGTTGTTTATCTTGTTATATTAATAAGATAAAAAATATTGGAAAATTTATCTTTTGTAACGAGGATAAATGTGGTAATAGGTAGCTCCCCAAAGATGCTTAGATCTCTTCCTCTAGAACAATTTATATATAAATTATACTATATTCTTCTAGGAATGATCATCATGCTCTATTCATGGGATGTTCACTCTGTATGTCATCCCATTTTCTATTATTATTCTATATGAACAAAGAAAGTTGATATTCATCCATATGATATATAAACATAAATTTTTCAATATTCATTAAATGTTAGCATAATGGTTTTATTATATATTTATAGCATCTTGTCTCCTCTACATAATTGATCATGTTTTACCAAAATTGGTTATACATTTTTTTTATTGAAATTTATTTTCTCCCCACAAACCATTAGTTTTTTCAACATTGAGTATTCTCTCATCAGTGACCCCTAATGATAAGGTTCTATCCCTTTATACCTAATGAAGCATTTTATGTTGTCATAAAATGATTTTTGGATGGGATAGTTCCTCCAATAAACTTCTAATAGATTAATGATCATATTATATAAAAATTTTAAATGATATCCCAATGAATATATTAAAGATAATGAACCCTTTATTAAATCCCAATATTACATTTTTTTAGAAATGCAGTCCATTATTGGTGGGTTCTAGGCTAAATTTATGTATTAAAAAATAATACTATATTTCTTGATATTGTACTTGTGTTTGAAGGTACCCATACAGAACGATACAAGTCATTTCGTATTGGAAAATTTTCCTTACATGATAATTTTTTTAAATAGTTAGAGTTATAGTATTACAATTATAATTGAGTTATATAATGATTTAATATTATGTTATCCACTTATGATATTCTAGATCACAGATGTATCCTTTTAAATCCTATAGTGGAAAAATTTGTGGTGGTGTCTTATTAATTGGTTTTTCCACCCTCCATTTTGGTTGGTGTATTTTTTGTTATTTAAGTAGACATCCATTTATGTGTGTATTTTTCTCTGAAGTGATGATTTTAGAATCAAATTAAGGCTATAGTGGAATCATAAATCCGAATGAATGTAAATTTTATTCTTGATGTATGATGAAAACCACTCCCATGATATTCCATTGGCATTCATGGATGCTCTAGGTTTATTACTATTCTATATTGGCAGCTTGATTCTATCTGAGGTGAAGGGATGAAATTATTATTGTTAGCAGATGAATCCTTATGGATAAAAATTCTGGAAACATTGTTCCCCATTATACACTGAACAACACATTATGATTCTAATTCAACATTACTCTTCTTCTAATTCTTCTTTAATATCCTATAACCGTAAAAATATATCAAAATATCATATTATTCATCTCCAATCACATCAAGATTTTAATTATTTTTTTAATGATTAAATACCAATATATTAATGTCTCATATTAGGATCTTATTCCCCAAAATACATAAATTTTACTAAAATCCATGAGCAATAATTACTTATAGAAAAATGAAACTAATAATCTACAAAAAAATAAATAACAAACTCATTTTCTTGAATGAATTATAGTTTCCCCAACGTTTAAGATAGTATATATTGAAAATAATTTTAAAAATCCACCAATTAAGTCTTTAAAACTAATAGGAATGAAAATATATAATTTATATTCTACAATTATTATTCATCAACTTCTCCTCCAATAGCTCATCTAATTGATTGCGGATTATCCATTCAATAATCAGATGCACCATTATTTTCTTAAAACACATCTTGTTTATATTCATTCTCCATTGACCAAATAATATTTAAAATCATTCTTATGATATTAGGATCCCGATGATCTATTTCTACCATTACACATCATTACTCAATAACAAATCTTCATTATAGAATTATTATACATTTCTTAAGAATATTACCAATACTTATTTACCACATATCTATTCCAACCTACATTTATGTGGATCACTAGTTTATATGGATATAAAAATTAACAATAATAATCCAATGAGTTATAATTTTCACAAAACATTAAAATAAAATTTAAAATGAAAAATCATTCAGTCATTGAACTTTTTATTCAATTTTTTTTTTGAAAACCATATTGGTATGATGTAATTATATTAGAACTAATATGATATCTGAAATACTACACATCATAACTACTCATGGTATGAAAAGTATAGAAAAAATTTAATGTTCGCTTTCAACATTTATTCTACCCAAGCTTTTTAGTTTCCTAAATTTCACCAATAAAAGGTTAGCTGTATCATTTTATTTGAATAATTGAATTCTAATCCATAATATTAATAATTACAACTATAAAACCATGAAAATACTATTAATTTATACTAATTTTATAAATAATGGGTCCATTTACCATATCATAGACACATTAGTTGAGATAGTACTGGGCCTATAAAACACTGCTCGGTCTCTAGAGGCTGGAAGAAATTTAAATGGGAGAAAAATAAACTAATGGGTTATGATTTCCCCAAAGTGAAAAATTATTATAAACAAATTAAACTTAAGAAAATTATAATAATAAAAATGATGAATGATTTTAATTATAATATTTTTATTTAGAAAAAACACATAATGAACAAAACATGAATACATAGATATAATAATATGACTTAATCTCCATTCCATTGAAACTTATGCAATCATATCCCTATCACAGATCTACGTATCACCACTGATGAAGAATAACATAGTTAATTTCTCCCATTAACTCAAACATTATTCTCAATATGTATTCCAGAATACATGAGTAATGGGTGGTTATAGGATTTATATGAATTTCTAACATTATAAAATAAATAAAATATTTACTAATAAAAAACATGAAAGGTAAACATAATTTCTGTAAAAAAAATTTATAGATAGTATATCAATAAAAATTACAATAATAAAATATAATTATTGAAAGAATATATATTGAAATAGTATCATTGATGGAAAAATCATTATTCCATTGTAGGGTAAAAAATGGTATCAAATAACTAATTATAGAAAATAATGAACAATTACATATCAATAAATAAATATATATAAATAATAATATATAAAATACTTAGTGTTTAATAAAAATACCATATACAAAAATAATGATGTTACCATAGAGTATTATGAGATTTACAGACACTAGGAATGACATGTACTAGATAATAACTTGAATCATACCATGATGAAACATTATATATATGATACCATATTATAAAAATGTTATCACATGATCATCCAAACCTTTTACACATATAAAAAAATGTGAAATATTATATTGTATGTCATAAGGATCTATTGAGAGAACATTTACAAAATAAAATTTATATTGCCCTAAAATTTCAAATTATTATCTAATAATAAATTGAAATGTAGGTAATTTTTTTTGGAAATAAAAAACATCATTTTACCAGTTAAATTCCCAATACACATAATTTTTTTAAATAATAATAATAATTTTTTAATAAATTCCCCTCATTAAAAATGATATAAATAATGAATCCCCTATTGGAAAAAATTGGTGATCTCCTTCATTTAAAAGTATTCTAACACAATTTATGAAAAATAATATAGAAAGGCTGGGGTCTAACTGGTTTTTTTAAAATAAATATAATTTAAAAACGATGTGAATGGGTTCATAATTGATGACCTTCACTCATTACAAATAAAATAAATAGAAAACAATCATAGATCATAGTCAAAACTGTTATAAACAACAAAATGATCATATCAGTCAGGGTAATATCACATGGAATAAAATATATTTGAATGAAATATCATCCCTCTTTAAAAATAAGTTGATCTTGTAAATATATTGGGCATTAAATTGGAAAAATCCTTTCGTATTCAATATTTTATCCTTTGAGAAGAAATTAATCACTAATAGAATTTTTTATTCCTTTAACAGATAAATCCATTTATGCAATTCTGTAAATTAATGGGGGTGATATTACAAAAACAAAATTAAATTTAAAATAATATTTTGAAAATAAATAATGATTTTTAACTCTCATATATGTCTATATATTTAATCATTAAAAGTAATACACATTTTAAAATACATTAAAAATCGCATAAAGAATAACCCATGTAGATATTAGTTCATAACAACCTATAGTGATGTTGTTCTATATAATTTTAACAACCTTTTTTGGTGATAACTATAGGGTGAAGAAAAAATTCATATCACCAATAAGAATCTACACATTATCATTTATAAAAAAACCTTAACTATTCTTTGATGATAATTTAAAATGACACATATATGTTTAGCATAAACTCATTCCAATATGGCATGAAAATTATTATCTAAAATGGTTCATGTGTGACATAAAATTTAAAAGTGCATATAATCTTGATAATTTAATTCACACTATGTAATATAAAACAAACCAATGTTAAACTATGTTTTTAATCATTACAATAAGAAGTTTACATACAGTAATTTTCTATTGAGTGGAATTCCCCCCATGACATTTTAGTGTGGGCCATGTGAAATTGGATAAATCATATATTTATGAATTAAATAATAGAATATTAGAAATAGTTTTTTTTATATTTTTTATACAATACCAAAAAAATTGAATAATTTTAATAAAATATATAAAATAATTAACTTTAGATAAAAAAATGTTCTACGTACTCTTACAATAACTTATTTCACAAATCATTCACCATGAATTTATTATAGATGAAATTTTATTTAATGGGATATTTAAAGGTAAATGGGAGAATATATCTAAGAGGTATTTAAATAAATATAGATTACCAAATCAATATAATAGTTGTTAACAATCCCTCCATAGATAAACCTATTTGAAAAAAACTATATAAAAAAATATTTATTGGTTAATTTCCATTTTAAATTCATTCCCCTATATTATTTAATAATTTAACAAATAATTCTACAAAAATATTTTCCATATCATCACCTAAAAACTCAATCCCCATTGTGAATCCTTGGACACACATAACCAATTTGATGATGAAACACATGATTTTCATGCTGGATTTTAAAGGAATCAATGGAAAATAATTTTATATATCAATTATTAATATATCACAAATAATATTGAGTCATTTATATTTGATTGACCTTCTAGTTTTAAAATTTCATATAGTTATGAAAATAATTAACTCCTAAAGAGATTTTATATCTCATAAAATAGAATCTTCTTCCACTATAAAAGAAACTAATTAATTTCTGATAATTCATCAAAATCTACCACAAAATAATCTACACAATATATTCTATTAGAAATATCATGTTTTATACATTTATTTCTAACTAGGTGAATTAGAAACAAAAATGGAGTGATATAAAATACTTAGTATGTTTAAATATAATATATAACAATCAAAGATCATAATTGAGCATAAGATGATCATAAATAATATTACAAGAATAGATAATCAAAATTATTTCATAATCCATATAATCAATGAGATTAATATATTCATGGCTATAATATCAAAAAAGAATCTAATGTATAAAAATTAAAAATCCTTTGTGATGAAATTATTAATTTCATAAAGACAATTTAATTCCATTAGTGAAGGAGTCACGATCATAGTTATTATTATCTTACTATCAAGGCATTGTGTTTGGATAATTTTTTATAGGGAGGGATAAAAAAATAATTAGTTAGTTTTTTACAAGAGTCCTATCAATTCATTGAGGGTATATCTAAAAACAGGAGCCACCCATCATTACATTTAGACTTATTAATTCACCATATAAAATGAAATAAACATAAAAAATGTATAATAATTTTCCTTTATATATCAATAAACATCTATATTGATATATATACATACATAAAATTAATACTTTCCCAGTCAATAAATGGAATAACATTAACATAATCCATACCGAGAAAGAAGGTTGGGGTTAAAAAATACATATTAAACATTCCGTAGTAATATACATAAAATCATAGAGAAATATTAAGTGTACATATTATAAATATTTATAAATCAATAAGTGATTATGATTTCATCATATAAACCATCAAACTAACACCGTATATAGTAATTGGTATATAGTTAGTCCAACAATTTCTCTAATCAATATAAATATAAAATATAGGTGAGTAACCTTTATTAAATTAATGAAAATATATAATTTTCATTATTTAAAGAAATTTAAATAATAAGTATTCTAGTAATAGAGGACACTTTAGTAATAAAAATTTAGTGAAATATTTCAATGAGTTAAATCCATCAGAATAAAATAGTTTATAGGGATTTATAATTTAATACATGACAAGAACATACACTAAAAAAATGAATCAAGTGATGAATAATAATTATACTTCAATGGAAAAAAATTGAGATACAAATACTAATATTGAAATGGTAACATATGAGAAAATAACAAGAGAGGAATTGTAAGTGTCAAGATCCATGTAGTTCATCCCTTTGTATGTTTTTGAAGCCCGTGGTTCTCATAGATGGCATAGAGTATGTATAAAGGTCTTTGTAAACTCAAATATATATGTTTGTAGAATCCATGATGTTTTTGGGTTTTACATAATGAATGGGTGGTTCACGACTTGTGTGACGCATGTTTATGGATTTTATAAGGACATGAATATAATTAAAGTTACAATTTTTGATGTGATGTTTATTTGAATGAAAATAAAATCAGATAATTTCACAACATGAAAATATAATTGACAATGCACTGATATGAATTCGATTGAATCATGTTTTTGAAAATCCCTATTATTTTTCTCCTATACCGCAGGTGGATAGCGACTCTCTCTCTAGGGATTTTGGAATTACATTGAATGGGATTGATTCTCAATCTTCCAACATTGATCAATATTGATCTAATATACATTCATTCTCTACTATTATAGTTAAACAATCTAGATCATGTCAATTACTCTTTCCATGTGATGGAGGTTTCTCTCTATTATTACAATAGATTTTTTTTTGATTGTTTGATTTTATGTTTTTGGGAATCATCCTTAGAGGGATTCAACACTTGAGGGAGGGGTTATTAGGATCTGTAATGTTCTTTAACTCTCATTCAAATAACGTTGATGACATTAAGGTAGTGGATTATTTTCATAAATTAATTATTTATGAAAAATATTAAAGATATCATGGTTTATAACTTTACGTGGAAATTAAATTAAAATAATAATTATTGAAACATGTTAATAAATAATTGGTTGTAGAAATCAGATGTTATGAATTTCTTATGTGATAATAGTTATCCCATTTATTTCAATATATTTTTCATCTATGTCATTCCTTTTAACATGTTTTTTATTCGATGGATTAAAATTTTTTTCTATATGGAAATTGATAAAGAATGCAATATCAAAATTAATTGATAAATTTAAATATTAATTAAAGAAGATACATGTTTTATTGAATATAGTGTTTATTATAATTTTATTAAAATAAAACTTCTACAATTTGAATGAATAATTAAACATTTTATTTAATGTTAAATTAATTGACAATGAATATGAAAGATGATAATACTCATTGGATAATTTTGAAATGATATGGAATATTAATGAGAGATGAATATATATATGTTTTTTAAAAATAGTTTTAATGCTATGTGTGTGTTCAATTTGTGATATATTATTATAGATTTATGCCTTATGTTTCCCATTGATGGAACCTACAAATAAAATATTGGTCAATAAAATATATAATAAAAATAATTTTTTTGATAAAGTTAATTTGTAGGGACTTAGTTTCATTTCATCTTAAGATAGTCCAGTGACTTCAGTTTGGATGTCTGAGAGATCATTTATGTGTAAATATTGGAAGACTTGTTGAAGGAATATATTTCCCTTTATTCTTTGAGTTTGAGTTTCCTAATACTTTTATGATGTTATCCAAATGTGATATTCACTTTGTGAGGATATATTAGGTGGGGGGGATGGATGTAATATGATCATAGGATGATTCTTGTGATTTGGGTTGGGAGACCCATATAATGTGGTAGTAGATGATTCCAGTAATGGAGAGATGCTTTGGGAAATTCTTGTGGGTGTTGGGGATGAAAAAAATATGATTAATTGGGTTTAAAATGGTCTTACCTTTTTCTTGGTTTTGATAGATATGATACTTCATTATAAATATTTTTAATGCTTGTTATCAGGATTCTTTGTTTTTTCTACCTTCATTTCCCCTATATCAGGTTGTAGCTAGATTTTCGTGGTTATATGTTTCCTATTGGTGGAGGAATATAATTTTTTTCTATAGAATATGGATAATGAAATAATTATAATAATCTTTAAATAATTAATAACATGTGAGGTTGGGGTTGATGGAATGAAAATGCTAAAAATGTTATTCCTAAGAAACCATGGACACTGTTTTGATTATTCCAAGAGGGCATGGGATTTACCTTTAATGTGATATTTATTAAAATAATGTAAAGATTAATATAATGGATAAAGAATAAATAAATGTATGTAAGGGATAAAAATGTAATAATTAATAAATGTTGATATTTTAAATGATTTTGTGCTTATAGGATATCTGGTGTTAGTAGTGGAAGCAGGTGGTCCAAGCAATGTTATCTTCAGTTGAGTTTGTCACTACATTATTCCTATAGAGTATTTGTGAGATATATTATAATTTTTATATTCTATGATTTCATATGATACCCCACACATGTAAGTTAGTGTGATTGAAACCCAATGGAGTCTTGGGGGGTCCTCTCCTCCAACATCCCATTGGAAGGATAAATTGATTAAATCCTTATTGAGCACCAGTGTCTTCTCTTGTTAGTTAATTATACTAATTTGAAATTTTTTAGTTTACCTATATATATGTTTTTTAGGTCTATTATGGATTGTGGTTACTTTATACACATGTAAAATATGATATATTATCCAAATGATTATTATAGGTACGATATGTATAGGTTGCGATGGATGAGGTACTAACTCAATGTATGGGATGTGATATCTTTAGATACAAAACCATATGTATGTTACACATCATACATGCTATAGTGGATACAAAAAACTTATTGGTTAATATAGAGAAATTTGGAAGGGAATTTTTGATTATGTGATGCATGAGGTGAAAGTTTTGAGTCTATTCCCAAGTGTGTTCGGGCAAACTTATTTTGGAGAGAGATGGACCATGACGTGCGACATTGGATCATAATCGAAAACAAGTGGGGAATCTTGAAAATGTTAATCATGATGTTACTATATTATATTTTATGAAATATTGTATGTGATACCTGGTGATAGTTATCCAAGGGAGGATGTGAACATATTATACCTATTTATGTGATGAGTTAGTTTTACTGTTGCTCATTTCAATTTAGAATATTTATTTATCTTTTTCATAAGAATATTTGGTGAGGATCATACTGAGTATGCTATTATGATCACCCAACTTATTTATAATATATTTTCAACTCATCTAGAGATGGTTGGATACCTGGATAGATATTACCATCTCAGGGTTTTTATGATATCTTTAGGCTTTGTGGTCACTATCATCACGCACTTTTGGTACATATAGTTTCTTTATAAGATTTTATATTACTATATAACATCACATGTTTTCACTTTGGATTTATTAATATATAAATATTTCAGAATTTATGTAATATTTTTGTAAGTATTATCTCTCTCTTATATATGTGATCTCTGGGGGTAATGCCTCTCATTTTTTTATTATACCCTTGGTTATAGTCTCCACATGGGGCCTAGTGGAGATGGAACATGTTGAACCACCATCTCCATTCTATCATTCCTGTCCTAGGAGGGGTACTCTTTGGGAGGAGGGTGTTGCGACAATGATATCAAAGGTTCAATTTGGGGGATATTGCGGGGATTGGAGTAAATCACATGTGAGATTTCATGGGTTGGTATCCAAATGAGGATTGATCAGTTTAGTAAGACATATAAACCTGGGATATCAGCTAAGACATGGGTACTTTGGATCCCCTGTGATCCAACTCATGGAACATTATCTTTACTAATCCTTGTAAATGAAGTAATACTTGTTATAGGGTGGAATCCTTGGAAATGATAATTCATAATTTATCAAGGAACACGTTATGAAATTGTTCGACCATAGGACATGTTAATACCTAAATACTATAATGAATAAAAAATAATATATTATAAAATATTCCATATTTTCTGTTTATGATGTCAATTTTTTTCATTTGGTAGGAATGGAATTAGGTTTATGTTCATATCTAGTAAAAATGATGATTTTTAGTAGGATGTTCCATCAGATGTCCACATAGTGGAGGATGATGCTGAAGAAGATTCTTGGATAGTAAAACGCAAATATCGTTATTATTAGAGTCTATATATGTATGATGGATCCATTTAAGATTAAATCGCATAAAACTATTTGGAGGAGGTTAACTAATCTTTTTGTCTGATTTGTTCTCATAAATAACACATGGTTTTGTTATCTATAACTATATTGAAATGAGTAGTGAGAAATGGCGGTTCTTTTTCCATAGCGATCACAACTAGTCACCTTTATCACGGGATATGTTTTGAGACATGTTTTGCGTAGACTTCCTTTCATTGACCATGAAGGAGGGAAGTCTCTAGGATTTTCTTTCACATTAATATGGTATTTTCAGTGTGTGAGAGTTTGGCTAGATAGGGGTTGGTCCCAGCACTCCTCATCTTGTTTTTCTGAGAGAGGCCACTCTCAGACCTAATATAAGTGATCAAAAACTTTTTATTATAGTGGTTATGGTCATCAATGGGGATAGTAACCAAACATTTTGAGAAATTAGTGTGCACTAAGTGTTCTTATTCAGGTTCTTTGGTTTAGGAAATTTTATGTGAGGCAACAACATCTGGGTGTTCTAGGTGGGGATTGGGAGTAAGGAGATGTGGTTTGTAGAGTAATACCATGAAAAGAAAATTTTCCTCTTAGATAAGAATGTTCATTTGGAGGGGGTTTTCTGTATATTCTGATAGGATATAGAGCAGCTTGTGGTTAGCTTCATTCTTTACAATTTCTAGGGCTAGACAAACCATACATCAGTCATGGTACCCTTTGCTTATTCTCTATATGGGAGAATTCATTGTTTGATTTCAAAGGAAAACACTCATTTTTATAACATACCCACATATATTAACTAGGGATTTATATAGTAAGGATTTCAATTCCCTTGTAATTGAATAAGATTAATGGAGATTAAAATGACTTTTATTATAGACTACGAGATAGTTCTGAGGAATCACTGATATTTGGTATATTTCATAAGATTAAAGATATAACAAGATGATAACATCCTAATCGTGGATTGGATATATTTATTATATGATATCATGGATTTATTTAAGAGATAGTTTGAGTTATATGATGAAAATAGAGACCCATTAATGTTTATTGGGGAGGGAGACCCTCAGATGGGTCATAGTTAAGTTTCATTATTATATTCCATAATTTTTGATCCAATACTGAGTTAATTAATTGTTTAGTAGTAAATGTTTCAGAAGGTTAAATAATAATACCCTAATGTTTTTATAAAGGAGGTTGTATAATTTTCTTCTGAGTGGGTGATTGTGTTTTTGATTGATACAAAACTAGTAAAGTCACTTTTCTCAATTTCTATATATAGTATTTCTTCTTCTGGGTTGCATGATCTATGAGTAAAGCTCAATGATCTATCACAATGAGGCATTATTCAGCTGAGTGTGTCATCATGGGATGCACAAGATTTGTTTGTGAAGAAGGATGATGTAATATAATGGATTTTTTATGATTATCATCGATTGAACTATGTGATAGTGACAAACCACTATCATATTCTATATATTGTTGATCAATTTTATCATATGAAATGATAAAGTGGTTTCTATAAAATCTCTTTACTATCACGATATCATTGGATGTGACTGATGGATGATGATATTTATAAGACTACTTTCTATAATCATCCTGGAAATTACTTATTATTTGTAATGTCATTCAGTGTGAATAATGGCCCATCCATTTAAATGGGCTTGATGAATAAAATGGTAAGAGTTTTTCTAGAGAAATTTTTGGTGGTTTTGATCAATAATATCCTTATTTAATATGATGATGATGAGGATTATATAGTCTACTTTTGTGCCATTTTTGGGGTTCTTCAATGTGAGTAGATATTTATGATGTGGTAAAACTATGGGGTTTTGGATCTGGAATTCTGTTTCATGGGGAATGTCCTTCCCCACCAAAAAGTATTTTTGGATCCTTCCATGATATAGGCAGTTATGTATTAGGAACACAATAAGGGAGTTTCATAGTTCTGGAGTTTTTTTTCATGAATGATATTAAAAGAGGTTTGTAGATGTTTTATATCGTTTTGTAACTCCATTAATAGTCTTCACATAAAAGGATCATGGGTTATTGTAGAGTGACATAGTTTAAAAAACATATGAGTACATAATAGAGATGTTTTTTAGTGCTCCAGTAATTTGGTTTCTATCTTAAAGAGTTTGGTTTTAGGTTTTCTATTACTATTCACATCATTGGTTGGGATGAGTTTTGATGTATTAGTGATCAGTTATTTCACATGGGTCTTATAAGTTACATTATAATGAGTTGAACAATACCAATAATGATCTTGAGTTATGGGTAGTTGTGTTTTATTTAAATATGAGGATAAAATACCTCAATGATGACCATTTTTTGGTGTTTCCTCAATATAATAACCCGAGGTCTATCGTCTCCCATCATACCTAATACATGACTCCACATTAGTGAATTTAATTATTATAGGATTATGATTTCATGATTTTGTGTATGATATGAAATTCAAATATTCTATCTGATCTAATGAGAAGGAATTCATGTAGTGATTGTGTGATTAAAATTGGAGATTCATGGAGGGTGACACAAAAACACTTAGTGATGTATCTAGATGTTGGAGCGGTTATAGATAGAGGTTTTCTTTTACCAATTATAGCAAATTCCTATTTATTAAAGAAGGTATAGGAGTACAATTTTTTTTATTCCAAGTTGTATAACTAGGGATATCGAGTAGTTTTTTTAGATTCCTCATATAGCTGGTTTGATGATGGACACCACTGAGTGTTATTCCATTTAAGGATTTTATTTCATACATTGATGCATGATATATTTCTCCATGAGTTCCATAGTTATAAATTAGTGTTAAATCCCAATGTGATAAATATGTACCAATATTTTAGAGGTGTGTATTGGTTCTCAGACGTGAACTTTTCTGTTTTAGTGTTTATTTGATGTTTGGACTTTCTGACGGTGAAGGTTGAGAACCAATGTCCTTGTGGTTTTCCATAGCCATTTGATGTTCCCTAGTAGAAGTGTGAGAATGCATTGATGGAATTAATTACTGGTATACCTTGATCTCAAGGATTTTATGATTCAATATGGGTGATAGTGAGTCATTTTAGAAAATCATCTCAATTAATATTGAGTAGAGGGTAGAGCTCATTAGAGTTTTTATGAGGAAGTATTTGGAAGAGGTTTTGGGACTCCAGTGATTCTAGAGGATGATCCCATCTGATTAAGACACTAATTATATCTCCATGGTTCATTGGGGTCTCTATCTTTAATTTGGATCTTAGTTATGATTTAACGTTAGATTATATCTACATAAGGATGGAAATACTAGTTTGACCATCCAAACCATAGAAGACATAATGTACTTTTTTACCTTGATTTTACAGGTTTTTGGATGATCCACCTTCCCTTTTTTGAGTTTTCTTACTATAATTGATACCACTCCACCATTTTTAAGGTGTCTTCAAATGCTTCGTAGGACTATCCATTCCATTCTCTATTTTTCTAGAGTAGATTTGGATAAGGAAAATTCATTATCTAAAACTAGTATAGAATTTGATAGAGATGGTATAGGTAATTCTAGAGAGGGTGAAGGTAGGTCACGATCATCATAAATTCTATGATGATCATAGGAGTACTATGGAGTTCGAAATTATAGATCACATGTTCATGAAGGTGACTCCTCATCATAGTGTGTGGAGGTTTGGTCAAAAGAGTAAACTTTATCCTATTCTTACATGGCCATTCAAGGTGTTGGATCAGCATGGAGTCATGAAATATCAGATATAAAATAATTCTTGGATAATCTAGATATAAAATGGTTTTCACATGTAACATATTACTCATTACCTTTATGATGGGTCTAATTTCATCGATTCAGGAAAGATTGATGTTGATGATGATATAACCTTTAAATAGAACCCTATAAAGATCCAAGACCACCCATACAAGGACTTTCATGGTCATGCAACTTCCTTGGTTCAAGTCATGTAGAAGAACAATGAAAAATAGGATACTACATAGGAAAGTGAGTTGCATATGAACACTCACTACCCCAAGATTTATAATGTTTATATCATATTTTTAATCATTGTTCATTCTATGTATTTTGAACTTTTTGTTTTAATAGATCATTACCTATTATTTATTATTGGTATACATTCTCTCATTTTATAGGTATATCCCCTCAAAGACTATTTATGAGATATTTTTGGTTATTATCAAGTTCTATGTTGTTGCACGGAGGAGTTTTTTGGGATCCTATGGAGGAAGATCATTCAGAGGCATCTCACAAGGTTTTTGTTTAGAAAAACAAATTTCTCTCCATTTTTTGTTTCCTATTTTGGAGAATGAGAATGATTTGAGAGGTATCTAATGTAGGGTCCAAGATATGTGTAGTCTATTGCATTGTGTGTTTTAGAATCCCATGGTTCTCAGAGGAGGCCTACTATGGGTCTAGAGGTATTTGTCAACTAAAATCATGAATCACGGAGAATTTGCAAAGTGTAAGGGTTTTACATATTGAATGTTCATGTAATAGATTGTATGAGGCTGGTTCACAGGGTGGTTTAGGATATTAATTAAATATGGGTTAAATGGTTTAAGGAGACACAATTTTCATCAGAATAAAAAATATTATACTCTCACGACCTAAAAGGGTTTCATGAATTGAAAAGCAACTACATAGTATGCCAAATAAATTTGAGCACCTTGGGTTTTTCATAAATTCTAGACTTTTCTCCAAAACCATATGTATAAAGCAACTCAATATCCTAAAAATTTTGTAATCCCTTTAATGGGGAATGATGATCATATGTACTTCTTTAATCCATGGTGATTCAAGGTATGTTATACCACATCTCTTGAAGTTCTTTGACCTAGATCCTCAGGCTTATTCTTGTTATGCAATGTTGGTTTCTTTGCTAGTATCCAAATAGTGTCTTTTTTTATATTTATTGGTGTGGTTGTGGCACTACATATATAGAGGGAAGTATCTCTTTTGGGTGGGGTGATCATGATGTAAGATGTTCGTACATTCTTGTTTGAATAAAGTCGACACCTTTGTATTATGTGATTAATTAAATCCACTATTTATTTATGTGAAATTTTATGTTAACATGGTTTATCCCATTGGATGTATATTGAATTACCATGAATATTATTGAATTGGATTAATAAAGAATTATTCATAGTGATCAGATGTTATTGCCTTCTATAGTGATAATTGTTGTCCTATTGATTTTCTAGATAGTGTGTTATCTATGTTATGATTGGAAGAAATTATTTCCATGATACATATTAGAATATTTGTTGTGTTGGAAATTTATAAATAATTTAAAGCCAAAATTAATTTTTTTAATTGTCATAATATGTAAATAAAAAGAATTTTGTAATTGATATTATTTTTTATGGGGTAATTTTAATCACATTGATTATATGAAAATTTTTAATTAAATTTTTTCATCCATGTTAATGGTTTTGATAAAGAATTTGGTTTAATATAATTCTTATTGATAATGTTGAAATGAAAAATCTTGTTTCGGAAATGATATATCTATAAGATTATTGAATTTGTTTTTAATGATATGAGCATGTTTAACTTTTATTGATTTTAATATAATAATAACTTTGGTTTTACATAGTTAGAACCTATAAAAAATGAATTATATAATTGAATATAGAATAAAAACCAGTTATTTCATAATGATTATTTATAGGTCTTGATTTTTTCTTCAATTACACAAGAAAGGGTTACCTGAGTTTAGATTTGTGAGAGTTACATTATGTTTTATGGATTGAAGCCTTATTTTAGGGCCAAAATTTCCCTTTTGGTTGTGCTTATTTGTTTCATTATTCTTTTGTGATATAATTTATATATGATATCTGGTATACAATGGGATATGGTGTGGGTATTCCGTGATGTGATATGATCCTTGGATTTTGGAACATGAGATGTTTGATGTGATGTGGGGTGGGTGGCATTAGAAATGTGGTCGGGGTTGTGTTATGTGAAAGATAGACGCTTTGGGATATTAATATGGGTGTCTAAGATGGAACAAGAGATAATGGAATGATTTGGTGATGGAATTTAATGTGGATGTGAATCTAAGAGCATATGCGCTCACTTATGAATCTATTTAATGGTTGGAAGATGGGTTTTTCCATTATCTACATTTTTTCCACTCCATGAGTCAACGGGATGTGCATAGTTTCATGTTTCCTTTTAGTGGTATCTTATGATGGGCTTCCTAGAGTACATGGATTATGGAATGATTCTAGTAGGGAATAAATAATTCATAAAACACGGGTTTGGTATTGATGTAAATAAAATTTTAAAAATATGTTAATAATGAGAAACCATAGACTTAGTTTAAATTATTTATGAATGGCTTGGAAATTACTCTGATGGATAATGCGATGTATCTTGAAATAATTTTAATGTTTTATTTAATGGAAAGTAAAAAAATTTAATGAATGAACTGATAAAAGAGATTTATGTAATTAACTTATATCATTTATATTCATGTGTTCTTTTATAACATCTAATCGTTACAGTCGAAGCTGGGATTCTGAGTGGTGTTAGCTGTAGTTGAGTCTAAAGATGTGTTATGGAAATATTATCGTTGTGATCTATATTTTTTTATTACGGGATTTCATACACTTACTATCTGAGTCCAGTTAGGGTGACTAACACTAATTGGTCTCTAAGAGTGTGTTTTCCTAAACACCATGTTGGGTGAATAGATGGTTAAATACCCCTTTGGCCACACTCTCTTCAATTGGTAATTAATTTTAATGGTATGCACTATAGTTTTTTCCCTACATATATGTATGTAGAGTGATGTCATGGATTGTGGTCATTTCAAACACTTTTATCTACATATATTGTATCCAGAGTATTATTATAGGTCTGACGTGTATAGTCTCTGATGGTATGAGTTACTTACTAACTATATGGGATGAGATGAAATGAGTTACAATACCTCATGTATGATACACGTCATATGAGTTTTGGTGGATCCCAGAAACTACTTGGTTACTATACATAAATTTTGATTGGATGATGTGATGATGTAATGATTTGACACCTGAGTTTCAAGTTGTGATGTGTTTCCCTAGAATCATTGGGTGCACTTATTTTTTAGACAGATATGGCTTAGTATTTCCAACGTTGGTGAGAAGTGGTAATCAAGTGGTGAAGTGAGAGAGGGCTAACCTTTATGTATATTTTTTATATTATTATAATCACATTAATGTTATATGTGGTGATATTTATTAATGGTGAGGTAGATAAGTCTGTACACATATTTAGGTGATGAGTTAGTTTCATTGTTTTTCATAGTGGTTTATAATTATTTCTTTATCTTTTTTACTAAATTATTTAGGGAAGATCTTATGGAGTATACTTTTATTTTCACCATATGAATAAATAAACTATTTTTCTATTTATCTAGAGCTAGTTGGATATCATGTTATATATTACTAGCTCATGGATTTCTAGGAGTTGTTTGGGCTTCATGGCCACTACCATCTTTCTATTTGGAACATTCATATTTCCTTTTTGGTTGTTATAGTACTATATGATATCAATTTTTTTTCAATTCTAAGGTAATATATATATATATGATCATTTTTTGACTGGGGAAAATATTTTATCTCCATGTTCTATTTGTTCTTTTAGAGTTGAATGCCTCTCATAGGAATTTTTATTATACCCCCAGTGATAGTCACCACCCCAGATACACCAAAAGACGAGAATCAGGTAGTCACCATCTCCCTTCTCTCATTTCCTGCGCCGGAGGGGTACTCTTGGGAGGGGTTCATGGTAGTAATACCCAGAAAATGAAATATATACATATAAAATGATCCCAATATAGAATTTAATGCACCATAAAAAATAAAACATTTTTTGAAATATAAATCATGCCACATGGAATTGAAAATTCGTAAAATTAACTTTTATTACATCATAATTAATCAAATAAAAACATATGAAGGATAAAATTTAAAATGTATTGTTAAATATAATGAATAATTACATAATCATGATATATTTTATAAAATAGTACTAATTAAACTAGGAAATATAAAACATAGTTTATAATATAAATATTACTCATGCAATTTAAATTTTAAGCAATGAACCACTATGAGTAAAATAAATGTTGAGGTATGATTTAATTGATAATGATATTATATGGATGAATTATTGAACCTCAAAAGATATTAAATATATAATATTCTATGTATTTATTATTTGGAATATATAAACATTGTTACAATTGAGTTTCAATAAATCTTTAACAGAATTAATCAAAATTTAGTTACCATAAAACCTTACAACCTTGGAATCTTTTGAATTCGTAGACATGCAAGGAAAGAATAACATATGGATATTAAAATACCATTATCAACATGAATATTGAAAAAAAAATCAATTGGTTGTAATCAAACCATATCAAATATTTCATGGTTCGTAATAAAAAAAATTCCCAATAATTTAAATTTGTGACAAAGAAACCCCTTACGAGTAACATAGTCACTGAGTTAATAATACCTTGATGATCAAGTTATAAGGAGGAATTATAGTACCATATAGAAGAATAATAAAATAAAATACCAAGAAAATAATATGAATAATAAACCAATCTTGTAACAATAATGATCCAATAATAAAATGTGTAACTCAATGGAAGAAAATTTAATTTTTAATATCATGAAATTTTAAAAATAAACATAATGTTCGATTGTATATATGATTCAAACCACAAATCGTTAATAAATAATGAATTATTGCTATTGAAATGTTATTTCCATATCCAAGAAATTAAATTAGTATGTATAAAGAGGATTAAATAAATAATTAAATAAATATAAAGGTCATAATCAATATAAATGTATTAAAAAAATTATAAGATGATAATAACTAATTTTTTTGTGAAATCATTTTCTTCTTTAAAAATAGGTTTTCTAAAAAAGGTTTAGTTATTTATATGATTGAATATTATAATTTTTTTTGAAATTTTAGAAATATTTTTAAAAAATAAACATCATTTATAAATTATTAATTTAAAAATTATGTAAATACAAATCTTTGAGAATTTCATTAAAACTGTGTTTTTTATTATAATAGGGGAAGAAATTTTATTGAAAAAAAATATTCTATATTAAATAATTTATTGAGAAAATTTTAATTTTTATTTATTTTTTAAAATTTATTTAGTAATTTAAAATTTTAAATAAACCAAATGTTATCTTTTGAAATGAATTTTGTACTTAAATTTAGTATAAAAGCATTTCATATTTAAAAAATACATGTATTTAAAAAATCATTTTTCAATTTGTTTTCATATGACATATTCAATTAAATTCATCAAAATAAATTTTATAATATGGAAAACGAGATTCCATATATATAATTGTGAGTTTTAAATTTTTTGAATCGGTTCCTTTTATTTTCGGTCAATAGGAATATTTACCTTAGTAATTGTTGCCACCAAGGAAAAAGTTTAAAATATGTAATTAATGTAAAGACAATAAAACTACAATAATTATTAAATGATGTTAAAACATACGTTAATATTATTTTTTGAGTCAATTTCATCACTAATATTCCATTATTAGTTTATATGGATTTTAATATCCATTTTAATGAGATTATAATGTTTATGGTATTTTATTTCAAAAAAATTCAAATATGGCACACTCTTGTTTTAATAACTGTAATATTTTTAATGTGGGGTTATAGACAGGATATGATTTATTATAAAGATAATTTTTTAAATATAAAATATTTATCTTAATCATGTTAATTATTTTAATTTTTAGTGAATATATTTTTACAACAAATTCTTACACAAAGTTGGTGCAGTAATAATTCAATTAATGGAAAAATAAAAACAAAATGATATGATAAATAATAAGAGTATTATAATCTGATATAATTAATTCAATAAAATAATAATATATACCACATTTAGATGTTATGGATTTATTAAAATAAATTTTTTTGAATTAAATTTGTTGTATTGATATTAATTAAGTCAAAATATTGAATAGTTCATAAAAATTGACATAATTGGTATTTTATAATAAATAAATTTTTTTGATATGATATAAAATTCCAAAAAATTGAATATTTGACCATGTGATTATGTTTTTTTTAATATCAATCATTTTCTATATACAGTTTTTTCTTCCATTAATAGCAATGATCTTGACACTGAAATTGTAAAAACATTGTTGTCACGGTAAGTTTAAAAGGGGTTAACAGGGTTTTATAACCAAATGATAAAGATAACAATATTTTCAAAACTAATGTAATTTTTTATTATAATTGTTTTACCAATAATATTATTATCTTAAAATTAAATTATTTTTTATAAATTTGTAATAGGATTTTAATTTAAATAAGTTTAATATTTTTAGAAATTATAAGTGTACCCCTCCACACTTTTATAAAATTGAACCAATTCATTCCATTTCATCACACAAATAAATGCATTTCAATTGAGATTTATCTACCTAAATAACCTTATTTTATACATACCCTCATTCTATAGGTATTCATTTTGGCATAACTACAACTATAGTTTCCTTAATGTGTTAAGCAAAAGAGGTTTCCCAAAAAAGAAATATAATTTCTAATCGAGCGTTTACATTTTATTTTATCTACCAACTCCATAAAATATTCTTCAAACATGATATTATAATAATAAAATTATATTAAATATAATTATATGTGATTGTATCCAGTATCTTTATCCACTTCTATTAAGTGGGAAACTAATCCATCATTTGTGTGAACGATAGATATCCACGTCACGAACTGATATAATTCATTCTCCATCATCAACTCTTATGGATGGATTATAATGATGGAAATAATGTATATATTTTGGTATTAAAGAAATATTTATAACTATTAAAATAAAATATATTAGTTATATTCTTAATATTTTATTCAGTGAAAAATTATAATATCATTCATGCATATGTGCAGACTACAACATCCACAAAGTGATGTGATTCAGTTGCCATCACCATATCATTTAGAAAATATATATAAGAATATGTAAAGAAGAAGTCTGAAATTTAAGATATTTTGATCATTATTTAAATGAGAAATAATAAATAAACTTTTCCCATAATGGTCTTTAAAAAGTTGAAATGTTAACCATGTGTACATACGACTTGCCATCTTTATAATTGTAACGTAGTTAATTTATGATTTCCATATTTAATGGTTATAATAAAAATAATAATTTATTTCTAAAAGTTATAATTATTTAATTATTATTATTCAATACATGGAGGTGTAATGAACACTTTTACCTTATTCATCCTACCGATGACATTTCTAAAAATGATATGAAGATCAACAAAATGCCCGATATGAATTTATGTGATTATGTAATTGTATTAAAAATGTTTTTAAATTAAATAAATAATTAGTTAAAATTAAAAAATCATAATAAAATCATAAAATCCAAATTATTTTCTTATTCAGAAATCTAATGAATGTATGGTGTGAGTCTTACACAAGGTAACAGACTTTCATTTAAAACACTTCTTTTAAAGTTCTATTAAAAGACCCTTTTTATTCTATATCTATATTTTATAAAAGTTTATTATAAAATGGTTTTATTATTTCCCTATTAATTTTAAATTTCATTTTTACCAGTGTGTTAGTTTTAAAAAAAAATTTGAATTTTTTAAATTTCCAATCGTGGCACATTGTGACTTTTCCGGAAATAGGAGGGAATGAATGTTTTTAAACTTATAGAGAATGAGAAGATTTTATTATATAATGATTAATAATTTCATTGAAGATTATATATAAGGTATAAAAGGTCATTTTAAATGGAATATTTTCCTTCATATTTAGGTTGTTTTCAATTCATTTAAAAATCAAATGGATTTATTTGATATCCCAATGGGTTTTTAGATGTGATTAAAAATAACTTTTCATCTTTTTTATTTATGATATATGCCCTGGAAATTGATTAATATATGATAGGTTAATACCCATTATGTGACAATACATAAAGGGTTGACCCCATTTATAACTGAGTATATGATGGGTTGAGCTCCATTATAGCTCAATATATGATAGGTGAGACCTATTATAGCTCTACAATGTATTAGAAAATAATTATTATATATAAATAACATTGTTGTATGTAATCCATATATTTATTCCCATTGTATGCGTTTTTAAGAGTTTTATGATTATGAGGGAATGAGGTTGATACATTGGTTTTACAGTCATTCTAGTGAATTTTCACTGAAATCATTTGATAATAAAAGGTAAGATAATAGTCATTTGAAAGGAAAATTATTTTATTTTTATATAAAAATGTATGTTTTTATGAAAAGTTTTATAATGAGTTTTCATGTTCTTAATTATAATAACAGTTCTCATATTTTTATGGCTTTTAATATCTATATTTACTCATCCCACATTTTGAAATCACTTTCACTGGGTTTGATGATTGGTAAAAAAAATGTGATCAATTTGAAAGTAGTGATTTTTTACATAAAAGAAATCATATTACATTTCCAATGTTTTATATTATAAGTGAAATGGATAGTGATTGGATGTTTCCACATTTTCAATATATTTTTTTGTAATTTATATCTTTTGAGTTAATTTTCTAAAACTCTAAAACTGAAAATATAAAAAATGTAAAAGAATAAATTATTCACTTAAAACGCATGATTATGTAATTTTTAATACTAGGTTCTTAAAATTGGTATCAGATGCATGGGTTGGATAACTTGGGAGGAAATAATGTTTTTTCTTCATATGTTACAAATATGTATAACCATAATTGTATGTATGTTAGGGTGAATCATAGTTTCTTTGGATAAATCAATAGAGTTTTATATAACATGAATATGGATATATTAGGGTTTAAACTCAACAAAATTTGGTATATTCTGATTTTATTTATAAACTAACATCAGGAATTTGGGTTTTAGTAAATTTATAGATCTAACGTGAAATTAATTATATTGGATGTGAAGGAAAATGGGGTTGTTGTCTGAATAAGAATACTAATGTAATGGGAGCTATTATGAGATATATTGTAAATATTCTTCACTATATATCATTATTAATGATTAATAACATTAAAATATTATAATTTCCTAATGCATTAAATATATGGGAAATGAATCCACAAGGAATTTCAAAAGATCCTAATCATAAATGTAAATATATTCAATGAAATATGTATCCACAATTTGGAATGGATCACCCCTGAAAATGTCATCAAGTAACTAGAATATGTTATATAAGTCATAAAGGTTGTCAAAAAAAAATAATGTTTCATTGAAAAAGGATGATTTTATTTAACTATTAGGAAGGGAAATAAGTTCATCTAGAGTTATCTATTTAAGTTCTTCAATGTTAGGGAAAATGTCCCTTATGAAAATAAAATTCCTAAGGGGAAGTCTCATGAATGGGATTAGGAAGACAGTACTGAAAAATATTTCCCAATACATAATTCCATTACATTTGAGGATGAGGAAACTTAATATTACATATCAATGGTATGGATTATTTTAGTGGTTATTCTAAAACATTTTTGAATCTTAGGACATTAGTTACATTTTTTATAGGAAATAAGGATAAAGAAATATTATTGAAAAAATTTATTAATGGATTATAATTAACATTTAAAGATTAAGGCTTATATATTAAAGAGTTATAATAGTGTTATATTTAATAATGATCATATGTTTCAAATAATTACTACTCATTTTATGATGGGTCTACATTAAGATACTATTACTAAGTTTGGATAGATGTTTAAGGTATATATAACCCATAACTTAATAAAATGAAAAATTTATTTGAGGAAGAATGATCTCCCCATTTTTTAGACATTCGATTAATGGTATGGATAACCTTTAGTGTTTTTATGATCTTTAATTTTGAGATAATTATGTGTAATTATATTAATGAGATATAAAATGAAATTTATGAGATAACATTTTTGGTTAAAACATTTAATTAATATTGAATACATTTATTTTATTTTTTAGGATGTTTATTAAATTTCAAGGAATGCTATAATGAATATATTTTATAAAAAAGAAACCCCCTAGGCTGGGTTACAATCCATCACATATGGAAATTATACAAGGATGGAACCCACAACCGAAGGGTAGTAAGGGTGAATCTCTTATAACTGGGCTATTTGATTTCTAGGATAGTGTGATTTTAGTTTCCTTTATTCAAATGATCTAACAAACATTGGTTAAATTCACTTTGGGAACAAATGTTTTATTGTATAGATGAAAATTAAACCAAAAATTGATTCTTTTATTATGTGATTAAAATTATAATTGAATAAGGGTGAAACACGCCAATTATTTTTAATATATTTCTTTACAATTTAATTTAATTTTGTTGATAGGTTTCGCTGAACAAAACACATGTTTTAAAAACACCCAGTTTAATCAAACTTTGAATGCTCAATTTAGATTTGTTTTTTTAAATCATAAGAAATTTTATCTGAAAATATAAAGTCCATTTTTGAAATCATTATATCTAAATTTTCTTAGGGTGAATTTTTGTGAGTTTCTTAAAATTTTTATTTTTTGATGAATAATGAAAGATGCTGATTTTTAACAGAAATAAACATTTTAATTTAAATAATTTATAATGATAAATGTTTTTTTCAATTGGTTTAGAAAATTTTTTTTCAATATTATATCAAATAAACCAAATTAGGTATCTAGAATTTGTTTCATATTGAATTTTGATATATTAACATTATAAACATTTTCTCATTTTTACAAAAAAACTACTTTCTCCTAATGCCAACGAGATTAATTTTAAATTAAATATTAATACTACAATGAATTGTGTATTTAAGAACGAATTACATATTCTTTTTAGAATAATTTATAATTTTTGATAATTTTTACATAAATTTTGACCTAAATGAAGAGTGAAAATATAAAAAATTAATTATCAGGGTTATGGTTAAAATGGGTTTACCTGGGGTTAAACTAAAAAGATAAGGGTCAAAATAACCAATACACTTGTACAAAAAATATTGTCTAGAAATAATTTTATTGTTACACCTATAGGGTTAATAGACCATTTTCTCCCTTTTGACATACAAAAAATGTGGGGGCACTCAATTATTTTCAAAAATACCTATTATCTTATCTCCCCAATAAAAATAAGATACCCCTATCTTCTATTCTTAACAGATTCACACCACTTTGGATAAAAATGTCCAACCTAAATTACATACCAAATTCCATCCCTTAATTATAGAATAATTTTATTGGGAATAAATCCCTAAATTGAACTCTTTAGTGAAAACCTAATTAGGGAACTCAAAGAATTGGTAAAGTTATACAATTAGAGTTTTTTATTTATTCATACACCTCTATAAGATCTTATTAAACTATAATGATATAATATCCCTAGTATCTACCAAATACTATAATGGTTTTATAAAAATTTCACGATGTAAAACCGTCTCCACTTCCTCCAAAGGGGTTATTAAATTATCATATATCTGTACAACAGCCTACTACTTCACGAACTGATGGACTTCATTTTTATGTTACAACCATTATAGGTTTTGTATAATAATATATATAATGTATGTATGCAATATATTTATAAAATAAAGATAACCTTAGAGTAATTATATATTATATATATTATTACATTACATTATGCAGAGGAAATGATAATCTAGCTCTTATGTGTGGCAGAATACCGCCTCGAGAAGAGATGTGATTCATCTTTCACAAACACTTTACATGGAATGTAATATGGATAAAATTAATTATTATATGTGATATACATGAAATAATTATGATATTAAAGAAATATTTGTCAATCTATAATTATATTATATATCATTATATTCCATACCTTTTCATTAACATAAAAACGATAACATTATTTGTATATATGTGGGAAGATACCTTCATGATGCGATGTGACCCTCTTTTCATCACCAAACCACATTGATAAAATATATATGTATATATAAAGAAATAATATTTCATATATTATGTTATTATCATTATGTAAAGGTAATATATTTTTTTCATCCATTCCATAATAATCACTGAAAAATTGATATGTTACTCATACGTACGTACGACCTACTATCTTCATGGTGATAACGTACTTCATTTTTCATAAATATATTTTATTATTGGATTTAAAAGTATATTTGATGAAAAATTATGATAATTTTTTCATGATTATTATATTTTTGATGATATGACTATATAATATGGGCAATAATCATATGTTTCATGATCAGAGACAAATTAAAAAATGAGTGAATTAACACACGAAACAATGAAATTAATGAAATATTAAGAATGAATGGATACAAGATATTAAAAAGGAATCATATTTGATATTATAAAAAGTCATATGCTTCTAGAATAAGATATTAAAATGGTTTAATCCACTATAATGGAGGTTAAATAATGTTCTACCATAAGGAAAACTAAGGGAATGTATTTTTTCACAATTTACATTCCAAAAGACATATTTTTTATTATATAGAAATTCAATTATATGTTGTTTATATTATTTCCCATGAAATCTAATATAATTATTAATTAATAATAAATTGTAATTAATTATTTAATTTTAATTATTTCATCTAATGGGTTTTTACTTGAATATTTTTAGTGGTAAAAGTTATTTCATAATCTCACAATATTTTTTAATTTCTTTCATTCTCTAGAAACAATTAATTCCCTATAATAGTTTTTAATTGATTATTAAATTTATATTTTATATCTATAATTTTTTATATTGGATGTGATTAATGGCTAAACTGCATTCCATTCTTTCTAATGGTGATTACTTTGAGGATTATTTGACTAAATAGAATAATAATGAGAAATTTTCATCCTTTAATTCATACTAATATTTGGTGATAAAAAACACATTTTAAGAATTAAATATATTATTAAATATATGTGGAATTAAATGGAAATTAATATATGGGTGGGTACCATTACAAATAAAACCTAGTTGCATTGATAGGTCCCATGAGCCAAAATCTGTTAGCCAATACCTATGTGTTTCAAACCAGTAGTTTTAAATTGTATTAAGGATAGATCCTGATTGTAGAGTTATAGTTGGCCAAACCAAAGGGTTTTTACCAAGTAATTTTAATATTTATTGAGGATATAACTTTATTGTTATGTTATTATGTTCTTGGGAAATATTTCATCCAATAATTAAGCATTTCTTAAAAAAAACATTTTTGTTATAATGTTCCCAAATACTTTTCTATGATATTATCTATAGATACCACTAATTCTCAATTTATTTATTAAATTATATTTTTTATGTTAGTTCCCAATCCCTATTGATTATTCCTTATCCATTTACGATTTTATATTCAATTATTAAATTTTATATGTATTTAGTTACTTACCTTTACTTATTGATTATTCTTCACATATTCATGTTAGCTTCCGATGTACATAACCTTTTTTGAGTATTTGATCTCACCCATACATTTTTTTATTCCTTGTAATCCATAAAGTTTACTATGATTTATATACAAGGATATTCTAGAGGGAATAATATTATTCTCGATATTTTTTTGTAAATTTTATATTCAAATGTTCTACAAAACACATGTATATAACTAGTTTACCATGAATACTAAAATATTCATTCCTTTGGGATGTGATTCCTAATATCATATGCCAATCTTATAAATTTGAAACTCACTCTAGGATAATTGGGTTTATGTAATTACAGTTGGATTCAAAACACATTTATTCGAAACCATGGGGAGAATATTTAAGAAAAAAATTTATTAGGGATCATAACCCTTTGATACAAATTAAGGATAAGTATAGAATAAAAATATAATTTTTAAAGGTAGATATTGTCACAAACCGAATCAGGTCCCCATCAACTCGACGCCCGACCCGACCCGCGGCAAGGCCCGAAGGGCATTCCGTATCCCCACGGGCTGACACATGTGCCCGGGTGTAATTTTAGAGTTTTGGGGAACGATTTACTCATACAACAACCAGAAACAAACCATAAGTTAACTGAATTCCGAAATCAACATTACAACCACAAGTTAAAAAAACAACCTAAACGAGTCTCAACAAAAAGAGAAACTACAACTCAACCACAACTAACTCCCAAAAGAGGGTGACCAAAAACCAAACCAGCAACTGTCACCTGGTAGAAGAATATCCCTGCAAGGCCTCCACCACCAGCGCCAAAACAGATGCGCCAACTAACAACTAAAACCACCCTACTCAAAACTTTGGCATTTCCCTACATTAGACATAATCAGATCTACATACACACAATGATGTAAGTAGGGTGTGAGAAATATCTCAATAGGTTGGCACCAGGAAAAAGATTCCGCATAAAAAGGGTTAGATGACCAAAGCAGTTTGCAGGTTCAAATTTTAGAGAATGTAAATAAATGCACTAACATTTTGATGGAAATAGTTTTAAAGAAAGAAAAATTGTTTTAAAAATAGGAAAAAATGGGGTTTTTGGTATTGAAAGAAAAATGAAAAATTCATACCTATTGAAACCACAGTAGTCACCAAAACCAACCAGTGATGAGTATATAATCGCACAGGAGCAACAAAAAGTGGGAGAGACCCTAAAGTACTAAAGCTATGTGGGACCCTAGAACCTCACGTCTCGGTGAACCATACCAGACATTCCCGTGCACGAGTCACTGGCAGGGAAACACCTCTTACCATAGTAGTCTATAGTCATCATCCAATGTTTAGTTAGTGTTGTAAGAGTCAATCCCACTAAGTGAAACTAGGCCGAATCCACTCCTATATCACTATCACGCTAGTCATGTCTGCCCACCTAGTACCCAAGATTCCCCTTTTGTCCTCAAAATTCAAAGTTCATCCTACTCATCAAGGTCATGACACAACACACGACATATAACCTCACAACACGCAATAACTACGGAATTTTGAGAACAAAACTAAATTTTTTCAAACATTTGGAAATTTGGTTTATATGTTTTAAGAAAATAAAACAACACAATCAATAGTGAAAAACCCACTCAGTCGCACACTTAGATTGTAGCAAGGATCAAATTTCAACTGCTTCGTTTGTTCAAAAACCAAGGCGCAACACGGTATAAACCTGATAATCTAAATAATCCAATAATAAAGGTAAAACACCACGCTCTACTAGTCAACCGACAACTCACAGGAGCATTTAAATATATGACCTATTAAATTAATCAAACCAGCAGACTGAACGATCAAATTCCCTAAGCATGTGAAACCACATACCTTAAATGCAGCATTTGTGGAGGCCTGACAAGGATATTCTTCCACCAGGTGACATTTGCTGGTTTGGTTTTCGATCACCTTCTTTTGGGAGTTATTTGTGGATGAGTTGTAGTTTATATTTTTATTGAGACTTGTTCATTCTATTTTTTTAACTTGTGGTTGTAATGTTGATTTCGGAATTCAGTTTACTTATGGTTTGTTTCTGGTTGTTGTACAGGTAAATCGTTCCCAAAAACTCTAAAATAACACCCGGGCACTTGTGCCAGCCCGTGGGGATCAGGAACGCCCTTCGGGCCTTGCCGCGGGCCGGGTCAGGCATCGAGTTGATGGCGACCCGATTTGGTTCGTGACAAAATGGTATCAGAGCAGGTTTTAGCTCTTGGTTTATGTTATTTGAGATGAGTTTGGTTATATAGAACATGGGGCTATCAGGGCTCGGAATTCATCTTGCGAGTAGGGTGCCTGG